>OX387717.1:65972701-66572701 GCA_947577245.1 Andrena bucephala
CATTGCGAACGTATTACTCTGATGGTTCGACCGCGGTCGTCGCGCTGGTTTTCGAGAAAATCGCGAAAAACTCCAATAGCTCCGAAATATTTCAAAGTCCTCCGGCACCGTCTCCCGAGAAAGCCCAAAAAAAAATCGTCCGATCGACCAAACAACCATTGATCCCCGTTCCTCGTTCCATTGCGAACGTATTACTCTGATGGTTCGACCGCGGTCGTCGCGCTGGTTTTCGAGAAAATCGCGAAAAACTCCAATAGCTCCGAAATATTTCAAAGTCCTCCGGCACCGTCTCCCGAGAAAGCCCCAAAAAAAAAACGTCCGATCGACCAAACAACCATTGATCCCCGTTCCTCGTTCCATTGCGAACGTATTACTCTGATGGTTCGACCGCGGTCGTCGCGCTGGTTTTCGAGAAAATCGCGAAAAACTCCAATAGCTCCGAAATATTTCAAAGTCCTCCGGCACCGTCCCCCGAGAAAGCCCCAAAAAAAAATCGTCCGATCGACCAAACAACCATTGATCCCCGTTCCTCGTTCCATTGCGAACGTATTACTCTGATGGTTCGACCGCGGTCGGCGCGCTGGTTTTCGAGAAAATCGCGAAAAACTCCAATAGCTCCGAAATATTTCAAAGTCCTCCGGCACCGTCTCCCGAGAAAGCCCCCCCAAAAAATCGTCCGATCGACCAAACAACCATTGATCCCCGTTCCTCGTTCCATTGCGAACGTATTACTCTGATGGTTCGACCGCGGTCGTCGCGCTGGTTTTCGAGAAAATCGCGAAAAACTCCAATAGCTCCGAAATATTTCAAAGTCCTCCGGCACCGTCTCCCGAGAAAGCCCCAAAAAAAATCGTCCGATCGACCAAACAACCATTGATCCCCGTTCCTCGTTCCATTGCGAACGTATTACTCTGATGGTTCGACCGCGGTCGTCGCGCTGGTTTTCGAGAAAATCGCGAAAAACTCCAATAGCTCCGAAATATTTCAAAGTCCTCCGGCACCGTCTCCCGAGAAAGCCCCAAAAAAAATCGTCCGATCGACCAAACAACCATTGATCCCCGTTCCTCGTTCCATTGCGAACGTATTACTCTGATGGTTCGACCGCGGTCGTCGCGCTGGTTTTCGAGAAAATCGCGAAAAACTCCAATAGCTCCGAAATATTTCAAAGTCCCGAGAAATTATTTTCGAATGTCGTTTTGCACCTAATATATATCGTGGTAATGTTCGCGGCGATTGTTTAAAATAATTCGTTTAGTCGGTTTACTCTTGTCTCCGACGCTCTCCGCGGCTAAGTCCCAACGTGCCGGGCGAACGGGCTGTTGTAGCGGCGGTTTACACCCATAAGCGCCCGTGCTTAAGGTACGGCGGCGCCGGCGTTCCGGCCGGCCGTTCGGTATCTATAAGGGAGAGCGACCGTCCGAGCGTCTCGGTCGGAACAGCGTTGGGCGCGTGGCTATTCTATGACCTCGGTTGAGAAGCAGTTACCGCTCCTCGAGATTCTGTCTCGACTGTTCTTTCCGTGTTGCGTTTCGGATTTCTCCACACAGCATTACCACGGGTCGGTGTCTAAGACCGAATGGCCCTTATGTGGTGAGCGTCCAAAAGTGACGTTGGTGACTCGTATGCAATTCTTTGTATGCTTGTACGACCTCATGCATTCAACTCTTTATCCACGCAGATGGACGATTTAAACTTAACAAAACGCTAAGGAAGGCTAGCGTCGGGTACATATAAAGTATCGAACTAAAAGTTCGAACTTTGAAAGAGGGAGAAAGTAGTTACAAACCCAAGAGGTGTCAGATCTCGATATGCCTGGCGCGCACATTACGTGCCAACTCGTTATGACCAGCATGGCACGATTCGCGCTTTCCCGTTTGCCCAGCATGCACTTGTCCGCGCTATTACGTACATGACCAGCGTGAATGGTACGCGCTTTGTCGATATGTCCAGCGTGTAGTGGTCCGTGCTTCTACGGTTGATGCTAGCGTGCGTGTAATCCGTGCTTCCCGATGGATGCAGCGGCACGCGTGATACGCGCTTTATCGAGCATCCGATGCCATCCTTATTTATAAGGGAAATTTAATGAATTTTGTCTGAATCCAAGATCTTTCTGTGAACGTATATAAAAGGCACATATCCGATTAACATATTAGTCAGTGGAAGAATCGAAACGATATGATGTCAAAGTATAATAAAGGAGGAGAGTGCAGAGAAAGGCACATAATCATATCCGATGGAGTTAGTCTGTGGAAAATCCTAGGATATATATGGTGTCTAGAAGAAGTATAAAGGAGAGTGGAGAGGAGTGAGCGAGAGGAGAAGAGAGAGTAAGGAGGAGGCGGCACATATCCGAGATAGAATTAGTGGAACAAATCGAGGATATGATGTCTAAAACTGCACGCTGATGTGCAAGTTTTAATGAAATCAAACGTGGGGCATCGTCGATCCGTCTCTAAAAGAGCGGACGACGCGATGAGAACAGAAAGAACACGAAAGTGTGTGAATTCGAATAGAGGGAAGCTTCGCGAAGCTCCCTGGTTGATCCTGCCAGTAGTCATATGCTTGTCTCAAAGATTAAGCCATGCATGTCTCAGTACATACCGTATTAAGGTGAAACCGCGAATGGCTCATTAAATCAGTTATGGTTCCTTAGATCGTACCCACATTTACTTGGATAAACCGTAACTATGCAAAAACACAATAATATATAAATGCGAATGCATTTATATGAACAGATACCAAAAACTAAATGCGAATGCATTTGAACAGATACCAAAAACTAAATGCGAATGCATTTAAACAGATACCAAAAACGAAATGCGAATGCATTTAGCACCGCCGTGGCACGGCTTACGTGCGGAGGTCGCTACAGACGGAGAACCTGGTTTCTCACCGCGACGCTCCCGTCCGCTGCCATCGGCGAAGCGCAAAGAGCCAAGCGCGCCAGACCGCCAGACGCGAGAGAGCAGAGAGCAGCCCCCTCTTTGAGAACGGGACGATAATAATACGAACGCAATCACGAGAGCGCTCGCGCGAGGTTTCGCGGAGAGGGCCAGTCGTTAACTGGATCGGGAAAAACAAGACCCGTCGTTGCGATTGTCCTCTCCGGTAACCCGCCGCCTCGTCGATTCGCGTTCACCTCGTATCGGAGGCGTGTGCCGTTATTATATACGGCACCACCCCGTGTCTGTGCGTGTTGTCTGCGCGAGCCTGCATAGGCTCGTATCGAGAAAGGAGAGAGAGAAGAGTCACTTGCTGCGATCCAATACAGGGACGAAAACACACAAGAAGCGCCCCGAGTGTGTTGCGGTAAAGCGCGCGAGAAGACAGAGAGAGCAGAGGAACGAGCCGCCGTCGAAGCCTCGGCTTCGCGACGTCTCTCTCTCTCACTCTCGACGAGACGCTTCTTCCACTCGCATCCCGCTTCCCCTCAGTTTTGGTCGCGCTCTCCGAAAAGTCCTGTGACGGACACTCTCCTCGGAGAGGGATCCGGGTAACCTAGGGCGGCGGCTCGCACCATCCATCGCGTCGACGTGCATCCCGAGTGTCGCTCGCTTAATCGCGCGCCCCGATAGCCAAAAAAAGGGACCGGCTGTGAAGCTTCGATAGCGAAAGTCCGATTGGACCGATCGAGGCCGGCCGTGCGTCCGCTTTCGGGGAACGGCGACGATAAAGAGAGAAGAGCGTGTGTTGTAATAAGTAGAGGATGCTGCCGCGTGCGGTGGTCGGTCCCCGCCCCGAGTACGCGATTACGGTTCTCGTACCCAGCCGTGTATCTCGAAGGTTTTTAAATGAATATGTACGCTCGGCCGTCGATCGTGTCCACGGTGTTTCCGCGGTACGCTTCGACGGTGTTCCCGTCCTGGACAAAAATCACACACAGTGTCGTCAACGCTGGCGACGCCCGGACCTCCTTCGCGCGCTGGTCGTGGCGTTACGCAGTCCAGGAGGTGCTGCGGTGAGTTGGGGTGTGGCGGCGATCGGAACTACCGTTCTCGAACACGGCCTATTTTTAGTGAACGTAGTGTGTGTGTGTGTCCTAATCATGTATTCATAAGAAAAAATAGACCGAATTGCTTCGCAACTCGACTCATTTTCGTGGACATAAAGTCACCAATCCATCGGTGGTAACACTCTTATCAAGGTGTAATGAGAAATATGAACATATTCATATTCAGTATTGGATGACTCAAGTCGCCGTCGACCGAGGGCTCTAATAAATGTGCATTTATTTGGGAAACCAAAACCGCGTCACACGTGACACCAACTCGCGAACAGATATATGTATGTACGAGAAGAAGCAATGCAATTTCCCGATGACTTGAAGCAACATTTCAATAGGTAAATGCATGAAACTCTGGGATCAGGAATTCCCAACCAAGTGATGCATATGTAAGAACTGGCGAAATTCAACAATAGTTTGTCGTCTAAATTTTACAATTAAAGTATTTATTTGACGCGAATATACATATGTAAAGTTTGTCAGCAAAGTCTTTCTCGATTTGAGTTCTATTGAAGGCTGACTTTCCTTCGCCATGCAAAGTCCTCTCTTGTCCTTCACGCTGGCAATCATGCAACTCGCTCAGTTTCGTGGGTTTCGACGCTCGAATCCAGCGGGGCCATAAAATGTTACGCACTAAGCAGTGACAAATCGTCAGTTCTGCATTTCTAATCAGATCTTTGCGAAAGTGACGTGAATCGATTCGTCATGTTGGTCGATCAAATTGGCCCCAAAAATGATATTATGCGGACCATAATTAAGGAAATTACGTGAAAATTTGTTTGCAGAATTGGAAGCCCGTTTCGTTAAAAATAGTCTGATTTAAATTATTTTCTGTCAATTTAATCGGGAGAATGCCAGGAATCATTAGGCATAGTAAGCGGGTTCTAAATCAACGCGTGGTGAGGGGGTGAAGCGGGGCGAGGGGAACCCGTAGCGCGGCGAGGGGGAGAAGCGCGGCGAGGGGAACCGCAGCGTGGGCGAGGGGGTGAAGCGGGGCGAGGGGAACTGCAGCGTTGGCGAGGGAGCGGCGGGTGGGGGGACCGCGACTCGTGGAGGTGGGGACCGTGACCCTGGATCACTGGAGCGGGAATGGGCCTTGAGAGCAGATGGTGGGGGTACCTCGATGACACGTCACGCGTTGTAGGAAGCGATCCGCAACGCTCTTATCACCCCAAGGTCAGATTGCACCCCGATATCTGCGACGCTTGAATCTGATGTACGAGAGAGAGGTACGATATTTTTGTATGTCTCTCTCTCTCGCTCTCTAGGACCATAGACAAAACATACGGCGGCACAACGCGTAGGATATGTAAGTCGAAACCTGCATTTTCGTATCGCGAAATCCGGTAATAATACGCAAACGATATATGCGATCTTCCGATCGGGTGTATGAGAGAGAGGTACGATATTTTGTATATCTCTCTCTCTCTCTCCCTCGTTGTCGGAGGTCAGGAAAAACATACGGCGGTACGACGCGTAGAAGACGCAAGTTGAAACCGACATTTTGTTATCGCGCGCCCGAAACATAGAACCGTAACGAAGGAAGGTTGATTTCCGAGAATAATACGCAGCACCGGTGCGCAAAAAGTTTGTAATAATTTTTAAAGGTAAACTTTCGAGAAGAATGTACATATGCTTAAAAGATATCACGTAACAGCAGAATATGATGTGTATAAGAATAAAGCGATGTAATCGAATACTATTATCGCGGGATCCATTAGGCTGGAGATGATTAGCAAGAACATATTCGGTGCGAGAGATGTGATACTATTCGAAATGCGTCATAAGAGGTATAGATGTTTCGAGATCGTGACATACCAAGTGTGAGAAATGAAGATCGAAAGAACACTACATAATTTTTGGGAGAAATGATATTCTGTGCGGACAGGAAAGGATCGTGCATGGTATCAATCAATACAAGTTTTCGTATGACAAAAGTATTTATTGATATAGGAAATAGACATGTATACATTATTGGGATACGTTGCGAGCATCGCGTATAATCGAATCCAAGCATAACGCTAATAATTCACAATCTAACAAAGAATGCGGTTCGAAGTATTCGCTTTCGGAAATACGTTTTTCACAGTCCGCGGTCGGTGTCGTAGCGGCGCGTATAATGGCTACAAAGGAAGCGTACTTGCTGCTTACGGAGGTTAGAATTTCCGACAACCACGAGAACATATGATCGATGCATCGATCGTATTTGAACATTTGACGTATCGTAGCCTCGGTCATGTATATGATTGAACTACCATCCGATATTTTAACAATTCGGTAATTGTTGATTCGCGTGAAGTCGATGCATAAATGATCAACGATGATAGGGTCCTGATGCGACGGAGTTGTATCGTTACGGAAACGTTGAAGTATCTCCGGCTCTTGCTGCAGCAGAAGTTTCCACGTAGACATCGGGAAAAGCAGTTCGTTAGATTTGTTGTCGATTATGGCGATTTCAACGCAGCAGCACGAATCTCGATCGATGCGGATTCCAATTGCGATCCGTTTGTAGGTAGTCAAGGTCAAGGGATAATCACGTCCCATGATGCGAACAATGGCTTTCTTGGGCGATGTTACAGAGTTATTGCTGTAAGAAACACATGCGCAGAGTTAATGCATCGAACGGTTTTGTGTAAATCGAAAAGTATGCAAAAGTGTACTACATACCTTATATTCGAACGGTGCTGTGTAGTCGGAAAATCCGTATCGTTGCAGCGGTTGAGGTAGTTCTCGCCCATGTTGGAAGCAGCTTTGCGATATCGTTTAAACATTTCGAATACGCACTACAGCTGGTGTATTCGCGAACGTACGCGATGTAATGTGGTTCGCGACACCGATCGGTAGCACTTTTATAGTGGTTTGCACACATGCACAAAAAATACAATACAATACAATATAAAAAACAATATAAATATAAAAGAAAATAAAATAAAATAAAATAATAAAGTAAAAGAAAATACAATTAAATAAGGAATATAATAAAACGGAATATAATAAATTAAAAAAGAAAATACAATTAAAGAAGAAATATAATAAAAATAATATAATAATAAAATAAAATAAAAGAAAATAATAGAATAAAAAAGAAAATACAATTAAAAAATAAATATAATATAAAAAAGAACAAATATAAAAATAGAATATAAATAGAATATAAAAATGAGAAATAAAAAAAATAAAAATATAAAAATTCAATATAAAAATGCATTATGAAAAGAAAAAATATAATAATAATATTAATAACAATTTAATTTATTGCCCACTTTTGCGTTACAATTTAACGATCATGTACTCTTTCCATATCATTCCTGTGATTGTGTCAGTGTAAGCCCTACCCTTCTAATGTATCATGCTGTGTCTTATCAATTTTTTTCTATTTTACAAGTGTTTCCTAATCTATTTTATGTTGCATAATCTTCTTTTATCACTTTCCGGTTCCTCCAATCTTTTACTTCACCCTATTATCTCCTGTAGAATAGCCAAGTTTGTCCATTCTCCTCTAATTACCTCATATAATAATAATATTAATAACAATTTAATTTATTGCCCACTTTTGCGTCACAATTTAAAGATCATGTACTCTTTCCATTTCATTCCTGTGATTGTGTCAGTGTAAGTCCTACCCTTCTAATGTATCATGCTGTGTCTTATCAATTTTTTCTATTTTACAAGTGTTTCCTAATCTATTTTATGTTGCATAATCTTCTTTTATCATTTTCCGGTTCTTCCAATCTTTTCCTTCACCCTATTATCTCCTGTAGAATAGCCAAGTTTGTCCCTTCTCCTCTAATTACCTCTTTCCAATTGCTGCCACTCTCTCCACTTACTTCACATACTTCAATCACGTGTTTCACTGTTTCTTCCTCTTTCTTACAAAGCCTACATATCCTTTCTTCTTTCAATAACCAATATTTACATGCCCTCGTTTCACTACCCTGTATGAATCTGTGTAAAATCTGCTCGACCTTATCAATCTGAACGTGTACAGATCGTCTTTCGCACCACTCGGGACGTGTATCGAACGGGTATTGAACGGCTTTGAACGTGTATCGAACGGCTTTGAACGTGTATCGAACGGGTATTGAACGGCTTTGAACGTGTATCGAACGGGTATTGAACGGCTTTGAACGTGTATCGAACGGGTATTGAACGGCTTTGAACGTGTATCGAACGGGTATTGAACGGCATTGATCGTGTATCGAACGGGTATTGAACGGCTGGTGTTAGGAGGAATACAGGTACACAATTTCGGGTTAGTTTCGAAAAAAATAAAATAAAAAATTTGCTAGTGGGTTAGTTCTGAAAAATTTGGTAGTGGGTTAGTTCTGAAAAATTTGGTAGTGGGTTAGTTCTGAAAAATTTTTGACGATGGGCTAAGTCTGGAAATTTTGTATAACCTAGCCCATCGTCAAAAATTTTTCAGAACTAACCCACTACCAAATTTTTCAGAACTAACCCACTACCAAATTTTTCAGAACTAACCCACTACCAAATTTTTCAGAATTAACCCACTAGCAAATATTTTAATTTATTTTTTTCGGAACTAACCCGAAATTGTGTACCTGTATTCCTCCTAACACCAGCCGTTCAATTCCCGTTCGATGCACGATCAATGCCGTTCAATACCCGTTCGATACACGTTCAAAGCCGTTCAATACCCGTTCGATACACGTTCAAAGCCGTTCAATACCCGTTCGATACACGTTCAAAGCCGTTCAATACCCGTTCGATACACGTCCCGAGTGGTGCGAAAGACGATCTGTACACGTTGAGATTGATATGGTCCAGCAGATTTTACACTGACACAATCACGGGATTGAAATGGAAAGAGTATATGATCGTTAAATTGAAATACAAATGTGGGCAATAAATTAAATTATTATTATTATTTTTTTTTTCTTTTCATAATGTGTTTTTATATTGAATTTTTATATTTTTATTTTTTATTTCATATTTTTATATTCTATTTATATTCTATTTTTATATTTTTTCTTTTTTATATTATATTTATTATTTAATTTTATTTGCTTCTTTATTGTTTTATTTTATTTTCTTTTATGTTTATATTGTATTGTATTGTATTTTTATGTTATTTCTTATTTATATTATATTCTTTTATAATGAATTTTAAAATTTTTTTTCTTTTTTATTTTATATTTTATATTCTTTTTATATTCTATTTTTATTTTTTTCTTTTTATATTATAATTATTATTTAATTGTATTTTCTTTTCTTTTATATTTACATTGACTTTTTATGTTGTATTGTATTTTATTTTCTGTGTCAATTGTATTTTTATATTTTTATTGGGGAAGAAGTGTGAACCAAAATAGAGCAGATAAGTACAGACATCCAAGAACAAGAAAGAGAGATGAAAATAAAAGAGTCAAAGTTCCTAAGAGAATTAAGAGATGTGGCAAGGAAACCAGGAGATAAGCCGAAATACTTATGGGGAAAAAGAAAAAAGGATAGGAGGATTAGAAAGGATAGGAGGATTAGAAAGGATAGGAAGATTCATACAGGGTAGTGAAACGAGGGCATGTGAATATTGGCTATCGAAAGAAGAAAGGATCTTGTTGAAAGGGAAGCATCTTGTTTCGCACAAGTTTCTGGAAATTTGTCAAATAAGGTAAATGGACAAAAAATTTCAAATTAGCATAGTATTAAGAGTTAAAAAAATTATGACGTACTTGTTGTTATAATTAAATAAACGGTGGAATTTGCAGATGGTCGTGAACAATTTATTTATTTGTCTCCACCTCTTTGGTTATAATCTCTTATAAAGTAATGACACGTGGTGTCTTAACATCTATGAATAAGCAAGGTTTGAAATTTTACACGCTCTCTCTCTCTGACAGACTTTTCTCTACTGATCAGTTCATACAGATTCATACACACATTTATACAACACCCATTCACATCTCTCACGACGAAAAACCACTCATTTTACGCCATCTATTATATTTATTTCCAACACTCCTCCTTGAGTAGTTTTTCCCGCAAACGCAAAAATGGCCCTTTTGTCAACCGCTTTGTAAAAATATCAGCTACCTGTTCTTTGGAATTGACATATACTGGAATTACAGTTTTACCTACATGCTTACTTACAAACTTTCTCTTGATTTCAACATGTCTCATACTTTTGTTAATTTTTCCTTCTTCTGCATTTCTTAACATACATATAGACGCTTTATTGTCCATAATTAGATTTGAAGGTTCAGACAACCTTTGTAAGTTTAATTCTTTAATCACTCGACGTAACCAACTGACTTCTTGTATACCCGAGACTGCTGAACGATATTCAGCTTCTGCCGATGAGATCGCAACAATTTTCTGCTTCTGTGCAAACCATATAATGGGACCTCCATTTTCAACTAATACTCCACTTGTTGAGCAGCTATCCATATCATCTCCTCCATAGTTTGAGTCGGTGTAAACTTGAAGTTTACAAATACCATCAAAGAATATACCAAAATTCTCTGTTCCTTTCAAGTAACGAAACACTCGTTCAATCATTTTCCAATGTTTGAACCTTGGACTACAAACTTGCCGACTCAAGTAATTCACGGCAAAGCTTATGTCTGGACGAGATATTGTGGACAAGTAGAGCAAGCTGCCAATTGCTTTTCTGTACATTTTACCCTTTAATTCTTTATCATTCGTATGTTTTTCGGTAATCATTCCAGATTCCATTGGTGTTGTCACTGGATACGCTTCAGCAAAACCGAATTTGTCCAGAATCCTCCTTGTGTAACTTAGCTGGTTTACGAAAATTCCATTTATCATTAAGAAAATTTCCATACCCAGATGATACAATTTCCCTTGCTTTGGACTCTCAGACGTAACTTCAAATTTTTTTGCTAGTTTTAACAATACATCATTTACTTCAATCTCGTCCTTTCCAATTATCAATCCGTCATCCACAAATAATGCAATTACCACAGATTTAGAATTATTATAGAACAAACAAGGGTCATCATCTGTATCTTCGTATTTCAGACTTCTCAAATAACATGTAAACTTTTCTTTCCAGGACCTTGGGGCTTGTTTCAATCCATACAAACTTTTCTGCAACTTACAAACCTTCTCCGAACCATCCTCAAAACCCTCTGGTTGAGTCATAAATATTTCTTCAGTCAACTCGCCATTTAGGAACGCTGTTTTAATATCAAAAGTTTTGATGTAAGTCTCCTCCTTTGCTGCATAACTAAGTAGTAAACGAATACTTGGATAACGTGCAACTGGTGCGAAAGTGTTTGTATAGTCGATTCCATGTTTTTGTTCGTACCCTCTGGATACTAATCTGGCTTTCATTTGTCCATTTCCTTTTATGCGTAAAACCCATTTACAAGTTAAGGGTTTTCTACCCTCAGGCAACTCAGTTAACGTCCAAGTTTTCATCTGATTCAGTGAATTTATTTCTTCAAGCATTGCACGCTTCCATTGTGGATTTCTTAAAGCTTCTTCGACTGACATATCTTCAACTTCACCGATCAATCCAAAATTTACTTCATAGTCATTATACTTTGGATGAGGCTTTATTTACCTTCTATCTCTTAAGTTTCATGGACCTCTTGTTCCTCTTCAGATTCTATACTCTCATAAGTACTGCTGACGCTTTCTGAATCACTCTCCTCCTGTCGATCAACATTTGGGTTTGACTTTTTATTTGACGTTAACAATTCCTTTTCTTTACTTTCTTCATCTTGAATTTCATTCAAGCTTAAATTTAATTCAACTGTACTTGCTTTGAGGTTGTATTTTTCTTTAAACAAGACATTGCACGATACCTCAACTTCACCTTTCTCAGAAATATAAACTCTGAATCCCTGTTCTTCAACATCATATCCTACGAATATACCATAACTACTTTTCTTATCTAATTTCTTACGCTGGCATTCAGGACTTAAAACATAACATTCACAGCCGAAAGATTTGAACTGTTTAATACTTATACGACGACCAAACCACAGATCAGCTGGACTTTTGCCTTTGACTGAGCTTGTACCTGTTTGGTTTATTGTGAATACTGAATAGTTTAAGGCTTCTGCCCACAGCCTAGTATCTAAGCCTTCTGCGTGTAATTGGGTTCGAACAGCTTCTACCAATGAACGCATTTCACGCTCAACTCTTCCATTTTGTTCAGGTGTATATGCTGCTGATTTTTGATGAAAAATGCCTAGTCTCTCAAGCATACTTCTACTTTTGGTGTTCTTTATTTCTGTTCCATTATCAGACTTCAATATTTTAACTTGACGATTAAACTGATTTTCAACTAGATTTAAATAGACTTCTAGTTTATTTACAGCTTCAGACTTTTGTTTCAAGAAATAAACTGTTCTAAAATGACTATAGTCGTCCTTAAAAATAAAAAAATATTTGGAACCTCCTAAAGAATATTCATTCATTTCACCAAGATCGACATGAACGACATCGAAACACTCTTTTGCTACTATCGGATTTAATCTATACGAGACACGACATTGCTTACCATAAGCACAGCCTTCACATACATATCCGTTCCAATCGTCGATATAGGTTATATTATTCCTTTTTAAAATATCTTTGATATATCCAACATTTTGGTGAGCAAGACGCTCATGCCAGACCTTAATCGAGACTGCTGTCAAGCCATATTCCTTTTCTTGACGAACTTTCATACGGAATAGACCTCCACTCCTCTCAGCAATGAGTACCGTCTTTCCATTTTCCAAAATTTTGGAAGTTTTAGCATCTGCCTGCTGAGTATAGCCCTTATCCAATACAGTGGTGAGTGAAAATAAGTTAAATGATAAATTTGGCACAAATAATACTTGACGAAGAGTACTAGGATACCACTTTTCACCATCATAGGCTGACAATTCAACATCACCTGTACTCACAGCCTTTAGTTCAGTCGAGTCTCCAATTTTGACTAATGTCGTCTCCCTTAGAGATTTTATATTTGTCATCCAATGTAAGTTAGCTGTCATGTGATGCGTGGCTCCACTATCCTTGTACCATGAATCCTGATCATCTGAAATACTGTTAATTTCAGCCGAGGACAGATTTATTGAAATGAACGACTTTCCGCTTTTCTTTTCTCCCTTGGGACATTCTTTTGCAAAATAACCAGATTCTTGACAGACATTACATTTGTAATGTTTCTTGCAGTAATCAATGTATTCCTGACAAGGCTTTCCATAACAAACAGCTTTCTTGTGTCCCTCTTTTCCACATTTAAAACATTTCAACCCACTTGGTTGCGGACTTGACTGATTTGTGTTTGTTATTCCTGACGAAAACTGCCTTTTTTCTTGACTATTCTTATTCTGACCTTTGTTTGCTGGCTTACTTTTACCTCTTGACATCAATGCATTTTCAACACTTGATGCTTCTCGACTTTTCATCCTTTGTTCTTCCTTTCGAAGACGTTCAAGTAATTTTGACAAAGATTTCTCTGCCTCTGATAGTGAATCCCAAGCCGAGTGAAAGTGACAGTACTTATCTGGCAGACAATTTAAAATTTTTTATATAATCCATTCGTCTTTATCTTCTTCTCCCATAACTCGTAATTCTTGCGCTAGTCCGTCAATTTCAAGACAATTATCAATGATATTTTTATCCGTATCAAAAACATATCCAAAGAATGTCATACGCAATCCCTCTATTGATGATCGGGCCTAACTACCTGTTTGAGAATAAGGTGGGTGAGCTAACTGGTTGAAAGTGAGGTTAGGACGACAGTGAGAAGGGTGAATGCAGTCGCACAGATATGAGTTGAGTAATTGGTCAATTTATTTAAAAGACTCGATGAGCCGATGAGTATTGAACACTCGTTGAGTGTGTAAATGATGAGCTTTGAGTTACGATTGTTCGTAGAGTGCCATGAGTCCGTGCACACGTGGTGAGCACATGAGAACGCAGTTCTCCGCGAGCAATTCACACACGAAGATTACACCGTAAACACAATCATACAGAATAATCGTCTGTGAGCACAAAATGAGATCGTGGTGAGCATTTGAGAGCACTGAGCAATGAGAAATTCACGTGATGAGAGGACGGAACGAGAATGTACGCCAACACGTCTTGCGTTTCATACAGTGTGAACAAGATAGATTTGTTGAAACACACTTGATACACGTTACAGTGAGGTGAGCTGAGCACAGTGAATATAGAGAGAGTATTGAGCTGAGCACGGTGTAGATTGAGACTCTCGTTGAGCGATTACATTGAGCAGAGATAGATTGAGAATTCACGAGTTGATTATGAAAACACTATATCGCACGCGACACGTCTTTTCTATCACGCTACATGAACAAGATTGATAAACGTTGGACAATCAGACTTCCGGTACGGGTCGTCTCGAACATTCTCGACGATCGACCGACGTGGGGAAATCTGATTGGTTGAGCCACAGTTCTGGTGAACTGTGATTTGCTACGCGTATTCTACAACCGGCCGAAACCGTTTCACGCGATGCGCTGATTGGATGATCGGTGGTTGAGGAGCGCAGATGATTGGTGATCGACTGGCGCTCAGCGGTATTTATTAGTTTCCTTTGTTTATTCGAAGGCCTTTCATCTTAGGCTTCGAATAATTTTTCATCTTTCATTATATCTTTATCCTAAGGTCGTATTCAAATATATTGGCCGGTCGATTCGTTTTCGCGAACAGCGATCGAGGAGAAATCAGCCATCACCATCTGACGATCGTGGATTTGTCAGTTGGAGTTCCTTAGCCACCGAAGGGTATGGTGGGGTAACGGGAATGCTGCTCGGCCCCGTCTGAACGTAGCCGTGTGACTGTTATTTATTCTTATTGTCAGCGTAGTACATATGTAGTTGTGTGCGTCATGACGTAATGCGTAGACCAATACGAGATGAAGCTATCGAGATAGAATCAATGTTCTGACCAATAAAGCTCCTGAATTTTTTCGGAGCTAAGGCCTAAGGCACACCTATTCTGATGCGTGTATTTCTACGCTGCAGCTCGGTTTGGCCAATACATGACAGAAGCTTGGCGCTATCCCCACCACTTCTGGCTCACTCGTGTTCTGCGACGACGAGAGAATACGCGTTACGAATAGGAGTGTGCGGATCGTCCCGCGGCTCGGATTCTCGGCCCTCGGGACGGGTCGGAAAATTTCGGGCGGGATCGGGCGGGGTCCCGATACTTTCGTATTGCTCGAGATCCCGACGGTTTCGGGATCCCGAGACTCGATTCGGGCTACAAGCATGACCGCCATGAGCGGGCAATTTGATTTCAGGTCGGTTTGGCAAAACTCGGACGCGATCGGCTCGAAAGCCAGCTATTACGAGCGGACCGAGACGGAAAGAATTATGTATATCATTTATATCGATACCAGAGTGATAAGTTTTTACCTTTCTGTCTCTTGTTGAATCATAATTTGTATCTTATTATTTATTTACATATATATGTATTTTCATTGCTACCAAATAGTCTGTGAATACTGAATACGTCCATATACGTACTTAAATAAATACCATGTTCAGAACTTGGGAAGAAGACTATTTTTATATCGACAATATTTTAAAATCTGAATAAAATATACTTCATACTTAGTACTTTATGTAAAGGGAATATATAGGGTATTATCTTTTTCCGGATAGGTTCAGATTTAAAATAGAAAATGTACGAACTATAAGCATACAAAAAAGAATATTTCCTGGATGTTTCGTAATAACAACAATATACAGGAGGCGAATATTTTATTATTTCAAATTAACGTGTAAGAAACATAATTTTTCTATGTTCTCAGGTAATAATTTTAATCTATTACTGGTAACGATATCGTCCGATCGCGTCCGAGTTTTGCCGAGCCGACCTGAAATCAAATTGTCCGCTCATGGCGGCTATGCTTGTAGCCCGAATCGAGTCTTGGGGTCCCGAAACTGTCGGGATCTCGAGCAATACGAAAGTATCGGGACCCCGCCCGATCCCGCCCGAAAGTTGCCGGCCCGTCCCGAGCCCGAAAAATCGGGTAACCGCGCACCCCTAGTTACGAAACTCACCGGCCAATAAATCTGAATACGATCTTAGAAGTTCGAATAACCGACGAGAACCTTTGTGTCCCGAGCCGCGCGAGATCGCCGTGCTCGGCGATGTGTCATCGATTATAAAGAAACAGAATTTGTTTATTTTTCACCGTATCAATATGAAAGTGACACCATTGGATTCTTGGCATTCTCCCGGTTATATTGGCAGAAAATAATTTAAATCGGACTATTTTTAACAAAACGGGCTTTCACTTCTACAAACAAATTTTTCACGTAATATCCTTAATTTTGGTCCGAATTATATCATTTTTGGGGCCAATTTGATCGAGAAAACATGAGGAATCGACTGACGTCACTTTCGCAAAGATCTGATTAGAAATGCAGAACTGCAGATTTGTCACTGCTTAGCGCGCAACATTGTATGGCCCCGCTGGTTTCGAGCGCCGAAGCCCACGAAACTCAGCGAGTCGCATGATTGCCAGCTAGAAGGACAAGAGGGGACTTTCCATGGCGAAGGAAAATCAGCCTTCTACAGAACTCAAATCGAGAAAGACTTTGCTAACAAACTTTATATTCACGTCAAATAAATACTTGTAAAATTTAGACGACGAACTATTGTTGAATTTCGCCAGTTCTTACATATGCCCCACTGGGTTCGGAATTCCTGATCCCAGAGTTTCATGCATTTACCTATTGAAATGTTGCTTCAAGTCATCGGGCAATTGCATTGTTTCTTCTCGTACATATGTATATCTGTTCGCGAGTAGGTGTCATGAATGACGCGACTTTTGTTTCCCAAATAAATTTACCCCTATCAGGGCCCTCGCTCGAACCGCTTGACAAGGAGACCGAACGATGTGAACCGAGTGCGAGTGAAATAGCGCACCAGCGGTACACCCTCGGTCGACGGCGACTTGAGTCATCCAGTACTGAATACGAAATGTTCAAAATTTCTCATTACACCTTGATGAGAGTGTTACCATTCATGGATTGTTGGTGAGTCAAGACACGAAGCAATTCAATCTATTTTTTCTTATGAATACATGATTAGAACACACTCTACGTTCAATAAAAATTTATCGAATTGCTCCATGTTTGATATAATTTGCATCGGGAAATCCTAAAAAATTCATCGGTAATACTTTCATCAATACTTATCAAAAACACGAACATTTTATTTTTCTGTACTGGGTATTTTATCTAGCTCGTCGGTTTTATTGTTCTCGGCTGTCAACGGGCGGTCTACTAGGACCCGAAGGTCCACGCTCGCAACGAGAAAGCAAAACAGTGGGGTGGGTAGGTCTTTCCCGATAAACTGAGCCCAAAGGCTTCTCAACAATTGAAACATTGGAAGACTGTACATATTCTTTCTGATGCTTTCGGCGATATGCGCAACCATTTGTATGCCCGGTTTCATGTCTAACAAGTCAGGCGATTTTGTTTGTGAGAGCCATATATAAAGACAGTCCTGTAACGTTCACTACATCTTCAATTATAAAACTGCAAATATGTTATTTTACACATGTGTCTCGCTGAGTTTCGTCGACTTCGACGCTTGAAACCAGTGGGGCCATACAATGTTGCGCACTAAGCACTGATGAATCTGAAGTTTTGCAATTTCTAATCAGATCTTTGCGATCGTGGCGTCAATCGATTCCTTATACTTTCTCAATCAAATTGGCCCCAAATATGATACAACTCAAACCATAATTAAGGAAATTACGTGAAAAATTTGTTTGCAGAATTGAAAGCCCGTTTCGTTAAAAATAGTCCGATTTAAATAATTTTTTCATAAAAAAAATGCGCAGGCTGGATGCGCGTGATTATTACGTGGCCCCCTCCATAGACGGATCAGAAGATGGGACTATCGGCGTGGGGAAGGAAGGCTTGGAGGGGTAAAGGCATAGGTTCCGATACAGGCGCGTCGGTTAGCTTCGGATGCATTCGGCATGCATAACCACAGCGTTATCCGATTTACTCGTATCGCTCCCCTTACCGCGAACCTTGCCACCCCCCTCAGCTTACGCTCCGCCGTCTATATATGTCTATGGTCCCCTCCTCGAAGTGACAGAAAATATAACCTATGTATATGCTATAAGACAATAAATATTTAGCGGCTATTTCGTTGTATTACGTTACATTTGTGAACTTTTCATCATCCTTCCGAAACATTATTATTACGTCGCAACAGTATCTTTAGGAAATCGGGTCTAGCATATAGGTTATATTCTCTGTCACTTGGAGGACCGGATTTTCTGTCCTCGAAGTGACAGAAAATATAACCTATATGCTATACCCGATTTCCTAAAGATACTGTTGCGGCGTAATAATAATGTTTCGGAAGGATGATGAAAAGTTCACAAATGTAGCGTAATACAACGAAATAGCCGCTAAATATTTATTGTCTTATAGCATATACATAGGTTATATTTTCTGTCACTTCGAGGAGGGACCACATAATAATCACGCGTTGGATTCAACATCAAACACAATTTTATATATGTTTGTTCATAACTGCTTTCTGCATAGGATGTGTATTTCATGTTCTGTTTCAGTGTTTTGCTAATTAAAAAATGTCTATCCTAACAAACTTCATTTTCTGGGGACATGCCCTCATCTATTTTTCCTTTTCACTTATAATTCCTTACTGCCAACGTAGAATATTGTAGCATAAGCACATTTCAAGTAAATGTACAATGAATTTTCTACGTTTGCAGTACCAGCAGACTTTCTGTTTAAAAAGTACAACGCAACAGCTGAGAATTTCTTTCCACATTCAAAATAACATATGGAAATAGCAAACAGCTCCCTCTCGCGTGCACAGGCAGCCGCGTATCTATGGGTAATACCATTTCAGTGCAGAAAAAACCTGCTGTAATACCGACCTGCCGAATCGGCCAGACCACGTGACGTGTCTACCCCCTTA
Organism: Andrena bucephala; assembly: GCA_947577245.1. Lineage (NCBI taxonomy): Eukaryota > Metazoa > Arthropoda > Insecta > Hymenoptera > Andrenidae > Andrena > Andrena bucephala. The sequence goes on from OX387717.1 coordinate 65,991,630, forward strand.
ACGAACTGTAGAATGATTCGCGCAGCGGTAAGCATGGATCCTGCAGCTTGTTCGCGCAATCAAGGTATTCATACGGAAAGACACCTTTTCGCGTCAATAAATTGAAATCTTCGGTGGATAATGTTTCAAATTTGGATCGTAAAATTTTTAATTGATGTGTGCTCAGAAAAGATGCTAATTTGTCGAGACTGGTATTGAGAAATTTGTACGAATCGATGAATCGTAATTTAATATAATTTAGCGAGTCTGATTCAGCCGTATCTTCGACATTTTTTGTGAATGAAATATACTTTTCTTTCCAAAGCGGTAGCTATTTCCTCGATAATGAACCTTCATAATGTGAACCTCGATAATGTGACCTTCAAAAGCGGTAGCTATTTCCTCGATAATGAAATGCGAATCGTAGCCGGATAAATTATGGAAAACTATGGGGATGTAAAACGCATTTTTATAATTTAAATTGCACTCCGAATGTGCTGGGCCTCTGAACCGTCCGGAGAGATGACAATGATCGCGAACTCGTACATCGCTAGCATCGAATGGTTCTTCGCAAATATGACAGTGTGTTGCATTGCGAAATGTCGTCCACTGTTCAGGAGTTAAATCCAGCATTGGAACATTACTTGCCAGAATGGGTTTAGCGAAGTTTGCAAAATTTTTAAGTTCGTCTACGAACCATGAAACACAATCCGCGTCGCGACGATATCGATACGTCGATAGCGATGTATCATACGAGCAATGCATATAATAGGCTATACTATGAACTTTATGGTGTTGATATGTATGCAATTTATTATCATCACCCACTCGGTTGTCTTCTGTTTTTGCTATGATGCACTCTAGATCTGCATATACCACGAAGGGGAGCCGCTCCTTCATACCGTGGTTGCCGAAGCTGAGGAGATTGTTGCCTTCGCTGGGCAGCAGGATGGCGCAATCATTCATCTTGCCGCAGTCCAGCGAATGAAGCTCCAACTTCTCGGCAGATCCGAAATAGTGCATACATCTGTAAAAACACAAAAAAAAATTTATTTATTTTTTTCGCGAGACATTTTAACATTTCACAAGTTTTCTATACATACCGATCACAGATGAATTTCTTTTTTTCGTGTCTGCTCAGCTGCGCGCTCACCAGCCTGGACAAGTTCTTGATCCGCATAAAGTGCCCTACATCGCCGTGCTCTTGATTCGGCGTGTAGAGCAGGTTGACGTGTCGATCCCTCTTTTGGTTGGTGAGGCGCAGCGGGAAGACTGTCGATCCCTTCGGCTTCTCCATCTCCATCTCGAAGCTGTACACGTTGATGGAGATGTTGTTCAACCGTTCAAGCTTCCCTATTTGCTCCAGAGACATCGGGAACTCAATGCCCTGCAGATTTAATACGGACGCATAGTCGGAGTATGAGCTTTGGCGATCAACATTTCTTTCAGCAGGATGGAGAGCGGCGACCATTGCCCACGCGAAACACGCATTGTCCGGGGATTGTACACTAATTGTTGCATTCTTCAACAATAAATTCTGCGGCAACTTGTAGCAGCACCCCGCGCGCAGCGGATTGTATTTGTTGACATTGACGGTTAGGTTGAGGATTCTCGTCAATGCCCATCCGCTGTCGCATTCCTGGAACTCTTCCAAGGATGCCAGGGTGGGTTCGATGACGCATCGCTGATACCACTCCTGTAGATCAGATGTGCGGAAGAGTTCGCAGTTTCGGGTGTTGATGCTTTTGCAAGCATGCTTGTCACCCGCTACAAATTCGCCGTTGAACACCGTGTTTACTTTGAGGTTTCGTTGTTTCCTCAAAGCACCCCGCACATGCTCCAGCACGATGGTCGCCGCATCCTGGAGGAAGTTGCGCGGCTCGATGTAGTTCGAATTTAACACGGCACCAGTTAATACGCGGTTATCGAACGCAGCGTCTATTTCGCGCCACAAAAGTCCCGTGCTCGAATGTCCGGCACCTTCGCGCACGAAACGTCCGCGCAACGAATATTTTAGTCCTTCGAGCCGCGCGATTCGAGCAACCACGGATTGTCGAACACCGATCGATAATCGAGGACGTTTCACACGGCTCTGTTCTTCCAACGATTCGATGCACTCGTTGCACCGTTCTTCCCACGCGAGATATTCTTCCCGGGAAATCAATCGTGCAGATTGATCCAACAATTGGCGTTCTACTTGCGCGAATTCTTCCATGATCATAAATGGAATGTGAATGTAATACCTTTCCTTGCAACACGTTGCAACGATTTAAGGCTTTGTGCAGTTTAGAGCGCATATTTATATCCTCATCATGATTTGGTATCTCCGTCTAACTCTTTTGGCGTACCCGTCCCTCGAATGCATTGCATGCAAAAATGGCGATCCATCCTAATATGGTTCGATGCAGTTTCTGTTGATACAGCATAATTCTTTCCATGAGTCACGTGTATGACGAATTAGCGCGCAAGATCATTCGACACACTTTTTGCTGATTCCGCATAATTCTAAGATTCGACGTTCCCAAAAGTATTATATTACGTCCAACACGTGTCGAGACTTTTATCCTTGAGGGTGGGACTCAAATCACATGCGATCATGTGATATGACCTTATATGGTGTGCAAACTCCAAATCATCCGATACAGTTTCTGTCAGCACAGCATAATTCTATGATTCATGCATATGACGTTTCTGAAAGTATTATATTGTATTCACATCATAAAAAATATAGCTGAGGAATAAGAGGAGGGGTAGATGGTAGAGGTGGTGAATAGCACCACTATTTAAGCCAGCTCCTCGCACGCTATTACATTAATGCTCTGGAACCTCTCAGTGACTTTCGACATATACACAGTGCTTCGAAAAATGTGCACTACCAGTGCCGAAGCAAACGTTGAACGCATGAATTATTACGTTCCGATCATGCAGGATGATGTATCGCCATGTAGGAAGAACACATCTAACATGTAAGATTTAATTTTTTCATACCATATCATCGTTATTTATTTACGTGTTTTCCTGATAAACGGTAATTTTCATGATCGGACTCTTAGATCGCGTCAAACATCGCGTATCATGGTCAGAAGATACGCATTAACATCCATGGGCAGCAAATATTTGGAAATTGGAATCCGCGTACGGCCTACGGTCGATGTAGAAATGGTTCTCGGCGACAATCATGGGATGTTTCTCACGTTACCATTGTATGCATGGCATGCGCTATGCAGCAATCGTACGATCATTGAAGAACGTTCACGATTACCTGGATCACCTTCGATGCAGATGAATCATTTCACAATGGATTTTTGTGAGATCTATAATTCTCCGATTGTAAAGATGACGCTACATAATAAGCCGCTGTATTTCAAACCGGATACAGTGACATTTTTATTAAATCTTGAGCCATGTATAGACTATGTGTATTCGCGGCTGCATCAAAATGTAAGAGATGTGCAGATGAAATTTGAAACTTTTGTTAACGTGCTACAGCAGAGCGATGTTGCCTGTGAAACAAAAGATGCGCGTCGTGCTGCTAAAATCATATGTGATAGCGAACATTACTGTGAGCATTAATATGTAGATTGCGAACTGGTAGCATGCACCATCAATGATATTCTAGCTGATGCTCGTAGGAAAAAATGTTAAATTATATTCTTTTAATTTTAAATAAAATTTCTTAAACATGAATTATTTCTCAATTTTATTCACCCATCATCATCCTCGCCACATAATTCTAAGATTCGACGTTTCTGCTGACACCGCGTAATTATATTTAGTTCTTACTTTTTGCAAAGCTATGCACTTCTCAGTTTCATGATAGGAGGGGTTTTTTATATATGCGAGCCCGGAGATGTAGCGAGACCAGTTGCTCATCAATCTTTAAAGACGGTTGAAAGTTTTTGTGTGACACTTTTTTCATTTTAAGTGAAATTGCTTTTGAAGGATATCGTCGGTCGTTCAACGCATAGAAAATACAATCGAATAATACCGTAAGTTTCCATTATCATATTTTTTAGTGAATCGTTGTGTTAGTAACTTTGAGAATTATAAGAAAAATCGGTTTCAGATTATGTCGTTGCCAATCAATTTGAATCATCCAGCTACTGCTACGATCACCGCTGCTACGACAATTTTCCATCCATCCAGCCCGAAAGTGTGTGTGGCATGTCAAAATGTTGCGGTTCAAACCGAAGAAATTCGATGTGCGGAACTGTATGAGGCGGAAGCTATTCAGGATGGCGACAGTTATTTAAAAGTATTTCGTAACCCAATGAATGGCCATGCGTATGAGTAGTACAATGATGAGCAATATTGGTTGAATCGACATGCAGACCAAATGTTTTTAGACATATATCTATGCGGTATAATCATATGTATGCTCCAACGAGTATGGTTTGGCGAAACGTGAAAACAGAGATTGATTATGAAAACGTTTCCGCGAATAAAATATCGGGGCTTTGGGCTAGCGTTGTTGGACTTCAAACTGACCCTGCACAAGTTCCTGTGGATTTATTATTAAGTGAACTATTTGCTGATGGTCCTATCGAGTGGGATATGTGACGGCCTTCACCGCCTTCGTCGTCCCCCTAATTTTTCTTCACTCTTATATATTTTTTTATTATTTTATTTTATTATCATTATTATCATTATTATCATTATTATTATTATTAGTTATTCTATTTTCTTTTGTAACAATATATATTCTTAAAAATATTTCATTGTACCATTTTATTCATCCGTCATCCTCCTCCTTTCCTCGCATAATTGTAAGATTCAGCATTTCTGCTGTTGCTGCATAATTCTATTTCGTTCTTCGCGATGCCAAATGACGTCATCCCACACGGACGCTCCAGAGGAGTCGAATTACACACGATCGCGCGATACGCTGCGACGCTAAATCGGAACGCTTTGAAAACTTGTTAGCTGTAGAATAAAATGCGATTGTACCACTATGTAGCGCTGTCTCTTTCCCTCTCTCGAATTTAGCTTTAAAAGTAATGCTCTCTCTCTCTTTCCCTCCTCCGAATTTAGCTTTTTAAAGTATTGCTCTGTCTTTCCCTCCTCCAAATACATGGTTTGTAAAAAGTCGGTCTTTCCGGACATCGTACGATAAAAAATCAATTATTATTTCTCTGTGTTGGGCGGGAAAATTCCATCACATAACGGTTTGGAAAAAGTTTTTCAGGGAAAAAAATTTCAGGGAGCGGTTCGAGTCTGAAAAAAGATTTTTCAGACAGGACCCGCCCCCAGAAATTTTTTCAGGGGCTGTCCCCTCCCTAGGTCAGGTCTGAAAAATTTCCGACGGTGGGTCCGGTCTGGAGAGGTCTCCGCGGCGGTTCGGCCTGGACTGATCCCCTCCATCATCGCGGCTTCCCCCACTCCGCGGCTCGTGCGCGCGCAACCGGTCTTCCTCTCCCCGCAGGCCCCGCGCACATGTTTCCCTCCGCCGCGCCCCCCGCGCGCCCTCACTTCCCCCCGCCCCCGCGCTCCCCTCAGAGGACCTGAGTTGGAACCGGCCTAGACTTACTACTATGCAGAATGATTTAAAATTCATATACATATGCATTATGCAAATCCGGAGGTTCGACAAGGTTATCCGCATCAATGCGATTCTGCGTCATTTCAATGGTAACATATATATTTTGCAAAGTCATTGTGAATCTTCACGCATTATTTATTTATCGTGTGGTTTCCAAAATAGCCTAATAAGATTACACTTCAAGTAATGCATGTACGAATGTGCTGTTATCATACTGATTCATGCACGTCACTGATTAGTTTTAATGAGTTTTACCTTGGATGCAATTTTACGTACGTACTGCCTTGCTTAAATAATTGAAAGCTGTCTGAACCTTACATAAATAAGAATTTAAATATGGCTTTAGGAAACCATGTTATTAATGGAAACTGCCAAAATGGACTTCAAATTCGATAATAGAGGTTTTATTTGTTTGCAAAAAATATAACACATAAACTATTTATATGTATGAAAAGAGATTATCCAGAGGTATGCCAGCGTATATTTACAAAGTACAAAAACTTAATTTTAAGAGTTGGTGGTGGGGGTAACTTGAAAAATATGGATTTTTCGAAAATTATTTTTGCGCTGTTTTGTAGATATGAAAGAAGGCTGCAACTTTTGTTTCAACTTCTTTTCGATATCTCTCACCGTTCTCGAGATATTCCACGGAAAAGAAAATTCTGCATTTTTTTCAAGGGGTGATTTCACCCCTAAAAATGCTTTATGGCGCCAACGAAAAATAGGGTTGTGTTACGGATGAACTACTCTACTTGCACACCGAGATTCATAATTTTCTGCATTTCCGGGTTGCCGAACGTCCCTTGTTAGTGTGTTGTTATCTAAACAGAAGATTCAGTGTTTAGAACGTTGTAACGTTCTCGAACGAGACGTTGCCGTTTGTTACAGGAGATTCCACAAGTAGAGCGGTTTACCCGTGGAGTTGTCGGATTTGGTTCGGGTGGTGTGCGATAAAGAAATGAATTTCACGAACTAGAGTCCTTCCTTTTAACAATTGGTAGCAAAAATAATTTATTCAAAATATATGCCTATTGACCCTTGGTCACTCGGTCGGTAAATTAATATAATTCTTTATAACTTAATCTCGTAATGACGTATCGGTCGGTACTAAAGAATAACCACAGACGAGGTATACAGGGTGTCCCAAAAATGTCGGAGTTCCTTGAAGGGGGTGATTCAGGGGGTGATTGCAAACAACTTTTTCCTTTGCGAAAATTCTCTCCGAGGTTTCGTTAACGAGATAATAACAAAAAGCACCGACCAATCAGAGCGCGCGCCTTCCGCCCGAGCTCCCGCGGTAGCGTTGGCTACGCGGTAGGCGGCCGCGCTTGTACTACGGACGTACGAACAAGCAAGTCGACATGCATCGAAGGAAACCGCGTTACACAGTTTTTTTTTTAAAGCAGAATCTTAACTAATAATTATTTGAAGCGAGAGGACAAGAAATACGTACATATCGTTTTCAAATAACGCATAAACGAAATGATAATGTAGCAGAAAATGTACGACATGTGATCGTAATTCGTTATTGAGGTAAAAATCCGTAGTTTAATAACGGCCAACCCAACTAAATTTAAACAATAATATTAGGTGTATGAATAAATTCTTTCCGACTGGATTTACATAATCAGCACAAAGCTACTGAATTTCTATCGCGGTGGTATTTTTCATATTTTTTAAATCGAACTGTTATTGTACCCTAAAATCGGAAAGAATTTATTTCTACACCTAATAATCACCAATAAATTAAATAAAACTCACCCATTCGGACATTCCTTTCCTTCTTTTTCGGAAACCTTTTTTTGTGACACTGGGTCACTGTACTGATCCTGGTCATCGGTGGACGAAAAGCTTTATGATAGGGTAGCGCCCAGTGCTCAGCTGATCGCAGGTATTCGCAGGACACCACCCGAAGGTAAGGGTCGCAACGTCAAGTGCGTCCGGGTTAATGTACCGAATATTCACTTCACTGCACTGATACTAACACTGATCACTTAATTTATTTTCTACGGAACGTGTTGTTCCTACGTTATAAAAATTGGTGGCCCCGAAAGGGGCCGATTACTGTTAATTGAACAGTTGCTCAATGTGGGCACCCTCAGCGTCTATGCACGCCTCCGCCGAGTATAATCGAGACGCCAAACGTCTGATCGTTCCCTCGCTCGGGGTTTCGATGCGCGGGTACTCCACTGCCAACGCTCGCACGGTAGCACTCGCGTTCCCGTCGTTCCGCGCGTACACCCAGAACATAGCGTAATACTCTTCGGCGGAGTACATTTCTGGGCCGAGATTGCTAGCTGACTGACAGGATTTTTTCCCAAGTAACTTCTTCTACCCCCAAGTAGCTTCTCTGGTTCCATTATGAGTTTACTCCCACCAGGACAAGAGGCTTTAGGTAAAAAGAAGCCAGCACATTTTCGGAACACACGTGTTTTGCAGAAGTGCAACGAAAACTTTCACAATAGCCCGCGCTCCGTCCTTCCACTGCCAATGTACCCATTGCTTCGAGATAGAAAACAGACAGCACGTGTATCGGTTCGAAAGGGTCCGAAGGGAAGAGACGCAGAAAGTCTTTGAGTTGCTATAAAGAAGAAAATGCATACCATTCCTGTTTCCCCTTTCTGACACCCTGAGTTCACGTCTGCTACGAGGCGGAACCAATTAAGTCTTAAATTATCCGAAACTGTAGGAAACCGTTCTCTACCGCCGACTTGCGGGACAATACGGTCATAAACCGCGACCCTGGCGAAATGCTCTGGCTGATGAGCCTGATTAATTTTGGAGAACTAGAAATTACAGAGTATTATCCAGCATCAATACGTCTCGCGGAGAGACACAGGAAAAGAAGGGTAGTCCGCTGACTGCGCGTAGTCCCGCCTGCTTCGTCCTACCCTCAAATTAAAGACGGATCCCTTATCTCTCGAGTATAAACACGCGCTCGAATTTCAAAACAAAAGCACGCGTCGACGTATTCGGTGCGAGAGAAGGTGGGCCTTGGGGAGGAGATATTGCTGTGAAGAGGGCCTCTTCAGGACAGTGGCCATTTGCGAGGGATGCAGGGCCAATCGGACCTCAAGCCCACAGTCTCTCGCACCGAATACGTCGACGCGTGCTTTTGTTTTGGAATCCGAGCGCGTGTTTCGACACGAGAGATAAGCAGGCCCGATTGGTTAGTTTGCGGCCAATGGGACTTCAAGCCCACAGTCTCTCGCACCGAATACGTCGACGCGTGCTTGTGTTTTGAAATTCGAGCGCGTGTTTATACTCGAGAGATAAGGATCCTTAAGGGATCCGTCTTTAATTTGAGGGTAGGACGAAGCAGGCGGGACTACGCGCAGTCAGCGGACTACCCTTCTTTTCCTGTGTCTCTCCGCGAGACGTATTGATGCTGGATAATACTCTGTAATTTCTAGTTCTCCAAAATTAATCAGGCTCATCAGCCAGAGCATTTCGCCAGGGTCGCGGTTTATGACCGTATTGTCCCGCAAGTCGGCGGTAGAGAACGGTTTCCTACAGTTTCGGATAATTTAAGACTTAATTGGTTCCGCCTCGTAGCAGACGTGAACTCAGGGTGTCAGAAAGGGGAAACAGGAATGGTATGCATTTTCTTCTTTATAGCAACTCAAAGACTTTCTGCGTCTCTTCCCTTCGGACCCTTTCGAACCGATACACGTGCTGTCTGTTTTCTATCTCGAAGCAATGGGTACATTGGCAGTGGAAGGACGGAGCGCGGGCTTTTGTGAAAGTTTTCGTTGCACTTCTGCAAAACACGTGTGTTCCGAAAATGTGCTGGCTTCTTTTTACCTAAAGCCTCTTGGCCTGGTGGGAGTTAACTCATAATGGAACCAGAGAAGCTACTTGGGGGTAGCGGAAGTTGCTTGGAAAAAATCCTGTCAGTCAGCTAGCAATCGCGTTGCAGAAATGTTCACGGCCCAAGAATACTACAGGATGTTCTGGGTGTACGCCCGGAACAACGGGGACGCAAGTGCTGCTGCGCGAGCATTTGCGCTAGAATATCCTGCTATCCAAACGCCAAACGAGGATACATTTCGTCGGTTAGCATCGAGGCTATTCTCGACGGGGTCCATGATGCCGCGAGGCAGCGAGGTGGGCAGACCCGCAGCAGCGCGAAATCCGGGCACCATCGAGCGAATCCTCGACGCCGTTGAAGCCGACCCCACGATCAGTGTGCGCATCTTGAGCCGTCGCCTAAAGTAAGTCACAGTTCAAGATAACTGCAGCAATTATTAATTAAGAAAAAAAAATGTTATCTAATACTGGATGTTTTTGCATTTTGTTCTAGTGTCAGCAAGACGACGATACACCGAATCCTCAGGGATCGCAGGTTGCATCCGTACAAATATGTACGGGTGCAACATTTGCACGCCGGGGATTACATCCAGCGGGTTCAATATTCCAGGTGGCTGTTGGGAGAAGTGCTAAGGAATCCGTCGTTCACCACATACATATTGTGGACAGATGAAGCAATTTTCAACAGGGAAGGTTGCTTCAATTCCCACAATATGCATGTGTGGAGCGACGAAAATCCTCTAGCGCTTCGTCCACGTGCAGCACAAGTCCGTTGGTCGATCAACCTATGGGCCGGCATTTGTGGCGAATTTATCGTTGGGCCGTACATTCTGCCAGACAGGCTGGACGGCCCAGCGTATAAATATTTTTTAGAACATGTTCTGCCGGATCTTATGGACGATATTCCATATGAGATCCGACAGAACATGTACTACCAGCATGACGGAGCTGGGCCACATTTCGCCAATATTGTCCGCGCTTATTTAGGTGAAACCTTTCAGGACAGGTGGATCGGCCACGGCGGGCAAGAGGCCCACGTTGCGTGGCCCCCACGGTCACCGGATATGAATCCGCTGGATTTTTTTTTCTGGGGCTACCTGAAGGTAATTTGATTATTGCTGTTACTCTTTACTTATTCCTGTTGTAGATATTTTTTTTTTACTTACGTTTTGTATTTGTTGTACAACAATCGTTTCAGAATGAGGTGTATCGTCAGCCGGTGGACACGCCTGAGGAAGCAATTGCGCTTATCCACGCAGCGGTGGAAAACATAACGCCGCAAACATTACGGGGCGTCCAAAGACAACTAGTTCTCCGCGCTGAATTATGCGTGGACAATGACGGTCGCCATGTGGAGCAACTCATCAATTAACAACAATCGGCCCCTTTCGGGGCCACCAATTTTTATAACGTAGGAACAACACGTTCCATGAAAAGTAAATAAAGTGATCAGTGTTAGTAGCCGTGCAGTGAAGTGAATATTCGGTACGTTGACCTGGACGCACCTGACATTGCGACCCTTAACTTTGGGTAGTGTCGTATACCTGGGATCAGCTGTGTACTGGGCTCGTCCATCGATGACCAGGATCGGTTCAGTGACCCAGTGACACAAGTTTTCAAGTTGCAGGTGAATTTTCGACAAGGGTGAGTTTTAGTTACATTATTGGCAACTATTATTTTTTAAGCCTAACGCAGGCTATGGCTTATTTCCGGCGATAATTCTCCAAATTTCCGTACGCAAATTTTTCTTCGCAGTTTTTAAACGGATTTATTCATTATCAACAACAGTGTTGGCCGTTATTGAACTACGGATTTTTATCACAATAACGAACTACGATCACTTATCCTCTCATTCCAAATAATTATTATTTTCGATTCGTCCAAAAAAAAAAAAACAACTGGGTATTCGTCTTTTTACGTTACACGTGATTTTCATCCATTTATCCTTTTTTCATTGTTCACTTCAAATGGCAAAAGTTTCGATTTTTTTGTTACGTCTTTTTAAAATAGCCTTTCGCTATAAGCCTGCGATGCCGGCACGCCCAAAATATTTTGTGCCGCACGGGCCAGTTTCGGAAATCGTGTTCTATTGTCTTTCCACCACTTCAGTATACACGATTCCGCGTCTATAATTTTGTCGTCCATGTAGGTTTTGATTTCCGCTTATATAGCGAAAGGCTATTTTCGCGTGCCGGCAACATAGTCACGGAGAAGCGGACATGCCTCCTGTGCCACAGGGTGGAGCAGCTGTGCTTTTTGTCGGCGAATCGGCCCAAACAGCAATGGTAAGAGCAAAGAAACCTTATTAATTTACTAATGTGCGATCTTCGATCTCCATTGAGTTTTAACTATCTAACAGTCCCTGCATTTGTGTTCATTTTGTTACAGCAAGGCTACGTGATTTACACTGGCGCAAAATCGGCTCTTTTTAGAGCCACCATGATGTACAAAGTCCGACCGAGCAACCTCCCCGCGGTGTACATCGGGTAACGCTAATGCCGGCGGCACGTGACCTTTGCAGGACTTTTCAAGGTCAAACAAATACCAATACTATATGTCCCCCTCATGTAATATAATGTAATAGTATATAGTAGCATCTAGTACGTGCGTAGGGCCAACAGTACATTGTATGCCTATACTGTATGTTCCATATATATAATAAGTAATGTATATGTTTAGCATGAATATAGTGTGTATGTAGTATGTACATAGTATGCGTGCATCATGTATGAAGTATGTATGTAATCCAATGTACGAAATATGCTACAACGTATAATTAAACTGTGCAAATGTTATTTAAATAAAATTATTTCATTTCTTGTAATTTCATACGCTCTTACAGAAGTATTCCCCATCCTCATTCAAACGGATTGGTACTGCGTCCTTGCATTAATTAAATAAAAAAAATTGTACGTTTATTTAAGTTGTTTATTATTTAAAGATTATTCGTTTATTTATTTATACCTAGACTGCGGAAGTTAATGCAAGTCTGATATGCCGCGTTGCAGTGCACAACAATCCCTTCAATACAAGCCAAACAGTTCAGTGAATAAAACTTTACTTCGTTTCTTTCTCTGAGTTTCTGGACATATATATGCAGAATGAATACAGCAAATATACCGACGCACTTCCGCGGGGATTAGAAAATTCATATAATCTTGTTTCATCAATATACAATCTATCAGTACATTCGCATGATATGTGCATTATACAAACTATTACAAGTATCACTGTACCTGCTATTAAATTACTAAACTTTTGAATATAATGTAACTATTACACTTACATAAACTTTTTAACATAGGTATGAAGCTATTCAATTTTAAAGTCGAGGTTCAGCAACTTCTAACAATTACTCGAGCTAATTTGTAAACAAATTCCGTATATGCAAGAACCATGAAAAACACCCAAAATATGCAAAATTACAAATATATTTTTTAAATCCTCTGAATGATGAAATATAGATCGGTCAAAGTCCCACTTGTTTAATCCATTACTACAAAAACATGCATTTGCACTAAATTCCGCAGTCTATATTATACTTATTTCTTTATTTATTCATTTACACTTATTTAGCCATTAACAGGCAACACCCTTTATTAAGGGGTTAGACGAATTCTTTTTACAGATACTATGAGGTTGGAAATTATTTCGTTAATTCTTATGTGCAGAGCATGTATTAAGGCATATGTTGTATAAATATTACGCGCGCGAGCGATGTATCAAATTATGATGCCCAGGTTTATCTAACATCAGAAAGACCACGATTCTAGTGTTCATTAATCAAATATCTACAAGGTAGCATACGGATTTGAGAAGAAAAAATTTATTGTACAAATGAGAGCAAGGTAAATATCACTATTCATTTTTTACCTAACAAGGCAAACTTAAAACATTTGTTATATACAAATGGGTTATCGCATAAAAAATGATATCATACAGTTTAGATAATACCATTAAGAATATGTGTACCAAGTTTGAAATAAATCGGACAAATAGTTTTCGATCTGCTCGAATTTCTTTCGGACCGCTCGTTTCTTTCCAAGCCGCTCGGTTTCTTTCGGGCCGCTTGGTTCTATCCAATCCGCCCGGCTTCTTTCGGGCCGCTTGGAAAAAATTCAATCCGCTTGGTTCTATCCAATCCGCCCGGTTTCTTTCGGGCCGCTTGGAACAATTCAAGTACTCGGTTCTATCCGAGCCGCTTGGTTCTATCCAATCCGCCCGGTTTCTTTCGGGCCGCTTGGAACAATTCAAGTACTCGGTTCTATCCGAGCCGCTCGGTTCTATCCAATCCGCCCGGTTCTTTCGGGCCGCTTGAAAAAAATTCAAGTACTTGGTTCTATCCGAGCCGCTCGGTTGTATCGGGTACTTGGCTCGGCTCGGTTTTTCGCGCCGAGTCAGACTCGGCTTGCTTTATCCGGGTACTTGAACAGCTCTAGTAACGCGGTTTCCTTCGATGCATATCGACTTGCTTGTTCGTACGTCCGTAGTACAAGCGCGGCCGCCTACCGCGTAGCCAACGCTACCGCGGGAGCTCGGGCGGAAGGCGCGCGCTCTGATTGGTCGGTGCTTTTTGTTATTATCTCGTTAACGAAACCTCGGAGAGAATTTTCGCAAAGGAAAAAGTTGTTTGCAATCACCCCCTGAATCACCCCCTTCAAGGAACTCCGACATTTTTGGGACACCCTGTAGAATAGACCTATCAACCAATGTATTTTTCTGTCACCGGTTTGGGGGGTCCTAGGACCCCCTTACCATTTTAGTGTCGCATGCAACGTTACCGGTTAAGTCTTGAAACAGATTGCACAGACGAGGTATACAGGGTGTCCGCGGGAAAGCTAAACAGCCGGCTTCCTCCTAAACTATTGGAGATAAAAATATAAAAAAAATAGGGAATTGCATGGCTCGAGGGGGCCTATTAATTAGCGCAAACGAATTTTTTTATCGATTATTATTTTAAAAGATACGATGGTCAAGTTCGGTTTTTCAAATGGAACTATTTTTTTTGAACACCTGAGTTGATAGCGCGTTCCAAGACAAATTCAATAAGCTTTAATGTATACACTTCATTTTCACTGGTTTTTAAGATATTGCGCTTGCAAATTTACTGATTTTCACTGGAAGAAAACTGTCTGGTATAGCACGGACCGGGGACGGTCTTACTGGATCCACGGGTGGCACTACCTGTTGAAATAGATACCTACCTGCCAAAGGTCTACGCCAGGCCCAAAGGCTGGACAATTCTTTTCCGTCAGAAATGCTACTTAGGTAGGTACATCTGCGGTATCGAGAAGCGCACCGTTACTTTTATTTCGCACTTGCTTCTACGCTCGGATGGCCGGTTCTTTTGGGAGGGATGCAAGTTCGATTGGTTAGGTTAGGAGGAGTGAAAGTTGCTAGACTAAATTTCAATCATAGGGAGCAGATTGTATCAGAACCATTCGGATTTGCATTCCTCACAAACGGCTGCTCTCTTGAAGAGGCCCTCTTCATAGCAATGCCCACCTTCTCTCGCACGGAATACGTTAACGCTTGCTTTTGTGCTGATATTGAAGCTCGTGTTTATACTCGAGAGGACCACGCGTCGACAGCGGGCTACCCCTTTTCTTCCTGTGTCTCTCCACGAGCCGTGTTGACGGTGGATTGTAGGAGCGTAGATATCTGGATGCCAGTTATTGAATTCAGGAGACGATAGAAACATTTTATTACAAAACACACATGTACTATAATTAAAGTAAATCGTATTCCTCTCGGGCAGGAGTACTGATAATGATCGAACATGCGCCCCACTTCGCGCATACCAATTACACGGAGGGTAGTCGGGTCACACACTGCCCAAATGATACAGGGTAATTCTGGAGCAACGCCCGTCAAAGAGATGCGCTGGCACCCCGTGGCGAGGACAGACCTTCGCTGTGCCTCACCCGATTTTTATGGCTTTTTTTCCGGAAAAAGGTACGAATCCTGGGTCGAACGTAGCGAATTGAAGTCGACCCTCCGCAGTCGAGGGTGAATTATCCATTTGAGCGTATTAATAAACCCTTTTCTTCATCGTATCGAAAGGGAAGTGACGTCAATGGATTCCTTATGTTTTTCTGACGAAAATCATACCAAATGTCATGCAAATCGGACTACTTTGACACAAGCAATTTGTATTCCTTATGTAAGAGTTGTCCGATTTACACGACATTTGCCATGATTTTCATCGGAGGACCCCAAGGAATCCATCTGCGACACTTCCATATCCATACGATAAAAAATAAAGAATTATTTTATTTCCTAACCAGATTTGAAATTCCAACGCGTGTTTATACTTGAGAGATAAGGATTTATACTCGAGAGATAAGGAACCCGTCTTTAATTTGAAAGGAGGACGATGCAGGCGAAACCACGCGCACTCAACGGTGTACCCCTTTTCTTACTGTGTCTCTCCACGAGGCGTATTGACGGTGGATAATACTTTTCAATTCCTATATTTGGGGCATCTTTCTCGCGTGCGTCGGGACAAAACCGAACTCAGAGCCAGGCGAAAATTCATTCGCTCTTTACGATCGATAATTTATTATTTCTCCAAGAACGTTTCGACAATATCTGTTTGCCAAATTTGTAAAGGCCAATAAAAAACGTGGTGACATTGTCCAGTCTGAGTTAATCCGTATATTGTTCTGTCGGTGGGTAGTGCGTACGATGACTTCGGACCCGTACTATGTACCGTTGCCTACCGCCGACGCGCGGAAAATCCGCTCATAAACCGCGACTCTGGCAAGACACCGCGGCCGATCAGTCCGGTTAGTTTTTGGTAACCAGATGTGGCATGCTCCACCTCTATTTCATCAGGGTAATTCTGGAGGTACGCCCGTCACCCCGTGGCAAGGACAACACCCCGCCCATCGAATTTTATGGCTTTCGACCCTCGAAGGGTTTGGAATACCATTAAGAAGTGAGAAATATTCAGGATTTCAAATGTTTGCTTCTTTTCTTCATCGTATCGAAGGGGAAGTGGCGCCAATGGATTCCTGGCGTTCCGTCGATTAAAATCATACCAAATTTCATGTAAATCGGTCTATTTTTAACCAAGTCAAGTCAGCTTGAAATGATATAAATCGATATTCCATGGAATTTCCTTCATTATGGTCCGAATAACGTCGTTCTTAGTGTCAGCTTCATCGACGAAACATAAGGAATCGGTAGGTGTCGTTTTTGCAAAGATCTGATGAGAAATGCGCAAGTCGAAGGTTTCTCACTTCTTATTAAGCACTCGAACCCCTTCGCGGGTGGAAAGCCATAAAATTCGGTCAGGCACAGCGAGGGGTTGTCCTCGCCACGGGGTACCAGGCCGCCGCAACTCCTTGACGGGCGTTGCTCCATAATTATCCTGTATCTGGTTACGAAATAAAATAATTCTTTATTTTTTATCGTATTGATATGGAAGTGTCGCAGATGGATTCCTTGGGGTTTTCCGATGAAAATCATGGCAAATGTCGTGTAAACCGGACAACTCTTACATAAGGAATACAAATTGCTTGTGTCAAAGTAGTCCGATTTGCATGACATTTGGTATGATTTTCGTCAGAAAAACATAAGGAATCCATTGGCGTCACTTCCCTTTCGATACGATGAAGAAAAGGGTTTCTTAATACGCTCAAATGGATAATTCACCCTCGACTGCGGAGGGTCGACTTCAATTCGCTACGTTCGACCCAGGATTCGTACCTTTTTCCGGAAAAAAAGCCATAAAAATCGGGTGAGGCACAGCGAAGGTCTGTCCTCGCCACGCGGTGCCAGCGCATCTCCTTGACGGGCGTTGCTCCAGAATTACCCTGTATCATTTGGGCAGTGTGTGACCCGACTACCCTCCGTGTAATTGGTCTGCGCGAAGTGGGGCGCATGTTCGATCATTATCAGTACTCCTGCCCGAGAGGAATACGATTTACTTTAATTATAGTATATGTGTGTTTTGTAATAAAATGTTTCTATCGTCTCCTGAATTCAATAACTGGCATCCAGATATCTACGCTCCTACAATCCACCGTCAACACGGCTCGTGGAGAGACACAGGAAGAAAAGGGGTAGCCCGCTGTCGACGCGTGGTCCTCTCGAGTATAAATACGAGCTTCAATATCAGAAGAAAAGCAAGCGTTAACGTATTCCGTGCGAGAGAAGGTGGGCATTGCTGTGAAGAGGGCCTCTTCAAGAGAGCAGCCGTTTGTGAGGAATGCAAATCCGAATGGTTCTGATACAATCTGCTCCCTATGATTGAAATTTAGTCTAGCAACTTTCACTCCTCCTAACCTAACCAATCGAACTTGCATCCCTCCCAAAAGAACCGGCCATCCGAGCGTAGAAGCAAGTGCGAAATAAATATACCGCAGATGTACCTACCTAAGTAGCATTTCTGACGAAAAAAAATTGTCCAGCCTTCGGGCCTGGCGTAGACCGTTGGCAGGTAGGTATCTATTTCAAAAGGCAGTGCCACCCGTGGATCCAGTAAGACCGTCCCCGGTCCGTGCTATACCAGACAGTTTTCTTCCAGTGAAAATCAGTAAATTTGCAAGCGCGATATCTTAAAAACCAGTGAAAATGAAGTGTATACATTAAAGCTTATTGAATTTGTCTTGGAACGCGCTATCAACTCAGGTGTTCAAAAAAAATAGTTCCATTTGAAAAACCGAACTTGACCATCGTATCTTTTAAAATAATAATCGATAAAAAAAATTCGTTCGCGCTAATTAATTGGCCCCCTCGAGCCATGTAATTCCCTATTTTTTTTATATTTTTATCTCCAATATTTTAGGAGGAAGCCGGCTGTTTAGCTTTCCCGCGGACACCCTGTATACCTCGTCTGTGCAGATTGTAACGCTACGCGTGATAGGAATTAAAATGAAATCTTATCGAATACATTTAAAATCTATAACGGCCTGAATGTTACGACTAATTTCAAGAAACATGTTGTATAATTCCGTTTATTAATAAATTTTGATACAAGCATAATTTGCACGTATTTCTATAAATTTCGATCAGAAATATTATATAAATACAACGCGTAATAAACATTTGTACAGTCTCTTAGTTAGGCTTATATTTTCTGTCACTTCGAGGAGCGAATTTTCTGTCCTCGAAATGACAGAAAATATAACCTATATGCTATACCCGATTCCTATAGATACTGTTGCGGCGTAATAATAATAATGTTTTGGAAGGATGATAAAATGTTCACAAATGTAGCGTAAAAGAACAAAATAGCCAATAAACATTTATTGTCATATAGCATATACATATGTTATACAGTATTGTCTCCCTATGGGCTCGGTTTGGTGCACACGATGGGGGCTTGTCGCTATCCCCACCACTTCTGTCTCACTTTTGTCCGGCGAAGGCGAGAGCGAGATGGAACGAGAGCGAGCGACAGGCGCTGAAAGCGAGCGAGGACAGTACGAGACAGACGACGCGTTGATATTTTGTCTCGCTTCGTCTTTCGGACGCCTGACACTCCGTCCTTTGTGTGCGCGACGGGCGTGCGCGATGGTCGCAAGCACCTACGGTGAGCACGGCAACCGTTTCGCAAAATCTTGACGCAGGCCCGGCATAAGTCTTTTTTGCGCCCTAGGCGTAATTGTCAAATTGCGCCCTTTAGTATATTACATTTATTTGAGATTATTTGTGACTTTACTTTGCAAAATTAGGCAACTGCTAGGGCGTAAGGTTGACAAGAGGCGCAAAATGGCCTTTTCATTGTTGGCATTGTTGAAAATAAATTTTTAAATGAAATACTACAAATTATACTACAACGGTTTTAAACTACGAGTAAAAGTTAAGAGTAAGGTCATGAAGAAGCTCAATTAAATGTATTATAATAAATGGCGGAATTTGGCAAGTTCGCCTACGGCCCAAAAAAGACTCGAGCCGTGCCTGGCTATCTGACCGTCGCGCGCATGCATCGAGCAGTCACGATTCCATCTGAGCGCTCGCACCCGTCGCGCACGCCCGCCGTGCACGCAAAGCGTTCCATCTCGCTCCCCCCTTCGACCAGAAAGAAGCGAGAAACGAACACTCGGAATTAGGGCTCTTGTCTCCATGAGGGTTCATCGCCGGTCCCGACCAGCGAGCCCTCAGGCAGACAATCCTGTATTTTCTGTCACTTTGAGGCGTCAACCATATAATAATCACGCGCATCCAGCCTGTGCATTTTCCCTAGCCTGGGCGGCAGAGTTGGGCAAAATGTAATCTAATTACAAATTGCAAATTACGATTAAACTATAATTGTGTAATTGATTACACATTATTTTCTGTAATTGTTAATTTGGGAAGCTTGACCATTTGGTTTTGTCAACTATCTAAATGAACGATTACAGAAGATAATGTGTAATCAATTACACAGTTACAGTTTAATCGTAATTTGCAATTTGTAATTAGATTACATTTTGCCCAACTCTGCAGGAGACTGCCTTCGTCGGACGCCGATCGTCTCGTTCTTTTGTCGATGTCGACGGGCTCGACGTTCGGTTTCGGCCACGTCCAACAATGCCTTCGCCGAAGGTCACTCGGCGCGAGGCCCACACATTAGAGATACATACATTGTATCTCTTACGGCCGTCGCGTCGCACGGCTTATAATAGAATATTAAGATTTGCGTTTAAGCTATTATTTACAGAGATTTCATTATTATCAACATAATTTTTTTAAATGGAACTATTGTATATTTTTGTTATGTATTTCAAAACGCGCTCAACGATGTGTATGGAGCGCATGTTTGAACAATAATTTATCCGGATATTTTTATGAACATTGGTGGCAAATTTCAAGTAAACTACGTTCCATTTTTATTTGTAACTTTATTCGAACGGTTATTCGAAGCTCGAATAATTTCGGCGAGGGCCTTTATCCGAAGGCACGGCTCGGGGGTCATAAACGCTAGACTAATAGCATAAGAACAAAGTCAGCAATAGGCCATTCAGTAATGAGTATGGCAATTTCTATCATATAAGTATCACTAATGGATTACTAGTGCTTTTCTGATGAAAATGGCACCAAACATGATATAATTCGGATTATTTTTAATGGCTGTAATGGAAAGTACTTTGAGCAATGTAATTGAGGAAATTAATGGAGAGTACTTGAATTCTACGTGAACTGACACGGAACTGATATGTGTGCCCAGTAAGCGTAACGTAAGCGATACCTATGCTCGTGTACTTACATCGTAGATGGTTTTTATAATTTTTAAATCCATTCAATATTTAATAAGGACAGAGTCAATCAATTTGTAATGAAACGTAGGGATTTAGGGGCCTCGGGTCCCAAAACCTACAATATAAATTTTACAAAAACGTTTCAATTCATTATTTTCAATGATTTTTACGTGTCGTAGGATGGGCATCGTCTATTTAGACACACGCGGAGAGCAGAGATTTGCAAGAATGGCAGTAACAGCGTCAATTTTTAATATTTTTCAGCGTGCGACACGTGAAAATATTAGTTAACACGTTGCGTCCGGCACCAAAAATAGTTGACCTTCGCCTAAATACAAGAAACAGCTGCACCATGGTGAAAAACGTTGCAAATTTGTAACGAAATGCACACACTGATGAGCACGTTCGTACTGAATGCGTATGCAAAAGGAAAATTCGGTACCTGAAAAATTCTTCTTCACCTTCCACATTTATTGGGACCGGGCCCAAGAGTTCCATGACGTGACCGTACACGTCACCCGGACGCAACGTGTTAAATGTTCGACTTCACGTAAAATACTAAAATCAATTTCATCTTGCAATATATAGCTTGTATAAGCTCTCAAGAAGCGCCATATAGGCTCCTGATCTCCAAAATAGGTTTTCAGAGAGAAATCCGCGTGGGTCGTTGACAAACCGAGCCAAAGCGTAGCTTATTGTTAGCGAAAGCCGGCCCTCTATGTTAAACTCTCGCTCTAAACGAGTCACACGTATACAAGCACGCACACATCTTTCAGTATTTCAACACACTTTCAGTAGTTCAGAGTAGTTCTTGCGTTGAACGCTGTTCATGAACAGAGGTCGCTAAATTCAGTCCTCAAATTATGGGTCGGTAACACAGTTTAGGTGGTGACACGAAGTCCCATAAGGTGATATTCTATACCTCGTCTGTGGAATAACCCTTGGTTCGGGTCTAGACGCTGAGTCGGTAATTTAGGAGTATTACTTCGGTTTTTGACGCTAAGTCGTTTATAATGAATATCGCGCTAATTACTCTAAAGGTACGATTCTAAATCGTAAATGAACATAAGGTCCGTGACACGTAGTCTGTATAATGTTAAATCAAGATTTGACACTAGGTCGATTTAGTAATGTTGAGTTGAGAGTTCGAGAGGATTCCTTCTCTCTGAATTGTGCTGGTTTCCAGTTGC
The DNA here is from genome assembly GCA_947577245.1 of Andrena bucephala. Classification (NCBI taxonomy): domain Eukaryota; kingdom Metazoa; phylum Arthropoda; class Insecta; order Hymenoptera; family Andrenidae; genus Andrena; species Andrena bucephala. The sequence continues at coordinate 66,013,337 of OX387717.1, forward strand.
CTATCAGCGCGCCCACGCTTTTTAGGATGGTAGCTGAGTGCTAGTGAAAGCGATCTCAGATGGTAGCCAGGTAGCCGGTAAAGGCGTCCCCAGATGAAAGCTGGATAGTGGCTTCCTTCCTTCTGATTCGGTTGTGGCTTCTGGCGCCTATAAGCTGGCCCACGCTTTGGAGGATGAGGTTGAGGGGCTACTAAAAGCGACCTCGAATGGAAGTTGAGGGGCTACTGAAAGCGGCCTCGGTCATGTAGGTTCGGTGGCAGAACCAAGTCTGTTCTTTGCTGCTGGCGGACCTCTATTTATACTCCTTCTTGGTGCTTGGCCCGCGCCAATCACTAGCTGCGCGATCTCGCGCACCAATTATAATTATCGTCCGATTCGCGCCACTCGCGTACTACGCTCGGTTAATTCGGCGTCCGGTTTATCGTACGGTGTGCGCACGCGTGTTTTGGTTCACTCGCGACACTGAGTTGACTGTTTGAATGGGCGGCTATGCGCGTGTGTTGCGCGTCACTCGGTTCACTGTTTTCCCGCCGCCTGGGATGACGCTCGCACGTGTTTCATGTGTAACAACTTAGGTATAATGGAACTAAAACAATGATTAATGTAGGAAAAATGTATGGCGGTTCGTAGCGGTTCGTTACAACATTTATTTCGGCGATCCGCTAAACCTAATTTCTTAACAGAAATAAGTATAATTGAAGAATACTTTACCTGTTCTGTTTAATTTAATTGACACTTCTTTCCGTACATTTTCTTTCACTCCTTGCAATCATAAAGGACACAATACTTAATTGGAAATATCCTCTATCAATGTTTTGTCCTCCGCAGACGAAAACTGTAACTTCTTCGACATTTCAGACACTCGTCAGACACTCGTCACTAACACATACGCAAAATGTGACACTGAGAAGCACTTTATTGGTCATAATATAATCTCGTCCCTACGGCCCACCTTTCCTTACCCCCAATACGTTGCGGGTCCTTCTGTTTTGATTTTCGAGCGCGTGTACCTATATACTCGAGAGATAAGGGATCCGTCTTTAATTTGAAATGAGGACGACTTAGGCGTGATCACGCGCAGTCAGCGGACTGCTACCCCTTGTTTTCCTGTGTCTTTCCGCGAGGCATATTGATGGTGAACATGGTGGATAATACTTCTTTATTGGTAAATAAAAACTGAATACGCTGACTTATGTCCCTAGCACGGCGGAATTGGGTTCCACTAAACGACCACCATTGTTTGTCATTTACCTAACTCGTTGGAGGCCTCGGTACTTATATGTATACAGTCAATGTAAAAAGTATTCGTGCAGCGGCTAATTTAAAGTAAAAGTTTGTATATCCATGTCAGTACTACATTTTAACAGAAAAAGATGATTAATAAATATTCTTAAATGTTTGTATAATAGATCTTGTATAAACAAATTTTTATTCCCCTTAACATTTACAAAAATATGAATAAAAGGAGATAAACGTGCAGAAATAGACGCGCAGTAAGTATTCGTACAGTTAAATAAAGGATCAATAAACTATGGAAATAAACTAAATATTTACTGTTTTAATAATTTGTGGGATTGCCTTTTGATTTTATAATAGCTTCGAGCCTTCTTGGTGTAGAATTTATTTAGTTGGATGTTATAGCAGGTTGTATTTTACTCCAATACTACATACAGGGTGATTCTCCAGCGGCGCCTATCCTTTGAGGACAATCCGTCGCAGTGCTTGACCGCATTTTATGGCATTCGACCCTCGAAAGGGTTCGAATATCATTAAAAAGTCAGAAATGTCCAAGATTTCCGTATTTTCCGTCAGATCTTTGCAAAAACGACGTCAATGGAGTCCTTAAGGCAGGGTCCCACTAGTGCAACGGCGCGCCGCGCACGTTTTTTTCGACGCGCAAGGCCGATTTGTTGCAGAAAGACGTTCCCACTGGTGCAACTGCGCGCCGCGCACGGGTCAGATTTACGAGTTTCTCGGATTTTCGAGGAGTTTAGACCACTTGAAAGGGTCGACTTTTATGACGACATGCGCGTCGAAAGCGATCGTGTGCGCGCTATGCCGGGATTTCTCTGCCACGCGCGCACGCGAATGCTCGCCACGCATTGTCGAAAAGACTGGAAAAATGTGTGTCTTTCAACGCAAATGTACTCTTCACTTTCGAATTATTCTATTTCTCAAAAACAATTAAGTTATTGCTTTGATTCATCCTGCAAGAAAATCCTAGGTGTAAAAAATATCATTTTACCGTGACTTCTATGTGTATTCGTTCACGCCAGAGGCTATTCATACGTCAAAAAATGTAAACTATTTAATAGTGCAGTGGTGCATTTACTATTTGAGATTACACGTAATGACATTATGTACCTACTTACTGTCAAAGTGTTCATCGCTTTCCAGCAGTGAATGTGTTAATTGTAATTCCGTTTCCTATCGTATTGCCACGGAAATATCTCGACATTTGTGGATGTAGGGAAGTCAAATTTTAATCATTTTCTAACAAGGGGAGGCCGCGACATCTGGGACACGGATTTTGATGAATCTCATATATGGTGTAGTGTAGGTGTAGTAGATCAATATTTGTCTCACATGTTGGGTTCACTACCCCATAGTTTCCGAAATATTAATAAAAAAAGATGTTTATGCGTTGAAGAACAGAAGCAATAGCGGAGTTTATTGTAATGATGAATAGCGGCGCGTGTAAAAGGCAGGTCCCGCACCGAAACTTCAACCGGTGTTCGATTCTCACTGGGATCATTTTTTTTCTATAAATGTATTTTTTATTGTTTTATTCCTCAATAGATAAAGTACTATTTTTTACATTCTTTTCTTTTAAATTAAATCAAATGTAATGTCCACTAGAAACTAATTGTACAATTAAAAAATGTACCTGTGGCCATACATCTTTTATTAGATGTGCATGGTGTCGTGAATTTTATTGTTTCATTTGTTTTTACGATAAATGTCATATTTTAGAATGTAAAAAATAGTACTTTATCTTTTGAGGAATAAAACAATACAAAATAAATTTATAAAAAAAATGATCCCAGTGAGAATTGAACCGGTGAAAATTCTGGTGCGAGACCTGCCCTTTACACGCGCCGCTATTCATCATTACAATAAACTTCGCTATCGCTTCTGTTCTTCAACGCATAAACATCTTTTTTTATTAATATTTCGGAAACTATAGGGTAGTGGACCCAACATGCGAGACAAATATTGGTCTACTACACCTACACTACAACATATATGAGATTCATCAAAATCCGTGTCCCAGATGTCGCGGCCTCCCCATAAACCATTGTTAGTACCTTCAGGTAAACTAAATGTAGGTACCTAACTACTTAAAAACAAATGTTTCAGTATGCAATAAAGTAACAGCAATTATGACATCCTCTATAAGCCAGGTATTTCGGGACTCTTAATACATACACCAGGCCATACTTGCCTACCCATTTCAGAAATGCGAATTAATCAGAGGAAATGATACACGTGTATTTCCTGTACAGGGGTAGAAAGTTCGTGTCTGGGAGGAATGCTTATCCAATTGGTTACTGCGACGTAGTAAACCCCTTCAAATATTTCAAGTAGTATGAAGTTTGAAGGCCTTGTATCGGCTACTGAGACAACTGCTGACGTTAGATTTATTTAGATCAAGAAAGCAAGATGTAGAAAAGGAGGCTAGTATTTCCACTGTCTTCGATGTGCGCACCAAGCATCCGCGTGCGCGCCTGGCAGAGCGTCGGCCCATTTCGTGCGCGCGGCTTCATAAATTAGACCCTTTCAAGTGGACGAAAACGTTGTGCGCCGCGCGCCGTTGCACTAGTGGGACCCTGCCTTTATGTTTCGCGGATGAAACTGACACCACGAACGACGTAATTCGGACCATGTGAAGGAAATTCCATGAAAAATTCATTTATATCATTTCAAGTTGTCTTCGTTAATAGTAGTCCGATTTACATGAAATTTCGTATGATTTTCATCGGAAAAAAACATAAAGAATTCATTGGTGTCACTTCCATATCGATACGATAGAGAATAAAAAATTATTTTATTTCCGAAACAGGTATGAATCCTTGACCGTAGACCGTTTTAAGTGTGCTCCTCGACCCAAAGAGGGACCCTGAATACTGCGCGGCTGGAGTCTGGCCGCCGCGACGGGCCAGCGGCTGGTATCTGGCCGCCGAGGCGGGCCACCGGCCGCTGCTAGGAAACTCAACCTTTAGGAAGCTCCCATCCATCTGTCGGTGAATTTTGGAGTTTAGTAGTACCCGAGGGTCCCGGGCAATTCTTTGGTGGCGTCTCAACCACACTTTTCCGTGCCAGGTTGAGGTTAGGTTTTACTTTAGATTTCTGGGGAGCGGCGTATTCTTTTAAGAAATCCTTATGCAATCGATCTAAAGGGATCAGTTGGGTCTTCCTAGTTTTTAGGGACCTACGTCTTGTAGTCGGGCCCTCTCCTTCATTTTCTTTATTATCTTCCGTAGGCGATAAGCGACGTTTCTCGCATTATCCACTCGGCCCCGACATCCCGGCCCCAAACACGAGTGTAGAACAGATTCTACACGCATCCAGGCGATAAGGATTGTAAATCCCACTGAAAGCGGGTCACTCACTACTAAACACCACTACTATACACACTTTGTTGAACTGTATACGTCCAGAAATTGCCAAAATATAGGGAGCAAAGAATGTGCCGACCAATCTGCCTCAGCAGTTAAACCGGAAGTCCGACGAACACTTTACCGCCGCAGCTACAACCGCTGATTGATAAGATTGCTTACATATTCGAACTTATATTCCTACCGAGCAAAACTTTAAACTCAAATTATTCAAAAACGAAGGCTCATTTGACAAACCCCATTAGGGATTTGTAACACTATAGGTGCGGATTACAACTTTCACCCGGTGTCATTTTAGGTTAGGTTGGAAAACAGTCTGTAGACTGAACCTTTCCATTTGTCTTTTCTTCTTTCTTTTCTCTTGCTTGATTGTATATACGTGTTTTTGCAAAAAATACGTTTAATAATAATAATAATAATTTCACACATTAAAATATATAGTTCCTATTCTATCTACAAAAATTAAATTGATCTTCAAATCTCTACTATAATTTCACGTATAAACAAGTCCCACGATAACATTTTTTTCATATCTTCAACGGCCAACGAGAAATTCTAGCGTATCTAGTTAAATAAAACATGCTGTAGAATCCACTCAACGTCATGTACATATTTCGATAAATTTTGTCAAAGTTATAATTGCTTCAGAATATTGCTGTAATGTTTCTACAATATTTTCACTACAGTATTGCACGGTAATATGTGTGCAATTTTGTTCGGGCGTTGCCACTGGAACATTGCACGTCGATGTGCGCGCAATATTGCCGAAATATTGTACGATCGTTCCCACTGGAACATTGCGCGTCGATTTGCGCGCAATATTGCCGACATATTGTAGGATCGTTGCCACTGGAACATTGCAATGGCAACGTGTGCGCAATATCGCTGCCATATTGCAAGAACGTTTCAACTTAAATATTGCACGGCAATATTGCAGCATCATTCCTGCAATATTGCAATGCAACCTGCAATAACGCAATATTGCAGTAACGTTCCTGCAATACTCCTGCAACGAAGTGTGCTGTATGGGTTGAGGTCCTCTACAAACCTGCAAAGTTTAAAAAAAATCGGAATTTTCAGGTAACCGGACTTCCCTTGTTAGTAGAGCAGTCGACTAATTCAAATAATTTCAAATACGAATAGTTTCTTTGAATAATTCGAACATTCGAATGGTTTCTTCGAGTAATTCGAACATTCGAATGCTTTCTTCGAATAATTCGAACATTCGAATGATTTCTTCGAATAATTAGATATATTCGAATATTCGAACATTATTGATGAATCTGGTACTTTATTAATCTTTTGGTAAATTTTTATTTTCCCACAAAAATGTCTGCTTATACAAATGTTTCAAACTTTATGTTTAGAATAAAGTTGCGTAGATCAACTGCGAAATAAAATTGGACATTATTCTGTTTCCAATAAATGTATATATACAGTAATGTCTCCGTATGTGCTCGGTTTGGTGCACACGATTCGGGTTCCTCGCTATCCCCACCACTTCTGTCTCACTCTTGTCTGGCGAAGGCGAGAGCGAGATGGAACGACAGCGCGCGAGAGCCACTGAAAGCGAGCGAGGACGGTACGAGACAGACGACGCGTTGATGTTTTATCTCGCTCCGTCTTTCGGGCGCCGTGACACTCCGTCCTTTGCGTGCGCGACGGGCGTGCGCGATGGTCGCAAGCACTTACGGCGAGCACGGGAACCGCTTCGCAAAATCTTAACGCAGGCCCGGCTCAAGTCTTTTTTGCGCCCTAGGCGAACTTGTCAAATTGCGCCCTTTATTATAATACATTTATTTGAGATTATCTATGACTTTACTCTGCAAAATTAGGCAACCGCTAGGGCGTAAGGTTGACAAGAGGTGCAAAATGGTATTTTCATTGTTGGCATTGTTGAAAATAAATGTTTAAATAAAATACTACAAATTGTACTACAACGGTTTTAAACAACGAGTAAGAATTAAGAGTAAGTATATGAAGAAGTTCAATTAAATGTATTATAATAAATGGCGGAAGTTGGCCAGCTCGCCTAGGGCGTAAAAAAGACTCGTGCCGTGCCTGGCTATCTGACCGTCGCGCGCATGCGTCGAGCAGTCACGATTTCATCTGAGCGCTTGCGCCTGTCGCGCACGCCCGCCGCGCACGCAAAGCGTTCCATCTCGCTCCCCCCTTCGGCCAGAAAGAAGCGAGAAACGAACATTCGGAATTAGGGCTCTGTTCACGATACGGGTTCCACGCCAGTCCCGACCAGTGAGCACATACGGAGACAATACTGTACTTATGTAACGTAATTATCTATATAAATTCTTTTTAGTACAATATTTTATTTCAATAATAATTATTTACTCTTTGCAATAAATTATTTCTTCTATTTATTCGAATAATTCATCATTATTTATTTGAATAATTTTTTCGAATAATGATTGTAAAATAGTTACAATAATAATACCACTAACTAATGGTTCTTATTTCGTTTCGAAATTTATAAATTTACCAATGATTAATAAAGTTCCAAATTTATCATTTGAAACACAAATAATTGTAAAGGCAAAAATGATAAGAATTTCACGATAAAATGTGAAGAAATATTCGGATATTCGAATACTGAGAATTTAGTTTATTCAAATATTCGTCACAGCTCTAATACTTAAATACAGGGTCATCGTTTAATCCTTCAACCCGCGCGCGCGCGAACTTGTAAAATAGCAACACCGCCTCACGGACGCATTCCACTACAACCATGCACCGTCCCGGCGCACAGTGTGCGATTTTGGACAAAAATCGCTGGACAGCGCAAATCTTGACCGCTTTCAATAATTTTTTTTTTTAAATACTCGTGAAGGACTCAGCAATAACGGAGGGCTGCGGTAAAACCTTTATTTGTTGCTCTAATCTATGAAAAACATTATTTAGCATAATATAACATAAAAATTTAATTAATTTTTTTGTAAATTTAATATTAGCTATAAAATAAAAAATTTACTTGAAATTTACAAAATTTATGTTTTAAATAAACTGTAAGTGTAGCTGATTTAAATCTAATATTTTTAAATTATATTTCAATTTTATTAGGTTTGATTTTATTTCTAATATACAGGGTGTCCCACCTAACACTGGACAGCCGGTTTTCTCCTAAAGTATTGCCGATAAAAATATAAAAAAATAGGGAATTCCATGGTTCGAGGGGGCTAATTAATTAGCGCGAACGAATTTTTTTTATTGATTATTATTTTAAAAGATACGATGGTGAAGTTCGGTTTTTCAAATGCAACTATTTTTTTTTGAACACCTGAGTTGATAGTGCGTTCCAAGACAAATTCAATAAGCTTTAATGTATACACTTTATTTTCACTGGTTTTTAAGATATTGCGCTTGAAAATTTACTGATTTTCACTGGAAGAAAACTGTCTGGTATAGCACGGACCGGGGACGGTCTTACTGGCTCCACGGGTGGCACTACCTGTTGAAATAGATACCTACCTGCCAAAGGTCTACGCCAGGCCCAAAGGCTGGACAATTCTTTTCCGTCAGAAATGCTACTTAGGTAGGTACATCTGCGGTATCGAGAAGCGCACCGTTACTTTTATTTCGCACTTGCTTCTACGCTCGGATGGCCGGTTCTTTTGGGAGGGATGCAAGTTCGATTGGTTAGGTTAGGAGGAGTGAAAGTTGCTAGACTAAATTTCAATCATAGGGAGCAGATTGTATCAGAACCATTCGGATTTGCATTCCTCACAAACGGCTGCTCTCTTGAAGAGGCCCTCTTTCACAGCAATGCCCACCTTCTCTCGCACGGAATACGTTAACGCTTGCTTTTGTTCTGATATTGAAGCTCGTGTTTATACTCGAGAGGACCACGCGTCGACAGCGGGCTACCCCTTTTCTTCCTGTGTCTCTCCACGAGCCGTGTTGACGGTGGATTGTAGGAGCGTAGATATCTGGATGCCAGTTATTGAATTCAGGAGATGATAGAAATATTTTATTACAAAACACACATGTACTATAATTAAAGTAAATCGTATTCCTCTCGGGCAGGAGTACTGATAATGATCGAACTTGCGCCCCACTTCGCGCAGACCAATTACACGGAGGGTAGTCGGGTCACACACTGCCCAAACGATACAGGGTAATTCTGGAGCAACGCCCGTCAAGCAGATGCGGCGGCCTTGTTCCCCCGTGGCGAGGACAGCCCTTCGCTGTGCCTCACCCGATTTTTATGGCATTTTCCGGAAAAAGGTACGAATCCTGGGCCAGACGTAGCGAATTGAGGTCGAGCCCCCGCAGTCGAGGGTGAAATATCCATTTCAGCGTATTAAGAAATTCTTTTCTTCGTCGTATCGAAAGGGAAGTTGTGCCAATGGATTCCTTATGTTTTTCCGATGAAGAGCATACCAAATTTTATGTAAATCGGACTATTTTTAACCAAGTCAAGTCAGCTTGAAATGATATAAATCGATATTCCATGGAATTTCCTTCATTATAGTCGGAATTACGTCGTTCTTGGTGTCAGTTTCATCGGCGAAACATAAGAAATCGATGGGTATCGTTTTCGCTAAGATCTGATGAGAAATGCGCAAGTCGAAGGTTTCTCACTTCTTATTAGGCACTCGAACCCCTTCGCGGGTGGAAAGCCATAAAATTCGATGGGCACTGCGGTTGTCCTCGCCACGGGGTGACGGGCGTACCTCCAGAATTACCTTGATGAAATAGAGGTGGAAGATGCCACATCTGGTTACCAAAAACTACCCGTGCTGATCGGCCGCGGTGTCCCGCCAGAGTCGCGGTTTATGAGCGGATTTTCCGCGGGTCGGCGATAGGCAACGGTACATAGTACGGGTCCGAAGTCATCGTACGCACTACGCACCGACAGAACAATATACGGATTAACTCAGAGTGGACAATGTCACCACGTTTTTTATTGGCCTTTACAAATTTGGCAAACAGATATTGTCGAAACGTTCTTGGAGAAATAATAAATTATCGATCGTAAAGAGCGAATGAATTTTCGCCTGGCTCTGAGTTCGGTTTTGTCCCGACGCACGCGAGAAAGATGCCCCAAATATAGGAATTGAAAAGTATTATCCACCGTCAATACGCCTCGTGGAGAGACACAGTAAGAAAAGGGGTACACCGTTGAGTGCGCGTGGTTTCGCCTGCATCGTCCTCCTTTCAAATTAAAGACGGATTCCTTATCTCTCGAGTATAAATCCATATCTCTCAAGTATAAACACGCGTTGGAATTTCAAATCTGGTTAGGAAATAAAATAATTCTTTATTCCTTATCGTATGGATATGGAAGTGTCGCCGATGGATTCCTTGGGGTTTTCCGATGAAAATCATTACAAATGTCGTGTAAATCGGACAACTTTTACATGGGGAATACAAATAGCTTGTGTCAAAGTAGTCCGATTTGCATGACATTTGGTATGATTTTCGTCGGAAAAACATAAGGAATCCATTGGCGTCACTTCCCTTTCGATACGATCAAGAAAAGGGTTTCTTAATACGCTGTAATGGATGATTCACCCTCGACTGCGGAGGGTCGACTTCAATTCGCTACGTTCGGCCCAGGATTCGTACCCTTTTCCGGAAAAAAACCATAAAAATCGGGTGAGGCAATGCGAAGGTCTGTCCTCGCCACGGGGTACCAGCGCATCTCCTTGACGGGCGTTGCTCCAGACTTACCCTGTATCATTTGGGCAGTGTGTGACCCGACTACTCTCCGTGTAATTGGTCTGCGCGAAGTGGGGCGCAAGTTCGATCATTATCAGTACTCCTGTCCGAGAGGAATACGATTTACTTTAATTATAGTACATGTGTGTTTTGTAATAAAATGTTTCTATCGTCTCCTGAATTCAATAACTGGCATCCAGATATCTACGCTCCTACAATCCACCGTCAACACGGCTCGTGGAGAGACACAGGAAGAAAAGGGGTAGCCCGCTGTCGACGCGTGGTCCTCTCGAGTATAAACACGAGCTTCAATATCAGAACAAAAGCAAGCGTTAACGTATTCCGTGCGAGAGAAGGTGGGCATTGCTGTGAAAGAGGGCCTCTTCAAGAGAGCAGTCGTTTGTGAGGAATGCAAATCCGAATGGTTCTGATACAATCTGCTCCCTATGATTGAAATTTAGTCTAGCAACTTTCACTCCTCCTAACCTAACGAATCGAACTTGCATCCCTCCCAAAAGAACCGGCCATCCGAGCGTAGAAGCAAGTGCGAAATAAAAGTAACGGTGCGCTTCTCGATACCGCAGATGTACCTACCTAAGTAGCATTTCTGACGGAAAAGAATTGTCCAGCCTTTGGGCCTGGCGTAGACCTTTGGCAGGTAGGTATCTATTTCAACAGGTAGTGCCACCCGTGGAGCCAGTAAGACCGTCCCCGGTCCGTGCTATACCAGACAGTTTTCTTCCAGTGAAAATCAGTAAATTTGCAAGCGCAATATCTTAAAAACCAGTGAAAATAAAGTGTATACATTAAAGCTTATTGAATTTGTCTTGGAACGCACTATCAACTCAGGTGTTCAAAAAAAAATAGTTGCATTTGAAAAACCGAACTTCACCATCGTATCTTTTAAAATAATAATCAATAAACAAAATTCGTACGCGCTAATTAATTAGCCCCCTCGAACCATGGAATTCCCTATTTTTTTATATTTTTATCGGCAATACTTTAGGAGAAAACCGGCTGTCCAGTGTTAGGTGGGACACCCTGTATATTAGAAATAAAATCAAACCTAATAAAATTGAAATATAATTTAAAAATATGAGATTTAAATCAGCTACACTTACAGTTTATTTAAAACATAAATTTTGTAAATTTCAAGTAAATTTTTTTTTTATAGCTAATATTAGATTTACAAAAAAATTAATTTTTAATACCTTCAATCTCCAGTTTACGTTTTTATGTTATATTATGCTAAATAATGTTTTTATAGATTAGACCAACAAATAAAGGTTTTACCGCAGCCCTCCGTTATTGCTGAGTCCTTCACGAATATTTTAAAAAAAAATTATTGAAATCGGTCAAGATTTGCGCTGTCGAGCTATTTTTGTCCAAAATCGCACACTGTGCGGCGTTCGGAGAGCTGCTAGCGACCGCTGGACAACAGTGATGCCCGAGCTTCAAGAATTTTGGGCTGGTCTCTTTCAAATTAACGTTGCAAAGAACTTGTAGGCGTGAAGGACAGGGTATTAATAATCTCCCGGTTCCGCAGAGACAGTAACCAACGAAATATTTATTAGAAATGGAATGTTCGACACGCGATGTCCCGCTGTGTTTTAATTGTTTCACTTCGGACCGTAGCAGTCACAATTGATCCTGCCTCCCGCAAGTGAGCCGTTATGGTGACCGTATGCCCTCCCACACAATCAAAGCACTTCTGCACCACGTATGACTTAAGGCTGCCGTCTCACCGGGCCTTGAATGTGTGCGTACGCACACAAGCTAGGAAAAGCGTGTACGTATACGCGTGTAGTAAACAATTCGTAAATTACAACTTTCGTCCTGGAATCGGCACGAAGGAAGTTTTTGCGGGTACAGTTGCCTTCAGTAGACATCTGTGCAGACGGGTCTGGTGCGTTTGAACGCCAATAACCACCGTACGTTGAAATAATAATGAATTTCTGACTCGTGTACTGAGACAGACTCGCGAAATGACAGAATGAAGCTTCAAGGATTCTCCGTCACCGGCGTTGATGGTATATTCGTGCATTGTACCATCAAAACCGGTGGAAGTCCAATCTAGCCGATAAATGTAGGAAAGACATAGTTGCCGAGATGTATCGAGAGTCGAATCGCGCTGTTGCCGCATTTCCCCTATTACTATTTTGTCGTAAGAGAGGCTTGAATGAATCACGGCGAAGTGGCTGGAGAACAGAAATGGGCAAAGATATTATCTGGATAACTCAAATAGAAGATACTACCGTACTGTCTCGTTACGGGCTCGGTTTGGTGTAAACGATGTGGACTTTTCCCTATTCCTTCTGTCTCACTCTTGTCCGGCGAAGGCGAGAGCGAGCGAGAGGCACTGAAAGCGAGCAAGGGCGGTACGAGATAGACGACGGGATGATGTTTTGTCTCGCTCCGTCTTTCGGACGCCTGACAACTCCGTCCTTTGCGTTCGCGGCCGTCGCGCAGGCAAAGCGTTCCATCTCGCTCCCCCCTTCGGCCAGAAAGAAGCGAGAAACGAACACTGGGAATTAGGGCTCTGTTCGCGATACGGGCTCAACGCCGCGCCGCACAGTGGGGCAAAGTGACGAAGTTTGTTTCATAATCAAAAAACTTTTGATGGAAATGAGATAGAGTGATGATTTTTTTTTAAATTAAGTTAAAAGATTGCATTAAAGTTGAAAGATTGCAGAATAAGGGAAAATTAATGAAATTATGATACGAACGTTTTTTACCTTTGAAAATCTGTGTTAAACTTTAAATCGTTTTTTTTTCAAAATCCTGAGGTAGTAGACAAATTTTGCGAACGGATTTGAAATCAGCGCGACAAAATCTATAGGAAATGATGTACAACATGTCAAGAAAAAATTCTAACCGAACATGGTATTGGACAAAACATATTTTTGTTGTAAAATTTCAAGTTTAACAAAGATTTTCAATGGTAAAAAACGTTCGTACCATAATTTCATTAATTTTCCCTTATTCTGCAATTTTTCAGCTTTAATTTTTAAAAAAAATCATCACTCTATCTCATTTCTATCAAAAGTTCTTTGATTTTGAAACAAACTTCGCCACTTTGCCCCACTGTGCGCCGGTCCCGACCAGCGAGGACTTGGGCTGTTCGGCGGTGGCTTCTGATCCCAGTTCGAGTCTCTGTACTACAATTTTTTCCTATTCGAACGTAACGAATCACTTCTCGATTTGTGTTTTTACTACGGAAATCGCGATTCCACTAGCGTTCAGAACGAAGCGGTTTTTCGTCGTTTTCGCAAAGAACGCAAGTGGCTGATTTCAAGTCGTTTTGTGGTTATGGGTTATATTTATTGATAAGTGGGTAATTTTTCCACCCCTTCGGGGTTAATTTTTTTTTAAATATTGTATTGTCCTCCAAACTACGCACGCCTGCAAAGTTTCAAGACAACTCGATAGTTGGAAGTTAGTTAAATTTCAGTTGCCAGATTTCTACCATGCATATATCAAACATACAAAAAATATACAAACAAACCGAGGGTCGAAGCTGAATAAAATCGTTTAAAAATAATCTGATTTATACCGTGTTTAAATTCATTTTCATTTGGGAAATCACAGCAGTATGTTACTGAAACATTCATGCCGATACGATAGAAAGTTTTACATTCTATTAAAACACACAAAATATACAAATCATTGAACAATCATATCATTATATTTTTTCACAAGTAAACATAAATATTGCACCGAATGAGAGAAGATAATAAGAATTGTGAAGTTTAGAAGGGATATTGATACCCAAATTAGTATTCTTTCATAAATTATTGAAATAAACTATCAAATTAAAGAGACTTTATATTTATTTGTCGTCGAATAAAATTAACCCAGAGTTAGTTTTATTTGAAATGCCACGGATGAATCAGTTTATTCGACGGGAATTCATCCGTCGGCCACAAATAATTTGTTTAATCGAGGACCTCTATTCTTGAGGTCCCCCGAAGCTCGAGCCGAGCGACATTGTATCGCTCACCCGTCTAATCTGTTGCCTGGAGTTGCGATGTACATATCATTGATTATGCAGAAACAGAATTTCTTTATTTTTCATCGTATCAATATGAAAGTGATTCTGCCGATTAAATTGACAGGAAATAATTTGAATCGGACTAAGTACTTTGAACGAAACCGGCTTTCAATTCTGCAAATAAATTTTATGTGTAATATCGTTATTCGTTAATAATGATAGTTCAAATTGTGTCAGGTTATCTTTCCATCTTTCCTTCTTACACTCCCGGACCTCTCTATCTTTCATTATTGCTACATTCAGGGAGGCTCTAACGCTAGACGCAGCTCTCGTGCTGTATTCCTTCAAGACTTCTCGATGAAGAGAGAGAACTCTGTGGCAACAGCGCGGCAGAGACAGAGAGTACAGAACATGTGGCAACTATGCGTAAAAAATTCGTCTACCCAGAGTACCTGAAGATGTCATTGCTGTACAAATTCTTTTTATCGATCGGAGTAATTTCATTAGGGTCCGTTTGTTTACTGGGGACGCTTCGATCGATTCGGACCAAAACAAACTTGAGACGGCAGCCTTAATACACTTTCTTACGCTTCTAATTTACCGCACGCACCTGATACCTCTTATCGCTCGGTCTCGACTAACCGGCACGCTCTGCCCCTGCCCGTTGACCGGCTCATCTGCCAGTAACGTAGGGCCCTGGTTTTATACGAAATCCCTACAAACTATTCAGAATTTCCCGGCCCGGGTTGAAAAATTTGGGGCCTTTTTCGTATAACTTTTGAACTATAAGAGATATCGGAATGCAATTTGCGCCGAAAAATTATTTCTTCTTAATGATGGATAATTTAACATATTTTACGTTTACTTAATTTTTCTTTTATCAATTTTTTAACCATAATTGTTTAAAAAGCTGTTGGAAACTGTTTATTTGATAATGTATTTAACGCTGTTTTTAAAATTTGTGGTGTTGATAAACAATAGGCTAGTTGTTTCTGTATCATTACTTTCATAAATTGAGATATTAAATTTTTATTTAATTATGTGTTAGTTCTGCAGACCTCAGAATCTATTGTTCTGGTTTTCGTTTTTATGATTTTGTCCTTAATGGGGTGCATACCTAGATCAGACGCAAGGGGTAACTAATGCGACGTATCTTTGATTGTAGCGGTGTTTGAATTTTTTTTCTAGAATTTTTGTGTTTGAATGTTTTAGCTACTCAACGCCACGCCTATACCGGCTTCCGTTAATGTCATTTTTCGGAACGATGTGCCATTATTGTGGCTTTTACAAGCAGGTGGCGAAAAATCTCTCCGTACAAGGGTATAGCGCCGCGGTCAACCCTGTCGTAGCTAAAATTTATGAAATTGACACGGGTACGATATCAGTTGACATTATTTTCAAACCTCATTACAGTAATCTCGGGTGCGAGTGGTAAACCGATCATAAAAGCGGAGCGCGCGGCTCGATTACCTGGGCCGGGAAATTCCCAATACCTAGCTCTTTGCGACGCTAAAATTTTCGAAGCTCGGGCTTCACTCTTGTCCAGCGGTCGCTGGCAGCTCTCCGCTCGACCGGTGCATGGTTGTGGTGGAATGCGTCCGTGAGGGGGTGTTGCCATTTTACAAGTTCGAGCGCGCGCGGGTTGCAGGATTAAACGACGACCCTGTACACTCGAAACACATGATAAGTGTCAATCATTAGAGGCACTTTAAATGTATTAAACGCTGCAGCTCACGCATTTCATACATTTATCAACCCCATTTGCAGATTTTATTGGAATAAATCTATATTTGTATCGGAGTGGAACCTGATCACGCAGGGCTCTTATCGAAATCGGTATGCAGCGCGCCTTCAAACAGACCTTATGCACAAAAATGGTACCCTCTACAAAAACCGTCAATGAATTCAATAAAATTTTTCAAAAGTTTAGAAACAGGATTTCGCAGAAAAACTGTAAAATATGAATTGATTTCTAGTTTTTGCACTATAGGTCTCAACAAAAAATTTGTTTATGAAATGCAACCTTACTTACTTAAAAAATTCCCCTGCCTGGGAAAAATGCATGCTAATAGTGTAACTAATAGTTCCGGAGATAACAATTCATCTAGGAAGCCGAAACAAAATTAGCAACTTTGATTAACAATACTTCCTTGTACTGTGTTGCGATCATTCAGTCATATGATAGGGGAAACCTATCCAAAACCGTATACTTAAGGATCTAGGTCCATAACATTTTAAATAATAAAACAAATTGGGTAATGAAAACGGTATTTATTAAAGGGTTTCGTGAACAACACAAAATAACAAAAATATAATTGAAAAGTTAAAATAGGGTACTTAATTGAACAATAAAACAAAACCTCTTCTTTTTCCGGTTTACCCAACCTATGGGGAAAAACCGTATAGTATATATTATTGGTCTAAATTAACAACGGTAGCATTGAAAATCGTCGAGTTCTTCGGATCCCCAGCCGGTGCAACCTTCGTGTGCCCATCCACTACACCTTGTACATTGGACCCAATGTTGATCCCATGTTTCGATTGATTACACTCATTATAGCCTTTTTCATATTTTCCGAGTTCCAATCTTGTCTGGTAGGGTTTCTTTTATAATTATGTGGCATCTTGCTGACACCATTAAACAAAAATGGAACACTACTTACAAGGGAAGATCCCGAACCCGAAAATTCAAAAAATTCTGAAACTTTGTGGATATGTGGGGGATTTCCTTCTGATTACAACGCAATTTTTGTTTGCTGCCCAAATTTACTCGAAGAGGTGAAATTAGCCCCTGGAGGTTCGGCTATTTTTCGAATTTATTTTGTAACACGCTATCTATAAGAGATACAAAAAATGTTTCAAGACAAAAGTTACTTCTTTTAATTAGATCTATTAAATCGTAAAAGTTTTATAAATTGTTTAAACAATTAGAAAAAAGTTATAAACAAAAATATTAATGTTATCCAAAAATTCGTTTTTTCGCGTGAAATCTGAACTGGACGTTTAAATAATTATGAAACAACATAATCCATATTTTTCCATACAATTTTAACTTTTGTTGCACTGCGGAAGTGCGCTCCTCAACAATCGAAGAACTTTTGGATCCCATTATAATGTACCTTAAGCTGCACGATGAGAAATGTTCTTCTAACATTTATTTGGAAATAATACGTGACACGTAGTAAGAAAGTAAGATAATTTCTATGTATACCTATTTTTGTCTCCCATCAAAGTGTTATCTCATGTCTATTGTGTGGAGCAATTGATAATGAGAATAACTTTTATCAGTATAGAACTGGATATATTGTCGAGAAACCAAATAATTTTGAAAATCCAGTAGATTTCGCTTTTTCACAACAAGAGTTCATCGGTGTGAAGTTAGCCCCCCATTGTGTGAAATATTAAAAAATCATTGTTGTACTAGTTTGTAACTATTTTTTACAGCGTTGTCCGTGGTGTTTTTTCCGAAATTCGGAACCGTTTTCGAAAAAAGTTGAGAAAACCAATTTTTAAGGTAGCCGCCCCTTTTTTTAAAAACATAGTGTTTCTCGATTGTATTGCATTGTAGTAGTTGTACCGAGCATTTTACCGTTCGAAGAAATGGTGTAACAACATTGGTTTGCAAGAAAAATAAAAAAATTAAGGCTGTCCCAAGTCACGTAGCATTTCCTAATAAATGATAGAAGAATATTGACCGTCGTGCAATTTAAGGTACATTATAATGGAATCCAAAAGTTCTTCGATTGTCGAGAAGCACAGTTTCGCAATTCAACAGAAGTTGAAATTGTATGGAAAAAAATATGGATTATGCTGTTTCAGAATTATTTAAACATCCAGTTCAATTTTCACGTGAAAAATCGAATTTTAGAAAACATTAATATTTTTGTTTATAACTTGTTTCTAATTGTTTAAACAATTGATAAAACTTTTACGATTAGATAGATCTAATTAAAAGAAGTAACTTTTGTCTTGAAACATTTTTCTTATGTCTTACAGATTGTGTATTACAAAATAATTCGAATCAAAATAATAGCTGAATTTTCAGGAGTTAATTTCACCCCCTTAGAGTGAATTTGGGCAGCAAAAAAAAATGCGTTGTAATCAGGAGGAAATCCCCTAGATATCCACACAGTTTCAGAATTTTTTGAATTTTTTAGTTCGGGATCTTCCCAGCACGTAGAAATATAATAAATTTAATAATTAGCTGGAGCGTATGTATTTTGCCACGAGGATCTGTTAACTGACAGTTCAATATGTTGAAAAATAATTGCCAAACGCGCTTGGGCTTTGTTCATTTGTTTTCAGTAATAAGTACGGTATACATTTTTACTCCGGTATACGGTTTTGGACAGGTTTCCCCTACTTCTGCCCAAGAGTCTTACCCAAAATCAACTGGTAAACTTTTATGAGAGTTCGAGTGCAGCCTGCATCGAGAGCAATGTCCACAACCGTGTTGAGCACGCATCCAATTTTAACCGTTAATCACCTACCTATTTGTATGAAACTTACATAAAGCGAATGGTCATGGCGAACCGTCATAGCAAACACGCAATTATATAAATAGTGTAATACAGCCCTAACATCTGTTCGATTGTAAAGAAAGTAACAGTCATTTATTCACACTGAGGATACCGATACCCTTGCTTATTGAGAGGTTTCACTCCGTTGGAAAGCCATGTTAAAATGGCCTGATAAAGGAAAAAATAAATACACTGCTTTAATTGAAGATGCTGAAAAGCTTCAATTTTTCAGCATAAAACATTTACAATAAAAATAAAAGATCGGTTTCAGAAAATATAAATAATAACGAAGGTTACGTAGACTACCCGAAACAATTAACTTTTCAAATTCAGAAGACCGTTTTTGGAAAAGTAACACATCTATGCTCATTTTGTATCGTAGAACTTCAGAAATTAATGATTTTCGTAACTAAGTTTCGAAAAATTTGGCAGTTAGTGAAGGAAGTCTAAAGAGAAATTGTGCATACACAACATATGTAGATACTACCTAGAAAACATAGAAGAGCGAAAGTAGAAACATAGGAAATGTTAGCCTAATTCAAAATACCTTTTAAGGTATACCGTTTTGAAGATAAAGAATCAGGAAGTTTACATTTATATTGAAGTTATACATTTTGCTTTTTGCACTTGTTATTTCATTTTTTCGACCTATCTTACTAATACAATTTTCCCTGTTTCTGAAACCAATATTTACATTCATTATCGCTATGCAAACTCCTACTGCTGCGCGTTAATCCATTTAAATATTAAAAACTAACAAAGATTTCTCGTCCCCATATAGTGAAGAAAAATTTTCTATTAATTTGTTTGTGGTCGTTTGTCCGAAAAGAAGAATTCGCACCGCGTAATGAATTGAAAAGCTGAACAAAGAAGGGACAGCAAATGCCGTTGGTTGTTCCATCCGTGGCAAAGAGCTTTGGTAACCGTGCCGCAGAATGAAAAAGATGAATGCAGAGCGCTAAATCGCAAGCACGTCAAGACGCGTGCTTACCACAGTACGCACGCGCTTCCTTACACGCGAGTCGGAGCGTGCATGAAAAGAAAAGGGGGAGAATCAGTTCAGAGTCAGGAGAAGAAGGAGCAATAGTACATGAGGGAAAAGAGAGGCAAGTGGGCAAAAGAGAGGGGGGGGTGGCCTGTTAGAGGCTACCGTGAGAACGAGGCAAGGCCTTGCGTCCCAGACGGACCCCTCGACCGGTACGGGGTCCAACGCGGTGAAGACGAAACGCGGGGGCAACTGGGAGGAGACGGAGCGAGGCGAAGCGAAGCGAGACAGTCGACGGGTCAGGCCCCGACCGCAGGGCAGCCGTTCAGGGCCCATGCTCGCGCGACAGAGACGATAGGCGCGAGCCTCACACGCGACTCGCACACGTCCGGAGCCCCCGAGCTGCGAGCGCAAACCGCGTTCCTTTTTTACCATACTACAAGACTATAGTCTCCTCTTTTTCTCTACTTCTTCCCTTACTTTACACGACCTCGACTTTCCTCCTTTCTTTGCCTTTTTCTCCTCGTGTTTGAAAGAACATTTTGCAGGATTGATTGATGCTGTTTTTTCTGATACTTTGTAAAGGAGGCAGGGACTAATTGTTGCCGAAGTGTGGACGAACTATCCGATAATCTTCTCTCCTTTCAGGGACGAATTTACAGAATGTTTAAGTATCGTCATAGTCAGGGTGTTCGTGAATTGCACATTTGGATTGCAATGGTGTGGTACATGTCAATGGCTTAGTGCATAAATATTGTATTTCCACTTTTAGCGTCTTCGAGAAAAACAGGTAAGATTCAGGGACATGCATTGAACAAAAATGGTATTTTTGACAAATTTATGAAGTAGATATATGTAAATGTAATTTTTATACAGTATAAAGAAATAGTCGAGAACTATTCGTTGCACATAAAAACTCAAAGGTGGGAATGCTATATTTGTGCATTGGGCCATCGATATTATACGATTTGTATTCTTGAGGCGGGACTTGTCATTTTTTATAATTATGTTAGCTGCAATACAAGTGCTAGTTGCGTGTCTCATTCTACATGGTTTTAGATGAGGCGGGAACAGGCAGGATGGTATATGTGACGTTTAGTTAGAAATATAGAGATTTTGATATTGCAGTAGCATTTCTTAATTCGACACCAATACTTTAGCGAACGAGTCTATGCCATGAAACAAGGAAAAAGGGTTATTATGTTTACAGTGCTTCAGTTTCTGTGTTATAACAATTTAAATAAAATTATTAATACATTTTCTATTTGGTGCTCATCTGTCATTCTGCTACAAGGGGTTTTAGTTGTTGCAACATTTTATCACTTCAAACCAAAGTATGTATAACAAGCGAAATATAACAAAAGTATAATATCAGGTAAGTAGCAAATCGTAAAAATTTAAGATTATCTTCTTTTATGCATTACATTCATCTCTGAAAGTATTAACATGTAACTAACCCGAAGCAGGGATATATTTTTTTGAAATTGGTATCATAATTTATATATAAAAGTATTTTTTAAATTTCTTTATTTATTAACTGTTCACGTAATTATAACTGTACTAATATTTCACACCGCTTACTACTAGGCCTTTAAATATTCTCTAAAAACTTTACAATTTAGATTTTCCTTATAAAAGTCCTATCAAACTGTGTGAATATATACCTATGTATTAAGTTCTTATAATGAATTTTCGGTTACTTTTTATGGCAATAGGTAGAATACTAAATACTAGGCTACTACTAGGCCTATAACTTTATCGGCATAATAAAACATGATAAATATTAAATTCATTGTTTGGTCATCTTATATGTAAACAAAGGTCGGGGCCAGATATATTGGCCGGTGAATTCGTTTTCGCGAACAGCGATCGGGGAGAAATCAGCCATCACCATCTGACGATCGTGGATTTGTCAGTTGGAGTTGCGAGGCCCCCGAAGGGTATGGTAGGGTAACGAGAAGGCTGCTCGGCTCCGCCTAAACGTAGCCGTGTGGCTGTTATTTATTCCTTAGCCTTAGAGCATACCTTGTAAAAAACTTCAAGGAAGTAAAAAAATTACGCCAAGTACATGAAATAAAAAAAAACACAAAAAGTAGAAGATAATAATAATTACAAAGTAAAAACAGATGTGAAATCAAAACGAGCTGCAAGTACATAAAGGCGACACTGTGTAACACAACAAAAGACCAAAAAAAATGTCCGCGGGCTGGAGGTCAAATACTTGGCATGTCCAGGCACGACCAAGGTGTCGTTGAATAAGAGTTATTTAAAAACGCAAAATAATGAAAGTGTATTCATATTGTCAGAGTTTTAAATGGACAAATTATGTGAAAGCTTGTGAGAGGAAAGGTATCGGTGTCGATGAATGACCATACAATTATTTTAAAACGCAATATAATGAAAATGTACTCATATTGTCTGAGTTTTAAATGGACAAATTATCTGAAAGCCTGCGAGGGAGAAGGTATGGGTATTGATGATCTCAGAATACCTTGCCTGGCCATGCCAAGTATTTGACTTCCAGGCCGCGGACATTTTTTTTGTCTTTTGTTGTGTTACACAGTGTCGCCTTTATGTACTTGCAGCTCGTTTTGATTTCACATCTGTTTTTACTTTGTAATTATTATTATCTTCTACTTTTTGTGTTTTTTTTTATTTCATGTACTTGGCGTAATTTTTTTACTTCCTTGAAGTTTTTTATGAGGATCTCACTTCTTTTTACAAAAATAATTTGCATAGGGGATAACTCCAGATAATTTTAAAAATATTATATGATTATCTTCTATTTTTGTGGTTTATTTGATAATACTCTTTTCCGTCCTCGACATTTTCATGTACTTGGCGTATTTTTTTTACTTTTTTGAAGTTTTTTTATGGGGATTAATTACTTCTACGCTCTGCAGTATCAAAGAGGTTACAGATCAAACAATTTTATTCATTACTGCTTCAATATTGTGTCGAAATCGACTATAAATTTCTTTCACTCAAAGTAACGAATAATAATGATCTTTTTCTCTTTTTCACTTCGTTTCTTCGTCTTCTCCCCTTTTCTCTACGTAGGTATATGTATAAAATACTTCCACTGTCACCTTACCTTACCTCAGAGTTACTTTATCACTTACAATCGGGAATTAATGGATCAATTTCGATGCAGTTTTTTTAACGTGCAGCACAATAATGAAGGGTCGGTTGCAATAAGGGGACTAGCGCTCGAAAATGCGAAAAATTATTGTCCAAACGCTAAAAAGGATTGGAAAATTAAATGTTAATCTGTATTTTAAAAAATATAGTGTTGTAAAGCTCGTCACAACACACATTTTTTCTATTTACAGTTTGTTTATCCAATCATTAATATTCGAGCTAAAAATTATAAACAAAATATTTCTGATCGTCCAAAGTCAATATTTCTTTAAACATAAATTGCAATAACTTGAGGAAATATCCACGGATCGGTATGAGACTAAAAATGTAATTTCACAAAACTCTAGCGAAGCCGCAAAGTGTATGTTAAAAATGCTTATGTTAAAAAATGTAATAATATTTCATTAAAAAGTAATACTGGTTTGTGGTTATATGCTGATTGCATATCGATTGAATTGATTTGATTTGAGGTTACAGGTTGATTTCAAGTCGTTTGAATTTGTGGTTCTGGGTTATATTTATGATATACAAACAGGACGCAATTCAAATTTGGCCAACGTACCTTGTGTTTGAGACTGCATTTTGGTTGCAATTCAATGGTACAGCGATATATATTTGTAAAAACACGTGGCATCTCAAATTTTGACAACCTACCTCAGGCATGGAACTAAAGTGAACGCAGCGGCCGTTTTTCGGAGGCAACGCCCTAAACTTAGAAATTTCGCGCTCCGAATTTTTTCCATGTTCGGGTCAACATATTTGTGCGAATGTTCGTTCTCAAAAATGCGTGCCATTAAGACAGAACAGCGCACACGGCTAAGCGATTCCTCGCTTTCAACTTTAATACGTACAACGTCGACCAGCCTCCCCGTTGATATTTTAGATATGCCCAGCACGTCTAAACGTGCGCGAAAATTAAGTTTTCCCAAACGTATTTAAAATTTTGATAGTAAAACGCGTTTTTCCTATCCATTTTTATCGCGTGACACAGTGGAATAGGCCTACAGGGGATACCACTGACAAAAAAAAACGCATCGATAATAGTACCCCATGGGTGATGCGGAAATCTATTGATACGGGTGTCGCCCCAATGCGCCACGCGCGGTTCATATGGTACGGGTCTGAGGCGCTCGAAGCTCCTAGGCCCGCCGCGGGGGCCAAGACGCGCAGCGGGAGAAAGGAGGCGTTGCCTCCGTAAAACGGCCGCTGCGTTCACTTTAGTTCCATGCCTGACCTACCTTATTTGACACTCGTCAGGTTATAACCTGACTGTAAGCTGTCAAAATTTGGAGTAGATTGCATAGTGAAGATAGCGATTGACGAACGAAACATGTATTAGTTCGTTTTTATACAATGACGGACGACGATCCCTGCCGAATAATCCCGAGAGTCGACGAACGAAGAACGAAACATGTGTTAGTTCGTCGGTGTGCGTGTAACGGATAGTATATATCTATGTAGGGGAAAGGTGGGATAGTTGATCACCAGGGATACATGATCACGTCAGTTTTTTAATTAATATATTGGCAATTTGTGCCTGCTGTCACGTTATCGTGGTAATGTTTGCATTATCGCAACACTTCATGTTGCAGTTTTCTTTCGGGAGCATAGAATAATGTAGTTAGTAGCTTCGATCTTATTTGCAGCCAAAAAGTAAATATTTCGGTCACCTTGATCTTCCTTCTTTTCGACTGAATGTTGCACTTTCAACGATTTAAAATATATTAAGTAAAAACAGCCATTTCTGGTCTATTAATGCTATTCATTGATTGATCTAAATATTTAAGGTAAGTTTAGTTTTTCACCTTTTTCAAACCGAGTGCATTGATGGATACTTGATCAGTATGTGAGGTGGGATACTTGAACAGGTGAAAATGCCCCAGAGAAAACCATAGAACGGCTAATGAAACAGAAAAATACGGCAAAGAAAGTGAGAAGGAAAATCTTTTCTTCATCATCATCTGAATTAGATGATATCTAGCAATAAGTGAAATGTATTTTAAGAATGCATATATGTTGTTTTATGTCATAGAGTTTTATGTCATTCTTCGGTTTTACTTTTTCAGTAATTCTTTCAAGTTAGCTATAGTTTACTTTTCATTTATGATATTCCCTTTATTTCATGTTATTGACTAAGATAATAAATATTTTTTAGAAAATTAATGTGTTATTTACTCTTAGGCTGGGGGCACACGAGCGTTTTTTTACGTCCGTCGCGACGGACGTTAATTGTGACGGACGTACGTGTACACCGCACACGAGCGTTGCTTCTTTTGCGTCAGTTCGCAAAGGAAGTGCAACCGATATGGACGCGTATGATATTGTAGCGTTTTCATACATGACGTATTTATATTTGAAAGGTAGGCGAAAGAGAAAATTTTGGGTACATCCCATAAATGGGGAACGATATTGATATGGGCATTATTTTACGTTGTACAAACAACTACGCGAAGACCCTGAAAAATGGTTTAAATACTTTCGCATGCCCATGAATTCGTTCGATGAATAATACTTACCAATTAGTTTCTGCTGTGTTTGTGCTTCCGAGTCATAATTATGTAATAAAATAGAACAAATTTCCACCCACGCTGCATTTTTCTTATTTTTATCTTTATGATCCTCATTCGAGGTATTCCATATCAATTCCCTTTTCCACACTTCACTTATTAATAATTCAGTGTCAATATTAATATCCATTTCGACAAATAAGATGGTAATTTTCTATAATAACGTACGTTCGTGTGCCGTGCTACATTTCCGAGTATATAATGCAGAACGTACGTCGACGTTTTGTAACGTCCGTTCTAGTATAAATACGTCGATAAAAAATTAACGCACGTTGCACCGTCCGTTGAAAGTAACGTCCGTTCCCAGTGTGCGGACTCTAATATACTACAATGTATTTCTACAACGCAGCGTCGTGACGTCCGTCGCGACGGACGTAAAAAAAAAAGATCAAGTCTCCCTAACCTTTTGATCAAGTCTCCCCTTTAGTGGGGGATACTTGTGCATAATGTCACTGCCGGAAAATGTTTAAATTCAGTCATTAAAATTAGTTTTCACCTCTCAAATTTGTACAAGTATATTGAGAATACTCTAAGAATCGCAACTTAAGTAATTAAATAGAAACAAAGCAAACCATTATTATTATTTTAATAAAATAACAAAACTGTGATCAACTATCCCACCTTTCCCCTATATGTTTGACGAAAATTTTGACTGGAGAAGAAGAAGAATCAGAAGAAGGAGAAAAATCTTACCGTTTTCGACAGATCCATGAGACGTTCGTTGGGCTACATAAGAAATTGGCTGTACTTCCGAAAGGAACCGGTGGCCGATCGAGATGAGGTTTGGGGGGAGGGGTGGGAAGGGGGTGTGAACCCTAAATCTAAAATTGCAGCTTCGGGTATTTATTAGTTTCCGAAATATTAATAAAAATTTGTTAATTTTTTTTTGGAATTTTTTTTTGGACGTTGGTGCAAGTCTCCCTATCCGGGAGCCCTTCCGTCCCCCTATTTTTTATTTTTGAAATTTTGTAACCACGGTCTCGTTTTTGGCATCGCCGAACTTACATTGTTCGCAGTCGTGCTTTCCGCGCCCCACACACTGATCTAGCCCCAACCAGTGGCCGATCGAGATGAAACTTGGTGGGTATTATGAGAGGTGTGGACAGACCCCAAATATAAAATTTTACCTTCGGCAATTAATGCGTTCAAAAGATACAGAAGTAATTGTGCATAAAAGGGTACACTTTACCGATTTTTTTTAATCACTTTACCACGGCCCCCTCTCTTAACAATATTTCTGTTGACTTATACCGACACAACACATTCTACTTTCCAACTTGTCCCGGGTATTAGTATTGGTTGGGGCTAGATCAGTGTGGGGGGCGCGCGCCCGCTCGCGGGCGCGTAAAGCGTGGTAGCGTACCGATGTGAGTTTGGCGATGCTAAAAATAAGATTATGGTTACAAAATTTCAAAAGTAAAAAATGGGGACCGGAGGGTTCCCGTGTAAGGGGGCATACACCAACGTCCAAAAAAATTTCAAAAAAAATAAACAATTTTTTATTAATATTTCGGAAACTAATAAATACCCGAAGCTACAATTTTAGATTTAGGGTTCACACCCCTTCCCACTCCTCCCCCCAAACCTCATCTCGATCGGCCACCGGTTCCTTTCGGAAGTATATCCAAGAAATTTCTTGAAATGCCACTTTTGGTATAAGATATGTATTTTGTGCCAAAGAAAGAACAAATCTAAACCTAAATCTTTAAACTCACATCGGTTCGCTACCATGCTTTACATGAAAAAGCGCCCCCTGCACTAATCTAGCCCCAACCAATACTAATACCCGGGACAAGTTGGAAAGTGGAATGCTTTGCGTCGGAATAAATCAACAGAAGTTTTTCGCGAATATCTCGGAAACGAAGGTCGAGCGGCGGTAATATGTATAGGAAAAAGTTGTTCAGAATCGTGCCCCCGACAACATATCCAAAAATCATTGAAATCGGTGAGGATGGAAAACTTGTAAATAATTACCGATTTCTCTAGTCAGGCTTATTGTTAGCGGAAATCTATTGCAATAATATTACAAAGTTTTTAGCAAAATAAAGTATTGTATGTTTATTATCTCACAACTTACAGTGAAGTACAATTATCTCACAAAATTTACTTTTCTCACCTTTTGTAGTACAAAATTATTAATTATATCATCGCAATTTACAGTTTCACATGGTTTTTGTTCGTCAGACAGTAATGCCAAACTAGGCAATCTTTCCTACGACGTAGAAGCTTTTAGATATGTTTAAAAGTTGGATGCCTCGCTAATTAAATGCAATTCATTTAATTTTTATAAAATGTAGATGTTGTGGCGAGTGCGCCTTCCCCTTCTCCGTGACCCGCTCGGGAGTGGGGATCTGCGGCGCGAGGCGAGTGTCGCCATGTTGTTCGTCACTTCGATACCGATCCTCGTTGCGTCTGGCCATGAGGCCAGCTTCGTTGCGACTACGCAGTTTCGTGTTACATCGTAACAACGTTTGGTAACGTTGGTGATAACCATTGTAATAACGTATATAGTACGTTGTTCTGTATCGCAGATGTCTACTGAGCCTCAATGTGATCGGCTTGGTCTCGATCACCTGTTGCCCTAGTGTCGGCACGTTTATAAATAAAGACTTGGATCGGAAGAGTTTGCAGTTTATTGTTCCTGCTGTGGAGATTCCGGTAGTAGGGCCGGTAAGGAAGTACCTGGCCAATTGGCACACCACCTTTTCCCTACAATGTATCAACGTGTGGAGCCCTCTAAGCGCGGGGCTCGGAACATTTTGTCCGGTGCCAAGGGCGGTACTGATTACTAATTATTAAATTTTTATGCCATATTAAAAAATGATTGATAAAAGATCTTTGGATTCTCAGAGGAAGGAGATCAGTATCCCTGATGGAATAGTTAGATGTAGCATGTTCTAAAAATTCTCGCGGCCCATCGGTACCTTAACATTTCGGTAGCATTAATAGTTACATAGTATTTCACATAACGACGTCGCGTAACCATACAATTTTTTCTAATAATGTATGAGTTTCGAATCGAATTAAAAGAACGCCAACGGTCGGACTCTGTCGACCGGGCACAGCCGAGTATCACGCTATCTTCTTACGTTGTATGATACTACAATGTATGCACGTGCTACATCTAACTATTCCATCAGGGATACTGATCTCCTTCCTCTGAGAATCCAAAGATCTTTTATCAATCATTTTTTAGTATGGCATAAAAATTTAATAATTAGTAATCAGTACAGCCCTTGGCACCGGACAGGATGTCCACTTGTTCCGAGCCCCGCGCTTAGAGGGCTCCACACGTTGATACATCTACATTTTATAACAAATTAAATGAATTGCGTTTAATTAGCGAGGCATCCAACTTTTAAACATATCTAAAAGCTTCTACAGTGTGTCCGCGGGAAAGCTAAACAGCCGGCTCCCTCCTAAACTATTGGAGATAAAAATATAAAAAAAATAGGGAATTGCATGGTTCGAGGGGGCCAATTATTTAGCGCGAACGAATTTTTTTATCGATTATTATTTTAGAAAAAACGATGGTCAAGTTCGGTTTTTCAAATGGAACTATTTTTTTTGAACACCTGAGTTGATAGTGCGTTCCAAGACAAATTCAATAAGCTTTAATGTATACACTTTATTTTCACTGGTTTTTAAGATATTGCGCTTGCAAATTTACTGATTTTCACTGGAAGAAAACTGTCTGGTATAGCACGGACCGGGGACGGTCTTACTGGTTCCACGGGTGGCACTGCCTTTTGAAATAGATACCTACCTGCCAAAGGTCTACGCCAGGCCCAAAGGCTGGACAATTTTTTTCCGTCAGAAATGCTACTTAGGTAGGTAAATCTGGGGTATATTTATTTCGCACTTGCTTCTACGCTCGGATGGCCGGTTCTTTTGGGAGGGATGCAAGTTCGATTGGTTAGGTTAGGAGGAGTGAAAGTTGCTAGACTAAATTTCAATCATAGGGAGCAGATTGTATCAGAACCATTCGGATTTGCATTCCTCACAAACGGCTGCTCTCTTGAAGAGGCCCTCTTCACAGCAATGCCCACCTTCTCTCGCACGGAATACGTTAACGCTTGCTTTTGTTCTGATATTGAAGCTCGTGTTTATACTCGAGAGGACCACGCGTCGACAGCGGGCTACCCCTTTTCTTCCTGTGTCTCTCCACGAGCCGTGCTGACGGTGGATTGTAGGAGCGTAGATATCTGGATGCCAGTTATTGAATTCAGGAGACGTTAGAAACATTTTATTACAAAACACACAATTAAAGTAAATCGTATTCCTCTCGGGCAGGAGTACTGATAATGATCGAACTTGCGCCCCACTTCGCGCAGACCAATTACACGGAGGGTAGTCGGGTCACACACTGCCCAAATGTGTGATGCGCTGGCACCCCGTGGCGAGGACAGACCTTCGCATTGCCTCACCCGATTTTTATGGCTTTTTCCGGAAAAAGGTACGAATCCTGGGCCGAACGTAGCGAATTGAGGTCGAGCCCCCGCAGTCGAGGGTGAAATATCCATTTGAGCGTATTAAGAAATTCTTTGCTTCGTCGTATCGAAAGGGAAGTGGTGCCAATGGATTCCTTATGTTTTTCTGACGAAAATCATACCAAATGTCATGCAAATCGGACTCCTTTGACACAAGCAATTTGTATTCCTTATGTAAGAGTTGTCCGATTTCCACGACACTTGGCATGATTTTCATCGGAAATCCCCAAGGAATCTATCTGCGACACTTCCATATCCATACGATAAAAAATAAAGAATTATTTTATTTCCTAACCAGATACAGGGTAATTATGGAGCAACGCCCGTCAAGGAGATGCGGCGGCCTGGTACCCCGTGGCGAGGACAGTCCTTCGCTGTGCCTCACCCGATTTTTATGGCTTTTTCCGGAAAAAGGTACGAATCCTGGGCCGAACGTAGCGAATTGAGGTCGAGCCCCCGCAGTCGAGGGTGAAATATCCATTTGAGCGTGTTAAGTAACTCTTTTCTTCATCGTATCGAAAGGGGAGTGGTGCCAATGGATTCCTTATGTTTTTCTGACGAAAATCATACCAAATGTCATGCAAATCGGACTACTTTGACACAAGCTATTTGTATTCCTTATGTAAAAATAGTCCGATTTTCATGATGTTTGGCATGATTTTAATCGGGAGAACGCCCGGAATCCATTGGCGTCACTTCCCCTTCGATACGATGAAGAAAAGAGTTTCTTAATACGCTCAAATGGATATTTCACCCTCGACTGCGGGGGCTCGACCTCAATTCGCTACGTTCGGCCCAGGATTCGTACCTTTTTCCGGAAAAAGCCATAAAAATCGGGTGAGGCAATGCGAAGGTCTGTCCTCGTCACGGGGTGCCAGCGCATCACACATTTGGGCAGTGTGTGACCCGACTACCTTCCGTGTAATTGGTCTGCGCGAAGTGGGGCGCAAGTTCGATCATTATCAGTACTCCTGCCCGAGAGGAATACGATTTACTTTAATTGTGTGTTTTGTAATAAAATGTTTCTAACGTCTCCTGCATTCAATAACTGGCATCCAGATATCTACGCTCCTACAATCCACCGTCAGCACGGCTCGTGGAGAGACACAGGAAGAAAAGGGGTAGCCCGCTGTCGACGCGTGGTCCTCTCGAGTATAAACACGAGCTTCAATATCAGAACAAAAGCAAGCGTTAACGTATTTCGTGCGAGAGAAGGTGGGCATTGCTGTGAAGAGGGCCTCTTCAAGAGAGCAGCCGTTTGTGAGGAATACAAATCCGAATGGTTCTGATACAATCTGCTGCCTATGATTGAAATTTAGTCTAGCAACTTTCACTCCTCCTAACCTAACCAATCGAACTTGCATCCCTCCCAAAAGAACCGGCCATCCGAGCGTAGAAGCAAGTGCGAAATAAATATACCGCAGATGTACCTACCTAAGTAGCATTTCTGACGGAAAAAAATTGTCCAGCCTTTGGGCCTGGCGTAGTCCTTTGGCAGGTAGGTATCTATTTCAAAAGGCAGTGCCACCCGTGGAACCAGTAAGACCGTCCCCGGTCCGTGCTATACCAGACAGTTTTCTTCCAGTGAAAATCAGTAAATTTGCAAGCGCAATATCTTAAAAACCAGTGAAAATAAAGTGTATACATTAAAGTTTATTGAATTTGTCTTGGAACGCACTATCAACTCAGGTGTTCAAAAAAAATAGTTCCATTTGAAAAACCGAACTTGACCATCGTATCTTTTAAAATAATAATCGATAAAAAAATTCGTTCGCGCTAAATAATTGGCCCCCTCGGACCATGCAATTCCCTATTTTTTTTATATTTTTATCTCCAATAGTTTAGGAGGGAGCCGGCTGTTTAGCTTTCCCGCGGACACACTGTATGTCGTAGGAAAGATTGCCTAGTTTGACATTACTGTCTGACGAACAAAAACCATGTGAAACTGTAAATTGCGTTGATATAATTAATAATTTTGTACTACAAAAGGTGAGAAAAGTAAATTTTGTGAGATAATTGTACTTCACTGTAAGTTGTGAGATAATAAACATACAATACTTTATTTTGTTAATATTCAATCATTAATTCGTTATGTTTATTGTAAGAACGACTAACGTAACGGATTTAACGGGTTCGCTGGATTTTATATGAATATATATTTATTTCGAAAGCTGAACAAAGGTAAAGTTGCGCAGGAGTAAAGCGGTCTTTCTCGAAGCGAGGACTGGAATAGACTGCCTTTCCGTCCCATGGGAAAGGCCCCGGAGGTCCTGTTTGAAAAGTCCTAAGGACATCGATGACAATTTATGACCTCTTAGGCGTTGCGCTGGTCGCGTCTGCTTTAGCTCAACCGTGCAGCCCCCTTTTATGAGGTGACGTCTCAATATTTCTAACACTCGGCCATCCTGCATTTGTGCTTGTCCCCAAGCACTTGATTGTCCTTAATTTTACATTGGTTTCTGTAACACAAAAATCAAAACACAACTGAGTATCCACGCCAGCATTGATAACACTACCCCGAGATTGACAAAGAATTTGCCTAAATTAAAAATATTCGTCAACTGACGATACTCCCCTTTCTCAAATTAATCCTCTGTCTAATGACATAGCAACGACCATGAAAGATAAATACATCGCGTACAGATGTTTGGCGATGCATGATTGCTCGTCGCTCGTTGAATATTGTTGTTGGATTGCATACACCCTGCAACCCCGATGCAATATAAGATGTTGAAATCGTGTAGTTGATGCTTCCGATCTCCAGCTGCTGACTGATGATTCAATTCTGGCATCATACAGTAGTAACTCCGCTTGCTGTCATGATGATTCGGTACAATCGTACAATAGTAGCAACAACAATGCTCACTAATGTCATGATATCGAGTTCATCACCGTCCGATAGCGGCCATATCATCGCTACCGGCCCGATGGCATAAAACAATCATACAATAGTAGCAACAACAATGCTCACTAATGTCATGATATCGAGTACAATCACGTAATAATGGGTAAAACCCCGATCATTACCGTGATATCGGTTCATCACCATCCAACAGTGACTACATCATCCCTGTCGACCCGGTGGCACAAAACAATCACACAATAGTAGCGACAACAACGCCCACTAATGTCATGATATCGGATCTCATTCGACAGTGGTTTTTCCCTCACTGTCGTAGTGAGAGTTCAGAAGCCCATGCTTCGCTGCTGCAGAGACGACGCTGACCAGTCCCAGCTGTCATGCCATAAGTGCGCTATGTCGCTGTTCATTTAATATCTGTAACTTACTAAAGTCTAATATTAGCTATATATACCATAGTTTCACTCGATTGCCGCAACCCAGGATTTTAGACGATCGACCGCGACGACTGTCTTAGCCCGTCTACCTCCCTGTCGTAAATCTTCGACCTCGTATCGGTCGTTTACAAGGACTCGACAAATCCTGAACGGCCCCTTGAATTTCGGATGAAGCTTCCTGCTCTCTCCTGTTGCCTGCTCGCTCGTGATCTCCACCATAACCAGATCTCCCTCCTGGTAACGTGTTGCTTCACGTCGAGTCTTGTCGTACCGTTCTTTCTGCTGTCGCTGGTCCTCTGATATGTGGTTCGAGATTTGTTCCCGAAGCTCACTCAAGTCCAAACGCTGTACTTCGGTTTGCAACTCATGCAGGATTCGTGCCTCCGCCGTGGTTTTGGCCTTATATCCCATCAACGCCTCCGTTGGTGTTGTCCCAATACCTTTATTAAAGCTGGTATTCATTGCACTTTGTACCTGTTTGACGTAGTTATCCCATACATTCGACTCCATTCCGGCCACTGTTGTAGCCAATGACGCCACGATTCCTCCGATAATTGCGTCCTCCAAACATACATCCGGAATCTTAAGTTTTAAAGCGCGCAGTTTAGCGAGCTTCTCGAAGCAATAGTCTCCCAGTTTTTGTCCAGGTTGTGCCGAATACTCCGACGCTTCGTGCAGTAATCGACAAAACGGTAACGGTCGCTTAAACCGCTGGACGAGTATATTTTTCAGTGATCTCCATGTGTGGTCACGTTTTTGCTCCTCGTCAAATACTCGCCGTGCATACCCTTTCAGATTGCGCGAAATGTTAATGATGATATTATCGTCACTCCACAGGTATCGCCGCGCGAGTCGATCAACTTGGCGCACCCACTGTTCAATATCTGCACTGTCCCGCGAGGGATCAAATTTCGGCACAGTGTATTCGTCATGTACGGATCTGGACTGTATACTTCTCAATTCTCGCTTCAGCTGTTTCACCGTAGCGCGCAAGTCTTCCGACGAAGAAGTAGTTTCGGAACGTCTCCGATTGCGCGAACGATCTCGCGAGTGGCTTCGCGAATAATATCGCGCTCGATCGTCAGAGCGTCGCCGCTCCTGGTGTCGCGCACGTCCTCGAGACCGACTTCGCTCACGATCCAAAGAATGATTTCGCGAAGAGCTATTACCCCGATCTCGCGAGCGATCATTCGAACGATCTCGTGATCGATCCCTCAAATGTTCCATTGAACGATCTCGCGAACGATCACGCACTTGCACACGCGAACTTTCACGTGACCGGTCTTTCGATCGCCCACGTTTGCGCGAACGTCCCCGTGAGCAATCGCGCGACTGCCGTCGTGCTTCACCCTTAGATCGGCCCATTGTTCGCTATCACAGCTTGACACGATCACAAAGTTTCACACAAATACACTCCGACGCGTATGGTTAAGTAGATCCCACTTCTGATATGTAAGAACGACTAACGTAACGGATTTAACGGGTTCGCTGGATTTTATATGAATATATATTTATTTCGAAAGCTGAACAAAGGTAAAGTTGCGCAGGAGTAAAGCGGTCTTTCTCGAAGCGAGGACTGGAATAGACTGCCTTTCCGTCCCATGGGAAAGGCCCCGGAGGTCCTGTTTGAAAAGTCCTAAGGACATCGATGACAATTTATGACCTCTTAGGCGTTGCGCTGGTCGCGTCTGCTTTAGCTCAACCGTGCAGCCCCCTTTTATGAGGTGACGTCTCAATATTTCTAACATTATCAACACCTAAAAACTTTGTAATATTATTGCAATAGATTTCCGCTAACAATAAGCCTGACTAGAGAAATCATGCGCTATATACAGTATTGTCTACCTGAGGGCTCGCTGGTTCGGGACCGGCGTATCGTGAACAGAGCTCTAATTGCGAGTGTTCGTTTCTCGCTTCTTTCTGGCCGAAGGAGGGAGCGAGATGGAACGCTTTGCGTGCGCGACGGGCGCGAGCGCAAAGGACGGAGTGTCACGGCGTCCGAAAGACGGAGCGAGACAAAACATCAACGTGTCGTCTGTCTCGTACCGTCCTCGCTCGCTCTCGTTTCATTTCGCTCTCGCCTTCGCCGGACAAGAGTGAGAATGAAGTGGTGGGGATAGCGAAAAGTCCGTATCGTGTACACCAAACCGAGCCTATAAGGAGACAATACTATAGATCAAATTATCTGCTCCTAATTAGAGGTTTTCAATATTATCGAATTTTTGTTCGAATTAAATAAATTAATTCGTCCGAGCCCTGCATCTCAAGGGGCGGCTCTAGTTTCTGTGTGCCGTCTGTCGCGTGATGAAAAATCTGAACATCGTTGGTCGTTCGCGTCGCGCCAGCCGAAAACAGTTCATCAGTAGACAGACTTGTTACGAAGCGAACGTACGGTTCTCCAGATTGTATTCTATAATTTTGTTAAAGCGTGCTTATACCATTTTTTACAAAGTGTGTTTACGCAGCTTTCTGCAAATCTTTACAAAGATTTTATTCTTAAAAAAAGAAAGCGTACGCATACATCATGCAGCGTGTGCCGGGAAATAAAGCAAATGTGTACATATACGTGTACAATGGATATTCATATGGCGAGGATAAACGTTGCAATGGTATTTACCAGTGCACCTCGCGAAGCGCAGTTACGTGTAATGCTACCATCGTAAAAAGTAGTGATGGAACTGTGGAAGAAAGAGGAACGCACTGCCACCCACCAAAAACCACAGTGATCGAGGAGAAAGAAATGCGACAAGAGATGCTGCGTTTGTGCCGGGAAACGATCATGCAGCCAAAAGAGATATTCGACATGGTATGCCGTCGGTAAGTCACTGTTCTGTATTTAAGCATAAATAGAACATTTTGTGGTAAATCTGTAGTTGAAGGGATTCTATTTTGCATATGCAGGGTGTACAAAAATTACTGGTACAAGTGGAAAGGGAATGACTTTACATAAAAGAATAAATCGGAAATATACATAGAATAACATTATTCAAAATCGCGCTTCATTTTCGGGAAATTTGGCTCTGAATTTCGAACTTCAAATCTGAACACACGTTGTCTGATCGTTCCCTTTATATACTACTAGTCCGCCGATGCATTTCCCTTACCTCGCGTGCCCCTCAGACGTTTAAGGCCGGAGGTACACGAGCGTTAAAATGTCCTCTGGTACTATTTTCAAAAAGATAGGATGAAGATTGAAATTTTCGTCGTTGTACGTTACGAACATTGCACGGACGCAGCGGCTCAATTGAGCAGTCGTGCAGACGAAAGTTATTCAAGCCTCAAATAATTTATCGAATAAAGACGTGAATGAAGAAAAGATCTTCATCCGTCGAGTAAAATTTCGTTTCTCGTCGCTTGAAGATAATCCGAATTATTCGAATCGATTCGTTATTTAAATAATATCCATCTATACCATAAAATTCAAAGCCAATTTTCTCGAAAAAAAAGTATAATTTCAAAAAATTTTATTTCATGTTTTAGACGTATTCTTTTTTTATACAGAATTCAGAACCGCTATTAGCACCAACCAAACGAGACACTTGCCCCGGTCCCCGTACTTAGGGGTCCTCGCACTTCTTGCTTGTAACTTCCGCATTTTGTGAAAACTAAATGAATATTATGGTAATAAACGGCGCATTCAATTTTTTAACATACGTTCAGAACTTATATCTCGATTGTTTTGTGACGGTTGTTTCTCCGGGTACAAGGATTCGTAGGGATAGACTCAGTCGGTACGCCAGGGTGTGATAGAATCCTTATGCAGTGATGAATATTGCGTTTATTTACTTGTCCTACAGATGATGCTATGTACACTATTTACATGCTTCTCTACGCGTTCTCGTGCCGTTCGTTTCGGTTTGGCGGTACGCCGCGCGTCTCGCTATTGGAACAGGCCGGAGACCGGACACCGGCCGGGCGCCTCTTGTCGGAGCGGTAGCGAGAAAGAGACCGGGCAGCGTCCAGGCGTCTCTTTATCGGAACGGTAGGAAGGAGACCGGGCAACGTCCAGGCGTCTCTTGGCGGAGCGGTAGCGAGAAAGAGACCGGGCAACGTCCAGGCGTCTCTTTATCGGAACGGTAGGAAAGCGACCGTGCAGCGTCCAGGCGTCGCTTGTCGGAGTCGGTGGAGAGAAAGAGACCGGGCAACTTCCAGGCGTCTCTTTATCGGAACGGTGGGAAAGAGACCGGGCAGCGTCCAGGCGTCTCTTGTCGGAGCGGTAGAGGGACAGAGACCGGGCAACTTCCAGGCGTCTCTTGTCGGAGTCGGTAGAGGAAAAGAGACCGGGCAACTTCCAGGCGTCTCTCGTAGGAATCGGTGGTAGGAAAGAGACCGGGCAACTTCCAGGCGTCTCTTGTCGGAGTCGGTAGAGGAAAAGAGACCGGGCAACTTCCAGGCGTCTCTCGTAGGAATCGGTGGTAGGAAAGAGACCGGGCAACTTCCAGGCGTCTCTTGTCGGAAAGCGGTGGTAGGACAGTGATGGTAGGCGATCAGATGATCGGCGGGTACACGGATTTTCACCAGTACTGGCACCGGGCAACATCCAGGCAAGTCTGGTAGTGGGGGATCCGTATCCCCACTGGAACTGTCCTGGCTTCGTAGCGCCGGGGCTTATATCCCGATTCTTGGAAATTCCCAGCACCGAGAAATCGACGCGATCTAGCGGCGCGGTGGGGAGTGAGCGTCATTTGACGCGTCGCGAGACCGGCGCTCCTCGGGCCGGTTCGGTCGTTCTCGGCTGCGGTCGCCGGCGCGCTCGGCCTCTCGCTCACTCTCGGTCGCACCGCCGTGCGCTCGACTCCTCGCGCTGGGACACTACGTCACAGTTTGTTCGAGATAGGAAATTTAGTTCCATGCTTGTGTAAGCACAGACTAAGAAACAGCAAAAATAAATCATGTTACACTTGACAGTCTAGTAGAGATTATGGTTAAATTTGAGACTCATATATTATTGGTTTTTTTTTTTTAGAAATCCTACTGTAGGACAAAAGCTGTCCTACAGGAGCATGAAGCCATCTCTTGATAGAGAAAGAGCAATACAATGGCCAACTCTACCGCGATCGTTCCACGAGCTTGGCCTCGCGCTATACGAGTACGCGCCTCTACAAGAAACGTTTCGCTGCATGATCGACGCGGAAGACGGAAACAGGATTTTGATATTTACGTCGGATGCATTGCTGGATGCGTTGCAGCAATCCCAAGAATTGTACATGGATGGTACATTTTCCGTAAGTCGTTAATGTTGTTACGTATGTGGAATCTTCCCATACGCCACTCTCAACCACTTTCGAGCTCGCTTCTGAGAAGGGAAAACGCCCTAAAATCCTTTTGCTTATCATACACCACTAAGGGGGGTCATGATCTCGACCATCTGGATCACGACCATGGGAACGGGAATGACACGACGACGACCCCGAAGAATTTCCTTATATGGAAACTCCTAATGAATCCCCACTCATTTTTGGTACTATATAAACCCTTTGGTTTCTACCCTCGTTGGTTAAAAGCTATAGAGTCACGCGTAGAGTCACGTCGTGTCACGCTCGTACAGAGTTGGTTAAGATCGAGCTAAAGTCTCCGTCAGAATCAAAGTTAACCTCGTGGAATCCGCGAGTTCGGTTTATATTCTATTTGGCACTTTTGAAATAGCCACTCGTACGTCCCCGCATCGCCAGTGCGTCAACACCGTGCAACTAGTGGTAATTAACTACACTATTTATTATTTTATCGCGACACTTACATTTGTATCATACTTGATTATTCAATACACGAATGGTGTTCACGTGTAAATCGAGTCGATTTCGTTAAACACATCTTTTACCCAGCGATCCTTATAATATTGGTAGCACTCACCCACTGATACAGCTTTACCGCTCGAGTTGTATCAAACATAAATTAAGAGTTACGAGGCATTACTAACATTTCCCGCGACTCCCTGATCAAGCATCAGGTTCGTTCGCAACCCTTCAACCAAAACAAAGCATCTTCTCCAACCCAGTGGCTCCCCGATTTCGCATCGGGTTCGTCCACGAAACCTTACCCTCCTACGGCTCCCTGATTTCGCATCAGGTTCGTCCGTATCCTACAGCTCCCTGATTTCGCATCAGGTTCGTCTGTAAATCTACCAACTTCCGAACAACTCCCTGGTTTCGCACCAGGTTCGTCTGTGAATAATCCAACCTCCTAACAGCTCCCTGGTTTCGCACCAGGTTCGTCTGTGAACTCTATCCTAGTGACTCCCCGATTTCGCATCGGGTTCGTTCACGACGTTTCACCCTCCTGCGGTTCCCTGATTTCGCATCAGGTTCGTCCGCGCACCTAACTAACAAACTCATAAACCATATTCCTTGGGAAATACCCTTCTCGCCGGCCTCTCGCGTTGCCTCAGCCCCGGCTCGTAACAATGTTATTAACATTATAGCATAAGTCGTGTTGCACACAGCCCTATTTTAAACTATCTACATATATACGCCCGAGGTTGAGAGGTGTCGTAGGTTACACGTTAACTCTTACCGATATAAATTCTTCTAAATTTAAGTTCCTCAGCATACCGTTTGTGACACTCGCATTATGTGATGTTTGTTACTCTTAGGTTGTTCCGAGAGTGCCATCTATTGCGCAATTGTACACCGTTCATGTACGGCATATGGATACGGTAAGATGCACATGAATAATACTACGTTTACTAAAGTTTTGTCATTCATATTTCTTGTGATTTTGAAAAGATGTATATGGTAGCATTTTCAAACAGATTCGTAATTTTTACATCCCACTCGAAAAATAAAAATATTAACGAATGTAATGACAGACACGCCCCCTCCCCGCCCCCCGTGCAAGTTTCGATAGATATGCCGTTGCTGAAGTAGTATGTATCTCACAAATAGCACTTTCGGTGATAATATAGTTACTAATTTCGTAGAGCTAAGTTTCAGTTCACATACCGAAATCTATATATGTATATTAAATCAGTAGGTATATTATTGCCAGACCATCCCTTTAAGACACGGACGCGTCCCAACTGCAACATTAGGCTACGGTTACAGTGGATACGTTTTCGTACGAATGATGTTCTGACGAATACATACCTGTACGTCTGAACTGTTTCATCGTATGCGTTAAAACAGTTGAAACGTATTCGTCAGAACATCATTCGTATGCAAACGCATCCACTGTAACCGTAGCCCAATGCGGTCGTGAATCCTTTGATTATCATGTACTTTGTACTAAGAAAAGTAAGTAACTGAAAATGTTGTGTAACGCAGGGCATCGCCACGATCTTTGCTCTGTGTGAAGCGCGGACAAGGGCAACATATCGTGCTTTATGGGAAAAGCTATTGGAACTTTGTCCTGTGTTGCGGGAAACAGTGCGTCACACCATGAGTGACTTTGAGCAGGCGACACTAAGAACCCTGCAGGAAACTTTCCCAAATGGAGAAGTTCATGGTTGCTGGTTCCATTTTAAGCAGGTATTATGCATTCTAACAAAATATACATCATCTTCAAGGAAAATGTGTCAACGTGAAATGCCAAAGAAAAAGTTGAAGTCCACTTTTCTTTGGCTATAAACAAACTTTATAACATAGATATTTTGTGCTTGAACGTTTTTAGTATTTTATTACATACATAATATCTATTTCATGTTGGCACACATATATATTGAGGACACTATATATGTTATACATGTCTTTGTAGGCCGTGTTACGCAAGTGGCGGAGCTTGGGCTTAACCCATGCGCCCCGCGATATATTGTCAATGACAATGAGTTTGCCATTGGCCCCGGCGGATCGTTTCGATGATGGCCTGGCCATCATAAATGACCTGGCCGACAATATAGCGGAGGCATATCCTGCCGTTTTATCATTTACGTTGTGACGGTTGTTCCTCCGGGTATAAGGATTCGTAGGGATAGACTCAGTCGGTACGCCAGGGTGTGATAGAATCCTTATGTAGTGATGACTATTGCGTTTATTGACTTGTCCTACAGATGAGGCTATATACACTATTTACATGAGTCGCTACGCGTTCTCGTTCGTTTCGGTCTGACGGTACGCCGCGCGTCTCGCTATTGGAACGGGCCGGAGACCGAACACCGGCCGGGCGTCTCTTGTCGGAGCGGTAGAGAGAAAGAGACCGGGCAGCGTCCAGGCGTCTCTTTATCGGAACGGTAGGAAGGAGACCGGGCAACGTCCAGGCGTCTCTTGGCGGAGCGGTAGCGAGAAAGAGACCGGGCAACGTCCAGGCGTCTCTTTATCGGAACGGTAGGAAAGCGACCGGGCAGCGTCCAGGCGTCGCTTGTCGGAGTCGATGGAGAGAAAGAGACCGGGCAACTTCCAGGCGTCTCTTTATCGGAACGGTGGGAAAGAGACCGGGCAGCGTCCAGGCGTCTCTGATCGGAGCGGTAGAGAGAAAGAGACCGGGCAACTTCCAGGCGTCTCTTTATCGGAACGGTAGGGAAGAGACCGGCAGCGTCCAGGCGTCTCTTGTCGGAGCGGTAGAGAGACAGAGACCGGGCAACATCCAGGCGTCTCTTGTCGGACTCGGTAGAGGAAAAGAGACCGGGCAACTTCCAGGCGTCTCGGTTCGGAACGGTAGCGGAAAGGAGAGGACAGGCGATCATATGATCGGCGGGTATGCGGAATTTCTCGCTAGTGTGCTTGCACCGGGCAGCATCCAGGCAGGCGGTCTAGGAGAGGGATCCGTCGCCCCACTCGAACTGTCTTGGCTCCGTGACGCCGGGGCTTATGTCCGAATTCTTGGAAATTCCCAGCAGCGAGAAATCGACGCGATCTAGCGGCGCAATGGGGAGTGAGCGTCATTTGACGCGTCGCGAGACCGGCGCGCCTCGGGCCGGTTCGGTGGTTCTCGGCTGCGGTCGCCTGCGCCCTCAGCCTCTCGCTCACTCCCGGTCAGTGATGCCAGAATGAGGACGGGAGCGCTCGAGAATTTCCCCCACCTCGCATGCACACTACGCCGGAGCTGCGTGTCCGTGAGCTCGGCGCTTCGGACAACGTCGGGAAGACGAGAGAGAAAACGAATGTGTGTCTTTCTCTCTCGCTCTTGAAACGCTGTGATCCAAGGTGGGGTGCAAGCGACACGCGGCCGTGCGCGATCTTCCTGAGTGCCTTGAGGCTCGAGATACACTTTTCACTTTCTGACATATGTATAATACTCTTGTAATGAAAAAAAATTTGGAAAAAATTTTGTTAGGGAAATCACGTTTTAAGACCTCCTGATCACGTTTTGACTATTTAGAAAGGAGCTTTTTTTTTAAATATCTCATGTATTTGTTATCACGATTACGTTTAAACGGCAAAATGGATTTCAATGAAACTTTATATTAAAATTTTATATTCTTGTCTTAAGGGGGTAGACACGGGTAATGCAGCGCGCTGTATACCGACACAATCTGGCCCGAAACATGGGTTTAGTAGAATACGCTTTTCGTCCTTATATGAGCGAATTTTGGGTTGGGCGAGGTCTCATTCGAAAGAGAAAGGTTCAGTGCAGCGCGCTCTGGTCATGGTTCGACGAGATTGTGTTGATATCTAATAATATGAGTGTTCAAAGTACAGCAAAAATCGACAAAATACACCCGCATGAACCAACGTATTTTTAGGTCACTAAAAGAGTCTTGTGACTCAAACGATGACCAGAGCGCGCTGCACTGAACTTTCCTCTTTCGAATGAGACCTCACCCAGCTCAAAATCTGCTCATATAAGGACGAAAAGCGTATTCCCGTAATTGCATTCCCAATTACGAGTTCCGCCATATTG
The DNA here is from genome assembly GCA_947577245.1 of Andrena bucephala. Taxonomy (NCBI): domain Eukaryota; kingdom Metazoa; phylum Arthropoda; class Insecta; order Hymenoptera; family Andrenidae; genus Andrena; species Andrena bucephala. Next base: position 66,056,394 of record OX387717.1, read on the forward strand.
GCGATAATACAGAGCAAGTCACGTGACAAATTTAGTTGAGCTAGTAGACACGAGATGGCGCCTACTCGGGAGGACTGCCAACGTGGAGTCATAGCAAAACTGAAGCGTTAGCTGGATACACAAGCCACAGTAAAAGCGTGATGCAGTCAATGTATGAATTTTCGGACGATTGTAGGTTAGGTTATATGCATTTTAGGCATATAACTGCTGGGAACTGTGTACATTTAGTAAATTAACGCTTTTATTGTAACACATACATCACTTGAAACCGCTGTCGAATTTATGTTATAATTATATGGCCACATTATTTAAAATAAAAAAAGAGATTGGAACTTTTTTACTAATACTGGAAATATTGATTTACTGATATCATATTTTCAGAATGTGGAAGTTACACCAATTATATGCAATTATTGCTTTTATTATTATTCTTCCGACTATTGCATATAACATACAACAAGGAAAAGTCTCTAAATCAGTCAACAGTTGACTCCCTGATTTTTTTTGTAATTCTTTCCGGTCCTATGCAGAGATGGGCATTATTTAAATAAAAGAATATACTTCCGAATGGCCCCAGTGGCCAATCGACACGATGTTTGGGGTAGGGTGTGTGTACCCTAAATCTAAAATTTTATTTAGCTCCGGGTATTTATTAGTTTCCTTTGTTTATTCGAAAGCGTTTCATCTTGAGCTTCGAATAATTTTTCATCTTTCATTATATCTTTATCCTAAGGTCGTATTCAGATATATTGGTCGGTCGATTCGTTTTCGCGAACAGCGATCGAGGAGAAATCAGCGACCACTATCTGACGATCGTGGATTTGTCTGTTGGAGTTACGCGGCCACCCAAGGGTATGGTGGGGTAACGGGAATGCTGCGCGGCTCCGTCTGAACGTAGCCGTGTGGCTGTCATGACTAATACGAGATGAAGCTATCGAGAAAGAATCAATGTTCTGACCAATAAAGCTCCTGAATTTTTTCGGAGCTAAGGCACACCTATTCTGATGTGTGTATTTCTACGCTGCAGCTCGGTTTGGCCTATACACAACAGAAGCTTGGCGCTATCCCCTCCACTTCTGGCTCACTTTTGTTCTGCGAAGGCGAGAGTGAGATGGAACGAGAGCGAGTCAGAAAACGTTGCAAACAGGAGCACCGAGGCAGCTAAGCGGTACCTATGGTGGGAGTATACGCGACGGGCGCGAGTGCTCAGATGGAATCGTGACTGTTCGATGCATCCGCGCCACGGTCAGATAGCCAGGCACGGCACGAGTCTTTTTTGCGCCATAAGCGAGCTTGACAAATTCCGCCATTTATTATAATACATTAATTGAGCTTCTTCATGACCTTACTCTACTCGTAGTTTAAAACCGTTGTAGTATAATTTGTAGTATTTCATTTAAAAATTTATTTTCAACAATGCCAACAATGAAAAGGCCATTTTGCATTTCTTGTCAACCTTACGCCCTAGCAGTTGCCTAATTTTGCAGAGTAAAGTCATAAATAATCTCAAATAAATGTAATATAATAAAGGGCGCAATTTGACAAGTTCGCTTAGGGCGCAAAAAAGACTTATGCCGGGCCTGCGTCAAGTTTTTGCGAAGCGGTTCCCGTGCTCACCGTAAGCACTTGCGACCATCGTGCACGCCCGTCGCGCATACAAAGGACGGAGTGTCAGGCGTCCGAAAGACGGAGCGAGACAAAATATCAACGCGTCGTCTGTCTCGTACTGTCCTCGCTCGCTTTCAGTGCCTTCGCTCGCTCTCTTTCCATCTCGCTCTCGCCTTCGCCGGACAAGAGTGAGACAGAAGTGGTGGGGATAGCGAAAAGTCCGTACCGTGTACACCAAACAGAGCCCGTAACGATCTTAGATGCTCGAATAACTGACGAGAACCTTTGTGGCCCGAGCCGCACGAGATCGTCGTTGCTCAGCGATGTGTCATCGATTATATAGAAACAGAATTTGTTTTTTTTTTCATCGTATTAATATGAAAGTGACACAAATGGATTCCTGGCATTCTCCCGATTAAATTGACAGAAAATAATTTAAATCAGACTATTTTTAACGAAACGGGCTTCCAATTCTGCAAACAAATTTCACGTAATTTCCTTAATTATGGTCCGAATAATATCATTTTTGGGGCCAATTTGATCGAGAAAACACGACGAATCGATTCACGTCACTTTCGCAAAGATCTGATTAGAAATGCAGAACTGAAGATTTGTCACTGCTTAGTGCGTAACATTGTATGGCCCCGCTGGATTCGAGCGTCGAAACCCACGAAACTCAGCGAGTTGCATGATTGCTAGCGTGAAGGACAAGAGAGGACTTTGCATGGCGAAGGAAAGTCAGCCTTCTATAGAACTCAAATCGAGAAAGACTTTGCTGACAAACTTTACATATGTATATTCGCGTCAAATAAATACTTTAATTGTAAAATTTAGACGACAAACTATTGTTGAATTTCGCCAGTTCTTACATATGCATCACTTGGTTGGGAATTCCTGATCCCAGAGTTTCATGCATTTACCTATTGAAATGTTGCTTCAAGTCATCGGGAAATTGCATTACTTCTTCTCGTACATACATATATGTATCTGTTCGCGAGTAGGTGTCACGAGTGACACGGCTTTGGTTTCTCAAATAAATGCACATTTATTAGGGCCCTCGGTCGACGGCGACTTGAGTCATCCAGTACTGAATATGAAATTGTTCATATTTCTCACTACACCTTGATAAGAGTGTTACCACCGATGGATTCGTGAGTTTATGTCCACGAAAATGAGTCGAGACGCGAAGCAATTCGGTCTATTTTTTCTTATGAATACATGAATAGGACACACACACTACGTTCACTAAAAATAGACCGAATTGCTCCATGTTTGGCATCATTTTCATCAGTAATGCAGTGCTCTGGTGAAGAACATCGTAATACGGAGCTAATATTCTAGGCCCTAGAATCTACGATATTGTCAATGTGCAGTTGAAACGCACGCCGCTTCACACTATCGTTTCTTAGCATTTATACGGGGTGATTCTGTAGCTAGAATCGTCAAACGCGATGCTCGCCAACAATCATGTGTCTCGCTGAGTTTCGTGGGCTTCGACGCTCGAAACCAGCGGGACTATACAATGTTGCACGCTAAGCAGTGACGAATCTGATGTTCTGCAATTTCTAATCAGATCTTTGCAACAGTGACGTCAATCGATTCCTTACAATTTTATATATAATGTTTGTTCATAACTGCTTCTTTCTGCATAGGACGTGTAATAAGTGTATTTCATGTTCTGTTTCGGTGCTTTGCAAGTAAAAAAATGTCTAACCTAACAAACTTCATTTTCTGGGGACATCCCCTCATCTATTTTCCCTTTTCACTTATAATTCCTTACTGCTAACGTAGAATATTGTAGCATAAGCACATTTCAAGTAATTAAAATGTACAATGAATTTTCTATGTTTGCAGTACCAGCCGACTTCCGTTTAAATTTTTATAAGTACAACGCAACAGCTGAGAATTTCTTTCCTTATTCAGAATAAAATACGGAAATAGCAAACAGCTCCCTCTCGCGTTTACCGGGCAATCGGCGATCTATCGGTATTACCATTTCTGTGCAGAAAAAACCTGCTGTAATACCGACCTGCCGAATCGGCCAGGTCACGTGACGTGTCTACCCCCTTAAGATCCGATTAGATCACGAAAAATGATAATTACCCGTTATGGTTCTTCGATTTTTCAGATATACGAACTAAATTCTACATAAAAAAAAGTTAAATAAAGTTCTTCTGTAACTTGTTTAACAAAGAAAAATGTACATTCATAATTGAGGCATTTGATGGAAAAAGGGCACATACGCCAAAATGCCATTTCAAGAAAATCGATTTCAAAGTTTTCATTATAGTATAACTTAACAAAAAGTAATGCAATTAAATCAAATTTTTTAAAGGATGTAGTTACCGTGTCGTTCAAGCGTTCTGAATACAGAAGTCATGATTTAAAAATGATATGTGTCTTTATTTATAAGTTTTAAACAAGTGGTTTATGTGTCCTTTTTTCATCAAATGCCTCAATTTCTTGTGTTCGTTTTAAATTTCCGTACTTTTTATTTGAGCTATTTCTATTTTTCAAACCTTAAAATGAATTTTTTTATTAAAAGACGAATATTTTGATACTGTACATTGGTGAACTTTGTTAAAATTAGAATTCCCTCTTGGCCAGTACCATGCACGCTGTAGAAGCCTTCGATAAAAAATATTTTTTCAGAGTATGATCTAAAATCTAAAATCTAAACGTGATCACATCAAACGTAATTATATCAAGTTGCGACAAAGAATCACGCACTATTTACAAATTAATTACGCGCAGCGTGCACGTTACCGCTCGATGGAAACTACGGGAAAGTGGTGGTCTCTTCCATCGGGAGGGAAATGTAAACAATTGGTTATGCAAAGCTAACATCGCGATACATGTTGTACACTAAAATGTACAAAAACATTACAAAAATAGAAAAGAAAGGCAGCACGTAAATATATCAATTGGGTTCGATATATTGACGAGATGTAAGACTGAAATAATGCTACAATTGTTTACATTTCCAAAGGATAGAAAGCAAGCAAAGGAATTTACTATAATACATGCGACAGAATTTCGAGATAATTGTTACATATAAAATGAATATAATTAAGAATATACATTTATTTGTACAATTATCTCGAAGTTCTCTCTATGAATCATATGTACAGCAAGCAAGCGAATTTATTGCAAGGATAGAACAAGAATTGCGTGAGGTAGGTAAATCGAACAACTATTTACATATTCGCGATGTCCAAAAATCGAATGAAATAGAAAATGGATGAAATTGATAATATTCTGGACATCACCAATTTGCATTACCCGACGTAGAAGGAAAATCCGCGAGGTCATCAACGGCATGTAAACGTAAACTATTCTTTTGCTTCTTCGCAAAAGTTGCATATAAATTCTCAGATGACATGAGAGATAGATGTTTGTCATCTACCTCCATGCTCTGAGCTGTTTCCCCGTGCGCCTTTAATGCCGATTTCGTTACGCAATTGGCATTGACGATGGTCGAACAAAGTCGGTTTCGTTTCTTGTTCTTTATGTCGGGAAGCATGGAAAACGATCTTTCAGCATCGGCGTTTGAATTTGGAAGACTTCTAATGGAATTTAATAATTCCTGCAAACATGTGATATTTATACGAGCCTTGATCGTTTCGCGTTAACAACACCGTTTTCCATACATCATCAAAAACTAATGTACAAAGCTTGACTGCATCTGCAAAATTCAGGTGCAATGTTGACTATTCTTTTTGCAAACCGTCTTCGTCGAAACCGCCCAATTTCTGAGCAATAAAGAGAACACTTTTGAAGGAAGTGTCTCTGTCAGTATCTACTAATGCCAAATGAGGCTCAAACACACGTAACTTGCTCAGAAATTCGTCATCGATTGGCAATCGATTACGAATTTCGTTTGCAGCCGTTATGTAAAACTTAATACAATTTTCTCGAACGGTTTGGACAACATCGGGTTTGCCTTCTGCAACTAATTGACAAAGAAAAGTGTCACAATCCGGACCTAAATGAATACTATCTAATGCGATTTGATTATCGCCTCTTGAAAAATCTATTAATTTTACTGAATCCATGTGCTTCAAAAGCTGCGGTTTCAAAAAATGACGTAAAATATCGTACAAAAGAGTTTTGGCAGTATTTTGAAGCAAATGGATCCTTGTTTGTTGCGACTGAAAGAATAAACTAAAGTCATTAAAATACTCTAGAACGTATTTCAAAAACAGAAGATATGCTTTCGCTTCTGGATTTTGCATGATGATAAGCAGATGATCCCCAGACTTTGTCTTCTTACTTACGACCAATTCTTGCAGAAAGTGCAACACACTGTCCCAATTTTCTAAAAGTGTAACTACGGATGAGTAACGCGATAACCATCGCGTAGTACACAATTTTAAAATTTTGCGATCAGTAGATTGAAAACATTGTTGAAATTCGCGAAAAATGGCCGAGCGTTTGGGACTGCTATAAATGAATGTTGCGACTTTCCGTAATAATTCCTCGCAGACCTCGGGAATGGTAGCGCATGCTGCATGCACTACCAATGCAGAGGAGTGACATGGACACGGCATGGTGAAAAAATTTTCACCGCGAATTTCTGCAAGTTTGGTCTTGAATGACGAGTGACACCCTGTCATGACAGAAGCGTTATCACACGACAAAGCAAGAATGTTTCCGAACGGAATTTGCTTTTTCCACACGGAGTTCTTAAAGGAGGTAAATATTTTATCGGCAGTACATTCTCGCGCGTCAAGATTAATTAATTCTACTAATTCCGTTCGAACATCCAAAGTCTCGGGTGCGACATACCGAACAATAAACGACATCCATTTCTCATTGGTACTATCGGATGTTTCATCAATAAATACTGAAAACTTAGAATTCTGTAAAACCAGACTAAGACGCTCTGTTTCCCGAGGACACAGAACGTTCGATATAATATTAGAACACTTTGTTCGACCACACGTCATACGTTCCAAAACATCAGGATCTTTCCCAACGTCTTGGAAAAGTTGATGAATCGCCTCTGCGGATTGATGCGAAATATTTTTCTCGGCAACTAATGCAGCAAAACGAATAACCAAAGCATAAACAAAACATAAACAAAGCACACGCGACCACAGATCTTGACGAAAAGCAGGCCCGAGCGAACCCTCGAAACGGGAAACGAAAAGAATAGATAGGAAATCGTAAAATAGTAAGAAAAATTCAGAAAGGAGAAAAATCGAAGAAAAGGGTAAAAGAAATAACAGCAAGGTAATGGTGACAGTACCGAACTGCCACAGATGCATTTACCAGTTACATTTCTCTCCTATTCTTGTACAATAATACCTTTATACCAATTTACACATTTTAGTGTACAACATGTATCGCGATGTTTGCTTTGCATAACCAATTGTTTACATTTCCCTCTCGATGGAAGAGACCACCACTTTCCCGTAGTTTCCATCGAGCGGTAACGTGCACGCTGCGCGTAATTAATTTGTAAATAGTGCGTGATTCTTTGTCGCAACTTGATATAATTACGTTTGATGTGATTACGTTTAGATTTTAGATTTTAGATCATACTCTGAAAAAATATTTTTTATCGAAGGCTTCTACAGCGTGCATGGTACTGGCCAAGAGGGAATTCTAATTATAACAAAGTTCACCAATGTACTGTATCAAAATATTCGTCTTTTAATAAAAAAATTCATTTTAAGGTTTGAAAAATAGAAATAGCTCAAATAAAAAGTACGGAAATTTAAAACGAACACAAGAAATTGAGGCACTTGATGGAAAAAGGGCACATAAACCACTTATTTAAAATTTATAAATAAAGACACATATCATTTTTAAATCATGAATTCTGTAATCAGAACGCTTGAACGACACGGTAACTACATCCTTAAAATTTTTTTATTTAATTGCATTACTTTTTATTAAGTTATACTATAATGAAAACTTTGAAATCGATTTTCTTGAAATGGCATTTTGGCGTATGTGCCCTTTTTCCATCAAATGCCTCAATTATGAATGTACATTTTTCTTTGTTAAACAAGTTACAGAAGAACTTTATTTAACTTTTTTTTATGTAGAATTTAGTTCGTATATCTGAAAAATCGAAGAACCATAACGGGTAATTAACATTTTTCGTGATCTAATCGGATCTTAAGACAAGAATATAAAATTTTAATATAAAGTTTCATTGAAATCCATTTTGCCGTTTAAACGTAATCGTGATAACAAATACATGAGATATTTAAAAAAAAAGCTCTTTTCTAAATAGTCAAAACGTGATCAGGTCTTAAAACGTGATTTCCCTAACAAAATTTTTTCCAAATTTTTTTTCATTACAAGAGTATTATACATATGTCAGAAAGTGAAAAGTGTATCTCGAGGCACTCAAGAAGATCGCACACGGCCGCGTGTCGCTTGCACGTAACCTTGGATCGCAGCGTTTCAAGAGCGAGAGAGAAAGACACACATTCGTTTTCTCTCTCGTCTTCCCGACGTTGTCCGAAGCGCCGAGCTCACGGACACGCAGCTCCGGCGTAGTGTGCATGCGAGGTGGGGGAAATTCTCGAGCGCTCCCGTCCTCATTCTGGCATCACTGCTCCCGGTCGCACCGCCGTGCGCTCGACTCCTCGCGCTGAGACGCTACGTCACAACGTCTTATGTGCGACGGACCTGGATATCGCAGGCTCCTTTAGTGAGCATCCATACGTGCCCTCTTCGCACGAACAACTTTGTTGAGGCCTTCCATGCCATAGCATGGAACAAATTAGGCGGCACGCATCCAAACATATGGATTTTTTTATGTAAGTATTATTAATTAACGATTAACCAGATTGAATGTGTCGTCAAATTTGTGGATAAGCTCGAATTTGAATTCTTTATAACCGTAGATAAGCTGCACGACCTAATAAAGGACGAGGGAATTAACTTTTCCCGACTGCAGCATGGTATCGTCGGTCAAGAGGGTCGGAGGAATAAATATATCAACCGAGATAAGGCAATTTTGAAGGCGCAAAACGCCTTAACTACCGGAAGGTGACTGAAATCTTTGTTACAAGACCGCGTATTGCTACTTCCAGTATTATCTTTAAATATAAATCTATCCTACTATTATCTTCTCTATTAAATATAAACAAAGTGTGATTTTTCTTTTTAAATTTATAGATTATCACTGCGCGAATTCTTGCAGACCTTTAACCGCTTCCAAGAGGAATACACATTCCAGGAATTGGCCAGAAATCGCGAAGGTGAATCATTCTTTAGTAATACAAGTATCATCAAATTTATCTACGTGTAATTTCAACATTCATAAATGTTTCAGTCGACGATAATGATTCTGACACTCAAAGGGTCGACCTGGAAGATCCGTCAGTTAATCAGTCAGGTACGATATGTATATCACGGTATCATTAATTACAGCTAGTAATATATAAAATATTAAACGCTGTAGATTTTTATTTAGAATGTACATTTTCTATACGTAAATATTCTACAGTTGCTTGTTTTATTTCTACGGAACGCTTTATAACGTAAAAATGAATTTTTATTGTTTGAATGTGGACTAAAATATCCTGAAAGTTTGGAAAAGATCCGCTTAACAGTTCCTAAAAAAAAAATTCCCAAGGATCACTTTATTCCCAGCGTCCTAAATAGGGCTCTCTCATAAACATTTTACACATGCACTTAAGGGGGTAGACACGGGTAATGCAGCGCGCTGTAATACCCACATAATGTGTCCGAAACATGGGTTTGGGGGGATACGTTTTTCGTCCTTATATGAGCGAATTTTGGGCTGCGCGAGGTCTCATTCGAAAGAGGAAGGTTCAGTGCAGGGCGCTCTGGTCATGGTTCGACGAAATTGTGTTGATATCTAATAATACGAGTGTTCAAAGTAGAGCACAAGTCGACAAAATACACCCGCATGAATCCAAGTATTTTTAGGTCACTAAAAGAGTTTTGTGACTCAAACGATGACCAGAGCGTCCTGCACTGAACCTTCCTCTTTCGAATGAGACCTCACCCAGCCTAAAATCTGTTCATATAAGGACGAAAAACGTATCCCCGTGATTGCATTCCCAAATACGAGTTCCGCCATATTGGCGATAATACAGAGCAAGTCACGTGACAAATTTAGTTGAGCTAGTGGACACGAGATGGCGCCTACTCGGGAGGACTGCCAACGTGGAATCATAGCAAAACTGAAGCGTTAGCTGGATACACAAGCCACAGTAAAAGCGTGATGCAGTCAATGCATGCATTTTCGGACGACTTTAGGTTAGGTTATATGCATTTTAGGCATACATTGACTAGGAACTGCTGGGAATTGTCTACATTTACTAAATTCACGCTTTTACTGTAACACATACATCACCGCTGCCGAATATATGTTATAATTATATGGCCACATTATTTCAAATAAAAAAAGAGATTGAAATTTTTTAATAACACTGGAAGTAGTGATTTACTGATATCATATTTTCAGAATGTGGAAGTTACAGCAATTATTTGCGGAAAATCCGCTCATAAACCGCGACTCTGGCAAGACACCGCGGCCGATCAGTCCGGTTGGTTTTTGGTAACCAGATGTAGCATCCTCCACCTCTATTTCATCAGGGTAATTCTGGAGGTACGCCCGTCACCCCGTGGCAAGGACAACACCCCGCAGTGCGCATCGAATTTTATGGCTTTCGACCCTCGAAGGGTTTGGAATACCATTAAGAAGTGAGAAATGTTCAGGATTTCAAACGTTTGCTTCTTTTCTTCATCGTATCGAAGGGGAAGTGGCGCCAATGGATTCCTGGCGTTCCGTCGATTAAAATCATACCAAATTTCATGTAAATCGGACTACTTTTAACCATGTCAAGTCAGCTTGAAATGATATAAATCGATATTCCATGGAATTTCCTTCATTATGGTCCGAATTACGTCGTTCTTAGTGTCAGCTTCATCGGCGAAACATAAGGAATCGATAGGTGTCGTTTTTGCAAAGATCTGATGAGAAATGCGCAAGTCGAAGGTCTTCTTATTAGGCATTCGAACCCCTTCGCGGGTGGAAAGCCATAAAATTCGGTCAGCCACTGCGAGGGGTTGTCCTCGCCACGGGGTACCAGGCCGCCACATCTCCTTCCCAATCTGGTTAGGAAATAAAACAATTCGTTATTCCCTATCGTATGGATATGGAAGTGTCGCCGATGGATTCCTTGGGGTTTTCCGATGAAAATCATTACAAATGTCGTGTAAATCGGACAACTTTTACATAGGGAATACAAATAGCTTGTGTCAAAGTAGTCCGATTTGCATGACATTTGGTATGATTTTCGTCAGAAAAACATAAGGAATCCATTGGCGTCACTTCCCTTTCGATACGACGAAGAAAAGGGTTTCTTAATACGCTGTAATGGATAATTCACTCTCGACTGCGGAGGGTCGACTTCAATTCGCTACGTTCGGCCCAGGATTCGTACCTTTTTCCGGAAAAAAAACCATAAAAATCGGGTGAGGCAATGCGAAGGTCTGTCCTCGCCACGGGGTACCAGCGCATCTTCTTGACGGGCGTTGCTCCAGAATTGCCCTGTATCATTTGGGCAGTGTGTGACCCGACTACCCTCCGTGTAATTGGTCTGCGCGAAGTGGGGCGCAAGTTCGATCATTATCAGTACTCCTGCCCGAGAGGAATACGATTTACTTTAATTATAGTACATGTGTGTTTTGTAATAAAATGTTTCTATCGTCTCCTGAATTCAATAACTGGCATCCAGATATCTACGCTCCTACAATCCACCGTCAACACGGCTCGTGGAGAGACACAGGAAGAAAAGGGGTAGCCCGCTGTCGACGCGTGGTCCTCTCGAGTATAAACACGAGCTTCAATATCAGAACAAAAGCAAGCGTTAACGTATTCCGTGCGAGAGATGGTGGGCATTGCTGTGAAGAGGGCCTCTTCAAGAGAGCAGCCGTTTGTGAGGAATGCAAATCCGAATGGTTCTGATACAATCTGCTCCCTATGATTGAAATTTAGTCTAGCAACTTTCACTCCTCCTAACCTAACCAATCGAACTTGCATCCCTCCCAAAAGAACCGGCCATCCGAGCGTAGAAGCAAGTGCGAAATAAAAGTAACGGTGCGCTTCTCGATACCGCAGATGTACCTACCTAAGTAGCATTTCTGACGGAAAAAAATTGTCCAGCCTTTGGGCCTGGCGTAGACCTTTGGCAGGTAGGTATCTATTTCAAAAGGCAGTGCCACCCGTGGAGCCAGTAAGACCGTCCCCGGTCCGTGCTATACCAGACGGTTTTCTTCCAGTGAAAATCAGTAAATTTGCAAGCGCAATATCTTAAAAACCAGTGAAAATAAAGTGTATACATTAAAGCTTATTGAATTTGTCTTGGAACGCACTATCAACTCAGGTCTTCAGAAAAAATAGTTCCATTTGAAAAACCGAACTTGACCATCGTATCTTTTAAAATAATAATCGATAAAAAAATTCGTTCGCGCTAATTAATTGGCCCCCTCGAACCATGCAATTCCCTATTTTTTTTATATTTTTATCTCCTATAGTTTAGGAGAAAACCGGCTGTCTCGTCTTAGATGGGACACCCTGTATAACAAGGAAAAGTCTCCAAACCGGTCAACAGTTGACTCCTTGATTTTTTTTGTAATTCCCCACACAGCACAACGTCCTGTTACTGATCAGGACATTCAACGTCCTGAACAGTAACACGACGTCCTTGGGACGTTGTGCTGTGTGGTTCATTACGCTCCTATGCAGAGATGGGCATTATTTAATTAAAATAATATACTTCCGAATGGCCCCAGTGGCCGATCGACACGAGGTTTGGGGGGAGGGTGTGTGTACCCTAAATCTAAAATTCTATTTAGCTTCGGGTATTTATTAGTTTCCTTTGTTTATTCGAAGGCCTTTCATCTGTGGCTTCGAATAATTTTTCATCTTTCATTATATCTTTATCCTAAGGTCGTATTCAAATACATTGGCCGGTCGATTCGTTTTCGCGAACAGCGATCGAGGAGAAATCAGCCATCACCATCTGACGATCGTGGATTTGTCAGTTGGAGTTCCCTAGCCACCGAAGGGTATGGTGGGGTAACGGGAATGCTGCTCGGCCCCGTCTGAACGTAGCCGTGTGGCTGTTATTTATTGTCAGCGTAGTACATATGTAGTTGTGTGCGTCACGAAGTTATGCGTAGACCAATACGAGATGAAGCTATCGAGAAAGAATCAATGTTCTGACCAATAAAGTGTTGCGACTCCCGTCTAGCGGCGCGTAGTATAAACTCCAGAAGCGCGAAGTTCGAGGCGGATCACACGAATGTAATAGGAAAGGGAGACAAGGTGAAGTTCGCACAAGCCCGAGGGGTTTGAAAATAGTTAGAGATCTTCTAATGAGAATATTTCAGGATTATAAACTAATCGATACCCACTTGGCAACGGGTGTTAGAATAAATGAACTTCTCCTTCCTTCCTTCTCCTAGGTGTGTAATTCCAGCGCCATGTAGTTAAACGCTTGTTGTTGCGAAAATCAACGAATAGGAATTCAGCTCGTTAATTAAGAAATTAGCGATTGGCTCTCAGAACGCTAGACATTTTTGTAATTAACAAAAGGTGTACAAAAAACCAATGGACCTTTGGAAGCGTCACTTGAGCCTGGAAAGCCTTCGCGAGCAGTCGTATAAATAGAAAGTTCTGTGCAGATTGAAATTGTGTTCAAATCGTTTATTTTTCATTCATTAAAGTTACAAGTTTATTGTGTTCAAAGTGTTTTATTCTGTTCATATTATTATTTTCATTATATTTATCACTCAAATAATCCGCGTCCAAGGAGCAGAGTGCCTTAGCACTCCACGGGCATCGTTCCTCGCCAAATTCCCCACGAAGGATCCAAGGAATCCAGACGGCCACGCAACAAAAGCTTCTGAATTTTTTCGGAGCTAAGGCCTAAGGCACACCTATTCTGATGCGTGTATTTCTACGCTGCAGCTCGGTTTGGCCTATACATGACAGAAGCTTGGCGCTATTCCCACCACTTCTGGCTCACTCGTGTTCTGCGATGACGAGAGAATACGCGTTACGAATAGGAGTGTGCGGATCGTCCCGCGGCTCGGATTCTCGGCCCTCGGGACGGGTCGGAAAATTTCGGGCGGGATCGGGCAGGGTCCCGATACTTTCGTATTCCTCGAGATCCCGACGGTTTCGGGATCCCGAGACTCGTTTCGGGCTACAAGCATGACCGCCATGAGCGGGCAATTTGATTTCAGGTCGGTTTGGCAAAACTCGGACACGATCGGCTCGAAAGCCAGCTATTACGAGCGGACCGAGACGGAAAGAATTATGTATATCATTTATATCGATACCAGAGTGATAAGTTTTTACCTTTCTGTCTCCTGTTGAATCATAATTTGTATCTTATTATTTATTTACATATATATGTATATTCATTGCTACCAAATAGTCTGTGAATACTGAATACGTCCATATACGTACTTAAATAAATACCATGTTCAGAACTTGGGAAGAAGACTATTTTTATATCGACAATATTTTAAAATCTGAATAAAATATACTTCATACTTAGTACTTTATGTAAAGGGAATATATAGGGTATTATCTTTTTCCGGATAGGTTGAGATTTAAAATAGAAAACGTACGAACTATAAGCATACAAAAAGGAATATTTCCTGGATGTTTCATAATAACAACAATATACAGGAGGCGAATATTTTATTATTTCTAATTAACGTGTAAGAAACATAACTTTTCTATGTTCTCAGGTAATAATTTTAATCTATTACTGGTAACGATATCGTCCGATCGCGTCCGAGTTTTGCCGAGCCGACCTGAAATCAAATTGTCCGCTCATGGCGGCTATGCTTGTAGCCCGAATCGAGTCTCGGGGTCCCGAAACTGTCGGGATCTCGAGCAATACGAAAGTATCGGGACCCCGCCCGATCCCGCCCGAAAGTTGCCGGCCCGTCCCGAGCCCGAAAAATCGGGTAACCGCACACCCCTAGTTACGAAACTCACCGGCCAATAAATCTGAATACGATCTTAGAAGTTCGAATAACCGACGAGAACCTTTGTGTCCCGAGCCGCGCGAGATCGCCGTGCTCGGCGATGTGTCATCGATTATAAAGAAACAGAATTTGTTTATTTTTCATCGTATCAATATGAAAGTGATACCATTGGATTCTTGGCATTCTCCCGGTTATATGGGCAGAAAATAATTTAAATCGGACTATTTTTAACAAAACGGGCTTTCACTTCTACAAACAAATTTTTCACGTAACTTCCTTAATTTTGGTCCGAATTATATCATTTTTGGGGCCAATTTGATCGAGAAAACATGAGGAATCGACTGACGTCACTTTCACAAAGATCTGATTAGAGATGCAGAACTGCAGATTTGTCACTGCTTAGCGCGCAACATTGTATGGCCCCGCTGGTTTCGAGCGCCGAAGCCCGCGAAACTCAGCGAGTCGCATAATTGCCAGCGAGAAGGACAAGAGGGGACTTTCCATGGCGAAGGAAAATCAGCCTTCTACAGAACTCAAATCGAGAAAGACTTTGCTAACAAACTTTATATTCACGTCAAATAAATACTTTAATTGTAAAATTTAGACGACGAACTATTGTTGAATTTCGCCAGTTCTTACATATGCCCCACTGGGTTCGGAATTCCTGATCCCAGAGTTTCATGCATTTACCTATTGAAATGTTGCTTCAAGTCATTGGGCAATTGCATTGTTTCTTCTCGTACATATGTATATCTGTTCGCGAGTAGGTGTCATGAATGACGCGACTTTTGTTTCCCAAATAAATTCACCCCTATCAGGGCCCTCGCTCGAACCGCTTGACAAGGAGACCGAACGATGTGAACCGAGTGCGAGTGAAATGGCGCACCAGCGGTACACCCTCGGTCGACGGCGACTTGAGTCATCCAGTACTGAATACAAAATGTTCAAAATTTCTCATTACACCTTGATGAGAGTGTTACCATTCATGGGTTGTTGGTGAGTCAAGACACGAAGCAATTCAGTCTATTTTTTCTTATGAATACATGATTAGAACACACTCTACGTTCAATAAAAATTGATCGAATTGCTCCATGTTTGATATAATTTTCATCGGGAAATCCTAAAAAATTCATCGGTAATACTTTCATCAATACTTATCAAAAACACGAACATTTTATTTTTCTGTACTGGGTATTTTATCTAGCTCGTCGGTTTTATTGTTCTCGGCTGTCAACGGGCGGTCTACTAGGACCCGAAGGTCCACGCTCGCAACGAGAAAGCAAAACAGTGGGGTGGGTAGGTCTTTCCCGATAAACTGAGCCCAAAGGCTTCTCAACAATTGAAACATTGGAAGACTGTACATATTCTTTCTGATGCTTTCGGCGATATGCGCAACCATTTGTATGCCCGGTTTCATGTCTAACTTGTCAGGCGATTTTGTTTGTGAGAGCCATATATAAAGACAGTCCTGTAACGTTCACTACATCTTCAATTATAAAACTGCAAATATGTTATTTTACACATGTGTCTCGCTGAGTTTCGTCGGCTTCGACGCTTGAAACCAGCGGCAGTGATGCCAGATTCGGGACGGGAGCGCTCGAGAATTTCCCCCACCTCGCATGCACACTAGGCCGGAACTGCGTGTGTGCTTGCGCCGAGCTCGCGGACACGCAGCTACGGCGTAGTGTGCGTGCGAGGTGGGGGAAATTCTCGAGCGCTCCCGTCCCGAATCTGGCATCACTGACCAGCGGGGCATACAATGTTGCGCACTAAGCACTGATGAATCTGAAGTTTTGCAATTTCTAATCAGATCTTTGCGATCGTGGCGTCAATCGATTCTTTATACTTTCTCAATCAAATTGGCCCCAAAAATGATACAACTCAAACCATAATGAAGGAAATTACGTGAAAAATTTGTTTGCAGAATTGAAAGCCCGTTTCGTTAAAAATAGTCCGATTTAAATAACTTTTTCATAAAAAAAATGCGCAGGCTGGATGCGCGTGATTATTACGTGGCCCCCTCCATAGACATATATAGACGGATCAGAAGATGGGACTATCGGCGTGGGGAAGGAAGGCTTGGAGGGGTAAAGGCATAGGTTCAGATACAGGCACGTCGGATAGCTTCGGATGCATTCGGCATGCATAACCACAGCGTTATCCGATTTACTCGTATCGCTCCCCTTACCGCGAACCTTGCCACCCCCCTCAGCTTACGCTCCGCCGTCTATATATGTCTATGGTCCCCTCCTCGAAGTGACAGAAAATATAACCTATGTATACGCTATATGACAATAAATGTTGAGCGGCTATTTCGTTCTTTTGCGCTACATTTGTGAACTTTTTATCATCCTTCCGAAACATTATTATTACGTCGCAACAGTATCTTTAGGAAATCGGGTCTAGCATATAGGTTATATTTTCTGTCACTTCGAGGACAGAAAATCCGGTCCTCCAAGTGACAGAGAATATAACCTATATGCTATACCCGATTTCCTAAAGATACTGATGCGGCGTAATAATAATGTTCCGGAAGGATGATGAAAAGTTCACAAATGTAGCGTAATACAACGAAATAGCCGCTAAATATTTATTGTGTTATAGCATATACATAGGTTATATTTTCTGTCACTTCGAGGAGGGACCACATAATAATCACGCGTTGGATTCAACATCAAACACAATTTTATATATGTTTGATCATAACTGCTTTCTGCATAGCATGTGTATTTCATGTTCTGTTTCAGTGTTTTGCTAATTAAAAAATGTCTATCCTAACAAATTTCATTTTCTGGGGACATGCCCTCATCTATTTTTCCTTTTCACTTATAATTCCTTACTGCCAACGTAGAATATTGTAGCATAAGCACATTTCAAGTAAATGTACAATGAATTTTCTACGTTTGCAGTACCAGCAGACTTTCTGTTTAAAAAGTACAACGCAACAGCTGAGAATTTCTTTCCACATTCAAAATAACATATGGAAATAGCAAACAGCTCCCTCTCGCGTGCACAGGCAGCCGCGTATCTATGGGTAATACCATTTCAGTGCAGAAAAAACCTGCTGTAATACCGACCTGCCGAATCGGCCAGACCACGTGACGTGTCTACCCCCTTAAACGAATAAGTGACGTGTATGCACGGTGTCTCAGAAGTGATGGTACAGATTCTACATAAAACGATAAATCGATAATACAAAATTTTTTTTTTAAATCACGCTTCGTTTCTGAGAGAATTGACTTTGAATTTCGACTCGGTTCGTGGTACTAGTAGAGTACGCGGGGGTACAAAGAACACTCGTCTGAACCTTGTCTCCATCTACTACTAGTCCAACGCATTCCCCTTACACACCTCTCAGCCGTATTAACCCGTATTTCAGTGCAAGCACACGACCCTAAAGTTCCAAGTTAATTTTCTTGGAAACAAAGCGTAATTTCAAAAAATTTTATTTCATGTTTTCAACTTATTTTTTTTTACCACCTTCTCGGTTGTAACATCAGTTCTAATATACCCTGTATTTAGCTGGGATAAATAGAGCAAACGATGTGTATTTCTTTTGCTCAGAATTTGAAAAAATGAAAATGAACATTATCTTAAGAATAAGTGTATGTGCAACGTATACAGGTTGTTTGAGAATTGACTAGGTTGAGCGCGCTGGATGCGAGTGAGGTTAGGAACGACGGTGAAAAGGTGCACACAACACAGCACTTAAAATGAGTAGCGTCGAGTTTATTAAAACAATGAGCCTTGAGCATTAAACAATGAGCCTTGAGCCTCCTTTTCTAACTTTAATACTCGTTGAGTACAATGAGCCTGTGAGCACGTGGTGAGCACACGTGAACGCGGTTCTTAGCGAACACTTCACACACGAAGATTACACCGTAAACACAATCATACAGAATAATCGTCTGTGAGCACAAAATGAGATCGTGGTGAGCATTTGAGAGCACTGAGCAATGAGAAATTCACGTGATGAGAGGACGGAACGAGAATGTACGCGAACACGTCTTGCGTTTCATACAGCGTGAACAAGATAGATTTGTTGAAACACACTTGATAAACGTTACAGTGAGTTGAGCTGAGCACAGTGAATATAGAGAGAGTATTCAGCTGAGCACGGTGTAGATTGAGACTCTCGTTGAGCGATTACATTGAGCAGAGATAGATTGAGAATTCACGAGTTGATTATGAAAAAACTATATCGCACGCGACACGTCTTTTCTATCACGCTACATGAACAAGATTGATGAACGTTGGACAATCAGACATCCGGTACGGGTCGTCTCGTACATTCTCGACGATCGACCGACGTGGGGAAATCTGATTGGTTGAGCCACAGTTCTGGTGAACTGTGATTTGCTACGCGTATTCTACAACCGGCCGAAACCGTTTCACGCGATGCGCTGATTGGATGATCGATGGTTGAGGAGCGCAGATGATTGGTGATCGACTGGCGCTCAGCGTCTACGATTGACGGATCGACCGTCGATCTGTGATCCTGTGCTGAGTCCGTGAGGTGCTGCGCCGAGAGTGAGAGTGGCGGCTTTGGGAACTAATGCATTCCCAAACACAGGTACTATTATCAGTGTTAGTGCCCTTCTTGCTTTTTAAAGTTTTGGGTAGGGGAGACCGGGCCTAGTTGATACCGGGGCAGGTTGATACAGACTAATTATCTCGACACCGTATATATGTAACTACATTTGAGCGAGATATGTGAAAATTGTTATTCAATTCTTTCCTACGATCCAGCGTACGTGTGTGTACCTTGACGTTAACAATCGTTTTTAACTGTTTTCGTTTATATAGAGAAAAAGTAAATAGCTTTGATACATCCAAATTGATCATCCAAATAACATAGTTTCATTTATTTTGTTTGTATTTTTTTAAGTTTTCGCTTACTATATATTAAAGAGGAAGGACCAAAGAATATTTTAGCATATTTGTAATTAAGTAATTAATTCAAACAAAAATGAAAAAATTGAAAACCGAAAAACGTATCAACTAGCCCCGGTCTCCCCTAGTCAATACCTATATGTGTTTCTATTGCTACATCGCAGCTGGTATATTACCTCTTAAAACGAACTACTTTGCACATGGTTCAGTTTTTGATTTAGTAAAGAGCGGTACCAGTATAAGATATGTTATAATAGCATTACAAAAAAACAAACACGAATTCACACCGAGATGTACGATTTGTTTTTCCTTATCAGACGGAAAAAAAAAATCGGCAAAAGGAACTTTAGTAATCATATATCAGCTGCAGCGTATTACTTGAAAGACATACACGATATCACATTACCGGTAACTGCACGACTAAAATTCGATCGGATCGACTGCTGCAAAAAAATTTCTCAATCTACCGTGCATTCATGAGCAAAAGGCTAAGCAAAGGAATGCTTCTATCCGATGCATCAATCAGATAGAAGAAAGCCGACTACTCCAAAACCCCTGTGCCGCCACGTTAGCCTTCTTCTCATCAACGCGCAGTAGATATGTAGGCATTGTCGTTTTATGTATTTCATGCATACTATAAGTTTTTCTCTATTCCGGTATTCTATGTGCAGATGTAAATCCTGAACCGGCTGATATAGTCTCTGAACCGGCAGATATAGTCCCTGAACCGGCAGATATAGTCCCTGAATCGGCAGAAGAAGTATCTGTGCAAACACGCTCCCCTGTTAGCAGCCAAGAACAAGCTGCACAGCCACTGCGACGAGGTCGTCGAAGATGTCGCGGTCGTGCGCGGTCTTCACCTAATGCTCAAGACCAATCGGCAGCCCGTGCGGTAGAGCCCGCAGGACCACAGCGCCGACAAAATATAAGAGTTGAGCGAGGAGATCGCAACAGTCGAGATTGGTATGAACGTGTTTCATACAGACAATTAGCAGCAATCGATTCCGGCTTATTTGAGATGTATTGATAAACATAAATTGGATTGCCTAAAATTGTTTATGCAAATTTCAAATGATTCAAACGAATACTAAAACTACTCGCGCAACGTCATAATACCAGCGCTTACTCAACTCACGTTACAGATATTGTAAAATATCACATGTCTTTTTCGCCTGCCAGCATATTTTACATTAGTCCAGCAAGTGCACAATGTATATCGCGATACAATTGAAAAGATTCTTATTAAATTTTAAACCTACCACAATTAGGTGATGCGTCCGAAGGAAGCACTACAGTCCATCGCGGCAGTGGCGATAGCGACGGCGGTGTTGCTGCCGATCATCGGAACAGCTCTGATCCGATGCCCAGCATCTCGACCGGCGTTATGGAAAGTATGTAATTGCAATTATCGTTGATTGGAAGTACATAAAACACGCACAGAATCTCACTTGTCTACCTGAATAAGAATGATAATTATAGCATTTTAAAGGCTGCGAACATAAGGAGAATTTGAATAATTACATTTTATCATTAATATAAACGCGTGCGTCGTAAAATTTAATTGGCGTATTTCCCACCAAAATTGTTTAACATACATGTCTTGTTACACCTTCTAACTGAAATATTAGTGGAAATGAGAATACGTTGTAAAAAATGAGCTCCCTGCGCCCATCGCGTCATCTCTCTCACAAGCTGCCGACAACTTTAGAAAACTTGTTTTGTTCATCTTTTTATACTGTACTTATAGAGACAAATTCCTTCGAAGACGTACCTTTCGCTTTATATTTACTAGCTCCCTCAATTTCTTCGATTTCAATTCAAATTTAATACTTACCATTTGTTTCGCAGATGACGGTAACCGATCAGAAGGCGCGGGTGTGTGTTGCGTGTGCCTTTGTGTGCAGGCGACACATGTACTTATCCCATGCGGGCATTTATGCGTATGCGCAGAGTGCCTAATAAAATTAAAGCGGACAAGGTGCCCCGTTTGTCGTGCGCGCTACGATATGGTTGTGAAAACGATCTCAACTTAATTTGAGGTATGCCGTTTACAATACTTTCTCATGCGTATGTCCAGAACTGAATAGTTACCATAATATGGTATAACATCGTTGCAGGAAAATTTTTCAAACCATATAGGACTTCGAATTCTAGTGGAATAGGCCTACTGGGGACACCACTTTAAAAAAAACGCATCGACGATAGTACCTCTAGGGTGATGTGGAAATCTATTTTATTCATGTGTAATACACACTGCCCGTTTGTTTTTGCCCATATAATCTAGAGACGCGGTAGCGTCTCGACGCCAAGTACATGAAAGAAAAGACACCTTGTATATGCCTGTCGCTACCGCTATCATTTACTCGTCGCCCGGCTAATCCAACCTAACCTGAAACTTATTTCATTAATATCTCATCACGCATGCAATATTTTCTAAATTTAAAGGCATTTTTCTTATGTAAACCGCATATAAGCTTTCGAATAAGACCAAATTTCAATAAAATCTGTCCACGCATGACAGAGATATCATAATATCGTCTCCTGTATCAGTCGGAAACGGTAATTTTTTCTTCTGATTCTGATTCTTCTTCTCCAACCAAATTTCGTCAAACATAATACGTATATACGCGTTACACGCACACCTTCAGCCAACAGAAACTAATACATGTTTCGTTCGTCATACGCGTTACACGCACACCTTCAGCCAACAGAAACTATCACATGTTTCGTTCGTCATACGCGTTACACGCACACCTTCAGCCAACAGAAACTAACACATGTTTCGTTCGTCAAACGCTATTATGTTACCTTCACTATGCAATCTACTCCAAATTTTGACAGCTTACAGTCAGGTTATAAACCTGGCGAGTGTTAAATAAGGTAAGTTGTAATTGCAACGAAAATGCAGTCTCAAACACAAGGTAAGTTGCCGAAATTTGAATTGCGACATGTTTGTATATCATCAAACTGTTTTTTATTTGTAACTAAACTGAGGATTTTATGTATATGTAGATAAACGAAGCGTAAAATGATGCTGTGACCTACGCCAGGGTATGTCATCAATTGCCATGTTTCTTCGCGCACTATGTACTGCACACAAAGTACTATACATTCATATAATACATATGGATCGGCAATGCAGTGCACATGTTTTTTTTGCGTAGGTGTTAAACTTACGTAGAATTTATCCTTAATCAAAAAATAATAAAAGTACACTCGCTGAGCTGCTTTGCGCTATTCCGAGTATTCCGAGTAAGCTTTACTGGCTACAAACGCGCTTTATCTTCTAACATCACTCGATAGGCTGCAGTGCGCCGTAAACGCGTGGACGTGTAACGAAGACCCCATAAAAAACTTTAAAAAAGTTAAAAAAATACGCGAAGTATATGAATTAGCTTTGTAAAAAGAAGTGAGATCCCCAAAAAAAACTTTAAAAAAGTAAAAAATACGCCAAGTACATGAAAATGTCGAGGACAAAATGAGTATTATCAAAAATCACAAAAAAAGAAAATAGTATACATGAAAAAGTACAATATAAAAAAAGATGTGAAATCAAAATGAGCTGCAAGTACATCACAAAAAAAGGAAATAATATAATCACACAAAAAAAGAAAATAATATAATTACAATATAAAAAAAGATGTGAAATCAAAATGAGCTGCAAGTACATAAAGGTGCTTTCCAACTGCGCTTAAGATGACACAACTACATATACATAGCTAAAATACTGTGTTATTCCATTACTCATATCGCGGACATTTTAATTAACCCATCAAAAAGAATCCCATTTAAAAACATTGTCGTAAATTAATAGCTTCACAAAATTAATGATATACAAAAATTGCGCCAATTATAACAATGCCTATTTATACAAAGAAAAAAATGTATTAAATAATATTAAGCAGATATATTTTTATACAAATAAATATTTTAATACGAATAAATATTTTATTCAAAATACTTGGCGCTGCGCCCCGAATTGGTGTCGATAAACTGAATAAATATGTATAAATTACATTAAGCTTTTTCTTTCTTTCTTGTGAGTGCATTCGTGAATGTGTGTATGTGTGCGTTTACATGGACGATATAGTTATATATGCTAATTCCTTAGAGGAGCATACCCGCAAATTAAAAGTTCTTCTAGCCAGATTGCAAAACGCAGGACTGACACTCCAACCGGAAAAGTGTAAATTTCTTAGGCGAGAAGTAGTATATCTCGGGCACGTAATTTCCGCGGACGGTGTTAAACCTGATGCTGGGAAGACGAGGGCTGTAAGGGAGTTTCCCATTCCTAAAACGAAGAGGAATATTAAGCAATTTCTAGGTCTCGTGGCTAAACATGGCTAAAATTTCTAAACCACTTACACGACTTTTGAAAAAGAATGCCTCTTTTATTTGGAATGCTGAAACTCAGTTAGCTTTTCGGAGTCTCAGGGATGTTATATGTACAGAACCATTGCTTCAATTCCCGAATTTTAAGCAACCGTTCTTGGTAACGACCGACGCTTCGAATTACGCCTTAGGAGCTGTCTTAAGCCAAGGTTAGATCGGCCAGGATCTTCCCATTGCGTATGCCTCAAGGACCTTGAGCGATTCTGAAGTCAAATATTCAACAATCGAGAAAGAATTATTAGCGGTTCTTTTCGCCGTGGAACATTTTCGACCTTACTTATATGGTCATCAATTCACGTTGGTGACAGATCATCGACCATTGGTCTGGCTGCACAATGTGAAGGATCCGACGTCTAAAATTATGCGTTGGCGAATAAAGTTGAACGAATACGATTATAATATCGTGTATAAACCAGGGAAACAAAATTCTAACGCGGATGCCTTATCTCGTAATCCTTCAAATTCCACTGAATTCGACCAAACTTCGATTGCTTTAATTAAACATACCGAAAACGACGATCCAGATGTTTTTCCCATGGAATGTTTGCGTGAAGTGGTCGCGGGCGCCAGCGAATCGCCGATCGCTGCTTCCGGGGAGGTAAACGCTGACAGGGACAGGTCTTTAGAATACAAGAATGAAAAGTTAGTAGCTAATGTGTTTCTAATGTATGGAAAGAGCGATAATGATGATCAAACGAATGAGGCTACACTTGAATTAGGGAAGACCAAAACTTACGAAACAGACAGTGACGAGTACTATACGGCGGATGACGAAGAAATGTCTCCCAATCCGATGAGTGTATTCTCTGGAGAGGGTGGGCCATTGTCCAATGATTGTAAATTTGTAGGGGATGGAGAATCGCTCCCACTTCAGGCGTTGTTAGAGGGGGTCCATGTGCCTCAGGGTGCCCTCGCTCTGCTCGATCCGTCGGCATACGGTAAGGTAATTCAGACACCCCCGCTTCGGATCAGCAACTTGGGACCCGAGATTTGTGAAGTGCGTGAGGATGCCCTCGCTCTGCTCGATCCGTTGGTTATCGGCAAGGTCTTGACAACAGACACCCCGCTTCGGATCAGCAACCTGGGATCCGAGTTTTGTGGTATAGTAGGGGCCGGAGTGCCCGGAGTTATTGTGATGCGTGACGCAATGAAGCTTGGGGAGTCTAAATTTGTGATAGAGTCTTCAGGAGAGCGGACACGATCCTCCGTTGAAGTAGCCTCAACCAAAGATGTCTTATGTAATTCTGGAAAAGTTAAAATCTTACCAATTACTGACTCACGTGTACAAACGAATCACCCTCCCACATTACCTAAAATCAATTTTAGTAAAGATTACCTTTTTATGCGAAGGGACAATCTTATCCATTTCCTATCTCTTGATTACCAGATCGTGTCACAGAATAGTGAAATGTTATACTCTCGTGGAAAATTTTCGATTACGCAGATGAGGCAACATCGCATCAATGTCGGTGGGGCAATGGTTTTCCCAGATAAGAAATTTCATACTTTCCATTTGTTTCCCCAAAGAGTTAGCAACGAACAGGTGAATCTTAATCATTTGAACTCATCCTTGGCGTCACTAAAAACAGTTAATAGATTCCTTGAATGAAAAAACCTTCAGTATATCAATGAAGTACAACAATCTCGATTCCGTGGGATGGGGTTCCATAGAAAGCCTCCTCAAACAAATATTTAATGATTCAAAATATACGATTACCATCTGTACCGGCGAAATAATAATCCCGCATCCGTCGGAAAGATCGACTGTTATTTCTGAATACCATGAGTCGGTAGTAGGTGGGCATCAAGGGGTGACAAAACTTTTTAAGAGAATCAGAGAGGATTTCTATTGGGCCAAAATGGGAAAGCAAATTTCAGATTTCGTTCGGACGTGCCCAACCTGTCAAAAAAATAAATTGCTCTCTCCCAAAACGAGACAGCCAATGCGAATTACGGACACGCCAAAGAGGGCCTTCGAAAAAGTACAAATGGATATTGTGGGGCCACTACCGGTAACCCAGAAGGGAAATAAATATTTACTAACTATTCAGGACAATTTAACGAAGTATTCGGATGCGATTCCCCTGGCGACTATTGATTCAATTTCTATTGCAATCGCTTTGGCTGAGCAATTTATCTGTAGATTTGGTTGTCCCCGCACTATACAAACTGATCGGGGAAGCAATTTTGTAAGCCAGATTATGAAGAGTTTTTGTAAAATTTTCAAAATTCAAAGAATAACTTCAACCGCATTTCATCCGCAGTCGTTGGGTTCATTAGAACGTGCTCATAGAGTATTTATTGATTACCTGAAAGCCTTCTGTTCCAAAGTGGATTGGGATGAGTGGATCAGGTTCGGAATTTTTTCATATAATACATCAGTACACGATTCTACTGGATTCACTCCGCATGAGTTGATTTTTGGAGTAAGAGCTTTGATTCCCACTGAATTTGCGAGAGAGGCAGTGCCAAGGACTTTTATTCAATATTTGGATGATCTATTTCAAAAGATCACAAGTAGTCAGGCTACGGCGGCGGAAAATCTAGAACAGGCAAAGGAGAGGAGTAAACTATATTATGATAAATATACTAATCCACAGAAGTTTGAAGTGGGAGACTTTGTTTATTTACTTAGAGAACCAAAGAATTCAAAATTTGAGTCAACTTGGACGGGACTATTTAGTATCACACGAATTTTTGGCGATTTAAATGCGGAGATAGAATTACGAAGTAATAAGTTTAAGATAGTTCACTGGAACAAGCTCAAATTAGCCCATATGAAACTAACTGAGTAGTATACCTAATCCGAATAAAATACCTGTGTACTTCTTGATTTAAGTTATTATTAGATATATGAACCGAATTTATGTAATCATTGATTGAAGTCGCATGTATATACAATGGCGTTCGACATGGGATGTGTTACGCGGGAGATAATTTCATAAGGAAACTGTTGAAACGTTCTGTTTGCTTGCGTTATAAGTTCATCTGCGTTATTGGTACGTTTCACTGTTCAGAATTGGTTCTGAGGTTGTAATTGTGCGCGTGTTATTAAATTTAAAAAGCTGTTTCTTTAGGAAACATCTTTTTTGAATGAGAGGGGAGATGTTGCGTTGCCGTTATCTTGCTACGATGTGAATGAAGCTTCGGAGGGAAATTCAAATGGAGCCACATGAAGTTGTTGGGTTTTATTGTAATCTTTATTCATCGTCGTGGAAAGTATGTAAACGCTAGTTTAGGAAACAAATGTATTTTATTTATGTTAACAACCAAAAAGTAGACATAATTCATTCTGTAACAAGAGTCGACCCAGTCAGGACGTATTAAGGAGATTATATAAATACATAAATTGTTCAATCTGGAATGTAAAGTTTCTTCGAATTCTCTTAATTCGCGAGTCGGAGACCTGAACGCATTCACGGAGCAGAGTGCTTTAGCACTCCATGGGCCTCGATCCCATCCCCAGAAAACGGACGCTGTTTTCCGAAGAGCCACGCAACAGTAATCAGGATCTTTATTCCTACGGCTAGTGTACAGTTTCCCCGGCCAGGTCTATGCTGACTTACACAAACTTCTCGGCTTACTCTAGAGCTTAACCTAAGTCGGAGTCGGAGCGCGGGCGCGGCGCGTTCGCGATTTCGGTGCGTTTCGGCGGTGGTGACAGGAGTGGGGGGTGTTGGCCGTTCTGGTGCCCTGGCTGTTATCTCCACCAATGGCCCTGACCGTGAAACCTTGAGTCCGCTCGCCCAGTGGGTAAGACCCGCGGGAGAAACGGAGGTTATAGGATGCCTCCGGGACAGACAAAGTCTGACCCTAAGATTGACTGGGGATATCAACCTGCGTCTAGAGATCGGCGAACTCGCGTTTCTCTAGGAGCCGTGGAGGTTGAGGAATTCAAAAATACGCAGAGATGCAGCTTGTTTGCACAAGTAGGGATGAACCGATCCAAGTAAATACGAGTACATACTCGATACTTTCGTTTCGATACCAAGTAATTTTAGTATCGATACCTTCGGTTGCGATACAAAGTAAGTATCGGAAAAAAGTACTCGTATCGAATGGGGCGAGTATCGACATTCGACATGAAAGATGAAAGCGAAGATAGGTCTGATAGATATTGGCAAGGAAAACTACCACCACAGTAATGATGGCGCTCATGTTGGGTAACAAATATGGAAGACGCAGGTATACACTGTACCATATGTTTATATGGAACCAGTAGTATAAAAGTTTATTTAAAAGTTATTTCTTACAGTAAAAATGTTAACTATACATTTAGACACAATATTGGAATATGTAAAAGTATGTAATAATAATTTTACTTGCTCCACTTTTTGGCACTTTATGAAAACTTAAATTGAGATCATTGTTCATTGTAGCATTACAATTTGCTACACAAGATTTTTTCTGCATACAGTTCGTCCATACTGTGAAAATTGGTAGGCAGCAATAAATTGTATACCTGCGTCGCCCATTACTATTACCTACGCGTACCGATCGCTAGAGTCAGTCGCAGATTAATTTTAAACTCCCAATATATGTACATATATGCATGATGTGTGAATGATGTATGCAGTATCTGCTCCGCTCGCATCCCTTCTACAATGTTTCGTGAATATGGTGAATATGATGTAAGTGAGAGCCTATAGCGTGGCTTTGCCTCTCGCCATATTCAACCATATTCAATGTTACATATTTGTGATATTTTACTTTATGTCATTGTAATTTATATTTATTGTCACACGTTATAATATATACATATGTCTATAATTACTTACAATTACATATAACTAGTGTTTATAATTATATATATAGTATTTATAATTACATGTAATCCGCTCACTTTTAACAAAACAATATTGTTTATATTAATTACAGCAATATAATAATAATCTATTTAACATTAAAAGAATATTGTTGGTACATATGTACCTACCTAGTTGGCAACCCTACCTCTTATTCCCACGAATTTTTAAATTTGAGTTGCTATTGTTTCAATCCGTTTTTCACTTGTTTTATATCGAATTTCACATTTCGCACCCACGTGTTTCATATAAAGCAGTTCCAGATTATATTTACAAGATTATTTAAATATTGTTTTTGCATATTATTTTATTTTGTTCTATAGATATTATTTTATATTATTTTCTTTGAATATTAATTTACATTACAATCTTTGAATATTATCTTACATTATAGTCTTTGAATATTATTTTATATGTTTAAATTAATTTAGTGTATTATTCTTTATTAGTGACAACTCAAAAAATACTGTAAGTAATTGAATTAACATTTTATTATACTACAATTACTTAAATTACTTTCCTTTCTAAATTTTAGCAAATCCTGATAAATAATGAGTCCTCCAATATCAGAAGTCTGGTCATATTTTCAGAAAAGAGATAATAAAATAGCAAGTTGTAAAAAATGTTTCAAACTAGTAAAATATTGTGGCAACACGTCAAATTTACATAAACATATTAAAAGTCACACCATTATTTTATCTAAGAAACGTACTATTTCAAAGAGATCACTTAAGGAGAGAGAAGGAAAAAGCAATGATTCACGAATAGAAAATATAGATGATCCGATGCCCTCGACATCAAGTGAATTTGCTGAAATTGATAATAGAACTGATGATAGAGGAGAGCATAATACATTAAGAGCTGCCTTTGAACGGGTTTCTTCTCATAAAGAAGGAGGCTCAAAGTATGAAAAAATTACAATGTGTATTTTATTTTTTATATGCAAAGACATGCGTCCCTTCAATGTTATTGAAGGTGAGGGCTTCTTAAAATTAATGCGTGAAGTTGCTCCCTCCTATAAAGTGCCATCGAGTAAATTTATGAAGAAAAAACTGTGTGAAAAATATGACGTTACAAAATTATACTATGAAAAGAAAATAGAACAAGCAGAAGACGTATGCCTAACTTTAGACATATGGACGGAAACAATGGCAGAGAGGAGTTTCTTAGGAGTAACAATTCATTTTTTTGAAGGAACCAAAATGATTAATTGCAATATTGTAACGAAGCAATTAAATGAAAAGCATACATGCGATTACCTTAGCAATGAAATTAAGACTGTATTGCATAAATGGAACATTGCACCGTCCAAAATTAAATGTATTATAACAGACAATGGTGCAAATGTAGTTGCTGCTGTAAAGAGTGTAATCTCCGAGAAGAAACATTTGCCGTGTTTTCCTCATATAATTAATTTAATTGTTGACGCTGCAATAAAACATAAACCAATCAACACGATTATTCTAAAAGTAAGAGCCATAGTAATATGGATAAAAAACAGTGTCATAAATTCGGACAAATTAAGAAAAATCCAATTACATAGTGGAGTTCCAGAGGGATCAATTAAAAAATTGATAATGGACGTTGCTACGAGGTGGAACTCTGTTTACTATATGCTGGAAAGATTTCTGGAAATGTCAAGAATTTGCTCAGAAATTCTACATGGTAATTACTCGGGTCCACAAATGCCGGAGAGCTTAGAACTGGAAATTATTAAGCAATTAATTTCATTATTAAAACCATTGGAATTTGTCAGTAAGGAGTCATGTGGGGAACAATATATTACATTATCCAAAATAATCCCTATGATAAACTGTTTAAGAACCAATCTTGCAAACTTTGCTTCGGCAATCGATTGCATAAAAGATGTGAAGCAAATTCTGGAGACAGAAATCAATAGAAGATTTGGACAAATTGAATACAACACGCATGCAGCAATTGCAACTGTCTTAGATCCCAGATTTAAAAATATTCATTTTCAGGATTTACAAGCTTGTGGGAGGGCAGTATATAAATTAAATGAATTAGTTAAAGAAAATATACCTGATTCAAATGCTATTCGTGAGTCTGAAGTAGCCTCTATTAAAAATTATGATTTTTGGCAACACCATACCAGATTGGCAGTAGACCAGCAAAAGAAGACGCAAACTAAAAGTGACCAATTATCACTATATTTATCTACGCCAGTTGCACCATTGAAGTCTTGTCCCCTGGAAGAATGGGGATCCCTTATTATACAAACAAGCTCGAGGGTTCTTGGTGGAGGGTTCAGTTCCTTGCGAAAGACTATTTTCAAAAGCGGGAGCAACAATCACCAAGAACAGGAATCGACTATCTGCTAAATACTTGGAAAAATTACTGTTTCTGGAAAGTGTTCCAAAAGATTTATTTTTTCATTGATTGTGAAATAAATGTTAATTAATAAAATACCATGTTTCCTTTTTCTTTTCTGCATTGTTTTAGTATGTACACATACCATATCTGTATATCTTTATCACTTATTATATGTTCTACTTCCACTGATCTCTACCCTGATAACCAGATCTGGGGCACAGAGCCTGACGTCAGATCCGTAGTCATCTGTGTCCGCATTAGGCTGCGGTCTGAGTCCCCGTGGGTTTTAGATAGTTTGTCGAGAAGGAGCCATGTGCTCGTGCGTATTATTATAAAAGAGTTCCCAAGGTTTTTTTGTATTCTTCGTCAAATAAATAAGTATTTCGCTTGAGTCTGACATCGGAAACCATTCCTTTTACATCACTCTGTATATTTTTCTTTCTATTTCGTTATATAAATTAAGTATTATAAACTGCCTCTTACTTATTTAGTTACTTACTTATATGTTTCGTCGTAACTAAAGAGTACTCCCCGTTAAATAAAAGTAAAATAAAGTACGTTTTTGTTAATAAAATTATATTAATAAAAAAGAATTCTGTTATACTAATTTTCATTCGATACAAGTATCGATACTTTTGCTTCGATACTGAGTAGATACCGATACTTTTTTTCGATACAAGTAATGAGTAAAAGTATCGATACCTTCATGGTATCGGTTCATCCCTATGCACAAGAGATCACTGGGAGAGTTCGGACCGTTCGCTCGTATCGCTCGTGGACGACTCTGCCTCAGTGATGCCAGAATGAGGACCAGTGATGCCAGAATGAGGACGGGAGCGCTCGAGAATTTCCCCCACCACGCATGCACACTACGCCGGAGCTGCGTGTCCGTGAGCTCGGCGCTTCGGACAACGTCGGGAAGACGAGAGAGAAAACGAACGTGTGTCTTTCTCTCTCGCTCTTGAAACGCTGCGATCCAAGGTTACGTGCAAGCGACACGCGGCCGTGCGCGATCTTCTTGAGTGCCTCGAGATACACTTTTCACTTTCTGACATATGTATAATAATCTTGTTATGAAAAAAAATTTGGAAAAAATTTTGTTAGGGAAATCACGTTTTAAGACCTCCTGATCACGTTTTGACTATTTAGAAAAGAGCTTTTTTTTAAATATCTCATGTATTTGTTAACACGATTACGTTTAAACGGCAAAATGGATTTCAATGAAACTTTATATTAAAATTTTATATTCGTGTCTTAAGATCCATTAGATCACGAAAAATGATAATTACCCGTTATGATTCTTCGATTTTTCAGATATACGAACTAAATTCTACATAAAAAAAAGTTAAATAAAGTTCTTCTGTAACTTGTTTAACAAAGAAAAATGTACATTCATAATTGAGGCATTTGATGGAAAAAGGGCACATACACTAAAATGCCATTTCAAGAAAATCGATTTCAAAGTTTTCATTATAGTATAACTTAATAAAAAGTAATGCAATTAAATCAAATTTTTTTAAGGATGTAGTTACCGTGTCGTTCAAGCGTTCTGAATACAGAAGTCATGATTTAAAAATGATATGTGTCTTTATTTATAAGTTTTAAACAAGTGGTTTATGTGCCCTTTTTCCATCAAATGCCTCAATTTCTTGTGTTCGTTTTAAATTTCCCTACTTTTTATTTGAGCTATTTCTATTTTTCAAACCTTAAAATGAATTTTTTTATTAAAAGACGAATATTTTGATACTGTACATTGGTGAACTTTGTTAAAATTAGAAT
The DNA here is from genome assembly GCA_947577245.1 of Andrena bucephala. NCBI lineage: Eukaryota > Metazoa > Arthropoda > Insecta > Hymenoptera > Andrenidae > Andrena > Andrena bucephala. Next base: position 66,089,210 of record OX387717.1, read on the forward strand.
CCACTCTTGGCCAGTGCCATGCACGCTGTAGAAGCCTTCGATAAAAAATATTCTTTCAGAGTATGATCTAAAATCTAAAATCTAAACGCAATCACATCAAACGTAATTATATCAAGTTGCGACAAAGAATCACGCACTATTTACAAATTAATTACGCGCAGCGTGCACGTTACCGCTCGATGGAAACTACGGGAAAGTGGTGGGCTCTTCCATCGAGAGGGAAATGTAAACAATTGGTTATGCAAAGCTAACATCGCGATACATGTTGTACACTAAAATGTACAAAAACATTACAAAAATAGAAAAGAAAGGCAGCACGTAAATATATCAATTGGGTTCGATATATTGACGAGATGTAAGACTGAAATAATGCTACAATTGTTTACATTTCCAAAGGATAGAAAGCAAACAAAGGAATTTACTATACTACATGCGACAGAATTTCTAGATAATTATTACATATAAAATGAATATAATTACGAATATACATTTATTTGTACAATTATCTCGAAGTTCTCTCTGTGAATCATATGTACAGCAAGCAAGCGAATTTATTGCAAGGATAGAACAAGAATTGCGTGAGGTAAATCGAACAACTATTTACATATTCGCGATGTCCAAAAATCGAATGAAATAGAAAATGGATGAAATTGATAATATTCTGGACATCACCAATTTGCATTACCCGACGTAGAAGGAAAATCCGCGAGGTCATCAACGGCATGTAAACGTAAACTATTCTTTTGCTTCTTCGCAAAAGTTGCATAGAAATTCTCAGATGACATGAGAGATAGATGTTTGTCATCTACCTCCATGCTCTGAGCTGTTTCCCCGTGCGCCTTTAATGCCGATTTCGTTACGCAAATGGCATTGACGATGGTCGAACAAAGTCGATTTCGTTTCTTGTTCTTTATGTCGGGAAGCATGGAAAACGATCTTTCAGCATCGGCGTTTGAATTTGGAAGACTTCTAATGGAATTTAATAATTCCTGCAAACATGGATATTTATACGAGCCTTGATCGTTTCGCGTTAACAACACCGTTTTCCATACATCATCAAAAGCTAATGTACAAAGCTTGACTGCATCTGCAAAATTCAGGTGCAATGTTGACCATTCTTTTTGCAAACCGTCTTCGTCGAAACCGCCCAATTTCTGAGCAATAAAGAGAACACTTTTGAAGGAAGTGTCTCTGTCAGTATCTACTAATGCCAAATGAGGCTCGAAAACACGTAACTTGCTCAGAAATTCGTCATCGATTGGCAATCGATTACGAATTTCGTTTGCAGCCGTTATGTAAAACTTAATACAATTTTCTCGAACGGTTTGGACAACATCGGGTTTGCCTTCTGCAACTAATTGACAAGGAAAAGTGTCACAATCCGGACCTAAATGAATACTATCTAATGCGATTTGATTATCGCCTCTTGAAAAATCTATTAATTTGACTGAATCCATGTGCTTCAAAAGCTGCGGTTTAAAAAAATGACGTAAAATATCGTACAAAAGAGTTTTGGCAGTATTTTGAAGCAAATGGATCCCTGTTTGTTGCGACTGAAAGAATAAACTAAAGTCATTAAAATACTCTAGAACGTATTTCAAAAACAGAAGATATGCTTTCGCTTCTGGATTTTGCATGATGATAAGCAGATGATCCCCAGACTTTGTCTTCTCACTTACGACCAATTCTTGCAGAAAGAGCAACACACTGTCCCAATTTTCTAAAAATGTAACTACGGATGAGTAACGCGATAACCATCGCGTAGTACAGAATTTTAAAATTTTGCGGTCAGTAGGTTGAAAACATTGCTGAAATTCGCGAAAAATGGCCGAGCGTTTGGGACTGCTATAAATGAATGTTGCGACTTTCCGTAATAATTCCTCGCAGACCTCGGGAATGGTAGCGCATGCTGCATGCACTACCAATGCAAAGGAGTGACATGGACACGGCATGGTGAAAAAATTTTCACCGCGAATTTCTGCAAGTTTGGTCTTGAATGACGAGTGACACCCTGTCATGACAGAAGCGTTATCACACGACAAAGCAAGAATGTTTCCGAACGGAATTTGCTTTTTCCACATGGAGTTCTTAAAGGAGGTAAATATTTTATCGGCAGTACATTCTCGCGCGTCAAGATTAATTAATTCTACTAATTCCGTTCGAACATCCAAAGTCTCGGGTGCGACATACCGAACAATAAACGACATCCATTTCTCATTGGTAATGTCGGATGTTTCATCAATAAATACTGAAAACTTAGAATTCTGTAAAACCAGACTAAGACGCTCTGTTTCCCGAGGATACAGAACGTTCGATATAATATTAGAACACTTTGTTCGACCACACGTCATACGTTCCAAAACATCAGGATCTTTCCCAACGTCTTGGAAAAGTTGAAGAATCGCCTCTGCGGATTGATGCGAAATATTTTTCTCGGCAACTAATGCAGCAAAACGAATAACCAAAGCATAAACAAAACATAAACAAAGCATACGCGACCACAGATCGCGGATCTGACCGTCAAATGTACTTGACGAAAACCAGGCCCGAGCGAACCCTCGAAACGGGAAACGAAAAGAATAGATAGGAAATCGTAAAATAGTAAGAAAAATTCAGAAAGGAGAAAAATCGAAGAAAAGGTTAAAAGAAATAACAGCAAGGTAATGGTGACAGTACCGAACTGCCACAGATGCATTTACCAGTTACCTTTCTCTCCTATTCTTGTACAATAATACCTTTATACCAATTTACACATTTTAGTGTACAACATGTATCGCGATGTTAGCTTTGCATAACCAATTGTTTACATTTCCCTCTCGATGGAAGAGCCCACCACTTTCCCGTAGTTTCCATCGAGCGGTAACGTGCACGCTGCGCGTAATTAATTTGTAAATAGTGCGTGATTCTTTGTCGCAACTTGATATAATTACGTTTGATGTGATTGCGTTTAGATTTTAGATTTTAGATCATACTCTGAAAGAATATTTTTTATCGAAGGCTTCTACAGCGTGCATGGCACTGGCCAAGAGTGGATTCTAATTTTAACAAAGTTCACCAATGTACAGTATCAAAATATTCGTCTTTTAATAAAAAAATTCATTTTAAGGTTTGAAAAATAGAAATAGCTCAAATAAAAAGTAGGGAAATTTAAAACGAACACAAGAAATTGAGGCATTTGATGGAAAAAGGGCACATAAACCACTTGTTTAAAACTTATAAATAAAGACACATATCATTTTTAAATCATGACTTCTGTATTCAGAACGCTTGAACGACACGGTAACTACATCCTTAAAAAAATTTGATTTAATTGCATTACTTTTTATTAAGTTATACTATAATGAAAACTTTGAAATCGATTTTCTTGAAATGGCATTTTAGTGTATGTGCCCTTTTTCCATCAAATGCCTCAATTATGAATGTACATTTTTCTTTGTTAAACAAGTTACAGAAGAACTTTATTTAACTTTTTTTTATGTAGAATTTAGTTCGTATATCTGAAAAATCGAAGAATCATAACGGGTAATTATCATTTTTCGTGATCTAATGGATCTTAAGACACGAATATAAAATTTTAATATAAAGTTTCATTGAAATCCATTTTGCCGTTTAAACGTAATCGTGTTAACAAATACATGAGATATTTAAAAAAAAGCTCTTTTCTAAATAGTCAAAACGTGATCAGGAGGTCTTAAAACGTGATTTCCCTAACAAAATTTTTTCCAAATTTTTTTTCATAACAAGATTATTATACATATGTCAGAAAGTGAAAAGTGTATCTCGAGGCACTCAAGAAGATCGCGCACGGCCGCGTGTCGCTTGCACGTAACCTTGGATCGCAGCGTTTCAAGAGCGAGAGAGAAAGACACACGTTCGTTTTCTCTCTCGTCTTCCCGACGTTGTCCGAAGCGCCGAGCTCACGGACACGCAGCTCCGGCGTAGTGTGCATGCGTGGTGGGGGAAATTCTCGAGCGCTCCCGTCCTCATTCTGGCATCACTGCTCTGCCTGATGGGCCCGTCGCGCGGGCCTATATGCTGCGCCGCGGCATCTTCGCGAGCGAGAACGTCGCTCGGCGCGCGGCCATCTCGCGGCCGCGCTCGGTAGCGACGGGCCGCGCCAGGCGCGCGTGGTGGGGCGAAGATTCGCGTCCCACCGTAACTAACTCGTTACAACAATGTCATGACAGCGGTAATGTACTTTACCGTAGACTCACCGTCCACAGCTCACAAAGTGTCGACATTCGATGCCTTCCCACAGGCATTCTCTTCGCAACCTCACTCTTCAATTTCTACTGCAGTAACGCTGGCACACAGTGCCAGTCATGTTCAATCAACCCTCATCAAATCAATCACCACCTCAACATTACTACTACTCAAGTGTGGACGGATTCTCAAGCTACATAAACACATGGATCACTACTCGAACATCATTCTGGAAGGTCTCAATTAAATTTTCCGCCCCAAGCCTCGCTTGGGCATTAATGAGTTACTTGTTCAGCAGGACAACCAAATGTTGTTGGATCGTAGTGCCTGCGATCTTACTAGAGCACACAAATTAGATAATTCATACGTATTCACCGCCCCGTTAGATAAACTGAAAATTATGGGAGCTTTTTACGAGGCCATCAACTCTCCTCGTCATCTAAACTCCAACACGAGGTTGAAAGAGCTTGTCGACGAGACGGTAGGGACCCTTAGACGAGATTTCGACAATAAGAGAACCCATCAAGGAGAGACCATCACTGTGTTTTGCGAGCGGAATTCGGCCATAGATCCGACTCCCGTTTTAAATACATTGCACCCTTTTTGTTGCCCCACGGAGGTAACTCGAGTGCTCCGAGGGCTCCCCAACAAATCCTCCAGCGGCCTGGACTGTATCCCACCGATCGTGCTTAAACATCTTCCTCTTAGAATAATAGTTAACCTGACCATACTGTTTAATAACGCCATCAACCATAGCTCTTTCCCAGCTCTGTGGAAAAATGCCAGGGTCCTGCCTGTCCTAAAAAAGGGTAAAAGCCCTTCAGATCCATCTAGCTACAGGCCTATCAGTCTGACGCCCAGTATTAGTAAAGTCTTTGAATCAGTCATCAATAACAGACTAGTAGCGTTCTGCGATGATAAGAAAATCACATCCCTGACTGCCAATTTGGTTTCAGGCATCGCCTCTCTACAACGCATGCTGTACATAAATTCCTCTCTGACGTGAATTTCGAGGTAGGGGCAGGTCGGTTAATAGCGGCGGCCTTTCTTGATATCGAAAAGGCTTTCGACTCGGTGTGGTTGAACGGCCTAGTTCGAGGGGGTTCCCGCAATGGCTAACAATGATGATATGGGACATGATCACGGGTAGGAACTTCTGCACGTGGGACGGTACCGCCTTCTCCCCGGACATGTTCAATGTGACCGAAAGGCTCCAACAGGGCACTGTTAACTCGCCCATTTTATTTAATATCTTCCTTAGCGAACTCCCGAGTCTCTCCGGATTTAACGACCAGAGAGGCACTGGCCTCCTGTCATTCGCTGATGATGTAGTCGTTTACGCGACCGGGAGCAGGGTCGAACCACTTCAAAACAAACTAGACACTCTGGTGGATAATATAAACAAATATTATGAGGCCTGGAACTTGAGACTAAACCCGCTAAAGTGCGAGACCGTCCTATTTTGCAAGCCTCTTATTGGCCTATCATCCAGAACGAAGGCCGGGGATAATTGTTTTCAAATCTCGGCCACTGTCCCTGGTACTTTTAACAAGGTCCTTGTCCCCCACATTAAGATGGTCAAATAACTGGGCATCCACCTTGATTATCTCTTGCGAGGGAACGCTCACATCGACCTCCAATTAGAGAAGGCTCGTAAAGCCTTTCGTGCTAACGGGTGGCTGTTCCACAACAAATACCTCAGCGACAGGGCTAAGATCATACTATACCTCCTACTGGTTCGACCAATCATAACATTCGCGGCCCCGATACTTTGGAATCTCAACCACACCGTCACAGAGAAGATCAGAACCTTCGAACGTAAGATTCTTAGAGCCTGCCTGCATTTATATCGTTCACAGTCCTCTGACTGGCAACATTTTGTCAGTAACCGCGTACTTTATGACCGAGCGAATATCCCAAGGATTGATCTCTTTATGTTGAGACTGACCCCAGATTACTTTAGTACTCTGCCTTCCATCGAAAACGCGGCCTTAAGGCCCCTACTGATCCGTGACAAGGCCTTAACCCGTAAACAGCTCGCCTCCGGTCACTTGTCGCCACAGGCGTTCATATCCTGCGATAGCTGGGGCTTGATCCAGGACACTAATAACGTTCCCCTAATATTCCACTGGCGCCGTAATAAGGCCAACAAAAGACTGGCGATAGGACCAACCGATTCCCCACCTGATAGCGAGAAATTCATGTTCTCTATGTCAATTCCCAAAAGGGACTATAACGACTTCCATCGTCTGAACTTTGAAAAATATTGGTGGCTATCCATCGACAGCCCTCATTTGAGAGAACTTAGGGACCGTAAGCTTACACGCCGTCGGGACGGCCCCCTCTAGTCTGATTAATCCCGTATGAGTCCTGACTGAGTGCCTGCACTCTCATCTTTTGCGCGTTGGGTATGCGGCAGACCCCTAAGACTGTTGGACCAGTGAACTCGCGCTCGAATTTCAAAACAAAAGCATGCGTCGACGTATTCCGTGCGAGAGAAGGTGGGCCTTGGGGAGGAGATATTGCTGTGAAGAGGGCCTCTTCAGGACAGTGGCCGTTTGAGAGGGATGCAGGGCAGATTGGTTAGATTAGGGCCAATCGGACTTCAAGTCCGCCGTCTCTCGCACGGAATACATCGACATGTGCTTTTGTTTTGAAATTCGAGCGCGTGTTTATACTCGAGAGATAAGGGATCTGTCTTTAATTTGAAGGTAGGACGAAACGGGCGGGACTACGCGCAGTCAGCGAACTACATGCTCTCTTTCTTCCTGTGTCTCTTCGCGAGCCGTATTGATGTTAAATAATACTTTTTAATTGCTAGTTCCCAAAAATTAATCAGGCTGATCGACCAGAGCATTTCGCTAGAGTCGCTGTTTATGACCGTATTGTCTCGCTAGTCGACGGTAGACAACGGTTTCCTACAGTTCTGGGTAATTTATGGCTTAGTTGGTTCCGCCTCGTAGCAGACGTGAACTCTGGGTATCGGAAACAGGAAACAGAATTTTTTTCTTTATAGCAACTCGAGGACTTTTTGTTTCTCTTCTCTTCGGACCCTTTCGAACCGAAACACGTGGTGTCTGTTGCCTACCTCGAAGCAATGGGTGGTACATTGGCAGTAAAAGGACGGAACGCGAACTTTTGTAAAAGTCCACGATAGTCCGTTCGTTGCACTTCTGCGAAGCACGTGTGCTTCGAAAATGTGCTGGCTTCTTTTTACCTGAAGCCTCTTGGCCTGGTGGGGATCAACTCATAATGGAACGAAAGAAACTTTTTGGGGGTAGAAGAAGTCGCTTGGAACATATCTTGTCAGTCAGCAAGCAATCACGTCGCAGAAATGTTCTCTGCTCAAGAGTATTACGCGATGTTCTGAGTGTACCTCCCGAACAACGGGGACGCAAGTGCTGCAGCGTGAGAATTTGTGCGAGAATACCCACGGCTCCGAACGCCAAGTAAAAATTCATTTCCACCAATTTTTATAACGTTGGAACAACATGAATAATAAATTAAGTGGTCAGTGTTAGTAGGCGTGCAGTGAAGTGAATATTCGGAGCATTAACCCGGACGCACTTGACGTTGCAACCCTTAACTTTGGATGTTGTCGTGTACCTGAGATCAGCTGTGCACTCGGCGCGTCTGTCGATGACCAGGATCGGTTCAGTGACCTAGTGACACAGGTTTTTAAACTGCAGGTGAATTTCCGAAAGGGTGAGTTTTAGTTACATTATTGGCGGCTATTATTTTTTAAGTCTAACGCAGGCTGTGGCTTATTTCCGGCGATAATTCTCCAAATTTCCGTACGCAAATTTTTCTTCGCAGTTTTTAAACGGATTTATTCATTATCAACAACAGTGTTAGCCGTTATTGAACTACGAATTTTTATCACAATAACGAACTACGATCACTTTTCACTCGTTCCCTGTTGCATTACCTTTTCGTTTGTACGTTATTAAAAAAGAAAATTTACGTGTTCCTTATCCTCTCACTCCAAATAATTACTATTTTCGATTCTTCTAAAAAAAAGAAACAACTGTGTATTCGTCTTTTTACGTTACACGTGATTTTCATCCATTTATCCTTTTTTCATTGTTCACTTTAAATGACAAACAAACCATGGCAAAAGTTTCGATTTTTTGTTACGTCTTTTTCATTTGCCATTCTACGCAATTTCCTTCGGTGCATGCCGCCTTGCTTATTCGTAGTCGCAGCGCGGCCCGGCGCACGGCCACGCTAGCGCGGGAGCTCCAGCGGAAGGCTCGCGCTCTGATTGGTTGGTGCTTTTTGTTATTATCTCGTTAACGAAACCTCGGAGAGAATTTTCGCAAAGGAAAAAGTTGTTTGCAATCACCCCCTGAATCACCCCCTTCAAGGAACCGCAGCATTTTTGGGACACCCTGTATATACATACATATATATATATATATATATATGTTAAAAATATATATATATATTTAAATATACATAAATACGTTAAAAATTTACTATAGGATGTACTTCAATACTTTACAGTTAATTATCAATTTCTTCTTTTTTTTTCTTCAACACGCCCTGTATTGTTCTTAATCTGTACAATGTCACTAACTTTTTCTCGATGTAATGCATCACAACTACGCATCGATGTTTTCTTTAACATCGAATATTTCTGCGTTTTGAATTAATTAACAGGCCATAACTAGTGAAATAAAATAAAAAACCGAAAAGAACAATTCAGAATCATACCCATTTATTATCATTACAATAACAGTATTTTATTTAAATGTCCCAGGGTTCCTTCTGTAGGCATATTAGAAGTAATAGTTTGCTCAATCGTTTAACCTCCAGCAAAAAAATGGATAGAACGGTAAACGATTCAACAAACTATTACTTTTACTACGCCTACAAAAGGAACACTGGGACATTTAAATAAAATACTATTATAGTAATGATAATAAATAGATTTGATTCTGAATTGTTCTTTCCATATTATTTTTGGTACAATATCAAACTTCATTCCACACCATGTATATCTACCACCCATTATCGACATCTGGTAGACAAATGTTTCCCAACGAACACTTCGAGAACAAGCTATTGCCTAGTCGTAAAGAAATGAAGAAATTTCGCTTCAAAAATACTAAATTGCCAGCTGTAAAAGATAACTGAATTCGGACGCGCAAGTAGCGTTGTCAACCGCTGACTCACGGGACAAAGCGGTCATAAACCGGGACCCTGTCGAAACACGCTGGCCGATCAGCTTGATTAAGCTGATCAAGACAGTCTGTCTTGATCTGCCGAAGTGACAGGTTGTGTGTTGTGACTTTGTAAACACGTGAGTCCCGCGACCGTTATCCCAGTCTTAGTATCGGATATTATATTCAATTGGCAGGACTATTTTCTAGTTCTGCTCTAGTTGCATAGTACTACAGGCGTGCTTTCTGCTTAAGTGACTGTGTGGTGTTGCCTGTGTCTCTCAGTTCAGTGGGTTTCCTTGCATTGTTGGATATTTGAATTATGAGTGGAAATAAGAAATGCAAAGGCTGTGGTGCCCATGTAGCCAATCCTGTTACCTGCACTATCTGTGGATTAATCAGCCACCCTGGTCTGACGTGTCTAGCCCATTCTGGTCATCCTTGGCATGAAGGGAGACTTTTAAGCTGTCGCCCGAAATCTCCAAGGCTCCAGGCTACTCTTAGCCAACCCATATCTCCGTCGGCACTGTCAATATCACCGTTACCGAAATCTACACTCCAGTCGCTAGCTGAATTACCATCAGAATTGAGGGACCTCAGGAATGACTTTGCCAGCTTCCGTGAAGAAATGCTCTCCGCAATAAAATCTGAGCTATCTGATATGAGGCAGGAGATTAACGCGCTGTCGCAACGGATCAAAAATCTCGAGGATAACCCTGGAAGCACCTCTGAGCAACCTCCCGCACCCGATCTAAAAACATAATTGTTTTTGGAATGCCAGAGCCGCGCGATACGTCACCTGTGCTAGCTAAAACAGCCGATATCGAGGGCGTTCGACTAATTATTAATGAGATCTGTCCCCTTGGCACCCAGGAGCTGTCCGTCCGTCGACTTGGGAAGCCGAACAAAACAACAACGAGACCTCTTTGTGTGCGCCTCGACTCGGCAGCAAGCGTCCGGAGTATTCTCCAGAACAAACACCGTTACAAGGGGACGTTCAAAATATCTGATGACAAGACTCGTCTTCAACGTGCAACTCTTTCCCAGCTTAGAGCAAAATTGCGCGATCTCCATGAACATCGGGAGACCAATATGACTATTAAATACATACGTGGTGTGCCGAAGATAGTGCCTAGTAGACTCCGTCGTGATTCCGCGCAAAAAAACTCGGAATAAACCCTCTAGTGTACTACCAAAGCGTCCGTGGTCTACGAACTAAATTAGATTTATTAAATAATGCTCTTATCTCAACTGTGTTGTCATACGATATTATAATTTTGGTTGACACCTGGCTTACTTCCGCTATATCTTCGCGTGAATTAGGTTTAGGTAATTATGTGGTTTACAGATGCGACAGATCCTCCTACTCAAGTAGTTTTAGAAGGGGTGGTGGTGTCCTCATAGCAGTAAAGAAGTCGATACCTTCTTATCTTGTCACCGTTAATTACGCCGATGTCGAACAAGTTTTTGTCAGGGCCCGCCTCCACAATAACAAATATCTCTTATTGGGGCCACTTATTTACCGCCCGCGTCACATCCATCACTTTTTGCTGGTCACGTTGACTGTATTATGGAATTATACCACAGTTATAGTGAGGATATTCTTGCAATGTTTGGGGATTATAACCTTCCGCACGCTGTTTGGTATAACGATCAAAGCCAAGCGTGTTTTAGAAAGCCGGGGATATCGTTGCCTGAATCAGCTGCTGTCGATCTCCTTCTCGGGTGTGCCGCGTATTGCAACCTTGCTCAGGTCAACACCGTGTTTAATATTTACGATGCTACAATTGATATCATCTTTGTAAGTAATAGTAACAATGTTACTATTGATCGGGTCTTAGATCCTCTAATTGCTCCTGATGCCTACCATCCACCTCTTTATATGAAGTTTTGTGATCTTTACTACGATATTAACGACTCGGGAGATAATTTAAGCTTTCGAGATTTCAAGAGTGGCGACTACCCTAGCATGGTTGCTTACTTTAATTCTATTGATTGGGACAATGAGACTAGTAATGTGGAGCCTAACTTAGCCCTTGAGCGTTTATACTACCACGTTAACCTCGCAATTGATTCTTATATTCCGGTCAGGGCGGTAGTGAGCTCCACATTCCCGTCGTGGTTTTCTCCTAGACTTAAGTACCTGATTCGGTAGAAGAAAATTGCGCATAAAAACTTTAAGCGATCATGCTTACATAGCGATTATCTAAATTTTTCATCTCTCCGATCGCAGTGTAAGGCAGCCTTATCGCGTGATAATCGTTTATATTTTGATGGGGTTGATTCCTCGGTCTTGGATAATGTATCCAACTTTTGGAAATATGTAAATACCAAGCGGGGTGGGCATAACATTCCCATTACAGTGCATCTTGACCAAACATCTGCCTCGTCGCATTTGGAAGCTGCTGAACTTTTTACACAATTCTTTGGCTCGGTTTATAATCCTCCTACCGGTGTGACGCCTACCGTAAATCCGGGCTTGTCCCTGGATAGTAACATTAATATACATTCCATGTCCGTTCCAATAGGTAAAATATACTCTGCACTGGAATCGCTTGATACTGCCAAAGGACCGGGGTTCGATGGCATCCCGCCACTGCTCTTAAGAGAATGTCGCTTCATTCAAGCAAGGCCCCTTTGGCATGTTTTTAATTCTTCCCTATCATCGGGTATTTTCCCAGCTGCCTGGAAGACCAGCCTAGTTACACCCGTATTTAAGGCAGGCGACCACTCTAATGTTAAAAATTATCGGCCAATATGCAAGTTATCCGCCCTGCCTAAGATCTTCGACGGGATTGTAACAGATTATTTGACGCCCTGTCTCTCTGATGTGATAGTCGAGGAGCAGCACGGATTTGTTCCAGATAGATCGACGACTTCTAATCTAGCGGTATACCACTGCTTCGTCTCTAACGCACTGAACATGGGGCTACAGGTCGATACCGTTTACACAGACTTCCGGAAAGCCTTTGACACGGTAGACCATTGTATTCTGCAGGAAAAACTATCCATGATTGGAATTGGGGGGTCGCTTTTGTTATGGATTCGCAGCTATTTGGAAAGTCGAGTACAGGTCATTAAAGTAAGGGATCAGTTATCCTCTCCGATTAACGTTTCCTTTGGTGTCCCTCAGGGTTCACACCTTGGGCCCCTCCTTTTCCTCCTTTTCATTAATGATCTTAAGGAAATATTCCAAAATAGTAAGATTCTCATGTACGCTGACGACCTAAAAATATTCCGGTCTATCAGTAGTGCGCGGGATACCGATTTGCTGCAGTGTGACCTTGGTAGATTTGAGCGGTGGTGTAGTGCTAACAAGTTGCAACTGAATGCAGTGAAATGTGTCGTTATGAGATCCCATAGGGCTGCTGGTGGCATTATAGCGACGTATAAGCTTTGTGACACCCCATTGATTGAAGTGGGTGAAGTCTGTGATTTTGGGGTTGTGTTCGCTACTGGGCTTGATTTCCGAAACCACTACCGGAAGATCTCTTGCAAGGCTATGAAAACCCCCGGGTTTATTGCTCGAGTTGCTAAGAATTTTAGGCAGTCCAGAACGGTTAAGTTGTTATATGTGGCGCTTGTGAGACCACAGTTAGAATATGCATCAGTAATTTGGAATCCTAATCATAAGCTATATATCAGTGTTTCAGATGAGACTAAGTTGAGTGAGAGGAGAGGAATCTAAGACAGGTTAGAGAGTTCACTTAACCACTTTATGCGTGAGACCACTTTGTCAGTTTATTAAAAACCGGCTCGATGAGCCGGAGAGATGAAATGAGAGTCCCGGTGTGGTGCCACGGTGTTATACTAAGCACCGGGGACTGCACCGAGAGCTTACAGTGATATGAAACCGCGTGAAATGCCACGTGGCGTCCACCCGATTATATTAATCTCTGGACTGCTGAGTGTTCAAATGAGCTGAGAGACGCACACACGTTACTGCACGATGCGTCGCACTGAGAAAAGAGGTGAGCTGAGTGAACGTACGAAAATATTCGGAACAATTCGCGATGCGATAACGTAACGAACTCGCTTAGTTCAGCGCACACAAGAGAATGTCGAATATGGCCGCTGGCCGTTACGCTTCTTCTCCGTTCTCTTGGATCGTCGACGCGCACGCTAATTGGTCGATCGATCCGAGCTGATTGGTTCATCGATTGCGACGACAGTTGATCGACCGCCGCTGATTGGCGGCTCGCCAATCGATCAGCGCTGCTGAATCGCGGTCCGCGAGGTGCTGCCATGAGAGTGAGTGTGGCGGCGTGGGAAACTAATTTCATTCCCAAACAATCAGCTTAATCGAGAGGGTCCAACACAAGTACCTAAGGCTAGCAATGAGGTTATCCGGTAGCCCTATGCGGTTTTACGATCATGATTATGGTCCTGCCTTACAGACGATAAGGCTTACCTCTCTAACGTATCGTCGAGTTTGTTCTGATCTGCTCTTCCTCTATAAGGTAATCCACGGTCATATTAACAGTCCTGAGCTTGTTGCATTGATTTGTTATCATGCCGCTCAAAGGTCTTTGCGTCCGAGACCTCTCTTTGTACCGAGAGTTCCCGCCTATTCACACTACACCGTGGACCCCATAAACCGTGCGATGGAAGAGTGGAATCGGTGCTGTCATGCCATTGACCTGGTTACAGGTTCGCTTGACCGGTTCCGTACGCATCTATTTAGGCATCTTCTATCGCAACAGCAAACATTTTCTCTTGCGCCGTGAATAGACATGAACAGGCAGACTGTTATATGTATTATTAGTTTTGTTTAAAAAGTTTATGTTATGTTATCTATTATTATCTTATCTTAATTTATCTTTGTTATTTTATTTTATATTATTTTATTTTATGTTATTATTTTATATATATATTTCTTATTTTTTCTCTTATTTTAATCTTTCTTTGTAATAATGGTAATAATTTTGTATCTGTGTACACTAAAGGGTTTCCCGTTAAATAATAATAATAATAATAATAATAATTAATTTTTGAGAACCAGATGTGGTATACAAGTCAGCCCCTTCAGTTTTTATCTAAATATGCCAGGTATAGCGGTTAAAAAGTATTATCCAACATCAATACGCCTTGCGGAGAGAGAGACACAAGAAGAAAAAATGGTAGCCCGCTGACTGCGCGTGGTCCCGCCTACGCCGTCTTCCCTGCAAATTCGAGACGGATCCCTTATCTCTCGAGTAAAAACTCGCGCTTCAATTCCGAAACAGAAGCACGCGTTGACCTATTCCGTGCGAAAGATGGTGGGCCTCGGAGAGGAGATATTGCTGTGAAGAGGGCCTCTTCAAGAGAGTGGTCGTTTGGGAGGGATGCAGGGCAGATTGGTCCTAATATAATATGCTCCCCATGGTTGACATTTGGTCTGGCAACTTTCACACCTCGTAACCTAATCACGCGGACTTGTATCCCTCCCGAACGAACTGCCCATCCGAGCGTAGAAGGGAATGCGAAATAAAATACTATTTAGAAGTGAAAATTGACTCATCTTTTCGTACTTCTCCTTGCGTATAAACTCTAAGTAAATTTCATGACGTTTTGAAACATTAACGGTACGCTTCTCGATACCGCTGATGTACGTAGCATTTGTGACGGTAATAATTGTCCAGCCTTTGCAATTTTTGGAGCCACTAAAGTCAGGAGCTCTTCAAAATCAGATTTTGTCATTCGCACAAAATTAATAAAACTACCTCCGTCGTTTAATAGAAACTGTGACATTAAATCATCACCGTAATGTTCTCCATTTCTCAAAAACGCCTTTTTCCACCAACGCCTTTTTCTTTTTCTTTTGGTCGATGCTATTACAATGAACGCGGCGCCAATACCCATAGCTATTGACGGATCCATGGCTACTAAATAGAGTTTGGAATGGACGCCAAAGGGTCTTGGTCATAAGGTGGGGGACACAAGTTGCCGAGTCGTCGGATACAAGTCGCTGGATACCAGCCGCTCGGTAAAAGTCGGTGGAGACAAGCTGATGCATCCCAGCGAGTCGCCAGGCGACCTGCTGGAGTCCCATTATTGATTATCGCCCAGTCTATACGAGCCTTAATAAACAACCTTTTATATATAAAAAAAAAATATATATATAACTAGAATAGACCCATTTCTGATTACTCTTACCAGAGACTACTTCAGTAAACTGCCAAGTATAAACAACAGAGTTATTCAATCACTGGCGTTTCAAGATACTTCGATTACCTTGAAACAATTTACCACTGGCTATTTAATCCCACAGGCTTTCGCCCTTTGCGACAGACTGGGATTGATACAAGACGCTAACAATGTACCAATAATTTTCCACTGGCGCCGGAACAAAGCCAACAAACGAATTGCGTTTCAGCACGAAGATTTTCTTAACAATAGAGATAGATTTAAATATTCAACAGCCTCATCCATAGTCGACCGCAACGACTTTACTAGACTGAACTTCGAGAAATATTGGTGGCTCACGGCTGATGGCATACACATGACGGAACTAGCTGCCCGCCGTGCATACCTCCTTGAGAGGAGATCCCCCTAAATTAAAGACCTTCCTTTTGGCGGGAGGGTTTTTCCCCTTAATTAAAATCATCAACAAGTGGATTGATGTGCTCAATGCAATTCAAATGTGAATCTATATTACCAAAAATGTAACACCAAAGAAAATTGCGACGCAATTATGAAACTAAGAGTTCCCATCAATTGGGACAATTAGTTTTTGTTTCTCTTAAGTTTAGATTGTATGGTTATCTTTTTCCTAAATGTTTTTAATACCAATTTATTTTATACTGTACTAATTTTCAATAGAAACATCTTTTTTAAATTTAAATAGTAAAGTGTTCGTCTACGGTGCTACAGGTCCTCGGTTCGAATCCCCCTGGGGAAAAAAATTTTCTATGAGAAAAAGACACACGGGGGTTATACTATTACAATTCTGCCTACAACACATTTAGGTCGTCGCATCCCTCACTCCCCGAAACGTTGCGGCAGGACTATTGCTGTAAAATCTCCGAAACGTTGCGGGAATATACTCCTGCAATATATTACCCAGGGCGGACAAACAGTTCAGGACACGGTAAACTCTATATTGAACTACCTCCCCTGTAAACTAATAAGCAATTTCCGCACCAAATCCTCAAGCAAGAACAGCCACATTCTTTATATAGAACACCCTAACGACTACAAAGCCATATTAGAATTACTAAAACTAAAAAACACCAACTTTTTCACATACACACCAAAATACGAAAAGCCACAAATATTTCTCATAAAGTACCTAGAAAGCAATTTCGACGAAGAAACAATTCTAAATGAACTCGTCAACTCAAAAGTTAATGACCTCCACTTTTTAAAAGTTGCAAGATTTCAGACACAAAGATCCAACGAGACAAACACAATCTTACCCATCTTCACGGTGCACCTCTCCCCACAGAGCGGGCCTGCACAGCGAGCCTTATTCAGCGCCTAGCGGCAAGCAACAAGCCGTACGCCGTTACTACGCGTAGAATCGATGAGGCGAACTGCAGTAGTGTAGGTGCGGGCTCGTAGCCGTGTAGCGAAAGTATATATGGTTGGGTTCTTTGTGGGGCCCCAGTGCAGAGCAGGTCCGGTAATATAATTCGGTGGGGTCATGAAATTTCCAAAACATTTGCTACTACCGGCATTTCGTATGACTTGACGGTTCGATTCTACTGTTAATAAAACATTTATTACTAATAATACTTATCTTTTCAGCGACACATGAAATAAATATAAGGTTAATAATATAGAAATAAATAACTCGGACACAAAGAAAACAAAATTTAAAGTAACGATGTATATCATTTACAAAAGGTAGAACATGATATACATATGTCATAATACAGGGTGTCCGCGGGAAAGCTAAACAGCCGGCTTCCTCCTAAACTATTGGAGATAAAAATATAAAAAAAATAGGGAATTGCATGGTTCGAGGGGGCCAATTAATTAGCGCAAACGAATTTTTTTATCGATTGTTACATGCCCCTATCGGTTCATCCCGTGCTTGCTGTCCTCGCGTCGCTTTCCGTCGAATCGGCGATTCAGCGGAATCGCCTCGCGCGCGGCAGGCAGGTCGCCGAACCGCGGAATGTATGGTCGTAGGCACAACGTGACCATCGACAGCCCGGGCCTCGATATTTCCGAAGAAGGAGCGATCGACAGGTGCCGACGGGGCGATTTCCTCCGAGGGATTTCGAAAACGCGAGGCACGGACGGTAGCAGCGGGACGAGTTTCGATTCATTCGATTTCGGGAGCTCGAGATAGGAAGTCACGACGAGCCAGAGAGCCGTCTAGATACCGCGACCGCGTCTCTGCGTCAAGTCCGCGAAATACGAACGGCCGATAGTAATTCGTGAAAGGGTAACTCCATCCGACGCACCGAGAACGGCCTAGCCGGGAGAGCCCTTGCGCGTTAATCGTGATCGACGTAGGACCGCGTAGAAACCGACGATCAGAGACCGCGAGCAACGACGTGACCGACTTCCGTGTGCTACGATAGAGCACAGCGAGCGACCGCGACCTACGCTCGGTCAACCGGCACCTCGAGCGTGCTAATAACCGACGGCAAGCGTGTCGTGCGAAGTAAGCGAAAACCAGCGAGCGACAGCCGAGACGGAGCGCCGTCTCTAGGTATGTGATTTCTTATGTAACAATATACTTTGCATCTTGGATTTCCCTTTAAACCCATTGTACTGATATATTCAATCCCTTATTATCCTCCCTTTCCTTGGTAAGTATAGTCAAGGTGTGCTTCAGCACTTTGATAGAGCAAGAACCCGGTAAATCATTCCAACCGCTCGGGGTGATTTACAGGAAGTCCCTTCAGGACGTAACACGATTATTATTTTAAAAGATACGATGGTCAAGTTCGGTTTTTCAAATGGAACTATTTTTTTTGAACACCTGAGTTGATAGTGCGTTCCAAGACAAATTCGATAAGCTTTAATGTATACACTTTATTTTCACTGGTTTTTAAGATATTGCGCTTGCAAATTTACTGATTTTCACTGGAAGAAAACTGTCTGGTATAGCACGGACCGGGGACGGTCTTACTGGTTCCACGGGTGACACTGCCTTTTGAAATAGATACCTACCTGCCAAAGGTCTACGCCAGGCCCAAAGGCTGGACAATTTTTTTCCGTCAGAAATGCTACTTAGGTAGGTACATCTGCGGTATATTTATTTCGCACTTGTTTCTACGCTCGGATGGCCGGTTCTTTTGGGAGGGATGCAAGTTCGATTGGTTAGGTTAGGAGGAGTGAAAGTTGCTAGACTAAATTTCAATCACAGGGAGCAGATTGTATCAGAACCATTCGGATTTGCATTCCTCACAAACGGCTGCTCTCTTGAAGAGGCCCTCTTTCACAGCAATGCCCACCTTCTCTCGCACGGAATACGTTAACGCTTGCTTTTGTTCTGATATTGAAGCTCGTGTTTATACTCGAGAGGACCACGCGTCGACAGCGGGCTACCCCTTTTCTTCCTGTGTCTCTCCACGAGCCGTGTTGACGGTGGATTGTAGGAGCGTAGATATCTGGATGCCAGTTATTGAATTCGGGAGACGATAGAAACATTTTATTACAAAACACACATGTACTATAATTAAAGTAAATCGTATTCCTCTCGGGCAGCAGTACTGATAATGATCGAACTTGCGCCCCACTTCGCGCAGACCAATTACACGGAGGGTAGTCGGGTCACACACTGCCCAAATGATACAGGGTAATTCTGGAGCAACGCCCGTCAAGGAGATGCGCTGGCACCCCGCGGCGAGGACAGACCTTCGCTGTGCCTCACCCGATTTTTATGGTTTTTTTTCCGGAAAAAGGTACGAATCCTGGGCCGAACGTAGCGAATTGAGGTCGAGCCCCCGCAGTCGAGGGTGAAATATCCATTTGAGCGTATTAAGAAATTCTTTTCTTCGTCGTATCGAAAGGGAAGTGGTGCCAATGGATTCCTTATGTTTTTCTGACGAAAATCATACCAAATGTCATGCAAATCGGACTACTTTGACACAAGCAATTTGTATTCCCTATGTAAAAGTTGTCCGATTTACACGACATTTGTAATGATTTTCATCGGAAAACCCCAAGGAATCCATCGGCGACACTTCCATATCCATACGATAAAGAATAAAGAATTATTTTATTTCCTAACCAGATACAGGGTAATTATCGAGCAACGCCCGTCAAGGAGATGCGGCGGCCTGGTACCCCGTGGCGAGGACAGTCCTTCGCTGTGCCTCACCCGATTTTTATGGCTTTCCACCCGCGAAGGGGTTCGAGTGCTTAATAAGAAGTGAGAAACCTTCGACTTGCGCATTTCTCATCAGATCTTTGCAAAAACGACACCAACCGATTCCTTATGTTTCGTCGATGAAGCTGACACTAAGAGCGACGTTATTCGGACCATAATGAAGGAAATTCCATGGAATATCGATTTATATCATTTCAAGCTGACTTGACTTGGTTAAAAATAGTCCGATTTACATGAAATTTGGTATGATTTTAATCGACGGAACGCCAGGAATCCATTGGCGCCACTTCCCCTTCGATACGATGAAGAAAAGAAGCAAACATTTGAAATCCTGAATATTTCTCACTTCGTAATGGTATTCCAAACCCTTCGAGGGTCGAAAGCCATAAAATTCAATGGGCACTGCGGGGTGTTGTCCTTGCCACGGGGTGACGGGCGTACCTCCAGAATTACCCTGATGAAATAGAGGTGGAGGATGCCACATCTGGTTACCAAAAACTAACCGGACTGATCCGCCGCGGTGTCTTGCCAGAGTCGCGGTTTATGAGCGGATTTTCCGCGCGTCGGCGGTAGGCAACGGTACATAGTATGGGTCCGAAGTCATCGTACGCACTATCCACCGACAGAACAATATACGGATTAACTCAGACTGGACAATGTCACCACGTTTTTTATTGGCCTTTACAAATTTGGCAAACAGATATTGTCGAAACGTTCTTGGAGAAATAATAAATTATCGATCGTAAAGAGCGAATGAATTTTCGTCTGGCTCTGAGTTCGCTTTTGTCCCGACGCACGCGAGAAAGATGCCCCAAATATAGGAATTGAAAAGTATTATCCACCGTCGATACGCCTCGTGGAGAGACACAGTAAGAGACCGTTGAGTGCGCGTGGTTTCGCCTGCATCGTCCTCCTTTCAAATTAAAGACGGATTCCTTATCTCTCGAGTATAAATCCTTATCTCTCAAGTATAAACACGCGTTGGAATTTCAAATCTGGTTAGGAAATAAAATAATTCTTTATTCTTTATCGTATGGATATGGAAGTGTCGCCGATGGATTCCTTGGGGTTTTCCGATGAAAATCATTACAAATGTCGTGTAAATCGGACAACTTTTACATAGGGAATACAAATTGCTTGTGTCAAAGTAGTCCGATTTGCATGACATTTGGTATGATTTTCGTCAGAAAAACATAAGGAATCCATTGGCACCACTTCCCTTTCGATACGACGAAGAAAAGAATTTCTTAATACGCTCAAATGGATATTTCACCCTCGACTGCGGGGGCTCGACCTCAATTCGCTACGTTCGGCCCAGGATTCGTACCTTTTTCCGGAAAAAAAACCATAAAAATCGGGTGAGGCACAGCGAAGGTCTGTCCTCGCCACGGGGTGCCAGCGCATCTCCTTGACGGGCGTTGCTCCAGAATTACCCTGTATCATTTGGGCAGTGTGTGACCCGACTACCCTCCGTGTAATTGGTCTGCGCGAAGTGGGGCGCAAGTTCGATCATTATCACTACTCCTGCCCGAGAGGAATACGATTTACTTTAATCATAGTACATGTGTGTTTTGTAATAAAATGTTTCTATCGTCTCCTGAATTCAATAACTGGCATCCAGATATCTACGCTCCTACAATCCACCGTCAACACGGCTCGTGGAGAGACACAGGAAGAAAAGGGGTAGCCCGCTGTCGACGCGTGGTCCTCTCGAGTATAAACACGAGCTTCAATATCAGAACAAAAGCAAGCGTTAACGTATTCCGTGCGAGAGAAGGTGGGCATTGCTGTGAAAGAGGGCCTCTTCAAGAGAGCAGCCGTTTGTGAGGAATGCAAATCCGAATGGTTCTGATACAATCTGCTCCCTGTGATTGATATTTAGTCTAGCAACTTTCACTCCTCCTAACCTAACCAATCGAACTTGCATCCCTCCCAAAAGAACCGGCCATCCGAGCGTAGAAACAAGTGCGAAATAAATATACCGCAGATGTACCTACCTAAGTAGCATTTCTGACGGAAAAAAATTGTCCAGCCTTTGGGCCTGGCGTAGACCTTTGGCAGGTAGGTATCTATTTCAAAAGGCAGTGCCACCCGTGGATCCAGTAAGAGCGTCCCCGGTCCGTGCTATACCAGACAGTTTTCTTCCAGTGAAAATCAGTAAATTTGCAAGCGCAATATCTTAAAAACCAGTGAAAATAAAGTGTATACATTAAAGCTTATCGAATTTGTCTTGGAACGCACTATCAACTCAGGTGTTCAAAAAAAATAGTTCCATTTGAAAAACCGAACTTGACCATCGTATCTTTTAAAATAATAATCGATAAAAAAATTCGTTCGCGCTAATTAATTGGCCCCCTCGAACCATGCAATTCCCTATTTTTTTTATATTTTTATCTCCAATAGTTTAGGAGGAAGCCGGCTGTTTAGCTTTCCCGCGGACACCCTGTATATACATATGTCGTAAATATATACATATGTCATATGTATATATTTATTCATATATCATGTTCTAGCTTTTATAAATGATATATGTACGTATGTATGTATCTTTAATGTTCCCCTTGGGGTTACATGAACTTTCGCTTCGGCTTCCCAGCTTTCCTTAACTGTACTTAAACCTATTCCCTACACTTATAACTATCTCTCTCCTATATTTACACTATATACACTATGTACATTCTCGCCTTTTCGCCTCATCGCCTTCGCACGCATCTCGCTCGCAACTCGTCGCCCACGCTCGCTTCTCGCTGCTCTCTCACGCGACTCGCCGCACTCGCCCGCGTCTGAACGCCCTCGCTCACCTCTCGCTGCCCTCTCTCCCACGCTTATTCTATCCTAGTCTCTCTCTCTCTCTCTCTCTCTCTCTCTCTCTCTCTCTCTCTCCTCTCCCTCTCCCTCTCCCTCTCCCTCTCGCTCTCGCTCTCGCTCTCGCTCTCGCTCTCGCTCTCGCTCTCGCTCTCGCTCTCGCTCTCGCTCTCGCTCTCGCTCTCGCTCTCGCTCTCGCTCTCGCTCTCGCTCTCGCTCTCCCTCTCCCTCTCCCTCTCCCTCTCCCTCTCCCTCTCCCTCTCCCTCTCCCTCTCCCTCTCCCTCTCCCTCTCCCTCTCCCTCTCCCTCTCCCTCTCCCTCTCCCTCTCCCTCTCCCTCTCCCTCTCCCTCTCCCTCTCCCTCTCCCTCTCCCTCTCCCTCTCCCTCTCCCTCTCCCTCTCCCTCTCCTCTCTCTCTCTCTCTCTCTCTCTCTCTCTCTCTCTCTCTCTCTCTCTCTCTCTCTCTCTCTCTCTCTCTCTCCCAACACTTCTCTTACTTTCTCTTCCCAACTATTTTTGTCCCCCCTGTCCCTGCATCTTTCCCAAACATGTTCCCATGTTTCCTCTTCCGCCCCGCACACTCTACATACCCTTTTCTCCTTCCCCTCCCACTTCCTTCCTTCCCTTATCTCACTTCCTAACCTAAACATTCCAATCCTTCTCCACCTGCTTTCCCCCCCACCCCTTTCTCAGGTACTCCAGGAACCCCTCCCCCCTCGTCCACTTATACCACCTGTTGTATTTGGACTCCATTATCTTCTCCCATGTTTGTCCCTCATCTTTTTCTCTACATCTTCTCTCTATCTCTCCATACCCCTCCCTCCCCCTTTCCCCTAGCCTCCTCACCACCTCCATTTCTAGTCCTACCTCCTTCATAAAACCTCTCCTTTCCTCTTCCCACGCGGACACTCTTCCCTCTTTTCCTTCTCTTTTCTTTGTTGCCTCCCAACACTTTCTCGCCCACCCACTCCCTTTTCCCTCCTCCAGCCTCATCTCAAAGTTCCACGCCCCTCTTCCTGCTTTTATCCGCATCTTCTCCCTATCCACCTCTTTCCTTACCATATACCCCGGCGTTACTCTCTCCACCCCTAACACCCACCTTATCAACCTCTCCTGCGTCGCCTCTATCGCTTTCCTTTCCCTGCCTCTTCCTTCTTCTTTTCCTCACATTTTTTCTGATATTGTCTTTTCAGCTCCCTGTACTCCTCTACTTTCGCTCCCCCCTTTCTCCATCTTTGCAGCGCCTTTCTTGCCACCACCCCACTCTTCTCTTCTCCTTTTCTCTCCCTCCTTCCTCTAGCCCCCGTCTCAACCTCCTCAATCCCTCCTGCAGCTCCTCTTCTAGTCCTAGTCCCCTTTCTTCCCCTATCCCCGCCACCTCCTCTCTGAATCTCTCCCTTCCCCTCTCGTTCCACCCACCCCTCTCTGTCCCGCCTCTATTTCCCTCACCCCTTTTTCTTTCTCTTCTCTCCTCCCTTATCCTCACTGTTAGCGGGTGGTGATCCGATTCTACCCCCTCCCCTACTTCTAAGCTCTCTATCCTATCCACTACGCCTACCTCCCCTACCACATAATCTATAACCGTCTCCCCCCTTGCCCCTGTATATGTGAATTCCCCCCCCCCCCCCTCGTCACCTTTCATCGTCCCATTCAAACTCCCCCATCCTCTCTCCTCCAGCCACCCCACCAATTTTCTCCCCTCCGCGTTCTCCGTTCCATCCTTCGAGTTCCTCCCCCCCTCTTCCTCTTCTCCTAATGACCCCCCTCCCTTTGTACCCGTCCTGGCATTAAAATCTCCTCCTATTAGCGTCTCCCCCTCTTTTTCTCCCTTTTCTGCCCACTCCTCCATTCTTTCTAGTTTCCTTTCCAGGTCCCCGCTGACGTATACCCCTACAAAATTCCACCCCTTTGCTCCTATTCTTGCCCTCACCTCTATTAATCCTTCCTCTCCTATTGTTATCCCCCCTTCGCCTCTCTCTACTAGTTCCTTCCTTACCCCCGCCACCATTCCCCCTTTCGCCCTTCCCTTATTGTTGTCCCTCCTTGCTGCCTGCATTTCCCATATAAATCCCTTCGGTAGCTTCCCTCTTATCGCCCCCCACCCCTTCTCCTCCACCCACGTCTCCATCATTATTATAATGTCCCACCTTCCTATCCTTCCCCAGAATTCCACATCTTTTCTTGCCAGCCCCGCTACATTCCACCATACTACTTCCCACCCCTTCCTGCCTCTCTCCTCTTTCCTTGCCGTCTTTCCCTCTTTCCTACTCACTCCTAACCGCCCTTCTCCTGTGGCCCTCCTTTTCCTTCCCCCGGCTTCCCCTGTTCCTCCTCCCTTGCTGTTTCTTTTCCCCACTCCCTCCCCTTTATGTCCCTTAGCACCTCGTTTCTTTCGTCCCACTTCCACCAGCATCCCTCTATCATTACCCTATTATATCTCACCCATACCCTTTTCCCCCTCCTTCTTTCCCCCTCCACTATTGCCTCTAGCTTTCTCTTCATCTTCCTTTCCCGCCACGTCAAATCTGCCTCTATCCTCTCTTTTCTACCTGCTAGCTTCTTCTTTTCCTCCATCACTCTTCTTTTCGTTTCCTCTTCCTTTAATTTGACGACCACTATCTCTCCCCCTCCCCCTACCTTTTTGGCCGATTCTATTCCTTCCTGTATCCCCATGATCCTAAATAGCTCCTCCACTCCCTCCTTGACTGTCTTTCCCTTATCCTCCATCCCCCTTATCACAATGTTCTTTCTCCTCTCTTCCCTTTCTTTCTCCTCCATCTTCCATTCCAGCTCCCTAAACCTTCTTTCCATCTCCTCCCCTCCGTCCTTCACACCTCCTATCCGCCTCTGCTCCACACTTATCTCCAGCTTTTCCATCCTCTCCTCCAGCCGACTCCCTCCCGACCCTCCTAATCTCTCTACCTTTTCTACCCTCCTCCCTAGTTCTCGTACTTCCTTTTTTAATTCCTCCTTATCCTTCTTCCATTTTTCCCCCATCTTCCACATTTCTTCCTTTAGCCCTTCTATCTCCCCCTTGAGCCGCTCCTCCTGCCCTTTCGCCCTTTCCCTTGCCTCCTCTCTACCTTCTGCTATCTCTTCCCTCATGTGTTTCAACATCTCCATTATGTCCCCTTCCTGTCCTCCTTTCCCTGTTGGCGATCTCGCTACCTTCTTACTTGTCCTGAACACCTTTTCCTTCTCTTCCTCTACCACTATCTCGTCTTCTTGCCTCTCCCTTTTTCTTCTTAATAAATCCTCTATTCCTCCGTACTATTCCTTCTCTCCATTTTAAATCTTTCCGCACTCGCGGGCCTACCTTTTTTTTTGCTTCCTCTCCCTTCTCTTCTACCTCCTTCCTTTCGTTTCCCATTCCTTTCTATCCTTCTCCACTTTCCTCCGATCACTCTTTTTCCTCCTACGTCTTTTGTTTAACCCTTCCTTCTTCTACCTTATCGACACTTTCCTCTTTCCTTTCGACTCTCTTCCTTATCTCCTTCTTTCCTATCTTCTCCACCAGGTGTCACCCACTACCTTTCCTCTTCGCGCCTATTCTGCTCTTACTCTCCCGTTTTTCTCCCTAACCTCCAAATTGCTCTTCTCACCCTTATCCCCCGTCTCCCTCTCTCTCCTATTCTTCCCCCTGACGCCCTTCTACCTTCCTGCCACCCCACCTTTCACCTTCCCCACTCCTTTTCCTCTACACTCCACTCTCACTCTCCGCACTCTTCCACTTCTCGCAACACAGCACTCTTACACTCCTCACTCAATCGCACCGGAAACGGCTTATAAATGATATATATCGTTACTTAAAATTTTGTTTTCTTTGTGTCCGAGTTATTTATTTCTATATTATTAACCTTATAATTATTTTATGTGTCGCTGAAAAGATAAGTATTATTAGTAGGGCTCTTACTATTTCTCGGATTTACGGATATCCGAGCCTTGGGTATCCGAGTTTTGAGTATCCGAGTCTTGAGTATCCGAGTTTTGAGTATCCGAGTCTTGAGTATCCGAGTTTTGAGTATCCGAGTCTTGAGTATCCGAGTTTTGAGTATCCGAGTCTTGAGTATCCGAGTTTTGAGTATCCGAGTCTTGAGTATCCGAGTACTCGGATACCCACAAAATGTATATTCGGATATCCGGATATCCGGATACTTATTTAATTTAGATTCGAGTACCCGAGTATCAGGATATATCCGAGTACGCGAAGTACGCATTACAACTCGAAATCCGGAATAAGATCTGTATCCGGTTTCGAATATTTTATCATAATGACTCAATAAAGCTCTGTTTATTTGGATTCTAATTAAAGAGGGCCAGGTTGAACTACAGTGATTAAAACAAGAAATGGGAAGAGTATTACATTAATATTTTATTTACAGTTATACATATACACTACGATAATAACTCCCGATTTTGGTATAAAAAAACAAGTTTGTTTACATTTTCAGGCGATAAACACGATCTTTTGGCGGTTACAATATTACCTGCTGTAGAAAAGACCCTCTCTGAACTTGCTGATGATGCAGGTATGCACAGGTATTTTTTTGCTAAAAAAGCCATTTTTGGAAATTTAGGTTCCCGTAATTTCCACCAACTTATGTGATCAACGTTGTGACCAATTTGCTGTTCCCTCAAATACATATCAAATTCAGTAACTGAATGTTCTTCAGTACTATTTTTGGCAAATAAAAAATCTAAAGCAGTTTCATTTATATTTGGTATATTCTGGGACCCTATATCGTCATCTACCATATCACGTAATATTTTTTTTACTGCTTCATGAATTGATATTTTGACATCTTCTGACTCGAAATCGAGATCCTTGTGTCGAGGAGCCAAGAATGAAGCCTACTGAAGGATACTAATTTCAGATGTCTCAATATTAGGTTGTAATTGAAATCTTGTGGATAGATCCACAGCAAGTACTGTTTTCAGTTGTATTATTGTGTTGTTATCATCTGGGTCTATTATTAGATGTTTATCAATAATACTATGAATAATGGGACGAATCATCGATATGCTCACATTTTCTTCAGAACAAAATATCATTGTAGCAACCTCTATAGGCTTCAAGATCTTTATCATGTCTTCAAGAAGAGACCAATCATTTTCAGTCATTTCCAATTTTTTAGCGATATCTACTTTCGTCGTGTTTCGATCAGAAAGAACGGAAGTAATTGCGGACCTATTTTTAAGTAGTCTTTCACACATGTAGAAAGTGGAATTCCATCGAGTTGGACACTTCTGAATTAGCTGCAAGCGAGGGAGCTCTAATTGTTCTTGTTTTTTTTCGAGTGCACTTGTAGATAAAGCAGAATGCCGAAAATGACCCACTATTTTACTGCTTTAGGTACAAACTTCTTCAATGTCTTGTATATTAAGTCCCTTCTTAACGCTTAATTGTATTGTGTGAGCAGCACAACATACACCTTCAATACCTTGTTCCATTAAACCCACTGCATTAATTATGTTACGAGCATTGTCGTGAACGATTCCTACAATTTTATTTTTCAAACACCAATCGTCTATACAACTTTCAAGTCTCCTCGCCAGATTCTCAGCAGTGTGATTTTCTTCCATTTCTTCTGTTGTTAAAGTAAATTCTTTATATATCCAATTTTTATTTATGAAATGAATCGTAATGGTCAAATATGAATCTTGAGACCGAGATGTCCAACAATCTGTCGTCAAAGATGCAATTGGCTCAGTATTAAATTCATCTTGTAGCTTTGATCTTGTTTCTGTGTATAGCAATTTAATTCTTTTTAAAATTGTTTGTGAACATGGAACTTTGTATGTTGGATTAACTATTTTCATAAAATCCCGAAATCCTTTACTCGATACAAAAGATATAGGTAATTGAGTTATCGATATCATTTTCGCTAATGCTTGAGAAATTATCTCTGAATTCTGTGCTACTCTTCGTGAATTAGAAGACGCTTGTCCATTAATCTCGCTATTATCAAACTGTGCGGTCACATTATTTTCTTCTGAGGGATTATCTTCGTCAGTCGAAGTATTATATCGCCTAATTATAATAAATATGAGATTAAATATAAATATATTACCTTATGCCAGGCCTGCCCCATCGGGTGCAAATACCTCCTGAATTTCTGAGACCCGGGTAACAGCCGAGCGCGGGACTGGTTACGTTGCTAACGACAGCATGGCTTGCGGGAGAACTGCATGAGTGTGCGTCCATGTAAGCTCGTACCACGAGTCTGTAGCTTGGGCCCGGACACCTCTTTGCGATTCTGGGCGCCGGGTCAGGAGTCAAGCGTTGAGCTATTCGTTGCTCAGCTCCACGCTCGGCGATGCAATTGTTTGCTACTGTGGACATTTGATATGATTTAAATTGTACCGTCCTCAATGTGTGGATGATAGTAAGGAACCCCGAGATGATGCATATGTATAAGAAGCAACAAAATTGAAAATGTAGAAACGTATCTATTATAAAATTTCACCGAAACATAACATATTTAGAATGTTATTACTATATAAATAAATAAGTCGCAAAGAAAAAGAACAAAATCGTATTTAACGATATATTATATTTGTCTAGGGGTCATCATTGCATTTAGCGATCGTTGCAAGCGCAAAATTATATGCATAATGAATGTGTATGTACATTAGCGTCATACGAGGAATTAACAAAAATTTAGTGTGGTGAACTAATAAACCAATAATAATAATATATACATATATATATATGCAGGAGCTGTACTTCTGAAAGGCACCAGTTGCCGATCGAGATGAAACTTGGTGGGGTTTTCCGAGGGGTGTGGATAGACCCCAAATATAAAATCTTAGCTTCGGGAATTAATGCGTTCAAAAGATGCAGGGGTAATTGTGCACAAAAGGGTACAGCACACCTTACCGATTTCGATGAAATTTAAAGGTGTTGTAAACCTCAATATTCTCAACAACTTTATCCTATATAACCGCCGCACGGCCTTAGTTTCTGAGATATTCACAAAAACTTTAGTAAACTTTTCCTCGTGGATTTGAACGAATATTTTTAAGCGCTTTACCACTGTCACCCCTCTTAACAGTATTTCTGATGACTTATTTCGACACAACGCAATCCACTTTCCACACTGTCTCGGCTATTATATTGGTTGGGGCTAGATTAGTCGGGGGAGAGGGGGCAGCGGCCGCGCCCCGCTTGCGGGCGCGTAAAGCATGATAGCGAGCCGATGTGAGTTTGAGGATGCTAAAAATGAGACTGTAGTTACAAATATCGCGCGGGGGCTTGCAACAATTGTTTCTTTCCTGTTTTGGTCGAAAACAAACATAAATGTTACACGCCCATCATGTAATGCTCCATGTCGCGCACAGCAATTACAGCTCCCCCAAAGTAACTGAATCTTCCAAACGGGTGAACTCCCGAAGCTAAAATTTTATATTTGGGGTCTATCCACACCCCTCGGAAAACTCCACCAAGTTTCATCTCCATCGGCGACCGGTGCCTTTCGGAACCATATCTAATGCAGGTAAATACACATCATTGCACATATTGATACTACAACTACAAAATTATATACATAACTGCGATACACGTATAATTCAAGAAGAATACAAAGTGGGGTACGTAAGTATAATTCCACTTGCATAACCGATTGTACATATATAATATATGCAATATGTATGGAATTAAAATATATAGTGTCGTATTGTTTCCTTATCGGTACGTTTTACTATGTGTTGTCGTGTTTGCTTGCCTAAACGTGTTATGTTGTGAACCAAATTTCCACGTGTACATGGGGTATGGCAACCTGCCGTATTTATAAAACCAGAAGTTTCTTGTCGAAGATGGAAGAACCGATTAAGAATTCTTCTGTCTTCTTTCTTGATATCAGTCAATCTATTCCAGATTGTCTCTGAATTTTGGAGTAGGGATGAAAGCTCGTTGGATGAACACATGTTTCTTAGAACTACGTACCTGGTACCTCTTTACCTTCTTGGGGGTGGAAGGGAATGGTCAATAAACTGTCGGTGTTGGAACCGTTACCGTCGCGCGAAAATTAATATGACCGGTTGCAGCCCACTCCTAAGTAATAAAGTTGTAAACCGAGTTGGCCTGTAGGGCTGTAGGCCAGTGTAGGCCATGATGACAAAAATGCAGTAGAAATATGGGCTTCGAAGTGGTTAAAGTTAATTTGAAGGACGTTGGCTGCTGACAGATCTGTTGGCTTTATGAGTTTATTGCTGCCACGTGTATTTTGACGAATTCGTTGGATTTAGTTACGAGACACGAAATAAAACGTACATCTGGCGATAAATCATTAACTCTGTGGAGTTCGCGGTCCTAAAAAGTCCATATTGCCGTGGCCCAATATGGACTTTTGAGGACCGCGAACTGTACACCGTGGCCTGTACGTATACATCTGAGAGATACAGTAATTTAAAATCTGTGCTGCAGTGGTCGTTTTTGCATTAATGTGATTAAAATAAATACAATTTATAAGTATGTTACATGTATCCGGGTACACCTGTGTTCCACCTTCTATGAGTGGGTTATGAGTGGGGCGTCGCGTCGCGATCGTGAATGTTCCAACAACATTGTGAGCTAGCGAGCGAGATAACAATTATCGTAGTAAAATCCACGAATTCGTCAAAAAACACGTAGCAGCAATAAACTCATAAAGCCAACAGATCTGTCAGCAGCCAACGTCCTTCAAATTAACTTTAACCACTTCGAAGCCCATATTTCTACTGCATTTTTGTCATCATGGCCTACACTGGCCTACAGCCCTACAGGCCAACTCGGTTTACAACTTTATTACTTAGGAGTGAACTGCAACCGGTCATATTAATTTTCGCGCGACGGTAACGGTTCCAACACCGACAGTTTATTGACCATTCCCTTCCACCCCCAAGAAGGTAAAGAGGTACCAGGTAGATACGTAGTTTTTAAGAAACATGTGTTCATCCAACGAGCTTTCATCCCTACTCCAAAATTCAGAGACTTTCTGGAAAAGATTGACGGACCTCATTTTGGAAAAAGCTCCTCAAGTGTCAAGACGTTGAAGGAAATCTTTTAACACGTACATAAAACGCGAAGTCATCCTGCATAGCATATAGTACCAGTGTACCTCATCGCTTCGCTGTGAAGTGCTATCATTAGGATTATACAATATATATAGTGTTGTGCAAACTTACGTTTAAAAAAAAAATGGCTTCAACATCGACAAGTGGGAGTCCACGGATTGTGAAGCCCATAAAGACCATATGGGAGGAACTGTTCTTCGTTACGGAGCATAGAGGTGCCGCTATATGCCTCGTGTGTTGCACGAAATTTAATTGCATTAGGAAATCTAGTGTCAAAAGACATTATGATAATCGTCACGCCAAGGACTACAAAAATTTGACGGGTCGACGGCGGAAACAGAAAATTGATTCATTGAAAGAAAGCCTGAGACAATGTGAGGGAGATTCATTGGACGAGGTAAGTCATTTTTCATCTTACGGATTATTCCATGTCAGCTCGATCATCATTTCTTACGTGAAAACTATCGTTTATTGCGGGGGGTTCTTATTATGAAAATGGACTGCGCGTATGACCTAATTATGTTCTGGGACCGGGTGAAAACCGAGCGCGGAACTGTGAATGGAGTGTCGGTTCATTTTCCTGATATCAAAGGAAAATGTGGTCAATTTAAGGGGGTATATTCGTTTGAACCCTCGGAAAATGTGTACATTTTGTGTATTTTTTTACAAGTCAACGGCTTGACGAAGATTTCCAGTTTTTTACGATCTTTACATAGTATTAGGAACTACTTAAGAAAAAAGTTTCAGTTAAAAACTATTGTTTTTCGGAAGTTATGGATACATATCTGAAAGTCTCTCAATTTCAGACGGCTAAACGGT
The DNA here is from genome assembly GCA_947577245.1 of Andrena bucephala. NCBI lineage: Eukaryota > Metazoa > Arthropoda > Insecta > Hymenoptera > Andrenidae > Andrena > Andrena bucephala. Next base: position 66,121,525 of record OX387717.1, read on the forward strand.
GGCCCTGAAAAAAACTGTATGTCGTGTCTGAAATAAAAAACAGTACAATTTTCTTATACAATATGTTAATAGCTATCGTCCTACGGGGCTGATTTTGAAAATTTTAGAAAATAAAGAAATGGCGAGAAATCAAAGGTAAAGTTAGATTAAATCCGATTTTTGACACTTTCAAACGGTTATAGCCCCTTGACGCGGAATAACCCATGTCCTGCCATGTTCCAAGAATTTTCTTTCATTATCAATTCTTCTTTTAACTTTTAATTATTTTTTAACATTGACTGCCGATAGTAAATCATTGTTTTAATCATAGAAAAATAGTAGTACGAGTCGTGAAGCTGTAACGCGCAGCTTCAAAATTGCGCTAAAAATAGCGAAAGCCTCACGACCATACACAGATGGAGAATTCGTGAAGGAGTGCCTGCTGGTTTGTGCAGAAGATCCACAGCAGCACAAGAAAGTCGAAGCAATTAGTCTTGGGCGGAATACAGTCACGCGCCGCATTCAGGAGATGGCTGAAGATGTGACGCGCCAGTTATGGCATTTATGCCATACTTTTGTTGCATTCAGCCTAGCTGTGGATGAATCCACGGACATTTCGGGGACTCCGCAGGTCGCGATATTTATTCGGGGGATTAATGAAAATTTAATAGCAACGGAGGAACTGCTAAATTTTTGCCCCTTGAAAGACACCACAACAGGGGAAGACATCATGTCGTGTGTGGAGGAGGCGGTCGATAATTTGAGTTTAGATTGGACGAAGCTAGTATCTGTCTCCACTGATGGTGCTCCTGCCATGGCTGGCAGGAATACAGGTTTCGTTGGCCGCCTCCGATGAAAATTAGGAAATTTAGCAGTTCCTCAAGAAATTGACGCAATACATTGTACTATACATCAACAAAATTTGTGTGCAAAGAGCATTGAATTAGAACATGTTATGTCAGTGGTAATTCAAACTACAAATTATATTAGAACGAATTCCCTAAAACGACGGCAATTTAGAATACTTTTGGAAGACGTGAATTGGGATTGCGGCGAGCTACCATTGCACACCGATGTACGATGGCTTAGTAGGGGAAAAATTCTCGATAGATTTTTTAATCTGCGAGAAGAGATTTCTCATTTTGTGGACGCGGTAGGTCGGCCTGTACCCGAATTGGTCCAAAATAATTGGTTGTGCGATTTAGGATTCATGTCTGATTTGGCAGATCATTTAAAGTCTTTAAATTTCGAATTGCAAGGAAAGGGCAACACAATTGTTGATTGCCACAAATCAATTTGCGCTTTTGAAGCGAAAATTGAATTGTGGAAAACGCAATTAAACGTAAATAATGTCTCCCAATTTCCGAAATTAGGATCCCTAATCACGCCCAATAAAAGTACTGATGTGTATAAAAATACATTAAAAAAGTTGGGTGATGAATTTACAAAACGATTCGGTGATATAAAGGCGCTCCAAATTCAATTTCAGACACTTTCAAATCCATTTTCAATAGATATACACACGGTTTCACCTGCGCTGCAATTAGAGCTACTAAATTTAAGATCCGACCTATACCTGAAAGAGAAATTCTTCATTAAAAACGATTATGAGTAGTTTTTATAAAAATTTCCCAAAAATAAAATACCCCCATTTATATAAGACCGCATCGAAAATATTAGCAATGTTTGGTACAACTTATTTATGCGAACAGCTATTTTCTAACATGAAGAAAACGAAATCATCAAGTCGGGCATCATTGAAAGATTACAACTTAAGATGTAGTTTAATGCTAAGTGCACGCAGAAATCTGGCCCCTGATATACCACGTTTAGTGAAACAAACACGACAACATTGACTAAAGACACAATAAAAATAGACTGACATGATATGTTCTAATTCCATATATATGCACCATTGCATATATTGTATGTGTACAATGGGTTATGCAACTGGAACTGCACTTTGGTTACTAAACTGTAGTAACTTTAGTAACTAAAGTGTAACTCCAGTTGCGTAACCCATTCTACATATACAATATCAAATTTGTACAACATTATATACATAATACGATACACGCAAAATTCAAGAGGAATACAAGGTCGGGTGCGCTATTGAATGTGCACAATGGGTTACGCAAGTGGAAGTAAAGTGTATCTCGGTTTGCATAACTGCCAATCGCCATAACCTATTGTACACATACAATATCGCACCCCACCTTCTATTCCTCTTGAATTTTGCGTGTATCATGTTATGTATATAATTTTGTAGTCGGTGTATATGTACAATGTTCTGCATTAACTGCATGGATGCGCGCGCGCGTGTGTGTGTGTGTGTATTCATGCAGGTTTATTCAACCCATTTTATTTTCATTAATTCCCCGCATAACAGTAATGTACATACACATTCCTTATGTATAAAACTTTGCGCTTGCATCGATCGCTGAGTGCAACAAAGACTAATACACAAATGTATATATGTATATAATTTTGCGCTTGCATCGATCGCTGAGTGCAACAAAGACTAATACACAAATGTATATATGTATATAATTTTGCGCTTGCATCGATCGCTGAGTGCAACAAAGACTAATACACAAATGTATATATGTATATAATTTTGCGCTTGCATTGATCGCTGAGTGCAACAAAGACTAATACACAAATGTATATATGTATATAATTTTGCGCTTGCATCGATCGCTGAGTGCAACAAAGACTAATACACAAATGTATATATGTATATAATTTTGCGCTTGCATCGATCGCTGAGTGCAACAAAGACTAATACACAAATGTATATATGTATATAATTTTGCGCTTGCATCGATCGCTGAGTGCAATTAAGACTAATACACAAATGTATATATGTATATAATTTTGCGCTTGCATCGATCGCTGAGTGCAACAAAGACTAATACACAAATGTATATATGTATATAATTTTGCGCTTGCATCGATCGCTGAGTGCAACAAAGACTAATACACAAATGTATATATGTATATAATTTTGCGCTTGCATCGATCGCTGAGTGCAACAAAGACTAATACACAAATGTATATATGTATATAATTTTGCGCTTGCATCGATCGCTGAGTGCAATTAAGACTAATACACAAATGTATATATGTATATAATTTTGCGCTTGCATCGATCGCTGAGTGCAACAAAGACTAATACACAAATGTATATATGTATATAATTTTGCGCTTGCATCGATCGCTGAGTGCAACAAAGACTAATACACAAATGTATATATGTATATAATTTTGCGCTTGCATCGATCGCTGAGTGCAATTAAGACTAATACACAAATGTATATAATATGTATGTATATATTTATTAGTATATAATTTTTTACTTTTGCAAATGTGTATATATATATATATATATATATATATATATATCGTTCAATACAATTCTGTTCTTTATCTTTGTAAGTTATTTATTTATATAGTAATAACATTCTAAATGTGTTATGTTTCGGTGAGAATTTATAATACGTTTCTATATTTTCAATTTTATTGCTTGTTATACATATGCATCATCCCGGGGTTCCTTACCATAATTCTATAGTAGCAAAGAATAGCATAGCCGAGCTTGAAACCGAGCAACGAAATAGCTCCATGCATGGCTCCTGACCCGGCGCCCAGAATCGCAAAGAGGTCTCCGGGCCCAAGCTACAGACTCATGGTACGAGCCTACATGGACGCACACTCATGCAGTTCTCTCACAAATTTCGCAACGGGTAGCAATGGACCAGTCCCGCGCTCGGCTGTTACCCGGGTCCCAGAAATTCAGGAGGTATTTGCACCCGATGGGGCAGGCCTGCCTTATGCCGTTTCAAAATAAAAACTTACCGTCGTTTGTTTTGTACAGCTTCATCCTCCGTCCTGAGGGAATGTACATTTGTCAAATGTTTGTTCAGGGATGACGTTGAACTCCCGATTGAAAAAATACGATCACAAATGTCACATTTTGCTTGATAATTTTCTATTTTGGTGCAAAATCGCCACACCCAACTGCGTTGTGACATTATAATTTATGAAATATATGAACTAATTAAAAAATATCTAATATATGAAATATGTATATGTTATGTACATATATAAACTAGAGTGTATAACACAATATGTAATTTATATGTAATTGAAATATGTATATGTTATGTACATATATAAACTATAGTGTATCACACAATATGTAATTTATATGATATACTAATGTAATGTTAATTTGAATTGAATTTATTCTCTTAATACGTAACGTAGCTAACAACGTGAGGACAACGACTGATTGTCGACAATCGTTCGTTCTCGATCGCTTGAGAAACAAAAACGGTAGCATGCATACATTGTATGAGAAATCACACACAGTTGTCTGTTTCGAATGTGTAGTCGTTTGTCTTTTGCATCACTCACACATAGTATATGGGTTTAGCCTGCAGAGATACTGAGTTGCAAATAAAAAAAGTGTTTGATATCCGAATCTAAATTAAGCAGGTATCCTTATTCCAAAATCAAAGATACAAGATGAACTTAATAGTCTTAATACTGAGCTACCGATTCTATCTGTGACGACAGATTGTTGGACATCTCGGTCTCACGATTCATACTTGACCATTACGATTCATTTCATAAATAAAAATTGGATATATAAAGAATTTACTTTAACAACAGAAGAAATGGAAAAAAACACACTGCTGAGAATCTGTCGAAGAGACTTGAAAGTTGTACAGACGATTGGGGTTTGAAAAATAAAGTTGTAGGAATCGTTCACGACAATGCTCGTAACATAATTAATGCAGTAGGTTTGATGGAACAGGATATTGAAGGTGTATGTTGTGTTGCTCACACAATACAATTAAGCGTTAAGAAGGGACTTAATATACAAAACATTGTAGAAGTTTGTACCAAAAGCAGTAAAATAGTAGGTCATTTTCGGCATTCTGCTTTAGCTACAAGTGCACTCGAAAAAAAACAAGAACAATTAGAGCTCCCTCGCTTGCAGCTAATTCAGAAGTATCCAACTCGATGGAATTCCACTTTCTATATGTGTGAAATACTGCTTAAAAATAGGTCCGCAATTACTTCTGTTCTTTCTGACACCTAAAATCAGTATTCTTGAGTTGGATTCATTCTTGGATCCTCGACACAAGGATCTCGATTTCGAGTCAGAAAACGTCAAAAAATCAATTCATGAACCAGTAAAAAAATATTACGTCATATGGTAGATGACGATATACGGTCCCAGGATATAGCAAGCATAACAGAAACTGCTTCAGAATTTTTATTTGAAATGTATTTAAGGGAAATTAAGAGAAACTAAATTTCCAAAAATGGCTTCCTTAACAAAAAAATACCCATGTATGCATACATGCAACATCAGTAACTTTACAGCGGATAATATTGTAACCACCAAAAGATCATGTTTGTCACCGGAAAATGTAAATGAACTTGTTTTTTCATACCAAAATAAGAAGTTATTATCTTAGTGTGTATGTATAACCGTAAATAAAATATTAATATAATTCCCTTCGCATTTCTTGTTTTAATCACTTCAGTCAAACTTGCTCCCTTTAATTAGAATCGATATAAAGAAAGCTTTATTCAGCCATGATAATAAAATATCCAAAACCGGGTACTCGGATACTCGGATCCAAGTACGGATATCCGGATACTCAGATCCGGATTTCGATCCGGATTTCGAGTTATAACGAGCAATCCGGATACTCGGATATCCGGATAGTAAGAGCCCTAATTATTAGTAATAAATGTTTTATTAACAGTAGAATCGAACCGTCAAGTCATACGAAATGCCGGCAGTAGCAAATGTTTTGGAAATTTCATGACCCCACCGAATTATATTACGGGACCTGCTCTGCACAGGGGCCCCACAAGGAACCCAACCATATATGTATACTTACGCTACGCGGCTACGAGCCCGCACCTACACTACTGCAGTTCGCCTCACCTATTCTACGCGTAGTAACGGCGTACGGCTGGTTGCTCGGCGCTAGGCGTTGAAAAAGGCTCGCTGTGCAGGCCTGCCACAGAGCAACACAAACAATCTGAGCGAAATTAAAAGAATCCTACACCAATCAATCACCTGGGAAAACTCAAACCGCGCATAACGGTCCAATGCTGGATATGCCAGCGACTTGGACACTCCTCATCTAATTCTAACGTCCCTTATCGCTGCGTTAAATGCGCCGATACCCACGAACCGGGACATTGTAAAATCGACTCCGCCAACACCGACAATTCGCTAGATAATAAGAACAACTTTCACTGCGTTCTCTGTGGCAACGAAGGCCATCCCGCTTCCTACAGAGGTTGCCCAACGTTCATTAACAAACAACAAGCAACAACAAAATTACAAAACATCCAAAAAACAAACAGGGAACTAAAAATCACAAAAATTGAAAAATTAGTAAACCCAAAATTCTCGTACAGTCAAATAACAAAAAACGCCAACGAAAAAGCCAACCACCAACCCCAAATCAGAAGTGAAACAACTAACCCCCTTCCACCATCTCCCTCCCTACCATACCCAGCCACACCCCCAACAAAATTTTACCAATATACTAGCCGACATCAGAAATAAAATAAGCCTGCTAGCAAAAATCACAGAATCAAATTCCGAAAAAATTAACACACTATTCCAAATAATACATTCCGTTCCAACCCTCAACCTGCAATGAATACACAAATACCGACGGTCCAAAACAGAAACCAAAAAATCTCAATCATAGAAATCAACATAAACTCACTATTCTCCAACCAAAAAAGAGACAATCTCCTTCAATTACTCAACGAACAAAAGCCGGATTTCGTACTATTAAACGAAACTAAACTTAACAATAACCACTACTTAGCATTCGCAAAATACACACTACACAGAACTGACAGAATAAACTCAAAGCAAGGAGGAGGAACCGCAATCTTAGCCAGCAAGACAATAAAACACAAACGAATTTTCCCAAAATGCTTAACAACCTTCACAAATTTAGAAGCAACAATAATAGAAACAAAATACACAAATTCCGAAAAAATAATAATAATTTCGGCCTACGTCCCTGGTAACCACAAAAGGGAGTTCATACCAGAACTAAACACCCTCTTCACCGAACTTCTCTTACAAGGGACGTTCGGTAACCCGAAAATTCAGAAAATGATGAAACTCGGTGTGCAAGTAGAGTAATTCATCCGTAACACAACCCTATTTTTTGTTGGTGCCAGAATGCAACTTTTAGGGGTGAAGTCACCCTTTGAAAAAATTCAGAATTTTTTTTCCGTGGAATATCTCGAGAACGGTGAGAGATATTGAAAAGAAGTTTAAACCGCGTGAAAATAATTTTCGAAAAATCCATATTTCTCAAGTTACCCCCACCACCAACCCTTGATATTAAGTTCTTGTATTTTTTAAATATAAGCTGAAATACCTCTGGATAATCTCTTTTCATACATATAAATAGTTTATGTGTTATATCTTTTTGCAAACAAATAAAACTTCTATTACCGAATTTGAAGTCCATTTTGGCAGTTTCCATTAATAACATGGTTTCTTAAAGCCTTATTTAGATTATTATTTATGTACAGTTCAGACAGCTTTCAATTATTTGAGCAAGGCAGTACGTACCTAAAATTGCATCAAAGGTAAAACTCATTAAAACTAATCGGTGACGTGCATGAATCAGTATGATAACAGCACATTCGTAAATGCATTACTTGAAGTGTAATCTTATTAGGCTATTTTGGAAACTACACGAAAAATAAATAGTGCGTGAAGATTTACAACGAGTTTGCAAAATATATATGTTATTGAAATGATGCAGAATCGCATTGATGCCGATGATCTTGTCGAACCTTCCGATTTGCATAATGCATATGTATATGAATTTTAAATGATTGTAAATCAATTTTACTTTTACATCCCACTAATATATATATAGAATATTACAATTAATATTAAATTGAATTATAACATTATAGCAGTTTTCATTAATGAAGTGTCCGCATAAAGTAATATTTAAACATTTGCAGTATCTTGTATTGTTTAATTATACATTGGAAGAATTATACTAATAGAAGACGATAGATACATTAAACAATACGGTTTGTAATTGGTACAATAATGACATTCTTCATAGAAATGATTGAAACAAAAATACTTGCCACACCATGCACATCGCATAACAGCCGGCTGCCCACAAATACTACATTTGGGTATAAGCTGTTCATTCCTGAAGTAACAGAAATCAACAGGGTTTTTAAATTCGCTGGGATGCGTTTCTAAATATCCGCTTTTAAACCAAGCATATTGAAAAAGGTTTTTGAATCTAGGCGATGAAAACTGGTTGTGGAGTCTTGCTGGAACTGTTGTCGCGGTTGTAACGTACCGCTACGATCGCCAGAAATTTTTCTCTTGTTTTACACAAATTGTTAATTATGTTTACCTTATATCTAAGAGAGCGCGTTCAAACAGCGCGCGAGTGAATTCAGTGACGCGCAACGCACGCGCATAACCGTCCTTTCAAACAAGCGAACTCAGTGCCGCGAGTGAATAGAGCGCGCGTGCGTAGACAGTACGAACAACCGGACGCTGAATTATCCAAGCGTAGTGCGCGAATGGCGCGAACCGGATGTTAATTGTAATTGGTGCGCGAGATCGCGCAGCTAGTGATTGGCGCGGGCCAAGTACCAACAAGAGGTATAAATACAGGCTCGCCAGCAGCAGAGAACAGACTTGGTTCTGCCACCGAACCTACGAGATCGAGGCCGCTTTCACTAGCCCCTCAGTCTTGAACAGTCTAGTCTAGAACAGTTTTTCTTAACTCAACGTCCTATGTCCAATCAATCCGAGGCCGCTTTAATTAGCCCCTCAACATCCTTCCGAGGCCGCTTTAACTAGCCCCTCAACATCCTTCCGAGGCCGCTTTAACTAGCCCCTCAACATCCTTCCGAGGCCGCTTTAATTAGCCCCTCAACATCCTTCCGAGGCCGCTTTAACTAGCCCCTCAACATCCTTCCGAGGCCGCTTTAACTAGCCCCTCAACATCCTTCCGAGGCCGCTTTAATTAGCCCCTCAACATCCTTCCGAGGCCGCTTTAATTAGCCCCTCAACATCTATCCGAGGTCGCTTTCATTAGCCCCTCAACATTCCATATCAAAGGCGTGGGCCAGCTAATAGGCACCAGAAGTCATACTAAATCCGAAGGAAGGAAGCCAAATTCAACTTCCATCTAGGGACGCTTTTACCGGCTACCTAGCTACAATCTGAGATCGCTTACACTAGCACTCAGCTACCATCCTAGAAAGCGTGGGCAAGCTGATAGGCAACTGGAAGCCACCACAATACAGAGAGAAGGAATCCTCTCGATATCTCAACTCAACATTACTAAATCGACCTAGCGTCAATTCTTGTATACAGACTACGTGTCTAAGGCTTAATGTTCAATACGATTTAGAATCGTATCTTTAGAATAATTAACGCGATAACCGACTTAGCGTCGAAAACACTATATAATACTCCTAATTACCGACTAAGCGTCGAAAACCCAAAACCGAGCGATATTCTTTAATACCGACCGAAACGTCGTTACTAGATTACCATATAAGGAATTATATTAATTATCGACTGAGTGACCAAGGGTCAATAACCATTTATTTTGAATAAACATTGTTATTTATTGCTAAAGAAGGACTCTCGTATCTTGGAATTCATTTCTTAATCGCACGCCACCCGAACCAATCCCACAAATTCACGGGTAAACCGCTCTACTCGTGAATCTCCTGTAAGAACGGCATCGTCTCGTTCGAGAACGTTACACGGTAAGACGTGTTTATCGACACGAGCGCTCGAGCAGCGGTTAGCACAGTTCGCGTAGTACATATCGTAGTGTAATAGACTAACGTACCGCGAGTGAGTAATTGAAAATCTCCAAAAAGAGATACAGATTTCTGTATCTAGATAGGGGTAAGGACCCCTATCAAAGATGAGTGTTTCTGGTAACAGGGGCACTCAATCTCAAAGTACTCAAGAAATGCAGCAGCCAACGGTCAACAACCAAAACGTCTCTTACGCTAAGATCGCACAGCAAACGGTTTATCCAAAAAGAGAACAAGCAATCGTTACTGATTCAGTGGAAGGTATTACAATTAAAGAATACGCAGTTGCTGTCGCTCAAATAATCGGACCACATAACATATTAAATATATCCAGAATATCCCACGGTAGAGTATGTTTATATTTAAGCTGTCAAGAAATAGCAGACAAACTGACAGAAACTCATAAACATATTAATATAAAGACTCATACACTAGAAATAAGGCCGCTAATATCTCAAACAAAACGGATCATAATCTCAAATGTGCACCCCGTAATTGTGATCGAATAATGTGATCGAAAATAAACTATCTGAATTTAACATTACTCCGAAATCACAAATTTCATGCATAAGAGCGGGATGGAATGATGCTGGCTTTACACACATACTCAGTTTCAGAAGGCAAATGTATGTGGACCAAGATGACGTATGTAAACTACCTGAGTCAATACAAATAGAGCACGAAAAAACCGTTTATTGGATTTACATCTCTGCGGAAAAACTTACTTGTTTCCTGTGCAAAGAGGAAGGGCACCTGGCCAAATACTGCAAAAATGTTGAAGTTAATACGCCAACTGTCACACCCACGTACTCGCAATCGGCAAACATACAAATACCAAGATCAAAAACAGAAAATCCTCAAACCAAAGCCTCTGAGCAATTAGAAAACCCGCCTTCGAAGGAAGAGACTGAAACCAATCAAGTAAAAACCCCAGAAATAAACATCTTTAAACGTCCTTTAACTATTTCTACACACACCGAAGAAATTACGGACTCAGACAACAGCGCCCCCGGGGAAGGGGATAAGCGAGAAAAAACGGAATCCCAAGGACCCATGAAGGAGAAAAGAAATAAAACACGACCAAAGAAGAAAAAAACCAAAACGCAGGAAGATACGGTAGATATAAAACAAAAATTAGAAAAGGCACGACACTTTTTTGAACTCAATGACGTAACTCCTACTGTAGACTTCAACAACCTTGTGAGTTTCTCACAGAAACATATGGCAACCCTAACACATTCTATATAGCATCAAAATACTCGCAGGATATACCCAAAATTACCGACATGCTAAAAAGAGTTTACGATCATGTAGAAGATAGAGCTTTGAAATGCCGCATCACAAGGATCATAAAAAAATTCAAAACCCAATGGACTATACTAATGTTAGCGAAGAGCTTTCATCATCAGAAGAATGAACTTTACTCCTCAATATACAACTTCGCAAGCACAAAATTCCTCCATGACACAACCAAGAAGTTCGTACAATCAACTGAAAATTCTATATTGGAACGCCAGAAGCATCAACAGACACAAAGAAGAACTGATTCCTATCTTGAAAGATATTGACATCTTTGTATGTGTGGGGACATGGTTAAAAGAAGAAAATAAAATAGAGTTTTCCGGATTTAATTGCTATCGTAAAGACAGAAGACACTCACGCGGTGGGGGCATCTTAATCTTACTTCGAAAGAATCTATTTTTTACTGAAAGAACAAACTTAATCATACCTGATGACAGCGTAGAAATAAGTAGTATAAAAATAACTAACGTTCATCCTATTCTTAACTTAATAGTTTGTTACCGAATTCCTGGTTTCAATCTCTCCCATGACAAATGGAACCAAATAGTCAGCAACACCGCACAGGTAAGCTCAAATTGCCTATTTATGGGTGACTTAAACGCACACCACGTAGTGTGGAATTGCACACAAAATGACGCAAACGGCGAAAAGCTACTCCAAGCTATCGACGACCATAACCTTTTCTTGCACAACACAAATACACTTTCTCATATTGATTTTTATAGAGCCAAAAAATTGAACTTAGATCTTATATTATCTTCAAATGCTTTAGCAGACAAAATAACAGTTGAAATAAATGACGAAACCTGGGGTTCGGATCACTTTCCAATTTTTGTTACAATGAGCGCTGAAAAAAATCTGTATCATAAAAAGTCATTTAGAATCTACTCACTTCGAACAGAATGGGAGGAAGTTTCAAAATTGCTAGAAAACGCGTACCCGGAGTTCTTATCTCATGCATATACTAATCTATCTGCATCGCAAAAATATAAAAAGTTCATCGAAATTATAACACAGGCTATAAAGACTAATACGCCAGTTAAAAAAACCGTAAACCCCATACAACATAGAAATCCAGTACCCTGGTGGGACTCGGAATGCGACCAATTAAAAAAACAAAGAAAAGAGGCTTACAAAAAATGGGACCGTACATACCAATTGGAGGACCTTATAAAATATAAGAAAGCAGCAGCATTAGTTAAAAAAGTATTTAAAAGAAAAAAGAAAGAAAGCTTTAGGGAATTCTCGGAAACAATAAATTTTCAGACGAACAGAACATACACTTGGAACAAATGCAAAATATTTAAAAACAAATGGATTAACACTCAGACGGTGTGTAGTACCTGTTACGAGCCGGGGCTGCGGCAACGCGAGAGGCCGGCGAGAAGGGTATTTCCCAAGGAATATGGTTTATGAGTTTGTTAGTTAGGTGCGCGGACGAACCTGATGCGAAATCAGGGAGCCGCTAGGATTATTGACGGCGAGGACGAACCTGATGCGAAATCAGGGAGCCTCTAGGAATGGAGTCAAACGCGGACGAACCTGATGCGAAATCAGGGAGCCGCAGGAGGGTGAAACGTCGTGAACGAACCCGATGCGAAATCGGGGAGTCACTAGGATAGAGTTCACAGACGAACCTGGTGCGAAACCAGGGAGCTGTTAGGAGTTTGGATTATTCACAGACGAACCTGGTGCGAAACCAGGGAGCTGTTCGGAAGTTGGTAGATTTACAGACGAACCTGATGCGAAATCAGGGAGCTGTAGGATACGGACGAACCTGATGCGAAATCAGGGAGCCGTAGGAGGGTAAGGTTTCGTGGACGAACCTGATGCGAAATCGGGGAGCCACTGGGTTGGAGGAGATGCTTTGTTTTGGATGAAGGGTTGCGAACGAACCTGATGCTAGATCAGGGAGTCGCGGGAAATGTTAGTAATGCCTCGTAACTCTTAATTTATGTTTGATACAACTCGAGCGGTAAAGCTGTATCAGTGGGTGAGTGCTACTAATATTATAAGGATCGCTGGGTAAAAGATGGGTTTAACGAAATCGACTCGATTTACACGTGAACACCATTCGTGTATTCAATAATTGATTATTGTACAAATGTAAGTGTCGCGGTTAAATAATAAATAAAAGTTAATTACCACTAGTTGCACCGTGTTGACGCACTGGCGATGCGGGGACGTACGAGTAGCTATTTCAAAGTGCCAAATAGAATATAAACCGGACTCGCGGATTCTATGAGGTTAACTTTAATTCTGACGGAGACTTTAGCTCGATCTTAACCAACTCTGTACGAACGTGACTCTACGCGTGACTCTATAGCTTTTAACCAACGAGGGTAGAAACCAAAGGGTTTATATAGTCCCAAAAATGAGTGGGGATTCATTAGGAGTTTCCATATAAGGAAATCCTTCGGGGTCGTCGTCGTGTCACTCCCGTTCCCATGGTCGTGATCCAGATGGTCGAGATCATGACCCCCTTTAGTGGTGTATGACAAGCAACAGGATTTTAGGGCGTTTTCCCTTCTCAGAAGCGAGCTCGAAAGTGGTTGAGAGTGGTGTATGGAAAGATTCCACATACGTAACATCTCCCCCCTTAGACAAAACATCGCGATTTTCGTGATGCTTTTCAAAAGAAAGAAAAACGCCCCACCAATCCTCTTATAAACAAAAGTGTAAATGAGAATTGTCGGGTGTAGTGTGGTGTGATTCGTGTACTTATCGCTAGGTGTTGCGGGGTGTAAGAGTTCTAGTTGTCGCTGGGCACCACGTAGCCGATCTCCAGCCAGTGTTCGATGACGTCCGGTGATGGTCGGTCCAGCGTCAGCGTTGCAGTGATGCCATCCTTCTGTTCCCCATCAGCATCTCCGTGCTGGTTGTTGTTTGCAGGGGCGGCGATTGGAAGGTGTTGAGTACCCCTCAGGTAGACCCTCACTGCTTGCCAGGGTATGTCTCGAAAGCAAGGTGGTAAGGACCATATTTGGGCAGACGGTCGGCTTATCGTTTTGCCGTGGATGAAGAATAAGCGTGTTTTAATTTGTCCTGATGCTTTGTAATTGACTTATGACGTGTTTGTAGTACTACGTTGTTCAGGTCCATCACGTCTATTATCTGGTACGGTCCAATGTAATGTGGATCAAATTTACTAGTGCGCGGTTCCTTGAGTACGTAGACAGAGTCGTCTACGTTAAATGTTGCTGGTTTTGCGCGAGCGTCATAATAGCCTTTCGAGCGGATTTTTGCTTTATTTAGATTATCAGAAGCTATATTGCGAATATTAGTCATATGCGTTATCAATTCTATTAAGTAGTCTCCATACGACTTTAGTTTTTCACCGGTTGGAAAAGAGGTTGGTTCTCGAGCTGGTTTTCCAAAGATTAATTCGTATGGGGTGAAATTTGTTGCTTCGTGAACGGATGTATTGTAAGAGAACATTGCGAATGGTATTAATAAATCCCAGTCTTCATAATTATCCATGTAATGCTTGAGGTATTCGGTGAGGACGATGTGACTTCATTCCAGAGATCCATTGGTTTGTGGTCTATATCCCGAGGTTGTGATTTGCTTGATTTTGAATATTTCAGAGAGATTGGTCATAAGTGTTCCGATGAAGCTAGTTCCCTTGTCTGTTAGTATTGCGCGAGGTGTACCGTAAATTGCGATGAAATGTCAAGCGAAAGCATCTGCAATTGTAGCAGCTCGAATGTTAGGTATTGCTACGGCTACGCAATATTTTGTTAAGTTATCTTGAATGGTGAGAATGTGTCTCTTCCCACTGGGTGTAATTGGTAAAGGTCCTACTGTATCCAAGGAAATTTTGTCAAAGGCTCCTATAGGTGTGTCGGTGATTAACATCGGCTGACGAGTTTTCGCTCGAACTAATTTTTGTTCTTGACAGCTTTGGCATCTTCGGATGTAGTCTTGAATGTCGTTGCGCATTTGTGGCCAATGGAATTTTGAACGAATGCGTTTGTATGTCTTCGTTACTCCTTTATGTCCTCCAATTAAACTGTCGTGAGCTTCGCTGATGATGTGCTGTCTGTCTTCTTCGGATGGTGTTGTGATGGTACAGTTGCATAAAATAATCTGTAGGCCGGTTCCTATGAAAACCTCTTCTAATATCTTGACGAATTCGTTAGACGGTATTTTGTGAAGGTCTCCCGTGGCAGAAATTCGGAATGATTTAGTCTGGTTTTGATCCAAGGTGTGTCGAAGAGTTTTCAATCCGTTGAGCACATCTACTCTTTTAATATTATCAAAGAAGTTTTCTGCGATTATTATACTGAAAGTTTTAAATAATCCATTGTTCGTAGTTATCACGTGTCCCTTTTTTGGTTGCGTTGCTAGAAGATTTGGTTTATTAATCACCTCAGTGTCTAGTAATAACTTTCCAACGGGGTTTACTAAATTGCAGTCGGCTGAAATGAAGTGTACGTAATGTTCTTCTTCAGCGGTAAAGTTATTTGAAGAAACAATAATTTTATGTGGTCGCTCTAATGGGATCTGTTCCAGATCGCCAAGGTTGCTTGAATTTTCGATGTCGGTAGTGAAAAATGGGTAAGGGTCAAGCGTGCGGTCAAAGACGGTTGACCTGCTGTCAGGTGGTTGTTCTGCACTTGCTTTGGTCATGGCTCCTGCAGGTAGCTGGTTTGTTGAGGGTTGCAAAGGTTCATCCATGATTTCTGATGATACCTGTGATGTACTGAGTAAATCTTGTTGAATGTTTCTTGCATTTTCTATTACAGTATTTTCGAGCGGCTCCTCAAAGGATATCAGATTGTCAAATACGGTCTGGTCCTTATCTAGAGTGGAATTTGCTACGGGCGAAAAAGTATTTATGGTCTCCTGGCGTTCATCTGGCATCGTTACCTCTTGAGATAAGGTGGGAAAAGATCGGTTCTTGTGTATTACCGGAGAATGTTGAACGTTCCCACGTGCGGCTTCTTCTATTTCATCTGAGCTGCTACTTGTCTCCCGGTACTTAGGTCGATTTTCCCTGTCGCGTCGTAACTGTCGTATGCGGTGCCCAATTGTCTCGGTGTTAGCGTCTGTTTTCGGTATCTGGACTTTGAAGTCAGGATCCTGGGGTCCTCGTGGAATAAGTGGCAGGCAGGCAGAAACTGGGTTGCGCGATAGTGCGTCTGCGTTCTTATTCGTTTTTCCGGATTTATGGACAACCTGATACTCGTACTCTAAGAGTCTGAGTTTCCATTTCATTAGTCTTGAAGTGGGGTCCTTGACAGAGTGTAGCCAGACCAGTGGTCTGTGATCTGTAACGAGGGTGAATGGGGTTCCGTAGATGTAAGGTCTGAAGTATCTTACGGCGTAAACCATGGCCAAACATTCCTTTTCAGTAGCTGAATAGTTCTTCTCTGGTTTATTTAAGCTGCGGGATGCGTAGGCAATCGGCAGGTCGTTTCCTATGTCTCCTTGGCTAAGAACAGCTCCAATAGCGTAATCAGATGCATCTGTTGTTACAATAAACGGTTTACTAAAATCTGGGTATTGTAATATGGGTTGTTGACAAAGTTCATTACGTAATAGCTTAAAACTCTGGTCTTGTTCTTCTGCCCATTTGAATTTGATGCCTTTTCCTAATAAGTTGATTAAAGGTTTTGCTTTTGTGGTGAAATTAGGTACGAATCTTCGGTAATATCCTACAAGTCCCAAGAATTGTTGAATGTTCTTCTGCGTTGTGGGTGTGGGAAAATCTTGAACAGCCTTTAATTTCCTAGGATCAGGTCTTACTCCTTCCTTTGAAATAATGTGTCCAAGGTATGCAACTTCCTTTCGCAGGAATTGACACTTGTTGGTCTGAAGGGTTAATCCATGTTCTCGAAGGCGATTTAATAACTTTTTGACTTTGATATTATGTTCCTGTAATGACGATGCGTAGATCACTATGTCATCCAAGTAGACAAAGAGGTCTGTTCCTTGAAGTCCAGTCAGTGCTTGATCCATCAGACGTTGAAAGGTGGGTGGTGCATTCTTTAATCCGAAAGGCATTCGAGAGAATTCATAATGTCCAATTTGGAGTGGTGAATGCTGTTTTTGCTTTATCTTTCGGATCCATTTCTGTTTGATGAAATCCACTAGCGAGATCAAAGACTGAGAAATATTTAGCTCCTCCTAATCGATCTAAAATCTCGGTGATTCGAGGTAACGGGTACTTATCGGAAATTGTTATTTCATTGAGACCGCGGAAATCTATTACCAGTCGCCAACGTTTATCCGTTTTCATCTTCTTTCTTCGGTACAATCCATAAAGGTGAGTTATATGGAGATTTGGAAGGTGTAATTATACCATTTGATAATAAAGCGCTGATTTGTTTTTGAATTTCCTTTTGATGAATGAGAGGGTAGCGATATTGTCTCGTGTTGATTGGAATATCGCTGGATGTATAGATTGAATGTTTAAAGTCGGAAGCCTTACCGAGTTTATCTCCAGGAAGATAAAATCGGTCGGGAAATTCTTTAACTAAATTTGTAACGAAATCTAGTTCTTCCTTGTTCAAATGTTTGGTGTTCAGAGCTTCCATGACGGGTGTTCCGCAGCTGAGTAAAAATCTTCATCTGTCGAACTGAAGATATCAAACGGCTCCAAAGTTTGTGGTTCTATCTCCACGTCCAGGGGTTCATCGCTGGTGTTTCTTGCCATAACGTAGCACTTCCCTTCATTGTTTTTCACAACTGCTTCCCCTATGTAGAGATGCTCGAGAGTCTTGATACGTGGTAAATACCCTTCCCTAATCCTCGGGTTTGCTATTGTTATAGCAATCTGTTGTGACGTCCTAGGTTCAATACGATGTTTGGTCGACGTCGATAGTTTGTTAGTTTGAAGTATGTCCTGATAATTTGAAAAACGCAGAGGCCGGGTTGGTTTATCATTTAATACCAAAGTCCCATGGTAATAGGAAATTTCGGCCTCCTCCTGTTTTAAAAATGGGCTTCCTATTAATCCATCTGCTTCTATTGCAAGCTCTTTTACCACATAGAAAAGTGCGGGAGCTTCGTGGATATGAAGAATTGTTGTTCCTAAAGTATGAATTGGATTAGCTGTGATTCCGGTTAACTCAATTTCTTCCCGAGAGCTTATCGTAGCTTTTTCTCCCAGGGCAGTGATAACTTCTAAATTTACAGATGCTCCACCATCAATCAAGAATTCTCCCGTTCCTGACTCCAGTTCTGGAACCTTGGTTTTGATGCGTGGGGCAGGTGCTTCTTTGACGAGGTTTCCTCTTCGAAGCGGACTGTCCTTTGGCGAGCTTATTTGTTTCCGCTCATCGTGTCGCCTATACGTTGAGCGCGATCGAAGTTTAAAGACTTGTTTGATTCGACAGATGAATCTCGCGAGTCTCGTTGATATTTCGGGCTACGCGGATGTTTCCTACAGGATTTTCCGTCATGCCCAGTCGTACCGCAATGCCAGCAATATAAACTCGGCTTACGATTTTTGTCGGGATTTTTTAAAATGGAATAATATTTTTCTCCATCATCTGCGTACGATGAGTCGGAGCGATAAGAAGGGGACTTCGAGGGGCTCCGGTGACGCAAGGTCCAGGCCGTCGTGCGTGTCCGTCCTTCTCGTTCCTCTTCAAAGCCAGATGTTTTGGTAGACCGATCCCTATTCTGGTCGTATCTACTCGGAGAGTGCGGGTATGACACTTCGCGGTCGTGGTTGCGAGAATCTTCAGTGTAATGGTCTCGACGAGACCACCTGGAGGGTGATTCATTACGCGGTGACTGTCGCCGATTCCTTAATCTTCTATCTATCTGTAGCACGGCGTCGTAAGCTTGTTCAAGCGTTTGAATGTCTTGATACTGAGCCGACACTTTCCAGGAAATTCGATCCGGTAAACCATCGATGAAGTTTTCTGTAACGTCTTTTTCCATTTCTTTGACGAAATCTTCAGCATGATCCAGATACCTTTCCCGAATAGCTCCGCGCGCACAATAAACTAGATGACTTGTTCTGTCGACGTATTGTCGCAGACTTTCTCCTTCGCGAATATGTAGTTTCGCGATTTCTACTTGGAAGTATGACAAACTTCTTCCCGGCGCATGCCCAATATATGATTCCCACAGAGAAAACTTGATTAAAAAACTTAAGAAATGTAAACAGTATCCACCGTACGATATTAAAACGTTTCTCGCCATTCTGGACATACAGGCGTTGCAAATAATATGCGATTTCTTCCAAAAATGCGAACTTAACATTTAGATATAAATTATAACAGACTCATAAAAGAGTGCTGCAGGTACTGTTCAGACCGAAAAAAAATGTATGTAACAAGCGTGCAAATCATGTAAAGCTGTATAAACCCTTTAGCGGTTTAAGTAAGCTTAAATAAAATATAAAAAAACTGGTTGTGAGTTAGGCACTGCAATTTAATTATTTCATTACGTAAGTGCAAATTGACATCTCTCTCTTGGAGAATCACATTATCCGAAAATGTCCGCACGAAATTTTTCCAAATCCGGAATCCAAACACATCTAAAGGCTGAACGATGCCCGTCGTTTTTTTTTTGAATCATTGAAAAAGTTACTTTCTTGTCTTGTGGAATCAACTGCTATAACTCATTTGGGCAGTGTCTCGTCCACGAGTCGAGTAGGGACATGCTTCTACGGCCAGTATTCGGTAGATACACTTCACTAAACCAAGTTTTAAAATGTTCAAACGTGAGTTTTCCTGACTTTGAAGCTCCGATGTAAATATTAACCGGACGGAATAGAGTTCTTTGCACTATCGGACCAAGTGTTCCTGTAGATTCCTTCAAAACTATGTATAGTGGTGAAAGAAGACGGCCGCTTGCTGATATAATGGACATTATAGTGTAGCTATGTGTTTTAGAAGATACCGATTGAATCGTCGCTTCTACCGTTTTCACTCCTAATTTCGCCAATGTTCGCCCAGAATGTATTTCAAGGTTGAAGCCAGTCTCGTCTGCATTATAAATTTCTTCAACTCCGACAGCTGGGATGATAGACTTTACGTGAGAAACAAACGATTCTGCAATATTTTTTATATTGTCAATATCTTCAAACATAAATTGCGTCGTGAATGTTGTTATCTTGCGGGACACAATCCTATGCGCAGTCTTAAAGTTCCAAATCCACCATTTACCTGCCACGAATTGGGGTAGATCCGCCTGGTTTTTTGCCGCCAAGGCCCACAATCTTAAATACATGTCATGAACAATAGATCTTCAGTCACAAGCTTCTTCAAACTTTTGCAGTACATATTCCGCAATAAATGCAAATTTATCTGCATTTGTTCCACCTCTCTCTACACTCGCCTCCCATCTGTATAGCTGCGGCAAAGATTTAACCATGCGATAATTTTTCTGTACACTGGTAAGCGATCGACGTGCCTTTTTCCACTTTTCCAAAACGTTACTGCTTTTCTCTTATAACTTAAATCAACTTTTCCACCTTCATCATCAACAGTACATTCTGCAGGATCAAAACTGTCTTCTTCTTCTTCTTCTGCAGGCATAATGTACTTTACAACTTGTGCACCATGTGGTTCGGATGGATCGGCAAAATCGAGCACATAATCATGTTCAATTAACCCTTATGTCAATAACCGGGTACCCGGGTGCCCACCTGGGCATGTTTTATGAAAAATTTGTATGTTCCCGTGAAAATTTCGAAATGACTGTTTGGATCTTCATTATTTCAACATTTTGAAAGAGGAATATGCTTTCAGACTTCGTTTTTTGGTGTTGGAGTCGGAGAATTATCCCGTCAAAGTTTACATGCTGGTTCTCAATAACCAGGGTACCCGGGTACCCACCTATAGAAACATAAGGTTTATAAACGAATTCCGAATGAACGAAACAATTTACAATAAGATATCGTTGCAGGGATCATTCAGTAAATAAAACCAAATATTTATGTGCAAAAAAAGCTGAAGGAAAAACATGCTTTGTTCAAAATTCAATCACGAAAAGAAGTGCCAAAATAACTGCGCGCAGCTACCTGCGGTATAACATTCAAGGCTCATTTATATTATCTATCCAGATCTTTCTGGCTATCAGAGGCCTTGGCAACTTCGATATAGATAGCAATTATCGACTAGAAACGCAAAAACCCCAAAAAGACGCGATAGAAAGCATTTATTTAAAAAAAAACCGGAGGTGGGTACCCCTGTACCCTTGGTATTGAACAACGTAGGTATTTTTGGTTATTGACATAAGGGTTAAGGAAATTCTTGTACCAGTAAATAAATTGTATACCTACATGTTTAAAAAAAAAATTTCTTACAAGTATAACCATCTTAAACTAAATTTAAATCCATTTATTATTATACTAATGTATTATTACAATATATAAATAAGAAATACAGTCAATATTTTATTAACAAATGAGCGGCGTGTCTTAAGAGAAGCTTAAGAAATTTCTCGAAATCTACTATGCGTACGAAGCGATACGAAATAATTATTTCCACCTAACGATTTTCAATTTTCTATAATAATGATTTTAATTAATATTGCTAAATAATTATGCATTATGATACTAATTTTTGTTTTTAATTACATTAAAAATTAAGCTTAAAACTAAATAAAATTCGGGTTACTGCTGAGGCACTGGGACATCGCCGGGCACTGACCTCTACATTTACCTTAATTCCTTCAACAAAAATAAATGGAAAATGTAGAATACAATTTTTGGTATGAGCTTCATCATACTCATACCGCTTCCTCATGTTCATGCTTCCTCCGCTGTATGAGTTCTTGAGAAAATCGATTTTGTCAATTCGCGAGGTATACGCGCGCCTGACCAAAACTCAGCAGAATTTATCAGTAAATATGGTACTACTACGAGTGAAATAAATCCTTGTGCGTAAATAAGTAAAAATTATAGAATAATTTTAGTTCGAATTGAGTTTTGTTTTCGAGAAAATCGGGTTCGAGAGAAGTGATTCTATATTCTATAAACTTGGCTAAAAATTAAACTCCACTGTCAAATGAATTTTCTCGAGAACAAAGCCTCATAGAAGGCTGAAGAAAGTTACTATAGAATTTCACTCACAGTATACCCGACGAATTTACAAAATACTTTTATTCTACGGAATTACCATATGCTCGGTTCTACTACTCGTTCTGCCTAAGGAATACAATCAACCATACAATCCCGCGGTCCCGGCTGTTATTTTGATTCCAAAAATCCCGGGATTTGATATAAATAATCCCAAGAATTTCGGGATTTTTAAAAAATATGAATTACTTTATGAACACCTGAAAAATATATAAATAAACAGAATAAATAAACATAGTCATTTCATAATAATAAGGACAATAATAATAATAATGATTTATTTAAAGATGTAGGACATAGATTCGACGGGATCAGGGAAAGTAGGCGACGCGACACGGGCAGGACGGAAGATGGCGACGGTTTCAGTAGATTCAGTTGTTTATTATTTTCAATGTCTCCTTGGCAGCGTCTGACCCACGACTGTCTGTTCCTTCTTCCCGCTTGCCTTACACACAAATATCCGACGTGAGATGAGACGTCGCCGAAGGCAAGCGGGAGATTCGAATTTTACAGTCTACAGCTCGGCCATCCTGACCCGCTGACTGTCCTCGGTCAGATAAAAGTAAAAATACAAATTGTCACGTCCCGCGACGTGGAGTCTACTATTATCTAACCTTTTAAATCAATATACTTACTATTTCGTACTCTGAGGTATTGTAACCACCTCATATGAATATTATACAAATATTGTGCAACAAATAGCCGACACGGCATTATCACTATAAACAACGATAAGAAGAGATCGAGCGAAGAAAACACGGACGGCAGCGAGCAGGACAGCCAGATCGAGGAGGTGGCGGACAGCCAGCTGTATACCAGGTAGCTGACCGCACAAACACCAAGAAGGCCCAGTGAACACCAGCTGATGTCCAGCGTGGTACACAGGCCCATATCAACCAGTGGAGACGACACCACCTTCGAGGAGCTGTGCCCCTGGTCCTCGCTAGAAGATTGCCCTCCCGTCATTTCCCGCAAACCAATCTCCAAAATAATATGTTTAACTTCAACCCCTAGTAAATAAGCTGTACGAAACCGATCGTATAGGAAATATTGTAAACGCATAACATATAAATCAAATGCGCAATTATGTAAGAATCTTGCTATCGTTGCTGCTGGGAATCAGTTAAATGGAACGTACCTAAGTAGTAAACAAAACTCCCAGAATAGTGCGATGGGAAGATTCTTCCTGGAAGATTCCAGGTAGAGGCTGTGGGATGGGGTCTCCCACCTATGATTTGTCATGTGACAAATCCTAGAGAACGAGTGACCAATTGCCCTATAAAAAGGGATCGGACCACCCGCGGAGCTGATTACCATGTTATAAAAGTTATCATGTTCAATTATTATATTAATTCCTCATCAATCACACGTTAAAGACTACAAGAATCTTTTGAATCGAGAAAAAACAAAACAGTAATAAAAGTTGAAGTGTAGACATCGTAACGGTAAATAAAATTGATTTTTGTTACATTAAATCAGTGAGTGAAGTGTTCTACCTCAAATTCCAATCCTCTTTGATTTGATGTTTGTCTTTTGCTAAAATTAAATAAATTACGAAAATGTACACTGATAATTCACGGGTTGCGTTGAATGATGGTATTACCTATGAGCAGAACGTTGCCCGCGGTTTTACCAGAAATCAAGCGTAACCCTTGAGTGACGCGATTTGTTAAATATTAATAAATTCTAATGAAATATTTGCAATTACATCGAGCTTGCCTTCCCCGATGGTGCTGTTGAAGAGCAGAACGTTGCCCGCGGTAGCACCTGGTGCGGAAGGTGGAGATGGATGCATCGGTCAATTAATAATTGCTGTTTAAAATACCAAAGGACAAATGCCAAGAAATCATCGTGCGGGGCGACGAGTGCAGTTAAGAAAACTGAATTGTTATTATCAAGAAGCGCCGGCGACCGGCGACGAGCTTCTTGGTATCGCTACGCCTCCGATCGTCAGGCAAGAGATCAAACCCCCTGCATTTGGGCGTACCCTGGTTGTTGGCGAGTGGACCACCCCGAAGCCCGACCAGGCCCAGGAGATACCAGGGGTTTCATCAAGTCCCATCTCGTGGAAGTTAATCCCAATCTCATAATAAGAAAGGTAGGGTACTTCACAGAATAATAATATTGAATATCAAAACGTTGTCTCAACTATCCCAGAGCGTAAATCCCTGGATTAGCTCAAAAGCGGTTAAATACGTAAACTCCCTAAAAATCGCAGCCCCGAATAGGAAGTAGGGACGTAACACAAATACACCTTAAAATTAATAATCCGCATATACATTGTTGCCACCGGAGCTCGTCGAGCCGAGCCCTGTCGAGCGTACTTACAATAATTATGAGCAATTAAGATACCGTCGGCACGTGTTCGTTTGAGATGTGGCGCGCCCATCGCTTCATCCGGTCGGGCCCTACGACCCCCTCGAAGGGCTTTTGCGTCAATTGGTGCCCGTCAATGTCAGTAACCACATATCGGTCTCGTTCCAGAACTGTTTTTATCGCGTAAGGGCCCTTATAAGTGGCTATTAACTTTTTGTTTACCCCGGCCGTGACATCTACATTGCGAATCATTACGTAGTCGCCGACCTCATAACGGGTGGCGTCCTTATGCCGCGAATTATAATAGCGTTCATTTATTCGTTGACTTTGCTCGTGTTACATGCCCCTATCGGTTCATCCCGTGCTTGCTGTTCTCGCGTCGCTTTCCGTCGAATCGGCGATTCAGCGGAATCACCTCGCGCGCGGCAGGCAGGTCGCCGAACCGCGGAATCTATGGTCGTAGGCACAACGTGACCATCGACAGCCCGGGCCTCGATATTTCCTAATAAGGAGCGATCGACAGGTGCCGACGGGGCGATTTCCCCCCTACGGATTTCGAAAACGCGAGGTACGGACGGTAGCAGCGGGACTTGAGAAGATTCATTCTTATTCGAGAGCTCGAGCTAGGAAGTGACGACGGACCAGAGGACCGTCTAGATACCGCGACCACGTCTCCGCGTAGATTCCGCGAAGCACGCTCGGCCGATAGTAATTCGTAAGAAGGGTAACTCCGTCCGACATACCGAGAAACGGCCTCGCCGGGAGAGCCCTTGCGCGTTAATCGAGACCGACATAGTACCGCGTAGAAATCCGACGTTTAGAGACAGTGCGGTACGACGGGCTCCAGGCCACCGACTTCCGAGTGCTACCAGAGAGCACAGCGAGCGACCACGACCTACCCTTGGGTCAGCGACACAGCGAGCGACTGAAACGCTAGACGGCAAGCGTGCCACGCGCGATACCCGAGCGACACCGCGAGCGACAGCCGGGACGAAGCGCTGTCTCGAGGTAGGGTAATCTTATTTCATGTAACAATATATTTATCATTATCGTTTCTCCCTTATATCTCTTGTACTCTATTATTCCAACCCCCGTATCACCTTCCATATTCCCGGTAAGTATAGTCAAGGTGGGCCTCAGCCCTTTGATAGAGCAAGAACCCGGTAAATCATTCCAACCGCTCGGGGTGATTTACAGGAAGTCCCTTCAGGACGTAACACTCGATCTTCTCGGCAGCGCGGTCCCGTATTAGATCTAAATTCCGGTCGTCGGAGGTACGCGATTCAAGTTTCATTCTAATACGGTCGTTATCTTTACCCGCCTGGTTAATGCCAAATAACAGTTTACACGGGGTCTCGCCGGTAGATCGACACACGGTATTATTCAAAGAAAATTCGACAGCACTTAGGACATCATCCCATTTACCGGGTGATGTCGATGTTTTTAATAACATCGAAGTCAAAACTCGATTATACCGTTCTACTTGTCCATTGGCGCGTGGGGTGCCGACGGCAATCAATATGTGCATCACCGATTCCTGATCTACGAAATCTTTAAAGGCTTGGGACGTGAACGTCGTCCCACTGTCCGTAACCAAGCGCTTCGGACGACTATAGGAATCAAAGTAATTCCGTAGGTTCTTGATGGTCTCGCACGTCTTCGTGGATTTACACACAAACAAACGAATGTGTTTCGTGAACCCATCTACTACCGACAGCACATATTTATTGCCCTTACGACTCTTCTCCAACGGACCATAATGATCGACGTGAATGGTATCGAACGGAACAATACCTTTAGGGATACTATGCAAGTATCCCTCCGGTTTTCCGCTACCGGGCGAGAATTCGATACACTTTAGACAATTCGAAATATAATTTTTAATCTTTTCTCGTATCTTCGGAAACCAATAGGTCCTCGTTATCCTTTCCAAAACTTTATCTCCGCCGACGTGACCGACATCATCGTGACAGGTGCGGATCACGTTGCTTTCCATGGCAGAGGGCACATAAAACAACAACCGATTTTTTCCGCATTTCCTATATATCAACCCATCTCGTAATTCAAAATACTTATCCTCGGCCTTTTCCAATCCTTCCCGAATCCTCCGAACATCAGGATCAAGGTCCTGTTTGATGGAGAGAATTTGCTCGAACGTGTTCGACTCCAAAACCCCTATACTTTGGCAGCGACTTAAGGGGTCTCCCTAGTGTGACGCCTGGAAAATAGGGCAACATTTGGGAATTTGTTTAAGGAAATGTACTTTGTTCGCGAATAAGATAACGCGATGAGCGTGAGTTTGCCGGGGAGGTTATGTACGAAAGTCACAATGCACTTATTTAGGTAAAATGTTTAGTTGTCTTTATTGTAAAAACTCGTTGAGTGTGCGTCACAACGATGAGAGGTGAGCAGAGCCTTTAGATAAACAATCGTGAGAATTGTTGTAACTATGAGAAATCACGCACACCGACCGCCACGTGGACGAGCCTCGACCACGATCCACAATCGATTCGCGTGAGAGAAAAGAGAATTGAGCGTTTGATAGAAAGCAACAATTGAGATGAGCACTAGATTGATGCTGAGCGAGAAGGAATTGGGCGATTCACCAGTTACGTGAAGAGATTTGAAGTTGAGAAACTACGCGTCTTTCACCGTACTCTGTATGAACAAGAATGATTCAAAGATGGCTGATCGATTTCCGTTAGTCGTCTTCTCCAAAAGTCTAGAGGGTCGATCGACGGGGGGAAATTTGATTGGATGAGAGTTTTGTCGCTGACACATGATTGGCCGATCGATTGTGGATCGGGCTTGGTGCTCCGCTGTCCAGGAGGTGCTGCGGTGAAGTGGATGTGGCGGAGATCCGAACTATATGAATCTCAAACATGCTCCCGGCCTCAACAGCTGGAAGAAGATGTTGATGATGAGTCTGCACCATTCAAAACAGCCAATTTTGCAATTGGCCTGGTTAAGGTGGTAGTGGCGGTCTTGAGCGTGTTGCGTACCGCGCAACCTCAAGTTGGTAGCAATGCGTTTCCCACTATAGCAGGCCTGCCCCAACGGGTGCAAATACCTCCTGAATTTCTGGGACCCGGGTAACAGCCGAGCGCGGGACTGTTCCATTGCTACCCGTTGCGAAATTTGTGAGAGAACTGCATGAGTGTGCGTCCATGTCGAAGAGGTTTCGGATCCAAGCAACAGACTCGTGGTACGAGCCTACATGGACAGCCGCACACTCATACAGTTCTCCCGCAACCCATGCTGTGGTTAGCAACGTAACCAGTCCCGCGCTCGGCTGTTGCCCGGGTCCCAGAAATTCAGGAGGTATTTGCACCCGATGGGGCAGGCCTGCACTATAGGAAAGACTTGGGGGTTCGGCCGAAAGGTTGTCTGCCATGAATAGTAGTCCGAGTTTAAACCCGCCTTTTTGCCCGGCATATTTGAAGCCGCTCGTTGAGCTGGCTTTTGTCGGTTTCTCCTTGAAAACGTGAAACAACAAGTCCAAAAGAAGACTCACTCTGATATGGACCGCACTAGCGATTACACGTTTATTTCCGAGCTCCGTTACAATTCGCATTCCATCTTTAAGTTGTTAAGAATAATTATAAAACGTTCAACCTTATAAAGAATTCAAACTAAGAGTACAATTGTAGTCGATTTATTCAAACACGGACGCGCAACTCCGAGCAGAGCGGTTCTGCGCTCCACGGGCATCAATCCAGCCCTAGGACCATCGCCGGGCCGAAGAGCTACGCAACATTTCTGGTGACAGCGGTGGGATCCGCAGAAAGGAATTCCTGCATTGTGCCGGCTCGGGATCTGCGCAGAGCTGTGGTGCTTCCTCTTCCCCTTGGGTTTTCGCACGGTTTCCCCGAGGGCTAAGGGTAAATACCGGAGAAGGGTGATTTCAGCGGCCGTGCACGCTCCCTGAAGTCACATAGCACACGTCGGCGTAAGGGATCGTCGTTGGACTGCGGTGGTCGTCGTTGGACCGGCAGCAGCAGCAGATTGCAGAGGTCGTCGTTGGACCGGCAGCAGCAGCAGATTTCAGTGGTCGTCGTTGGACCGGCAGCAGCAGCAGATTGCAGAGGTCGTCGTTGGACCGGCAGCAGCAGCAGATTGCAGAGGTCGTCGTTGGACCGGCAGCAGCAGCAGATTGCGGTGGTCGTCGTTGGACCGGCAGCAGCAGCAGATTCCAGAGGTCGTCGTTGGACTGCAGAGATCGTCCCCTGGACGTAGACCAACTACAGAAGCCGACGCGTCAGTTAGATAAGTCGTAGTTTTAAGAACTCAGTTACGCGGGGCAGACAACCGTTCGAATTTCTGTAAAATGCCGCCATATCGCAGGATGCTAAAAAGGTCTAAGAGGCGACACGAGCCTGGCTTGAGTTGTGGTGATTTCTTTGAAGCAGAAGATTTGGTAGCAAACCCACCTGGGGCCGAGTCTCTTCTTGAAGGGCCGCCGGTAGCCGAAATAAGAACGGTGACGGTGCAAGCTCCTATTCCGGAATTTGGGCTGCCAATTAATGGAGACGAGTTCACTCCTGCTAGCAGTGTGGGTACCGTGGACAACGCGTGTTCCCCTCCTGGAAATTCATTTATGCCATTGAAGTTATCCGTTGATTTAGTTCCACGTTTTAATGGGACAACGTGTTCGTTAATCAAGTTCGTGACTCAGTGTAAGCTTGCTGATTCCCGGGTAAAACCAAGTGACAGGACTAATTTGCTAGCTCTAATCCGTAGTAAAATCGAGGGACACGCGGATCACTTGATCGCGAATCGCTGCGAACCGGGTACGTTGGATGATTTAATCCGTTCGTTAAAATCAGTTTTCGCGCGGTCTTTTGATGTCGATTTGGTTCAAGACGAGTTGAAAAACGTGTTTCAAAGAACTGCTGAAAGCGCTAAAATTTATGGGGCCAGGGTTAGCGAGATACTAAGCCGTGGCATAGAAGCAGCCAAGGAAAAGTTTAACGCGGAACAGCTGATAGGTATCAAAGTACTCCTGAATCAAGCAGCGGTAAATGGGTTTGTCCGTGGGTTGCAGAACCAAATCTTTAGATTGATAATTTCGAAGGATCAAATGTCTAGCCTGGAAACCGCTATAGATGTTGCGGCTCGTTTGGAGCGAGAAATCGAACGTGGGAGGCCAGTCGCGAATTCGAACCCAAAAATGGTCACTCGGGATACGGACGTATACACGATCAACTCGGACGATCGCAAGTGTTTTAGATGTAATCGACCGGGACACCTACTTGCAAATTGTCCTCAGGGTCGGGATTATCGTTTCGCCCCGTCCGGTTATGAAAGGCTCAGATGCGGGTTTTGCAGGAAGTCTGGACACGTTGAAGCACGCTGCTTTAGTAAAAATAAGGCCCGCGAATCGAATGAGTCATATTGTCCTCCTGCCACGAGTTCTGGGAATCAGCAACATTTAAACATGAAGGGCGTTCCACAACCTGGCGCAGTGTTGAACAAGCCCCTAATTGCGCGCGTCACAAATGTCGAGTCTATTACCCATTCAACGCACCCAAATCCAGTAGATCATTCGTGATGTCCTTGGCACACGGCTCTTTCAATAGGGAATCCGCACAGTTTCTTGTCGACACTGGGTCTTGGCTCAATCTGGTTAAACGGGAGGGATTAATTACTAATTTGACGATCAATACTGACATTATTTATAACCTCACCGGTATTGGCTCGGGAGTGGTTCGTACCCATGGCGAGGTCATTGTTCCAATCCATAACGTCCCCGTCCCCTTTCAAGTTGTGGACGATGAGTTCCCTATAGGAGAAACAGGAATTTTGGGAGTTTCATTCCTTGAGAAGCAGGAAGTAACGTTAACGTTCAGGGAGCACTTACCAAATAGTCTTCGATTCAGAGACGGTGAATTGTCTTCTCATGCATCCTCGAGCTTTGAGCTACCCCCACGTACAAAGATTCTAATTGCGGTGCCCACCCATAGCAAGTGTGCATCCGGGTACATGAGGGGGATGGATCTTGGTCCGGGCGTTTTCATGGGGGAGGCATTGGTAAGCCAGGAGCACGGTTTTGCAAAAGTGTATGCAATCAACACTACTGCCGATCATGTCGAACTCAGTCTACCGCCTGTAGAATTGGAGGAATTTTCCGTGAAATCCCCTTCACCACGTTCCTCTCGTACCGGAGACCCCGGTGTCGATCAGTCAGTTGCTCATGCTCAACGGTTCGCCTAGCTGGTCAGGGCCCTCGATTTGAGTAGTCTCAATGAAGCCGAACGGGTTAGCGTCCTGGAATTAATCAATGAGTTCCCGTATCAATTTTACCTTCCTGGGGACAGGTTAGGTCATTCTAAAGACGGTCAACACGCTATAGTAACCACTGACGAGGCTCCCATTAATACCAAACAGTACCGGTTCCCGTTAATTCACAAAGCCGAGATTGAAAAACAAGTAGATTCTTTGCTTAATGGTAAAATAATCCAACCGTCTATGTCGCCCTTTAACTCGCCCGTGTGGATCGTCCCCAAGAAATCTGATTCGTCCGGGATAACTCGTTGGCGAATGGTTATTGACTATAGGAAGTTGAATGAGAAGACCGTTGGTGACGCTTACCCGCTCCCCAATATTACCGATATACTGGACCAGCTGGGTGGGGCAAAGTACTTTAGTACCTTAGATTTGGCCTCTGGCTTTCATCAAATCCCTGTTGATCCCGTCTCAAAGGCCAAGACCGCCTTCTCAACCCCTCATGGCCACTTTGAATTTAATCGAATGCCATTCGGGCTAAAAAATGCTCCGGCCACTTTTCAGAGGCTAATGGATTTGATACTGTCGGGGTTACAGGGAACGGACCTCTTCGTGTATATGGACGACATCGTCGTGTATTCTGACTCTCTCGAGGAGCACGCTCGTAAATTAAGGAACCTTTTGGCGCGTTTACAGAATTCGGGGTTAACCCTTCAACCCGAAAAATGTCGATTCCTCCGACGGGAAATTGTTTATTTAGGACACATTATAACTAGCGAAGGAGTAAAACCCGACCCCGGAAAAATCAGGGCAGTTAAGGAGTTTCCTTTGCCCAAAACAAGGAAAAATATTAAGCAATTTTTGGGGCTTATAGGTTATTATAGGAGATTTATTGGAAATATGGCAAAAATCGCGAAACCGCTGACGGCACTTTTGAAAAAGGATACTCCTTTCCGTTGGGATTCTGTTACCCAAACTGCTTTCGAGACTCTGAGAGACGTCATCTGCTCGGAACCCCTTCTACAGTTCCCTAACTTCTCGAACCCGTTCCTTGTAACCACTGACGCGTCCGATTATGCACTGGGGGCCGTCCTGAGTCAGGGAGAAATTGGGCAAGATCTTCCCGTGGCCTACGCGTCTAGAACCCTGAGTAACGCCGAAGTCAATTACTCGACGATAGAGAAGGAGTTATTGGCAGTTTTGTTCGCTGTGGATCATTTTCGGCCTTACCTGTATGGTCAACAGTTTGCCTTGGTAACTGACCATCGACCGTTGGTCTGGCTGCATAACGCTAAGGATCCGACCTCTAAGTTAATGAGGTGGCGTATCAAATTGAATGAGTATAATTATAGTATAGTATATAAACCCGGAAGAGTCAATTCGAATGCCGACGCGCTCTCGCGTAACCCAGTCGAGTCCATTCGCTGAGTCTTGAATTGCTGATAGGTTTTGTTGAGAATGAGAAATTGTCATTGAGAGAGTTCCATTGTAATCCAAGGATTTTGGTATTGCAGTCGTCAAGTGCAATGTACGAGTTGCTAGCTCGCACTTCGTGAGAAATTGAGTCAAGCAATGGAGGGTAGGTTGTCTGCCACTTGGCAAGTGGAAAACCGCCCGCCTTGCACAGGTCATTTAATTATTGAACGATTGTAATGTGTGTCTCACCCGTATCGGCGCCGCCAAATATGTCGTCGACGTATCTAGCATGGGTGATGGATGGTGCTGCCAGTGGGAAACGATGTCCTTCGTCTTCGACCAACTGCAGCAGTGTTCTGACAGCGAGGAACGGCGCAGCCTTGGATCCATACGTGACTGTGGTGAGTTTGTAGGGCACCTCCTTTGAATCCTCATCAATCCACAGTACTCTCTGGAGGTCCTGGTCGTCTTCATGAACCCTGATTTGTCTGTACATCTTGGTCACGTCAGTGGCGAAAATGTACTTGTGCTGGCGAATCCACAGCAGCACATCCGTAATGTTGAGTAGAAGGTTCGCCCCTGTGTGCATGAGATCGTTGATCGAGTGCCCCGTTGAGGTTGGGCTTGACCCATTGAAGACGACCCTCAACTTCGTAGTCTGGCTGTCGAGCTTGAGTACTCCGTAATGTGGAAGATAGAAAACAGAGTGAGTATTGGGTGAGATGGAGGAAGCTCTTACCATATGGTGGAGTTCCTCGTATTCTTCCATGAACCCCTTGTAGAGCATGTGATACTCAATTTCTCTTTTGAGTTTGTTGACTGTTCGCTTCAGGCAGGCATGAGCTGTCTGATATGAATTGCCCAATAGACTTCGCGATGACTTGAGAGGGATGCGTACGATGTACCTTCCTGTAGAATCACGAGTGTGTGTCGCTCGAAAGTGATCCTCCCATTCTTGTTCTTCAGGGGTGAGCTTTGAGGGCGCATCTGTCGGGAGCTCTTCTTGAATCCAGAATTTTGCCAGTAGATCTTGTATTGTTTTGTCGCTGTGCTGCATTACTGCAGCTGTGTGCGACGAGCTGACTTGAGACTGAGGTGTTCTAACTGGCCCAAGAACGAGCCACCCAAAGATTGAGAACTGGGCAATTGACATTGAAGGGTCACCCTTGATGAGGTTATGCTTTATGATTTTTCCATATGAGTCTGCACCAATGATTATGTCAATGGGCCTAAGGTCGGGGCCAGATATATTGGCCGGTGAATTCGGTTTCGCGAACAGCGATCGAGGAGAAATCAGCCACCACCATCTGACGATCGTGGATTTGTCAGTTGGAGTTGCGTGGCCCTCGCAGGGCATGGCGGGGTAACCCGAACCTAGCCGTTTGGCTGTTATTTGTCCTTAGCGTAATAGTTGTGTGCGTTACGAAGCTATGCGTAGACCAATACGAGATGAAGCTATCGAGAAAGTATCAATGTTCTAACCAATAAAGCTCCTGAATTTTTTCGTAGCTAACGCACACCTATTCTGATGTGTGTATTTCTACGCTGACAGCTTGGTTTGATCTACACCCCAGAAGCTTGGCACTATCCCCACCAT
The DNA here is from genome assembly GCA_947577245.1 of Andrena bucephala. Taxonomy (NCBI): domain Eukaryota; kingdom Metazoa; phylum Arthropoda; class Insecta; order Hymenoptera; family Andrenidae; genus Andrena; species Andrena bucephala. Next base: position 66,155,292 of record OX387717.1, read on the forward strand.
TTCTGGCTTACTCTTGTTCTGCGAAGGCGAGAGCGAGATGGAACGAGAGCGAGTCAGAAAACGTTGAGAAAAGGAGCACCGAGGCAATCAAAATGTGTGGTGGGAGAATACCCCTCACGAAACTCACCGACCAATATATATGGCCCCGACCTTAGGTTTTAGAAAGTCTGGATCAGCTAACCTTAACCTGGTGAGATGTGGCCATTCTTGACGTGACGCTTCAACGGATGGTAGACTGGATGTGAGAGTTCGCAGAACATGAGCTTGGGTGGAGACCGTGGAGGAGTCGTAGCTTGATCGTAGAGTGATTGACACGACGCCTTGAGTGTGAGTAGTTTTGTTGCCTCCAATGCCAATAATTGAGATGGATGAGTGGGTTCTTTGAAGGTTAAGTTGAGTGATGAGCTCCTCCTTGATGAAGGTGAGCTCTGAGCCTGAGTCGATGAGTAGCCTCACTGGCAGTGAGGCCACTGGTGAGATGAGCTGTGCGTTAGCCGTAGCTAACAGGGTGAGCGTGTGTGAGGTAGCGTGGCAACCTGCGGCTGAGTGAGACAGTAATGAGCGAGCTTGACCTGTTGAGCTTGAAGGTAACGAGTTTGATGAGCATGAGCCGACGACTGCACCAACACTTCAGAAGTCATCGTCCTCTTCTGATTTCTTCCCTTCAGTTTGAGGGGTAGGAGCGGCTGAGCTTGCTTCGGCCTTTGGACTACGTTGAAGGTGAGATGAGCTTTGAGCAGATGAAGGCTGAGAAGGGTGCAGCATCGTGTGGTGCTTTGCCCCACATGTCTTGCACCGGTGTGCAGATTTGCACACCTCCGTCTGATGGCGTCCACAGCAATTTTTGCACAAATTATTTGCGACTATGAACCTGCGACGTTCAGTCGAGGATTTCTCCCGAAATCTGGGACACATCACGATGAAATGGTCCTCAGAGCAACAGTCGCAAGGGTACCTGGTTGACTGCGCCTTCGTTGACTGCGCCTTCGCTGATGATTGAGAAGCGGGTTTGACCTGCGTCGCAGGGTGAGCTGTGGACTTGCGCTGAGCTGAGCGTGTTGTGGAGGCGACAGGGGCAGATGGCTTCTTCGTCGAAGACTCCATTTGTTCCAAGGCCCCACCCTTTGTTTCCACGAAGGCCAGCAGATCCTGGTACCGAGGGCACTCTGCGGAATTGGCGAGAGAGGTTTCCCAGGCCTCTCGGGTAACCTTGTCGAGGCTGTTGGTTAGGAGACAGTTGTGCATATCCTGATCAGTCTTCAACGTAACCAACGTCTCGTTTACCTCCGTGAGAGTTGCAGCCAGGTCCTTGAGCGCAGTCGCGGACCGCGTGGTGATGGGGTTGATGGTGAGCAGCTTGTCAAGCTGCTCCTTAATGAGCAGTCGCTTATTTGAGAAGCGTTTGTTGAGATATTCCCAACACGCTTGGAACGATGAGCCCATGAGCGGAAACGCATTGACGCGTCTTGACGGCTCCCCTGTTAGGCTGGCCCTCAGGTAATACAGACGGTCAATTTCCATGAGCCGAGCGACATTGATTATCAGTGAGGTGAACAACTCACTGAATGCAGGCCACTCTACATAGTTCCCCGAGAACTTGGGGATGGCGAGCTCGGGTAGCTTGGCAGCTCTGCTCGTCGATGTTGTGGCCGTTGCGTTGGACGTGCTGGGTTGAGCAGAGTTTGCTTGATGAGTAATGAGACGTCGGAGTGAGCGCCTGAGCGCTGCCACGAGCTTCGTCTCTCGGGCTAGGAGGCCCGACGCGAAATACTCGTGGTTCATGCATTTCACCGGCCAAAACTCCTCTAAGTGTGCATGCTCCGTCAGGAACGCCGTGTGTAGCTCCTCGACGCTGTCGAGCAGCGACTGCACTTCGTTGGGAGTCGTCGATTCCAAATCCTCCGGGACCTCAGACCGCAAGTCTTGCAGAGTTTGGAAGCGACAAGCCTGTGAGTGCGCTTTGATGATGAGCGGTGCCGGCGTCGTTGACGGCGACGAGGACCTCGTCTTGCCGGAGGCTTGCGCAGCTTGGTCCTGAGGAACCTGGAGCGTTCCTGACGGATTCGGTGATGTCGATCGCGACTCGGGATTCGACGTGGTGGAGTTGTTCTCTTCGTCCGCCATGGTGAGCACTGAGAGTTGAGAATGAGCCTTTCGAAGTGAGCACTGAACTTCACACAACAATCCGGCTCGAAGGACCACAAATGTTCGCGAATAAGATAACGCGATGAGCGTGAGTTTGCCGGAGAGGTTATGTGCGAAAGTCACAATGCACTTATTTAGGTAAAATGTTTAGTTGTCTTTATTGTAAAAACTCGTTGAGTGTGCGTCACAACGATGAGAGGTGAGCAGAGCCTTTAGATAAACAATCGTGAGAATTGTTGTAACTATGAGAAATCACGCACACCGACCGCCACGTGGACGAGCCTCGACCACGATCCACAATCGATTCGCGTGAGAGAAAAGAGAATTGAGCGTTTGATAGAAAGCAACAATTGAGATGAGCACTAGATTGATGCTGAGCGAGAAGGAATTGGGCGATTCACCAGTTACGTGAAGAGATTTGAAGTTGAGAAACTACGCGTCTTTCACCGTACTCTGTATGAACAAGAATGATTCAAAGATGGCTGATCGATTTCCGTTAGTCGTCTTCTCCAAAAGTCTAGAGGGTGGATCGACGTGGGGAAATTTGATTGGATGAGAGTTTTGTTGCTGACACATGATTGGCCGATCGATTGTGGATCGGGCTTGGTGCTCCGCTGTCCAGGAGGTGCTGCGGTGAGGTGGGTGTGGCGGAGATCCGAACTATATGAATCTCAAACATACTTGATATTGCAGTTTCAAACTTTGGAGTATTTACTCAGTTACATTTGGGCAATGTACTCAAATTTTTTGAAGCATTAGTGATGATTATATTTTATGTTTGAAGGATTACAATGAGGAGCTCGCAAATAAACGCCTGCTGCTGGCGATCACGATTCCGGCTGTCAGGGTCATTTGAAACAAAAAACACAGTTATTTTCTTAATCTATATGAACGTAGCTAGGGTTTGAACTAGAACGAAAATAGAAAATCACAAAATACAAAAATGGCAGCACTTTAAAGAAAAGTTTTCATTTCGCGGCAAAAATGTGGTCAGTTTTTTCAGCTGCGAAATTCGAATTTTACATATAATGACTTCATTCTAGTTCAGGTTCTAACAGAACGCGCAGCGAATATATATGTTAAGTTTTAAGTCGTTTGGTTGAGTAGGTTTTGAGATATCGTGATCGCTGCGCCAAAAAATGTCGTTTCGATCAAAATGCGTTTAAAGGGTATAGCCGGTTAAGATGGTCAAATGTGCCCCTGAACCGAATTCAAATCACGATGAGTCATTCGAAAGCTTATAAAAAAAGAATGATTTCTGTCAAGTTTCAACTTCGTATCTCGACCCGGGGGGTAGTAAAGGGTAAAAATAGAAAATCAGGTTTTTGCCGAATTTCTCCTATACCAGAGGATGAAAAATTTTGAAAAAATTCAGAGACATGTCTGTCATCGGTGCACATATTAGGGAATCGCGTCAGATTTTTAAATTGAAAAACCAAGCTGTGAAAAATAAAAAACGCCAAAAAATGCTGAAAAATGCCGGTTTTGTATCGAAGCAGTCTTGATACTATAATTATATTTTTACTGCAAGTCCGCATCGTTGTTACTATTGTCTTGAAGTTTTTTCAGATTTTTCAATTTGGTGCGCCGCAGTTAAAAAAATTAAAAAACGATTTTTTCGCCGTTTTTTCCGTGTCAGAGTAACTAATAGGTCGAACTTTCGTACATACTTTATGGAATAAGCCTTTTATGCAATCTTCAACGTCTTCACATGCAGCAAAACAGCGTAGAAATTAAACGAACTAAACATGCTGTGCCATTACAGTCTAAAATGTCTATCATATTTTCAACGGCGTCAATGGCGCAGCGGTAAAGTGTCCGACTGTTGAATCGCTGCGAACTTTTTGAACGTAGGTTCAAGCCTCGGAATTTCTATGTCCCACAGGGTCATTTTTTTTCACATTAATTATGTATTTTTTCGATTTCTAGCTATATGACAATGATCGATATTTATATACAAATGTTTTAAAAACATATTAAAATTATTTCAATAGTTGAAAACTATTGTTAGGTATCATGCCAATTATAGCATTGTTTAACTTTTGAATTTTGGAAACCAGAATGAGTTGTATGATCTATAAGAAGAGGCGAAATAATTACAAAACAACACACAATTGTTGCTGTAATCCATCCACAATTGTTAAAGGTAAGAGATTGGAAAATCAATTTCATATAATATTAATTTAGTGCAGGGAATGTTACAACAATACTGTAATTGACGGGATACTTGATCAGAGAAACGGTGGCATCAAAATCTTCTCAAGTTATGTTTATGTATATTTCAATTATTAAAATATTTTTAATGTTTTCAAAACATTTGTATATAAATATCGATCATTGTCATATAGCTAGAGATCGAAAAAATACATAATTAATGTGAAAAAAAATGACCCTGTGGGACATAGAAATTCCGAGGCTTGAACCTACGTTCAAAAAGTTCGCAGCGATTCAACAGTCGGACACTTTACCGCTGCGCCATTGACGCCGTTGAAAATATGATAGACATTTTAGACTGTAATGGCACAGCATGTTTAGTTCGTTTAATTTCTACGCTGTTTTGCTGCATGTGAAGACGTTGAAGATTGCATAAAAGGCTTATTCCATAAAGTATGTACGAAAGTTCGACCTATTAGTTACTCTGACACGGAAAAAACGGCGAAAAAATCGGTTTTTAATTTTTTTAACTGCGGCGCACCAAATTGAAAAATCTGAAAAAAATTCAAGACAATAGTAACAACGATGCGGACTTACAGTAAAAATATAATTATAGTATCAAGACTGCTTCGATACAAAACCGGCATTTTTCAGCATTTTTTGGCGTTTTTTATTTTTCACAGCTTGGTTTTTCAATTTAAAAATCTGACGCGATTCCCTAATATGTGCACCGATGACAGACATGTCTCTGAATTTTTTCAAAATTTTTCATCCGCTGGTATAGGAGAAATTCGGCAAAAACCTGATTTTCTATTTTTACCCTTTACTACCCCCCGGGTCGAGATACGAAGTTGAAACTTGACAGAAATCATTCTTTTTTTATAAGCTTTCGAATGACCCATCGTGATTTGAATTCGGTTCAGGGGCACATTTGACCATCTTAACCGGCTATACCCTTTATTATTATTATTATTATTTTATTTTATATATCAACGGGTTAAAACCCTTTATTACATAGATGAGACGGAACATAAATATTTTAGAAAAGTTGTTAGAAATACAGAAAAAGCAATGATAGAAGGTAAAATGCAATAAATAAAGCAGATAAGGAACAAGCAAAAGCATTACATTCTAGAAATCGCTAGGTTAACCATACGTTTGAAAGAGCATGACGAATTATTAAAAAAGTCAAGTGTGTTACAAAAACGGTTCGCAGTTACACAGAGACGGTTGAAACAATTATTGTGACCGTAGAGAGTGCGATGCTGTGATAGTGCAAAAAGAGTATGGCTCCTGAGGTGACGCGAAGGAGTATAAAAGTTAAGCATATGAAGAATGTCAGGAGAGACGATACAATATTAAAATACCATTTATTAAATAATAAATCATACTTATAATTAGTCTCCAATGCCTGGCCCATAGAGAACACCTTCCTTTTCTTCATAATAGATGTTGAACTTTCAGAAAATGCAAAAAACAAACAATCGATTTTTTTAAACTGTCACACTAGGGAGACCCCTTAACGCGTCTACGTGTTTCATGCGAGATCCTGAGCGATGTTCGATTTGAAAATCGTACTGTTGCAAATACATTGCCCAACGCGCAAATCGAGAGTTCACGTTCTGTTTACTAAGTGTAAGTCGAAAACTATCAAAATCGGTTAGGATTTTAAAAGGCCTACCGGACAAATAGATATGGAAACGCTTTAAAGAATACACCACCGCGAGACACTCCAGCTCAAAGCTATGGAATTTTGATTCGGATGACTTCGTCCGTTGACTAAAATAAGATACGGGTCGCAACGCTTTGTCCGTTTGTATTTGTAATAAAATCGCTCCGAAACCACTGGCGCTTGCATCGCAATGCAGTTCGGTCTCCGCATTAAGGCGGGATCTCCTACCCGCGATTGGTCGCTGCGATTAGTCGCAGCGATTTGACCCAGCGACTGGCCCTAGGCTGAATCTCCTTGCCTGCGACCAGAGGTGTGCTCGGGACGGGCCGGAAACTTTCGGGCGGGATCGAGCTGGGTCCCGAGACTCGATTCGGGCTACAAGCATAGCCACCATGAGCGGGCAATTTGATTTCAGGTCGGCTCGGCAAAACTCGGACGCGATCGGACGATATCGTTACCAGTAATAGATCAAAATTATTACCCGAGAACATAGAAAAATTATGTTTCTTACACGTTAATTTGAAATAATAAAATATTCGCCTTCCTGTATATTGTTGTTACTATGAAACATCCAGGAAATATTCCTTTCTGTATGCTTATAGTTGTTCGTACGTTTTCTATTTTAAATCTGAACCTATCCCGAAAAAGATAATACCCTATATATCCCCTTTACATAAAGTACTAAGTATGAAGTATATTTTATTAAAATTTTAAAATATTGTCGATATAAAAATAGTCTTCTTCCCAAGTTCTGAACATGGTATTTATTTAAGTACGTACATGGACATGTTCAGTATTCACAGACTATTTGGTAGGAATGAAAATACATATATATGTAAATAAATAATAAGATACAAATTATGATTCAACAGGAGACAGAAAGGTAAAAACTTATCACTCTGGTATTGATATAAATTATATACATAATTCTTTTCGTCTCGGTCCTCTCGTAATAGCTGGCTTTCGAGCCGATCGCGTCCGAGTTTTGCCGAGCCGACTTGAAATCAAATTGCCCGCTCAGAGAAGATATAATAAGAAGCGTCACTCCGGGCGGAACCTTTGAAGTCTTTACTTGACCTTGTCATTTAAACTGGTTGTCTATTCTTTGCTTGTAGCCCGAATCGAGTCTCGGGATCTCGAAACCGTCACATACTATGAAATTCCTGACGACCTTAATCATGTTGACCTGGCATCCCACAACATTAGAAATTAACCACACGCTCGCTGTCTGTGCATAATACCGCGTATTATGAACAAACCAAAGTCGACTTGATCTAGAGCAGGACATGCTCATCGACAATCACACCAACACACAGTGGTCTGGAAAGCGGCGTTTTGTGGCCAAAAGTCAATTTTTCAACTTCAATGTTTACAGAAATTTTTTTTTCCTATGTATTGATAACCCCCGAAACCTTCAAACTCCAATCATATTATATATTTCAGGCAATTCTATAATCAGATATAGTGTTATAAAGTGTAAATCATGAAATTTTAAGTGAAACTAATTGTTGTAATTACTCATTATAGAACAATAAAATATGGGTTTGTATTACACCAGTATGTAGGTAAGTAAATATATTTTAGTTATTTATATGTGTTATAAGCATTTCTTAATGCGTGTATAAACAATGTAAAATTTATAACTATTTACACTTTGAGAAGGCTTATAAAAAATGATTAGAAGTGATACACATCGGACCTATTTTATATGAAAGCTTAGACAATTGCTGTTCAGATCATGTAAATTTTAAGTGCAACTTCCTGCAACCTTTGGCTCTATAGGGATTTTAAAATCCGTCGCGCGAGGAGTTTTGGCGTTCTGAACGCGTGTCCCTATGCAACCACTTGAAAGGCGCCTGAGGAGGTTGAGGGAAATCTGAAACGCTTTCATTGCGTGGAACGGGAAGCAGCAGAATTTTCGGAAGAAATGAATGAAGAATTGGGTTTAATCGTACATGCAACAAGTATGGCAGCACGTAAAAGAGGAAACGAAAATTTAGCTGTAGTTCTAAATGAAACAGTGAGAAGTCCTAACCGCGCCAAAAAAATGAGGAAATTGCTTTTTTACAATAAACAAGAGCCAATACCATTTTCCATTGAGGAAGCTGTAGCTTTTCTTTACGATAATAATCTAAGTAAACGACAATATGTCAATATTAGATTAGAAAGTAAACAGCGACATTGCGACATATATCCTAAATATGACGCTATATTGGAATCAAAGAAAAATTGTAGACCACCCGGAATTATCGTCACGGAAAGAACTGCACAAGTTCAATTGCAAAATCTTGTAGAGCATACTGTACAAAGAATTGTGTTGTTACAAACAGAAGTAATCGACAGTATTGTTTCAAATAGCAGTGATGATGTGATTCAATGTGAAATTATTTTCAGCTATGGTTTTGATGGTAGCAGCAGACATTCTATATATAAGCAAAGATTCGAACAATCAGAAAATATAGTTGGCACAGATGGTTCCCTTTTTGCAACTACGCTAATACCGCTAAAATTTGTAACAAGCAATAATATTATTTTATGGAACAATGACACTCCGCACTCTATAAGATTTTGTAGGCCAGTGAAACTTGAGTACATTAAAGAAACCGCAGAACATATTCTTAAAGAAAAACAAAATATTGATCATGAAATCAGTAATTTATCAGATTTAAATTTGCCACACAAAGACAAGATTTTGAAGATAAAATTCAAATTAATTATGGCGTTAATTGACGGCAAGGTGTTGAATATATTAACAAAAACGAAATCGTTTCAACGCTGTCCTATTTGTGGTGCAAGGCCTAAACAAATTTTGGAAATTGTGGATCTTCGCGCAATAGAGTTTGCATCGAAAGAAGAGGAAACGTTATATTATGGAATCAGCCCTCTACATGCCTGGATTCGATTTTTCGAATGCGTTATACACATATCCTACAGAATTAAAATACAAAAATGGCGGATAAAACGAAAGGAAGATAAAGAAATATTTGCATCACGGAAAATAGAAGTTCAAAATTTATTTTGGGAACGTTTAGCATTGAACATAGATAAACCTAAACCAGGAAGAAGTGGCAATACAAACGACGGCAACACAGCTCGTCGAGCTTTCCAAAAAACGGAAATATTAAGCGAGATAACAGGTTTAGATAATTCCCTTCTTCAAAATTTCAAAATAATTTTAATCACAATATCGTGTCAATATGCGCCATTAATTTAGAGAAATTTGAAGCATTTTGTTTTCAAACTGCACGCATATTTAAAGTAAGATACCCATGGTATCCAATGCCGCCAACAGTCCATAAAGTTTTAGTACATGGGAAACAAATTTTAGAAAAATGTATTTTACCTCCAGGATATTTATCGGAAGAAGCCGCGGAATCCAAAAATAAATGTTACAAACACGATAGACAGTTCCATGCTCGGAAATGTAGCCGAAAAAGTAATTTAGAAGATATATTTAACAGGGCTATGGAAACCTCCGATCCATTTATATCTAATATTAGTTTAAAGAGCAGGATCTATAAACAGCAGCTCAAAAAACTCAAATTGCCTCCTGAAGTTTTATTGTTGCTGCGTTCTCCATCTATCAAAGAAAAAGCATCGACATCTAGTTCTTCAACTTCATCTTTCGAGGAAACGACTGACGATGATGAGGATTCAGATGAAGATAATGAAGAAACATTGCCCATACTTAGGCATTTAAATAATTTAGAATTGGATTCAGAAGACGTATAATAATCAGGCATTTATATGTATATTTCAGCTATATTTATCAATCAGTTTTCGTCTTACTTCTTTACTCGTACTTTCGTTTTACGTTATTTTTTTAACTTTTTAATATTGTCTACTTTTCCAAAACTGCTAACTTAACTGAATGTAATCGAATTTTTTTATAAAAGCAATTAATTTTGACTTACAAAATAGCCATAAACATGTCTAGAATTTTGCCGTGATATTTCATTATCAATTACTATTCTTTTAATAATTCACTCTAAATAATCATATTACATCACAATTAGTATAAATAGTCGTAATAGATCAAAATATGTGTGGAAAGAAATCGATATAAGTATTATTTGAATTTTGGCCACGAAACGCCGCTCTCCAGACCACTGTGCAACATCGGATAATCCCATGTCCATTTTTGGATTTTTAGAAATGGTCTCAGTTTCTATGTTCACTCACAGTCACACAGACGTATGTTTATGTGAACACCTCATTCTCATCATTGACCATCTCTCTCGACATTGCGGCGTTGCACAGCGGCCGTCCTCCTCGACGAGTCCACGGTCTTCGGGTGTTACCCCCCCCCCATCCCTCTCTGTCATGAATGGTGACTCCTCTACCACTCCATTGGCTTATCACTCTCTTTTGTGCACGTAGAAAAAAATAAACATATATACCACATATACATATCAAGCTAATTACCAAACTGCCACGCAAGCCGTTAAATTATTATTTACTGTCGTGTTTACCTTTGTATCCCTCCGTCAGTTGACTAAGCTGTTGCACCCCTTTCAACGAGGTCCTGTTGCCATTCTACAGCCCCTTCGGCTGAATTAAAATAGGTTTTAAGTTTATTTCGCACCTCAAAACCCTCCGCATCTCCGTAACCTCCGGGTCTAGCTACCGGCAACATATTATTCGCGGATATGTCCATGTGGCAGTTGTTGTGTTGTTTACTGTTGTCGTGTTCATCACGCAACATGTTATGCAAGCAGCATGTTGCAGTGATGATATCATCTGTAGTTTCTGGCAGTACCGCTATTGCCGAATAAAATATTCGGAAGCTTTGCGATAGGAGTGCAAAAGCATTTTCCGACACTCGCCTTGCTCTGCACAAGCGGTAGTTGAAAATAGTTTTTTCAACGTCTTCCGAAGCTTGATTTTTCGGGTACGGCTTCATACAGTTTTTCGTTAGTCGAAAAGCTTCATCGCCTACAAACACGTGAGGGATCGTCACGTCGGATCCTGGCAGTACTTTATCACTGGGGAAATTAAAATTCCCCGATCGAATTTGTTGCCCCATTATGGATTTGTGAAAAATGCCACTATCGCCTTCTTTTCCATATGAGCCAACGTCGATGACAATGAACTTATAGTTTGCATCTACTACAGCTAATAGTACCATCGAAAAATAATTCTTATAATTAAAATACAGTGATCCACTGTTTTTGGGACATAATATTCGGACGTGCTTCCCATCCATTGCACCAACGCAATTTGGGAAATTCCACTTCGTTAGAAAATCCTGAGCAATTTTTTCGAGACTCAAAACAGTGGGTTTCGGTAAAAATATTGGCACTAATTTATTGCATAATTGTTTCAGTACGTCTTTAACAATCACGCTTATATAGCCGTAAGATATTCGGAATGCAAATGCTAGTGATCTGAAACTTTCTCCAGTAGCGATGAACCTGCAAAAAATAAATTATCTGATTACTTCAGCTGCTGACTGTAAAATAAGGCAGAGGAGTATACGCGATACATTCATGAAAATGAAGCGGACCAATAAACACTGTACAGGGTCGGCAAAAAAAAAAAAAATTTTAAATGGCCGTTGTTGGGCAAGCAAAGTTTTTTGGACAATGTATCGTTTTAGAGGAGGCAAATATTTTTTACACACAATATGAGTTCTAAAATATAATGAAATTTAAAAATTCATTTTATTTATTTCCTTATAATAATCACAGTAATATGCAACAAACTGAAGAGGTTCAACAGATTAAAAAGAGTACGGATAGCGACATTCCAGGAACGTCGATGGATGTTATAGAACCGCCTGAAAGCTGTGAATCTGTTATAGAAACACAGTCAGAGAACAATATTCCTCCTTGAAGGAAAATAAGATATCTGTCCAGTTCAGGGTGAAAAAGGCACATAAATGATACGAATACTATACTGGATTTATTGGAAAGAAGAATTCTCGAAATAGAAAAATTAATGGGCAGTATCAACCGATCAATGGAAAAAGATACCGACTCCATTTCGACATTTTTTAAAAGTATCACGGTAACCGTTGATAATTAACCACTGTTTTTGAAAAATTAACTTGCCTTAATGTCAGCAGCAACTTGTGTTGTGATGAAATCGGTTCATTCACTCTCGCGGATGGTGCTGTTTTTATGTCGTTTCCGACGAGGTTTAACACATAGGCAACCTGCTCCTTATTTAAACGAAAGAATTGTCTGTATGTGGTTTCGTCACCCTCCAAATGATTCGCAACTAGTATGCTGCCGTAGCCCTCTCTACTTCGATTTGCATACAACCTCTTCACTGTCTTTCTCTTTTTCCTGCTTTCCAACAGCGCTAACAGAAGTGCCTCATCGTCTGCCTCTTCTTGCAGCAGTTGGACCACCAACGGAATAAAATTTCGGTTCATTTTGATAATTTGTCACTTTTATACAGCACAGGGAAACTGTGATATCATTATCGTTTGACAGACACTATCTAACACTGTTAACTAAGTCACTTGTTTTGGAGCGATGTTTCCAATTCGGAGCCAGAGTAACGAATGCCGTTCTGGCAATGGTTGGGAGAAGTCCTAACCCAAAGGCAATAAACTAACGGCATTTATGACAAGCCTGTTCAAGCTACTCAGGTATATTGGAACTTGGCGTATGCAAACCAGTCGATACTTGCCTGTGCATTTCACAAATGCGTATTAATCAGAGGAAATGAGACAAATAGATGCATATGTATGTGTGTAAACACCTATTACAAGAAGAAGAGGAGAATGAGGAACTTCTGTTAGCACTTTTGGAAAGAAGTAATAGAAATGACATGAAAAGTATATTCCAAAATCGCTATAGAGATGGCTACTGCAGGATATTAATAAAAAATCACCGAACAACGTATAGACAATTCTTCCGATTAAATAAAGAACTTTTTTTTTTTTTTTACGTGGGGAAATCTTCATAGACACCTGTGCCTCCCGGGGTGGGAGACAGAGGTAGTGTCGGATTCCTACCGACTAAAACCCCACGGCGCGACTATCCTCGGCGCGATTTGGGGACACAACGGAAATATCATTCCTATGGAATATGGGATGCGCAATCATTTCTTGCTCGCAATGTTCTGAGTTCCAGTGCGTTAATTATCGCGAACACAGAAGCCTTCGCTTCAGCAATTAACTGTGGCGGAAATGTTTTTACGGTCATTGCAATGCTTTTAAAAAAAGGGAAGTGGGATCAGAATCCTGGTCTGCTGCACTCATCATATTATTCAGCAGTTTCTGCCTCTCCGCAGTGCTCTTTTCCAGTACATCCAGTATTATTTGGGAATTATTGCGGCTCCTTTTTGACACTGAAGTGGGCGCATCCTCTAATGATCTTCTCCTTGACGGAGAAATATCGTCCTCTGACTGTGTGTCTACTCTGACAGATTCACAGCTTGCGGGAAGTTCTTCTACAACATCCATCGATGTACTAGGAATGTCGCTATCCGTGCTGTTTATATTCTGTACAACCTCTTCTGCTTGTTGCATATTACTGTGGGTACTGTAATGAAATCAATAAAATGAGTTTTTAAAATTTGTTGGATTTTAAAAATCCCATTGTGCTTTAAAAATACATGCCTTCTCTCCATAGGAACACTTTCCAAGAACTGCAGGCTGCTTAGCAACGCCCATTTCGATTTCGGCTGTGCTGCCGACCCCGTACCATACTTACTGGAGCGTTTATGCGTCATGTAAGTATCGCGTATGTTACGCCACCTGTACTTGCAGTCATCAGCTGAAATAATTAGATAATACATTTTTTGCATGTTCGTTGCTACTGGAGAAACATTCAGGTCGTTATTATTTGCATTTGGTATATCGTATGGATACATACAGCGACTCACGAAAGTATTCTGATACCCTTTGGAATGGAATAACTTTTGAAGTGAAACTTCTTTACGCACGGTAGAGTGAATCGGCCTCATGTCGCTGAACGTGTAACGACACATTGCATATCTCTTAGAAAATTGCAGATTAAAAATTGATTTTAACGGAAAAACATGTTCTGACATTTCATAAATGATGTCCACTAGATAGATTCCAAAAATAAAAAAAAATTTACGTTTGGCCATGATTTCGAACAAACCCGCCGCTGTGTGACACTGTATTGGTTAGATATTTAGATAAATTACAATCAAATATATTCATTTCATGCTTTAGTTATCATAGGCCTATTGTCTCTGTCCTGGAATATAAATCTATGGAAGCTTCCCAATAATAAAGCAAAATATTCAATAAATCATTTATACTCATTGAGAATTACCTAACAAATCTAACTTATTTCTTACCCGGTGCAACTAGAGGAGAGTTGCCTATATCGTACCACTTAAGACATTTTACGTTATATTTCATATTTGCTACTTATTTGAACGCAAATGACTATTCGATATTGTAGATTGATCTTTTAGGCACCTACTATTATATGTTTAACCTTTTGTTCAGAACAAATTAATTTGTTATTAATCTTTTTGGCACATACTGTAAAAGGTACGATTTAGGCAACTGGTCTCCTAAATCGTACCTCCACTAAAAATAGTATAAACAACAAATAGAGAAGAAAATATTCAACATAAAGTAATGATTATTATATAGTTATATATATATATATAGTTATATATATATATATATATATATATATATATACGTATGTGAATCACACACAGGCCGCAATAACCTATTTATATGATATATGTACATAACCTATATAACATACGAGTTGTCAAATCCTACTGATACGATTGTAGTGGTACGATTTAGGAAACATAAACAATTTATTTATAAATATCAATTTAAACTTTATAATGAATGTAATATGTATTTAAAATGAACGTAAAATATTCTACATTACACCCGCTTTTAGAAAAATACAAAAATACAGGACAAAATTGCATTGTTTGATTATTATCAGCTAAAATAAACTGGTAAAAAGTTACATCAATGATGCCAGATTTTTTTAAATGTTTATAGCACGCACAAAATAGGGTGTAAGCTCATACGGTTTTGTTTCTATTTCATATTTCGCATTTACTTGATATTTGTATTATCAGATGACGTTTATATTCATTAATTACTGAGAAATTGGTGAGGTACGATTTAGGTGACCAGTACGATATAGGCAACTCTCCCCTATGCGTAGATTTTGCATAAGTTTCACTTCTGTAGTGTGTAGTGTAAAATACACAGTCTTTTTTTGAGCATCTAATAACAATCTACGAAAAACCTTTTATATATTGAAATGAAAATTTCGTCGAAAAGCGACCATCACTATTTTCTTCGCTATTCCGAAAAATTGCATTTTTTTACAAAACGGCGAAACACGTCACCTGGTAATCTAACCTAGCTTCTCCAAAAAGCTCAAGTCGTTTGGTCCTACTTTAAAAAAGTTATTCTATTTCAAAGGGTATCTGAATATTTTCATGAGCCAGTGTAAGTGTTGTTGCAAGAGACGTATTGAAACAATTATGATACAAATCAGTGCCCATATTTTTACCGTAATCTAAAATTTCTGATTTGGAAAGAATTGCAAAAATCTTTATGATGAAATGGAATATTGCAAACAGCATTGGAGCATTTTATAGGAAGCGTGTTTGAATATTGTGCCCTCAAAATAGTGTATCATTATACTTTAACCCTTTCGACACGACCTTTCCGATTTGGAGTTTATTATATTTTCTTGCGGACATCGATTGTATTTTGCTGCGGATAGGTACAGATCAAATTTGAAAGTTGTAGGACAGTTTTAAAAATTGGGACATGTGTGTCCCGAAAACGCATATGCACATCTCTATTCTCACTAAGATAAATAAAAACAATAATTTAAAAACCTTTTAAGGAAAACAGTTTTAACAGACTATGAATACATAGGCTACGATAAAAAATTTCAGAGAATTGTTCAATTACACCTAGTATAAATCACGAGATTTCTATCATTGCTACGCTGCAGCCCGACAGCCTACCAAAATAAAACTTTTCCATCACAAAAATTCACTGGGGCATATGTGTCCCAACAGAGCCGAAAGGGTTAATTATATGAATGGCTTTTCGATTGTATTATTAGCTGTAGTTGATGCAAAAAAATATAATTAAAGAATACTGTACCTGTTCTGTTCACAATAAGTGACACTGTCTTCCACACTTTATTCTTCACTTCGTATTTTTTATGCCCCGGGTAAGCGGCGTCATAGAGGACACGCTCAGGGGCTACAGCCTCTACCAATTTTTCGTCCTCCTCACTTGAAAACACAATTTTTTTCGCCATTTCGCGATGTTGTCGCCAACCACACGAAAAATCTAATACTGTCAGACTGATACTACACAGGTCTGAAGCGTACAGAAACGTTTCCTATACTGACTAACTATCCCTGTAAGCCGCAGTTTAAATATTATTTCCATCAGGAGGTGCATCTTTCTGAGGCTGGAGTCTTCTGTGAAACTCTAAATACTATTGGTCGCAAAGAAACTCCCACCTCGCAGATCGTACGCGTAGAAGTGGAAAAATATAATAATAAAGTAACACCGGTGTTTTGGGATTTTCCCCGTGCGCGATTTCCAGCCGCCCTAAACGGATTGCTAGCGGGCCACGGTTTACTACAGCTTCATGACACTAGACCTTCAGCCCCCTACACGATATAAAGTAATTAGGAAACATCTGCCAAGTAACTTGCAGAACAGCGGAACAATTTTTAGGATTAATCCCCAATTGCTACAAGCTAATTCCTCTACCACGGCAGGCAATAAACCGTGTTTCGCTACAGTACAAAAGAATAAAAAGTATGGTCGGAACGTTGACCGTGACGAAAATTAATTTTAAGGTCCGCACAATTGCCAAAAGAAGAAGATGTTCTTATGTTAGATCGAAGAATGTTTCCCTGGCAATGGGGTAGGAAACGAAATTATTCTGCAGTAACACCAGGACGCCTCGCGGAGAGCCACAGGATGAAAAGGGGTGGTCCACTGACTGCGCGTGATGAGGCCTGATTCGTCCTCCCTACAAATGCAAGAGAGATCCCTTATCACTCAACTATAAACACGCATTGTAATATCAAAACTGAAGTACGCGCTGACGTTTTCGGTATGAGAGAACGTGGGCCACAGGGAGGAGATTATATTATGACCAATCGGTCCTGCATTCCTTTGAAACAGCAGCTTTCCACCTCTGTCCAGTAATATCTATCTTCTACCTGTGGCCCACGTTCTCTCGTACCGAAAACGTCAACGTGTGCTTCAGTTTTGATATTACAATGCGCGTTTACAGTTGTGTGATAAGGTACCTCTCTCGAATTTGTAGGGAGGACGAAGCAGGCCTCATCATGCGCAGCCAGCGGACCACCCCTTTTCTTCATGTGGTTCTCCGCGAGGCGTACCGGTGCTTCTGAAGAATAATTTCCCTTCCTAAAGCGGTCTGTAGACGTTCAATATTATTGCGCAATATTCAATATTGCACAATATTATTGACCGTCTGTGGATCATATTGGAAGGTTGCACAATAAAATTGAAAAGTTGCGCAATAATATTGACAGGTTGTACAATATATTGCGTGAATGAAGAAGAGAATCTGCCCCTAGACGCTTAATATATTGTGCAATATATTGCAATATTCATATTGCACAATAATATTGACCGTCTGTGGATCATATTGGAAGATTGTACAATATATTGTGTGAATCGCGTGGGGGAAAAATTGACGTGAGATAGACCTATTAATTAAGATTGTAGCGTAGCTCGTTAAGTGGTAAACCTTGTACTGTCTGAACTCCTGGTATCGGTATACTTGGTATACCTGGTATAAGAATTCCACTTCGAACTATTTCATATTTTTTTCTTTATTGTATGAAGAAGAGAAAATAATATGAAAGTAATTGTTGTTTTAATATAATTATGAAACACACAATGGAAACAACGTTCCTCAAAAGGGGGGACCTTCCCTCTGTGAATTCGTGGGCGAAGGATTCCTCTCCCTCTTGAGGAAGTAGAGGTGGAAAATGATACATCTGGTTGCCAAAATCTAACCAGGCTGATCGGCCGAAGCGTCTCGCCAGGGTCATGGTTTATGACCATTTTGTCCAGTGAGTTGGCGGTTGAGGACGGTACCTGCGCGTCCGAAGTCATCGTACGCACTACCCACCGACAGAGTAATATACGGATTAACTCAGACTGAAGAATGCCTAAAATTATCAAAGACAGCACAACGTTCTTGATTGCCCTTTAGAGATACTGGCAAACAGATGTTGTCGAAACATTCTTGGGGCAATATGAAATTACCGGTCGAAAGCAATGAATGACTTCACGCTTCACTTTGAGCCCGCTTTTATCCCAACGCACAGTGGACCGGAATCTTAAGAAATAGAGAAATTATTCAACATGCCATTTTTCGCAATCGAAATGCCGAATCATATTAAGCTACTTCATAAAAAAAGGTGTTTGATTTTCTTTCGGCAAAGATAGAAAACTATTACTGGATCTACAGAAATGCATAAAAAGTTTAAAACACCTTCATCTGTATTCCAGTGGGAATCTTTTGACCTACAATTTGTTCTATAATTTTTAAAATCTTTATTTCTGACTTCATCTTGGGTCTCTCCACCTAATTGGCCGATTGCAAGGTTGCCAAAATATTTTATATTTTCGCAGGAATGTATCAACACTTTGTAAACAGTGTTTGGTTATGTAGGATAACATGGATACAGGTTTAAAAATATTTCTGCATGTTTTGCCTTGTGGGACAAAAGTGGGCTCAGAGCGAGGCGGAAATTCCAATTATCTTTTACAGCCGGTAATTTAGAATTTTTCGAAGCGAAATTTCTTCATTCGTTTACGGTAGGCAATAATTGCTTGTTTTCGAAGCGTTCGTCGGGAAGTATTTGTGTACCTGATGTCGAACAGGGACAATCGACACCGTGCCGTTTCTTTGCAGGGGTTTGAACTTTCTTCGCACTGAGTTAATCCGTTGATTGCTCTGTCACCGGGTGCTACACAGGGACTTGGGACCGGCACGTACCGTTGTCTACCACCGGCTCGCGGGACCATACGGTCATAAACCGCGACCCTGGCGAGACCCTCTGACCGATCACCCTGATGAATTTTTCACAGCGAGGTGAAAATTCATTCGTTGTTTACGAGCGGTAATATTCATATTTTCCCAAGAACGTTTCTACAATATCCGTTTGCCACATTTCTAAATGGCAATCAAGCACGTGGTGGGTCTTTAAGAACTTTAGGCATTCTACAGCCTGAGTTAATCCGTATATTGCTCTTTCAGTGGATAGTACATATGTATTTTGGAACCAAATGTGGTAGATATTTTCTTCCCTCACTTCGTCAACAGAGAGAGAGGGTCCCCCCTTCTCGAAGAACGATGTTTCCAAAATGTTAGTTTCATAATTATATCAAAACAACAATTACTTTCATGTCATTTTCTCTTCTTTATACAATGAAGTGAAAAATATAAATTAGTTGAAAGCAGAAACCTTGTAGGTACTATACGAATTCTCATTATCGTTATACCTGGTTATGGATGGGTATTCTTTCATTGGCATGCATTTATATTCATAATACGATATCATTTGTTAGACGAAGTAAAGAAGTTCGAACATAAGGTCATTTAATGTCGCATGAGGTTGTAAATTACATATCGAGGCCTCCAAGAAGTCAGGTACATAAACGACAAACGGTGGTCGTCTCGTTGAACCCTATTTCACCGTGCTAGGCACTTGTTATAATATCTACATATGCAAGATGTGACAAAGATGATACCAATATAGCATTTAAAAAGTATTATCCAACATCAATACGCCACGCGAAGGGGTAGAAGAGAGGTAGTCCGCTGACTGTGCGGGATGCCGCTTGCTTGATCCTCCCGACAAATTCAAGACCGATCTCTTATTTCTCGAGAATAAACACGCAAGGTATAGGGAGGAGATTATATTATGTCCAGTCGGTCCTGCATTCCTTTGAAACGGCAACTTTCCACCGCTGCACCGTAATATCTCCTCCCTATGGCACACGTTCTCTTGCACCGAATACGTCAGCGCGTGCTTTTATTTTGATATTCCAACGCGTGTTTATATTCGAGAGATTAGGTATCACGCGCAGTCAGCGGACCACCCCTTTTCTTCCTGCGGCTCTCCGCGAGGCGTACTGGTCTTTCTGCAGAATAATTTCGTTTCCTACACCATTGCCAAGGAAACATTCTTCGATCTAACATAAGAACATCTTCTTCTTTTGGTAATTGTGCGGACCTTAAAATTAATTTTCGTCACGGTCAACGTTCCGACCATACTTATTATTCTTTTATACTGGAGCGAAACACGGTTTATTGCCTGCCGAACGTAGAGGAATTAGCTTGTAGCAATTGGGGATTAATCCTAAAAATTGTTCCGCTGTTCTGGAAGTTACTTGGCAGATGTTTCCTAATTACTGTATATCGTGTAGGGGGCCAAAGGTCTAGTGTCATAAAGCTGTAGTAAAGCGTGGCTCGCTAACAATCCGTTTAGGGCATCACTCATCACGCTACATCATGGAACTTCGCGCGTGTGTCGATAGGAACACTGCACTTTCCATGGCATATTTATCAAATTCTTGTAGTTTTATTGGAACTATTGACGCTAAATCATGACGAATTGACGTTATTTTCTTAAATAACGTCAAACTTATATATTAACACTTTTAGTATCAATTTCCTTAAAAATATTCGGCATTTTTAAATTGCAAAATACAGGATGTTGCATTTTTTCCCATTTTTGGGGATTTGCCCCCACTGTGCGACATAGAATACACGTATTTAATCCATAACTGCCAAATATTAGCGAATGCTTTTTCCGCAGTAGTAAGGTCTAGATTATGTTGATTAGAAAACAAACAAAAAATTTGTTCAGAAGTTTCCGGAAGTGGAACTAAAAAAGGGATGATTGCTGACAATTTTTCAATTGGTTTCTTATGGAAAAAAAATGTATATAACTAATTATTTGCTATTACTTAACAGAATAGACACTACTCATTTGGGACTCCAAAAATTGTTTTCTTTTATATCACCAAAAATTAAAAGACTCGATTTAAAGTTCTGCACGAAAAATACATACAATCATAAACACGTGTTTGCACACAGATCAGAAGTAGGCGTCATGATATTTTTACCGTTTTTAGGTGCTCATATTAGTAGTCTACAGGTAACATAAAAATACATATCTTTTAAATTCTGACTTCTTTCCTTATTTCTTGGGATTCTGTCATACTGTGGCAATGGGTCGCAGTGCGACTGGTCGCTAGACTCCCTCCAGGAGGAGTCTAGCGACCGGTGGTCGCAATGTCAGCCTGCGACTAGGTATAATGGGAAACAGACCCTCCTCGCATTGTGTTGCCTCTCGAGTAGCCTAGGCTGGTACTCAAACAGACTCGCGTCAGGCTCCTATGTCTGGCGCATACCCGAGGATCGCAGTCGCTTGTAGGAGAACAGATACATGCTTTCCCATTGCAGGAGTATACTGCGACCAGTCGCTGCGATCAATCGCAGCGACCAATCGCGGGTAGGAGATCCCGCCTTTAGGCGAGTATACGGCAAGGACGGGTTGGGTGGCCAAGTATTTTCGCAGCATGTCGAACGCTTCGCACTCTTCAGTTTCGAATTTAAACTTATTGGTTTTTATAACATCGGATGAGGGTTTGGCTACCCTCAAGAAATTGGGCACGAATCTGCGAAAATAGCTGGCTAACCCCACGAATTGATGCATCTGCCTGACAGTGCGCGGAGGCGTGTAGTCCATTATTGCCGCCGCATGTTCGCCGCTAGGCCGTATGCCGTCGCAACTGATCGAATAACCTAAGTAACTTATCTCTTTATACAGGAACGAGCACTTGTCCAGCCTCAAGTTCAACCCGTATTTCCGTGTCAATATAAATATTTCACGTAAGATTTGGAGATGCTCGTCCGTCCCTTCCGTAGCTACTAAGATGTCATCAATATACAATAAGACTTTGTTCTGCTCGATAAGAGGCCTAAAGATTTTATGTGTAAACCGTTGAAACACGCGCGGGGCGTTTGTTAAACCAAATGGCATCGGTAGATATTCGAATTGACCCAACGGCGTTACAAAAGCCGTATATTTTATCGACGACTCGGCCATCTTAACGTGGTGAAACCCATTTTTCAGGTCAAGTTTACTAAAATACTGTTTATTGCCCTACCGGTCCAACTGATCTTCGATCAGCGGCGTGGGAAAGTTATCCTTCGCAGTAATTTTATTCATGTCGCGAAAATCCACGCATAACCGTCGTGTCCCGTCCTTTTTATACACCAAAACGATGGGGCACCCAGATTCTTATTCGCTCGGTCTAATCACGCCGTCCCTTATTAGGCTTTCCAATATTTCCCGAAAGTTTTGTTGATCTGCAAACGATAGCCTTCTAGGGCGAGAACTGATGGGCTGATCATGTTTTAACCTTATATTCATTTCGAAATCTACCGAGATAGGGTCGATGCGCATCTCCAAGACTTCGTCATATGAATCTTTTAATCTACGCGAATTGTGTATATCCAGGGAAGAATCTATGTCTAGGCAATCGGACGCTCTCTCCGCTTCGTTTGTTATAATAATATTCATGATCTCGTTCGCGCCGTTGTCCTCTCTCTCGGGGGAAAGGGTGTCATCTACATGCGTTACCATGACCGTTTTTCCCAAGTAGATTTTTACTGACGGACAGGTAATAAAGTCCCGGCCTAGCAACGCGGCGTTGGACATACATATATGGTCCGGTTCGACCAAAAAAGACATGTTTATCTGTATAGACTCTACGTATACGTTCTTTTCAAAGGTGCCTACTTTTTATCAAACTAACCGGGGATCCGGAATCTACCATCGCGGACAACTCGTACGTGCACGCGTTACCCGCTTCCCCTCCGACAGAGTACTTTAACGGGAGGAGGTACGGGGCAATCGCAACTGTAGGCTGTGTTAAGGTGGCAATGTTACCGGTCTGCTGTCTCTTACGCGGACAGTCCTGCACGCGATGGTCGTCGGCGCCGCAACCAAAACACGCGTTCCGGGGTCGCCTCGGCTGCTTACATCTGCTGGACAGGTGACCTCGATCCCCGCAATTGTAGCACCTCACAGACTCGTCTCGTAGTGTTGAAGGTTCCTCGGCCCGTCGACTTCGAGGATTGTTGACAGCTTCGATGTCCTTCGGGCCCCTCTTCTCGCCGTCGTCCCGACATGGTCGTTCCTTTGTCCTTGGCCTCAGCGATATCTTTCTAAATACGTGCAGAATCTCGGATTTGGAGGAAAAACGATTCATCCGGGCCTGACTCTGCAGTTGATAGTCGGGTATACCATCGATAATGTAATCGATGAGTTTCACCCTCGTCAATCGATATACGATTAGCTAAGATATTCTTGTCGCAGTAGTAATCGGTGAATGGTTCGTTACTTTGCCATATTCGTCGCTCAAATTCTCGTCGCAGCGCCAATCGGTTCGGACGATGATAGAACATAGACCTCATTTCCTCGAAAAGTTCGAAAACGGACATTTCCAAGTGATCGGGCTTCGAATGGAACCATCTTTGAGCTCTGCCTTTCAATTTAGAGCTCATCAATATTTTTGTCGCATTTTCGTCTAACGCGTAGGTCCTCTGGTGTAGTTCGATTTGCTTTTCCCAGGTACGGAACGAATCGTCAACACCGGCGAACTCTCCAAGGAGACCTGCTATGTTGTTGATGGGTACGGTCGAGTGGAACGCACGACCGTTAGGATTCGAAAATTCCCAGTTCCCTCTTGCTGTGGAGCTCAATTCTCTCTCCAAAACCTCTTTTTCCCGCCGGAGAGTTTCAAGTTCTTTACGTATCGATTCAGGCACGCTGTCTTCACTGATCGACGCATTATCCCGAAAATCTGGCTCTCCAGAACTGTGATCGAACACTTCCGGCTCATCCGATGTTTCTGACGCTGGACATGCAAGCCATTCCTCCGCCTTTGGGTCTGCGGCCAAAATTCGGTTAGTTAACTCGTTCTTAGTTCCGAAAGTGCTGAGTTTCATTGACCGCAGCTTGTCCTTCAATTCTGTGATGGTGCGCTTTGACGCCACTTTCGCCGCCATTTCGTCGATGCCTCGTGTTCTCCTCACAGCACGCACAAACCCCGACACACGGAGTTCGTTTTCTGATAAGACGCCTCACAGTACGCACAAACCCCGACACATGGAGTTCGAACTCTGATGAGACGGATCGTTCGTCTTCTGCACACACTACTTTCCGACACACGGAGTTCGTTTTCCGACTATG
This sequence comes from Andrena bucephala, assembly GCA_947577245.1. Lineage (NCBI taxonomy): Eukaryota > Metazoa > Arthropoda > Insecta > Hymenoptera > Andrenidae > Andrena > Andrena bucephala. Next base: position 66,179,527 of record OX387717.1, read on the forward strand.
TACGACGAACGACGTTTATCACCAACCGTTACTGTTCACACTCGCGATTCACTGGTACGTTCCCGAACTTTCGGTTTTCCCGTTATCAAAAATATCACTTGCTTCCTTTGTCAGGACAGGTCGATCCCACTTCTGAGACTGTAGGACATAGATTCGACGGGATCAGGGAAAGTAGGCGACACGACACGGGCAGGACGGAAGATGGCGACGGTTTCAGTAGACTCAGTTGTTTATTATTTTCAATGTCTCCTTGGCAGCGTCAGACCCACGACTGTCTGCTCCTTCTTCCCGCTTGCCTTACACACAAATATCCGACGTGAGGCGAGACGTCGTCGAAGGCAAGCGGGAGATTCGAATTTTATAGTCAACAAAGAATAATATTAAGTCGTATATAACTAATTAAACTATATTTATTTTTACAATGATATTCTCACTTTCTGCTATTTCGAAATCGCGCGAGTTGCAAATCGCAACTAGTCTGAAGTGTCTGAACACGTAAAGTCGAAACATTGTAGATATGTACTTTAGGTGCTCTGCTGTTTCTTCGTTCACATTTCTAAAAATCTTCATAATGGTTTACTGATATTATCTACTTACTGAGACTTTATTATTCTTTATTGTTCAACTGTGTTTATTACTGAAAATGATTTAAGCTTATGTTTCAGATTAATGTTAGAAAGTAAGTTTGTTTACTTTAAATAAAGATTTAGAATTTTAACGCATAATAAATCATATTAATTACTGATATTTTGTATTACCTAATCCCGGGATTAGTCCCCGAATCGCGAGATAGACTTTAAAAAATCCGGCAATCCCGGGATAGTAAATAATGACCGGAATTGTATTCCCTAGCGCGGCCCCAACCGGTGGTACTTGGAAAAAGAATTCGATTAATTTCGCATAGCAATTGCCGTATTTTTGAAGACCATAGAGGCACAGATTATACTGTTCGGTTGATTCGAACACGTTACAGTTTTTTTTTCCGATATAACTATTATTTATACATAATTTATCAAAATGGATTTCAGTTTAATATACAGAGTATTTTTCAGAGCTATTTCGTGTAAAGGTGAATCCAAAATGCGGAATAAATACCTATGCCACAATTGCAAGTGCAATGAATCATTGTGCCAATATGAGACGCATTTGTAAAACTTTTTTCTTTGTAAACGAGGCTGTTTTTAAAAGAAACGGTTAAATACCTTTGAGTGTGCCTGACTACTTAGAAATCAATTTCAGCTTAGTAACAAATTCTCTCGAAAACAAAGCCTCCATTACAAACTTATCAGCAGTTCGATGACACCTTATGTTGTCCACCGATTTAAGATAAAAAAAATGTGTTCTTAGTTCACCTTTTATGACTCTAAAAGCAAACGTTCCAAACTGATGCCAACTGCTTGATCTACGAAGAATCTGTTATTTGTAAACAATTAGACTGTTTGAATTTGAGGAATAAGATGAAAAAGTAGCAAAAAGCTGGAATGCAAAAAGGAAAAGCTGTCGCTGTATAGCGTAGTAGTAACTGATCTTTGTTTCATCTTGCCAACGTGAGATCACAAATCGCACAGGAAATGTTACAAAAACTACACTCCGCGTCAAAATTAAGGGAACACTATAATTTCCCAAAAATTTTGGTTATTTTCAAATGGCTGTATCTCTGCGAAAAATGGTCGCAAAAAATATTTAAAAAACGCATTTTAAAGCTTGAAGTTTCTAGTTTCAGCATCAAGTACTCAATTTTTTTTCTTCGTCCATTATGATACTGTTTTATCAAGATGAAGCGCAGGAAACGAAGTTTCAGAAATTTTTGCCTAGTTTGGACGTATGCACGGGCCAAAAAAATTTTTTTCAGATAAATCCAATGGAGGGCTCTTATAGAGCAAACATTTCTCTTTAATTTCGTTTTTTTTTATTCTGCTGTATGATTTTTATTGACCGAGTTATTCGCTATCAAAGCGCAAAAGGAACTTTCTACTTTAAACGCCTATAACTTGCTAACGCATGATCGTAGAACATTGTTCATGAGTGTTTTGGAAAGCTAAAACAGTTTCCTTTCAGAACCTTTAGTTGCCAATTCAATGAGATTTTTTTAACCGTATTAAATTCATTTTAAAATGATCCCAAAAATTGCATATTTACCATTTTCTAGAAAACATGATGCCACTTCAAGGAAAATCATGGAATCATTCAATTGTCCACGTTTTTTCTTAGGTGAAACTACCCCTTAAACACTGTGCAAAAGGCCGGACCGATCAGATTTTTTTTCCGTATGTCCTCGATGGTCAAACACGCGATACAGTCTGAAAAATTGAAGGATCACCTGTTTTACGTTATGTTTCTCTGTAAAACCCTTCCTTTTGTTCTCGCGGCTTTTGAACACTCGTTGCACGTTTTTTTTTTGTTAGTTCAACGTCATTTTAGTAAAAAAAAGATTTCAAAAATTTACAAAAAAATTATACCCAAACTCTTCGCAATGACGAAAACTGTACTTCAATAACTGGCATTAGCACCATCCAAAGCGCGCGACGAGTTGGCGCATGCGCGGTCGGATTTACACTTCATTGTATGTGCGTCAGCATGGAGAGATGAGACCCTGCGGTTCGTCACTCCCGCAGTATTTTCCGACTCCAAACTCACTCTCCGATGCGTGTGTGTATGAGAGCACGTGCGTGCGTCGTGTATGGCTGTGTGTATTTGTGTGAGATCTAATAATGTGTGTTGCCCCCTCTCCGCGTGAGGACTTCCCTCAATCGGTTGCGCATGTTAATGCAGTTGCGGATTTGCCTTTGGGGAATTCTCTGCCAAATTTGGCGGAGGGCGTCTGCTAATTGTCCCAAATTCGCCAGGTTCGGGTACTGTAATCGCAAACGTCGCCCAAGAATGTCCCAAACGTGCTCAATCGGATTCAGATCTGGGCTCACTGCTGGATGGCCAAGAACTGATATCCGATTTTGCCGCAGAAATCGTAGCGTATGGCGTGCCGTATGCGCCCTTGCATTATCCTGCATAAGGACGAAGCGGTTCCCCATACGTTGACGCAGGGGGAGTACAACGGGGCGCAGAATCTCGTCCACGTACCGCGCAGCGGTCAGCCCACCAGGTGGGAGCACAATTAATGGGGTACGTGAGTACCGCGTTACCCCGGCCCAAACCATAACTGATCCACCATTGAACGCAACAACCGGCCTTGTATGTTTGGCATTATGGCGTTCACCACGACGACGCCAGACCCGAACCCGTCGATCATTCCCGTGGAGGCAAAATCGGGACTCGTCAGTAAAAAGGACATTTGCCCATTGTCGCTGGCCCCAGTGCACGTAATCGCGAGCGTATGCCAAACGCTGCCGTTGATGTGTGCGAGTGAGCAACGGGACTCGCACTGGACGCCTTGAACGCAAGCCAACGTCCCTCAATGGACGTCTGATAGTACTATTGGAGATCGGACGTGGCGGATTATGTCTGCGGTTCATAAATTGTCCCGCAATAACGCGTGCAGTGACGATTGGCTCCCGAAGAGCATGTCGCGCAATCCTTCTATCCTCTCGCGAACTTGTCGCACGTCTGCGCCCTTGCCCTGTTCTGCGAGAGTACAGTCCAGTCTCTCGAAATCGAGCATACAGACGGTTGACAACCGACGGACTAACATCAAAGGAATTGGCAACGTGTCGCTGGCTGTGGCCCTCCTCCAACAGAGTCACAAGCCGAGCGACTTCGAACTCAGTTAGGTGACGCCGGGGCATAACTCGATGCAAAAAAGGAAGTTCGCTAAAAGTCTAATTTAATTTCGCAAGTTGTAGCGTGAGTAGCTGTGGCGCGGCGTCTCGTCTTGCTGTGTTGGCGCATGCGCAATGAGGCGTAGGTCCGACCGCGCATGCGCCAACTCGTCGCGCGCTTTGGATGGTGCTAATGCCAGTTATTGAAGTACAGTTTTCGTCATTGCGAAGAGTTTGGGTATAATTTTTTTGTAAATTTTTTAAATCTTTTTTTCACTAAAATGACGTTGAACTAACAAAAAAAAAACGTGCAACAAGTGTTCAAAAGCCGCGAGAACAAAAGGAAGGGTTTTACAGAGAAACAACGTAAAACAGGTGATCCTTCAATTTTTCAGACTGTATCGCGTGTTTGACCATCGAGGACATACGGAAAAAAAATCTGATCGGTCCGGCCTTTTGCACAGTGTTTAAGGGGTAGTTTCACCTAAGAAAAAACGTGGACAATTGAATGATTCCATGATTTTCCTTGAAGTGGCATCATGTTTTCTAGAAAATGGTAAATATGCAATTTTTGGGATCATTTTAAAATGAATTTAATACGGTTAAAAAAATCTCATTGAATTGGCAACTAAAGGTTCTGAAAGGAAACTGTTTTAGCTTTCCAAAACACTCATGAACAATGTTCTACGATCATGCGTTAGCAAGTTATAGGCGTTTAAAGTAGAAAGTTCCTTTTGCGCTTTGATAGCGAATAACTCGGTCAATAAAAATCATACAGCAAAATAAAAAACGAAATTAAAGAGAAATGTTTGCTCTATAAGAGCCCTCCATTGGATTTATCTGAAAAAAATTTTTTTGGCCCGTGCATACGTCCAAACTAGGCAAAAATTTCTGAAACTTCGTTTCCTGCGCTTCATCTTGATAAAACAGTATCATAATGGACGAAGAAAAAAAATTGAGTACTTGATTCAGAAACTAGAAACTTCAAGCTTTAAAATGCGTTTTTTAAATATTTTTTGCGACCATTTTTCGCAGAGATACAGAGATACAGAATTTTGTTTTCGATTATTATTTTAAAAGATACGATGGTCAAGTTCGGTTTTTCAAATGGAACTATTTTTTCTGAAGACCTGAGTTGATAGTGCGTTCCAAGACAAATTCAATAAGCTTTAATGTATACACTTTATTGTCACTGGTTTTTAAGATATTACGCTTGCAAATTTACTGATTTTCACTGGAAGAAAACTGTCTGGTATAGCACGCACCGGGGACGGTCTTACTGGATCCACGGATGGCACTGCCTTTTGAAATAGATACCTACCTGCCAAAGGTCTACGCCAGGCCCAAAGGCTGGACAATTTTTTTCCGTCAGAAATGCTACTTAGGTAGGTACATCTGCGGTATCGAGAAGCGCACCGTTACTTTTATTTCGCACTTGCTTCTACGCTCGGATGGCCGGTTCTTTTGGGAGGGATGCAAGTTCGATTGGTTAGGTTAGGAGGAGTGAAAGTTGCTAGACTAAATTTCAATCATAGGGAGCAGATTGTATCAGAACCTTTCGGATTTGCATTCCTCACAAACGGCTGCTCTCTTGAAGAGGCCCTCTTCACAGCAATGCCCACCTTCTCTCGCACGGAATACGTTAACGCTGGCTTTTGTTCTGATATTGAAGCTCGTGTTTATACTCGAGAGGACCACGCGTCGACAGCGGGCTACCCCTTTTCTTCCTGTGTCTCTCCACGAGCCGTGTTGACGGTGGATTGTAGGAGCGTAGATATCTGGATGCCAGTTATTGAATTCGGGAGACGATAGAAACATTTTATTACAAAACACACATGTACTATAATTAAAGTAAATCGTATTCCTCTCGGGCAGGAGTACTGATAATGATCGAACTTGCGCCCCACTTCGCGCAGACCAATTACACGGAGGGTAGTCGGGTCACACACTGCCCAAATGATACAGGGTAATTCTGGAGCAACGCCCGTCAAGGAGATGCGCTGGTACCCCGTGGCGAGGACAGACCTTCGCTGTGCCTCACCCGATTTTTATGGCTTTTTTCCGGAAAATGGTACGAATCCTGGGTCGAACGTAGCGAATTGAAGTCGACCCTCCGCAGTCGAAGGTGAATTATCCATTACAGCGTATTAAGAAACCCTTTTCTTCATCGTATCGAAAGGGAAGTGACGCCAATGGATTCCTTATGTTTTTCTCACAAAAATCATACTAAATGTCATGCAAATCGGACTACTTTGACACAAGCAATTTGTATTCCTTATGTAAGAGTTGTCCGATTTCCACGACACTTGGCATGATTTTCATCGGAAAACCCCAAGGAATCCATCGGCGACACTTCCATATCCATACGATAAGGAATAACGAATTGTTTTATTTCATAAAAAGGTAGGTACAGGCTGATTCTGGTGCTGCGCCCGTCACCCCGTGGCGAGGACAACCCCTCGCAGTGCCTGCCCGAATTTTATGGCTTTCCACCCGCGAAGGGGTTCGAGTGCTTAATAAGAAGTGAGAAACCTTCGACTTGCGCATTTCTCATCAGATCTTTGCAAAAACGACACCTACCGATTCCTTATGTTTCGTCGATGAAGCTGACACTAAGAACGACGTTATTCGGACCATAATGAAGGAAATTCCATGGAATGTCGATTTATATCATTTCAAGCTGACTTGACTTGGTTAAAAATAGTCCGATTTACATGAAATTTTGTATGATTTTAATCGACGGAACGCCAGGAATCCATGGCGCCACTTCCCCTTCGATACGATGAAGAAAAGACGCATATATTTGAAATCCTGAATATTTCTCACTTCTTAATGGTATTCCAAACCCTTCGAGGGTCGAAAGCCATAAAATTCGATAGGCACTGCGGGGTGTTGTCCTTGCCACGGGGTGACGGGCGTACCTCCAGAATTACCCTGATGAAATAGAGGTGGAGGATGCCACATCTGGTTACCAAAAACTAACCGGACTGATCGGCCGCGGTGTCTTGCCAGAGTCGCGGTTTATGAGCGGATTTTCCGCGCGTCGGCGGTAGGCAACGGTACATAGTATGGGTCCGAAGTCATCGTACGCACTACCCACCGACAGAACAATATACGGATTAACTCAGACTGGACAATGTCACCACGTTTTTTATTGGCCTTTACAAATTTGGCAAACAGATATTGTCGAAACGTTCTTGGAGAAATAATAAATTATCGATCGTAAAGAGCGAATGAATTTTCGTCTGGCTCTGAGTTCGCTTTTGTCCCGACGCACGCGAGAAAGATGCCCCAAATATAGGAATTGAAAAGTATTATCCACCGTCAATACGCCTCGTGGAGAGACACAGTAAGGAAAGGGGTACACCGTTGAGTGCGCGTGGTTTTGCCTGCATCGTACTCCTTTCAAATTAAAGACGGATTCCTTATCTCTCGAGTATAAATCCTTATCTCTCAAGTATAAACACGCGTTGGAATTTCAAATCTGGTTAGGAAATAAAATAATTCTTTATTCTTTATCGTATGGATATGGAAGTGCCGCGGATGGATTCCTTGGGGGTTTCCGATGAAAATCATTACAAATGTCGTGTAAATCGGACAACTTTTACATAGGGAATACAAATAGCTTGTGTCAAAGTAGTCCGATTTGCATGACATTTCGTATGATTTTCGACAGAAAAACATAAGGAATCCATTGGCGTCACTTTCCATTCGATTCGATGAAGAAAAGGGTCTCTTAATACGCTGTAATGGATATTTCACCCTCGACTGCGGAGGGTCGACCTCAATTCGCTACGTTCGGCCCAGGATTCGTACCTTTTTCCGGAAAAAAACCATAAAAATCGGGTGAGGCAATGCGAAGATCTGTCCTCGCCACGGGGTACCAGCGCATCTCCTTAACGGGCGTTGCTCCAGAATTACCCTGTATCACTTGGGCAGTGTGTGACCCGACTACCCTCCGTGTAATTGGTCTGCGCGAAGTGGGGCGCAAGTTCGATCATTATCAGTACTCCTGCCCGAGAGGAATACGATTTACTTTAATCATAGTACATGTGTGTTTTGTAATAAAATGTTTCTATCGTCTCCTGAATTCAATAACTGGCATCCAGATATCTACGCTCCTACAATCCACCGTCAACATGGCTCGTGGAGAGACACAGGAAGAAAAGGGGTAGCCCGCTGTCGACGCGTGGTCCTCTCGAGTATAAACACGAGCTTCAATATCAGAACAAAAGTAAGCGTTAACGTATTCCGTGCGAGAGAAGGTGGGCATTGCTATGAAGAGGGCCTCTTCAAGAGAGCAGCCGTTTGTGAGGAATGCAAATCCGAATGGTTCTGATACAATCTGCTCCCTATGATTGAAATTTAGTCTAGCAACTTTCACTCCTCCTAACCTAAACAATCGAACTTGCATCCCTCCCAAAAGAACCGGCCATCCGAGCCTAGAAGCAAGTGCGAAATAAAAGTAACGGTGCGCTTCTCGATACCGCAGATGTACCTACCTAAGTAGCATTTCTGACGGAAAAAAATTGTCCAGCCTTTGGGCCTGGCGTAGACCTTTGGCAGGTAGGTATCTATTTCAAAAGGCAGTGCCACCCAGAGTTGGGCAAAAAATTATTTTAAATAAAAAATTGTGTTCGAATAAAAGGCAGAAAATTTATTCGACACTCAGCAAATAAAAATTCCCAGAATTATTTATTATTTGATGCGCCATAAATAAAATTTTGCATCGACGGGAATTTATCCGAAGAACCATAAATCAAATTTTGAATCGACGGGAATTCATCGGAAGCGCATAAATAAAATTTTGACGCGACAGGAATTCATCCGTAGCTTCGGCCAATTTTCTCACTTTCATTTATATTTGTAGCGAAGAAGCATAAATAACTCTGGGCGTGGCTTGGAGGCCCTCGGGCCTCAAGCGCCTTGCTCGCAGCCGCCGGGTCCTCGAGGCGAGCGACATTGTATCGTTGACCCGTCTAACCTGCAGCGCGGAGTTAGGTACTCGGCGACGTGTCATCGATTATACAGAAACGGAATTTCTTTATTTTTCAGCGTATCAATATGAAAGTGACACCAATGGATTCCTTGCATTCTCCCGATTAAATTGATAAAAAAATATTTAAATCGGGCCAGTTTTAACGAAACGGGCTTTCAATCCTGCAAATTAATTTTATGCGTAATATCGTCCCATATCTTAACACGGTCAGGTACGCGTGTCTACACTTTCAACTGCAATATTGACAATACCGTCGATTCTACGGCCTAGAATATTTGCTCCGTATTGCGATGTTCTTAACCAGAGTTTCGCATCGATAGCAACTACTTAGTTACAATTAATGAGTTGTGCATGATTTTAATGACGCATAATTTAATTGCATGTTAGAAACTGAATTACTAATTGTAACTAAAAAAATACTTTACGACGTATAACATGAATTTCACGATTTAAGACAGTTGCAATTTCATCGAATGAGATTGGTTGCGTTAATTGCGCGTATGGGGTATGTAGGCAAATAGGCAAAGAGAGGGAGAGGGGGAGAGAGAGAGAGAAGGACGGGGACCCGGCGGCTTCGAGCAAGGCGCTTGAGGCCCGAGGGCCTCCAAGCCACGCCCAGAGTTATTTATGCTTCTCCGCTACAAATATAAATGAAAGTGAGAAAATTGGCCGAAGCTACGGATGAATTTCTGTCGCTTCAAAATTTTATTTATGCGCTTCCGCTGAATTCCCGTCGATTCAAAATTTTATTTATGGTTCTTCGGATAAATTCCCGTCGATGCAAAATTTTATTTATGGCGCTTCAAATAATAAATAATTCTGGGTGATTTTTATTTATGACATATACAGATAAAGTCTCTTTTATTTAAAAAGTTATTTAGATAATTTTTTATTTAAATAATGCCCATCTCTGGTGCCACCCGTGGAGCCAGTAAGACCGTCCCCGGTCCGTGCTATACCAGACAGTTTTCTTCCAGTGAAAATCAGTAAATTTGCAAGCGCAATATCTTAAAAACCAGTGAAAATAAAGTGTATACATTAAAGCTTATTGAATTTGTCTTGGAACGCACTATCAACTCAGGTGTTCAAAAAAAATAGTTCCATTTGAAAAACCGAACTTGACCATCGTATCTTTTAAAATAATAATCGATTAAAAAAATCGTTCACGCTATTTAATTTGCCCCCTCGAACCATGCAATTTCCTATTTTTTTTATATTTTTATCTCCAATAGTTTAGGAGGAAGCCGGCTGTTTAGCTTTCCCGCGGACACCCTGTATAAGAGACTGATACTTGCGCAAAACGATGAGAATTTTGCCTCAGCGATATTACTGGATTCACTATACCAAAGCGCTACCAAAACTTAGGTTAAGGTCTGTTCATACATTAAGGTAGTATTTTTATAGGAAAACATGAGGGGTGAGTTTCGTGCGGGGTATTCTCCCACAACACAGTTTGCCTGCCTCGGTGCTCCTTTTCTCATCGTTTTCTGACTCGCTCTCGTTCCATCTGGCTCTCGCCTTCGCAGAACAAGAGTGAGCCAGAAGTAATGGGGATAGTGCCAAGCTTCTGGCGTGGAGGCTAAACCGCGCTGTCAGCGTAGAAATACACACATCAGAATAGGTGTGCGTTAGCTCCGAAAAAATTCAGGAGCTTTATTGGTCAGAATATTGATTCTTTCTCGATAGCTTCATCTCGTATTAGTCTACGCATAGCTTTGTAACGCACACAACTATTAAGCTAAGAATTAATAACAGCCAAACGGCTAGGTTCACGTGGAGCCGAGCAGCGTTCCCGTTACCCCACCATACCCTGCGAGGGTCACGCAACTCCAACTGACAAATCCACGATCGTCAGATGGTGGTGGCTGATTTCTCCTCGATCGCTGTTCCCGAAAACGAATTCACCGGCCAATATATCTAATACCGACTTTAATAATAACATTATTAATAAAAAAAATGGTTCTGCTCTGAAAACCTACATGTGTAATCTCGAGGGTGAGCCTCGAAGTATAATTTAAGGATCAAACGAACTTACCTGTATGTGAAGTTCGATCGTAATTATATGTGAGGCCCGCCCGAGAGATTACAGACCCTCCCAGGAAAACTTTAATAAGGACCCCGAAGAAATTGGAAAATAATTTCTCTTACCCATTAAGTGTATAAACAATTTTTTCTTTTCCGCCTTAGCCAACTCTAAACGTTATGAGGAGCGATACAGGGAGCGGCGCCACGTGCGCTTGACACGTGAACGCGCTAGTTTTGAAATCAAAAACTCTAAAAGCGTGGTTAGTTGTAGGCCCAAAGAATGGTACTACATATTTAATCTCTCAGGCGATCCTCTCGTATAATTACGATCGAAATTCACATACAGGTAAATCCGTTTGATCGTTAAATTTTTCGTCACTCTGTGATCAATACCGAATAATGATACACGAATACGAATATTGTAACCACATTTGCGGTGTGAGAGTCGTTTCGCAAATTTTTGTTTTAAACGTAGGCAGTTTCAATAGCCAGTTTTAAGGTGGAATCTGACGGCACGTGGACCGGTGAGCTGAGGCAGCTCGCCCAGGCTCGCGAATCGGGGAGCCATGAGCGTTCTCACGGCGCGTGGATCGGCGAATCGCGCCCAGGCTTGCGGGTCGGCGTTCCATGAGCGTTCTCACAGCGCCTGGGCTTGGCGAGTCTCGTGCCAAGCTGGCCGATCCACGTGCCGTCAGATTCCAGTTTTAGACGGACAGTTTTTCTCAGTTCTGGAGCGTACATTCCAGGCGCGCGCTCCAAAACTGTACATGTAAAGGCAGGGTCCCACTAGTAGAAGGCCGACATCCTCTATAAGCCAGGTATTTCGGGACTTTCAGTAGCTACGCGTACTAGGCCATACTTGCTTGATCACGGAAAAAAGAGTCAGGGCGTCGGGGATCGAACCCGAGCCGCCCGCGTACTGATCAGTCGCGTTTGCCGCCACGGCTACGCCGACTCTCTTGTCTTGGTCTTCCGTGTCCTCTCTTAATGGTGGGGTTTCCAGATCCCACAATTTCCTGTGCAAAGGGGTAGAAAGTTGGCATCCGGGAGGATTGTTGGTCCAATTGGTCATGATATAATCTTCTCCCTATGGCCCAGCTTTTTTCACACTAACTAAACAAAGGGCGTTCGTATTTTCACTATTGGTCGCAATGGTAACTACCCTCAATCTCATATTGTGTGAGAAAAAAAAGCAAACAGGACGCCTAGATAACAAATGACTGAGCGACGTTGAAAGTGATGGCGGAACTGTGGGAGGGAAGCCACGGCTGAGAACTTCCTTCATTTCATTTGAAACACAGTTTCCAGCAATCGGTGACCGCGATGTAAACTGCGTTCCATATAAGAGCATAGCGACGCCCTTACCGATTTGCGACCGATCTGCGCAGCTCCCACGGATCCGACACACGCGATTGGTCGTAGCACTTTCACGATTGGTCGTAGCACTTTCCCTGCTGGTTTTCTACCAATCAACAGTGTATCCCTGCGCGAAACGAGTGTGCTCTAATGTGGAACGCAGTGTAGTAAACCCCTTCAAACATCTCAAGTAGTATGAAGTGTGAAGGCGTAGTTTCGGCTACTCACCCAACCGCCGGCGTTAGCTTTATTTAGACAAAGAAAGCAATATGTAGAAAGTGAAGTTAGTATTTCCATTATCTTCGACGTGCGCGCCAAGCATTCGCGTGCCCGCCTGGCAGCGCGTCGGCCCATTTCGTGCGCAGGGCCTCATAAATTAAACCCTTTCAAGTGGACGTAAACGTCGTTCGGGCCCCCCTACCACTAGGGGGACCCGGCCTTTACACGTATAGTTTTGGAATTCGTTAATTGCACTCTTCTGAATGCTTTTACAGAAAGAAAAGTACTCAATAAGATCAATAAGTTTTTGTCCCACACGATACTCGCAAAGGAATAATTCCTTTTCCCGCATGAGGGATGTAGAAAGTACGAATAATAATATCGACGTTGTTGGACGAATATGCAGAATGCGACAAATAATCGTACAAAAATTGTATTTATTTATTGCTTTAAACCAGATGTGCTTTACTTACACTCTATCAGTTTATATAATAGCATTGTTACGTCCTGAAGGGACTTTTGTAAATCACCCCGAGCGGTTGGAATGATTTACCGGGTTCGCTGCTCTATCAAGGTGCTAAAGCACGCCTTGACTATACTTACCAAGGAAAGGGAGGATAACAAGGGATTGAATACATCGGTACAATGGGTTTAACGGGAAATCCAAGATGTAAAGTATATTGTTACAAAAATCAGATAATCATACCTAGAGACGGCGCTCCGTCTCGGCTGTCGCTCGCTGGTTTTCGCTGACTTCGCACGGCACGCTTGCCGTCGGTGATTCGCACGCTCGAGGTGTCGGTTGACCGAGCGTAGGTCGCGGTCGCTCGCTGTGCTCTATCGTAGCACACGGAAGTCGGTCACGTCGCTGTTCGCGGTCTCTAATCGTCTGTTCTACGCGTTCCTACGTCGATCACGAGTGACGCGCAAGGGCTCTCCCGGCTGGGCCGTTCACGGTGTGTCGGATGAAGGTACCCCTGGCACGAATTACTTTCGGCCGTTCGTATTTCGCGGACTTGACGCGGAGACGCGGTCGCGGTATCTGGACGGCTCTCTGGCTCGTCGTGACTTCCTAATTCGAGCTCCCGCAATAGACTGCATTTCCGAAGTACCGCGATCGAGGTTCAAGCCTCGCACTCCCTATCTCGAGGACGGGGGAAATCGCCCCGTCAGGCGCTATCATTTGCAACTTCCGTTGCTCCATCCTCTGGAATCTAGGGCCCGGACCATCGGTGGTCACGTTGTGCCCACGCCGACGGATTCCGCGTTCGCGACCTACTAACCCGCGTGTTGCGATTCCGCTGAATCGCTGATGGCGAAATGGAAGGCGACGCGAGGACAGCAAGCACGGAATGGACCTGAAGGGCCCATGTAACACCTCCCCACTTAGACATGAAATGGTCTCGAGAGGCCATTTCATGTACACGTGCGTAGCTGTCGTCGCGTACGCTTTACACGATTGCTTAAAACTATGATTTACACTTAGCGCTATTTAGACTAAGGGGAACGCAAGGGGATACATTAAATGATTCGTAATTGAGCCAAATAGAAGCAATATATTGTTACATACGATGAATACTGAATATAGTGATAAGCACAGGGGTGGGGGGGGGGGGGGAAGAAGCTGATACAATGGTGATGGGGCCGGGCGACGCTCTGCTGTGAACCAAATGGAACGAAAACAATTACAATTTGTCCGCGTCACTTCTAAGTGATTACAATTGTTTCGGTTCTTACCTAGTGTGAGGGGTGGTGTTCCCTTATTCCGCGCCGGCGGGGACAATCCATGGTATGTCCCGTGGTTTTAGGGGCTCCAGTGGTCGGGGCGCCTCCAGTACCGGGAATGTCGGCAGATGACGTGGGTTTATTTCCAAAATTGCCCGGATGCATCCAGTACAGTTGTCCGGTGTTCCCCATTGTAAGTGCGGTCCCCTGCACTGCGTGCACTTGGTCATGGCGACCGCTCGCACTTCTTCGGCCAGCCAGTGGACCGGCACCTTTACGTATTCAGCGAAATCTGCGGGGGGTCGAATCCACGCACAGGCGTCACAAAGCGATAGAGTCCTGTGGACTCTGTGCGTCCAGACTTGCCCGTTGCTTCCATCGAGGCTTCCCTTCGGTCTCACGCAGAGTCTTCTCCCGAACGGTGCGTGAAGGTGCCCGGGAAGCACCACCTCAGCCAGCGTAGACCGCGGATACTTTCTGTCGTCAAACTTATACATTTTGAAAATGTCTCGGTATATTAGAGCTTTCTTGGTGACTGTATCTTGTTTTGCTTGATTGATGTCTTATATGCTATTGTCCCTACCATCTAATTTTCGCAGCAGAGCGCATCGTGGGGATCGGTTCTTAGCCTAACGCGCGGGGGTTTTTGCTGCGATCAGCAAACTACGGCCTAAAATATTTCGAAGTACGGGTCTGTGACCCCGAGGCTACTCGCTCTCTCCGTAGGTGCCTTCTCACTTGTCCTCGTGGACGGTATAACGGATAAGTCGGGAGGAAAAGGTGTAATAGTTAAAGGACGGGGTCTGGAAATTATCTGAGGGGGAGGGCGATGTGGAACCATTTCTATGCTGACCCTTGCCTCCTTTCCTAAGGGCGCGCGATGTTTGGTCCGGCGTACCTTTAAACAACGGTACCCGATCCACACAACGAGGAGGATGATGAAAATTCCTCCCAGTCCCGGCAGTCCATACGTGGCGTAGGTGTATAAATTTTCGGTTCGGTGATGGGTGGCAATCTCCCTTGCCTGCCTTTCTATGTCCTCCAATGCGACTGTGTTTGCATTCGCATGGGCATCCTGAAGAGTTCCCAGGGGTTCCTTTTCCTGATGGTCTATTAGAATTTTCACGTGATGTTCCGTGATAGTTGGTAAGATTTCCGAGATGTTGATGCCAATAGATGGTTTGTAGGTGGTGTTTAGTACTTCAGTGTCGACTCCGGATGCCCAAATCTGGTCGGTCCCGATTTTGGCCTCACAATCCCTCCTCAGTTGTAATACTCCTGCCCCCTGGAGCACTTCATATCCGGCCGAGTGCTTATTGCACCGTACCTGCAGTGCCAGGGTGTCCTTGACAGAATATAACCAGGTGTTGGGTGTGATCATCTTCTTGAGGAAAGTTCGGCTTCCGGGAAGGGCTTGAATGTTGCAGCTATTCCACCTGATTTTTGGTAGTTTTAGTAAGGCATCCGTCTCGCAGCTTGGTGCTTTTTCCAAGTCCTGGAGTGGTACGCTAAGTTCGCACATGTACATCCGAGGGTGTTTCCTGCATCCTGAGATGTAGTTCTCGTCGGGCATGAAGTACTGAGTGCTGATTCGGCTGATGGCTAGGTATGGCGTTCTTGGTTT
Organism: Andrena bucephala; assembly: GCA_947577245.1. Classification (NCBI taxonomy): domain Eukaryota; kingdom Metazoa; phylum Arthropoda; class Insecta; order Hymenoptera; family Andrenidae; genus Andrena; species Andrena bucephala. Next base: position 66,195,188 of record OX387717.1, read on the forward strand.
AATAAATATAGGGGTGGAGGCATTGGCCGAAATGGTTTGAAATGAAGGACAAGGGTGAAGGTAAAAGAGTTCAAAGGGGATCTGATCCAACAAAGGGATGTCGAGTGACAAGATGATTCGGCCTTGTGAATAAACTACGTTTAATTTGGTCACCCCTTGTAACTGCTCGGAATTTAATTCTTCCGTAGTCAGCGGGAATTCGTAAGGCGTTGTTTCGCGAATTCGCTCGCAGGTCTGCGTTAGCTGACTTGGAGAAAGAACGGCCGGATGTAGAATACCGAGTTTTGCGAACGTGAGCGCGTCCGTAATTACAATTAATGCGGTTACATATTCGTCCACGTGCCTGGTCATTAGGAACGTCCAGGATGAAAAAGCTGATTCTAATTCTATTTTTGTTTCGCGTTCGTCTAATTGACGGGTGGCCGCCGCTATTTCCCTAATCCTATCGTCCATGTTTCGTATGGCGCCCGACACAGATTTTATCGAGTTATGTATATCCTGAAATTCTGATTTTATAATATGTGTTTGGTTTCCTAACAATTCGGCGAGATGATTTTGATCTTTATAAAGTTTATCTATTTCCTTATTATAGTATTGCGCGTCGTCGCCGTCCAGAGTTCCAAAAAGGGCCTTACTCAGCGATCCGATGAATCCCAGCGGCACCGATCGCTTGGCGCGGGTCACCTGGGGTTTTCCCAGTATGCTGAGTAGCAATTCCTCGTAACGTTTGCCATCGAGGAGTTTTCGTTGCAGGGCCGCGTTAAGGTCGTCGGCCGGGCAAGACGTCCAATTATATGTTGCACATAATGTTTTCATCCTGTTAATCTGTGGCTGAGTTTGTGGTCTCGCGGTTAATACTTCCGCGACTTCAATACCCGTGACCAGTCTCCATTGGGTGTGGAAAACTCGGAGAGGTCGGATCTGTTCGTAGTACAAGCCCGGGTTGGGGCTTAACGGAGCTAGTTGGTAGTCCCCGTCGATGACCTTAGTGGTAGCGCTCGTCCAGAGGAACGTGAGCAAAACCAGGCCACGTCTGTCCATGGCAGTTGAAATGCGGGAATTTTCCGAATGACTTATCGCGAGGGAATTCTATTGTCTACGCAAATGACTACTGAAAATACAAAAGAGCAAGTAAAATAAAGGAGTGGAATAGGACTTAGATTTACGGAACATGGGACTTTGGTTTGGCTGAATGAGCCCTGTCGCCAGTCCGTAGTAAACTTGAACCATCGAATATGCTACGTTGGCGTCAAGGTGGTTGATCTTTGATATAAGCATGTTTCAGTTTATCGAAATGTTTAATTATCTGTCGGCCCTCATCCGAAATCAATATTGCATTATTTTGATCAGTAATTGCTTTTATTTTATAAGGGCCTATGTAATGGGGGTCGAATTTATGGAGCCGAGGTTCCTTTAGAACGTAGACGAGGTCGCCTTCGGCAAATATAACTTGGTTACTCTTTCGGTCATAAATATTTTTTTAACGCGATTTGCTCGTGTCCAAGTTTGATCGCGTGGTGTTTCGAATTTCTTCCAATCGTTCTACCAAATTTTGTACGTATGTCGGATAAGTGAGTAGTTCCTCACGGGCCATAGGCGTAAATGGATCCCGAGCTAATTGTCCGAAAACCACCTCGTATGGAGTGAACTTTGTTGCCTCATGCACCGAGGTGTTGTATGAGTACATAGCGAATGGGAGTAGCAAGTCCCAGTCTTCGTATCTTTCCAGGTAGTGTTTCAAATATTCGGTTAAGACGATATGACTTCTTTCCAGGGAACCGTTAGTCTGTGGTCGATATCACGACGTCGTTACATGTTTAATTTTGAAAGTTTGGGCTATTCCCTGTATTGTGTTATTAATAAAACTCGTTCCGCGGTCTGTTAGTATTGCACGCGGTGCGCCGAAGATCGCGATAAAGTAACGAGATAACGCGTCGGCCACGGTGACGGCTCGTATGTCGGGTAATGGCACAGCCATACAGAATTTAGATAGTTGACATTGCATTGTAAGTACGTGACGGTTTCCGCTAGGGGTAGGGGGTAGCGGTCCTACGGTGTCCAAGGCTACTTTATCAAAGGGCCGTGCAGGCGTATCTGTGATTAGCATTGGTTCCCGTGTTTTAATGCGTACGAGCTTTTGTTCTTGGCAGCTCTGGCAACTCCGCACGAAGTCCTCTACGTCTCGGCGTAAATGGGGCCAGTCAAATAGACTGCGAATGCGTCGGTATGTTTTAGTTACGCCCTTATGCCCTCCTATCAAACTTTCATGATAGTGGCGGATGATATTTTCCCGTTCGGTTTCCGGCGGTAATTTGATTTCTCCTGTACAAATTGTAATTGACATCGGCGTATGTTTGAAAATAATTTTGAAATATCTTTCGAGCGTTTCGGCATCGAACCGGTGTAAGGTTTCGCCATGCGCCGCTATCCGAAACGAGCGGACGCGATCACATTCCACGGCGCTTCTAAGCGCTGCTAATGCCGGTGCCAACTCATTTTCCCCCATTTCGTGATAAAAGCTGTTCGTTCCAACGACGCTAAAAACCCTTCCTTCTTCATTGCGGGTGACTATCACGCGATTCTTGATTAATTCCTCGGATAATAATTTTGTTTCATCGAGTAGTCCTATAGCCTTCAGAGTTTTACAAATTGGGCTAGTTAGTATTCTGTCCGATGATATAAAATGAGCATAATTGTCGCGAGAGGATGTAAGTGTGGTCCTTGCGATTTTCACTTCGCATTGCACTGTCTGCAATACATCCTCAGGGGTGTTCGTTCTAGGAAAATTTTGTGGGACGGTGAATGGCCCGATGTTCGCTTCGTATAGTTCTGTCGAGTCAGGCATTTCGATCACCTCGGGCCTTGGACTCATGCTGGAATTTTCTATAGGGGGCAGTTGATCCTTCAGTTCCTCTAATGTTTCGCCCTCCGGACAAATCATGGTTGATTGGGGGATGTCCAGGGCTTCTTCATGTAGGGGTATACCCCATGATACTCGTTTCTTCGGGCCCGATTTTGGTTTTGTCCCCTGCGGACTGACCTTTTCCTGGGGCTTCGAGGTTTCTCCCTTTTCCTCTAGGAGGGACTCCTCGTTAAGGCTCTTCAAGATGGTGATTTCCGCCTGGGAGAATGGGCCTATCCTGGAATCGTTACTTCCAAAAGTGGAGTCCATGTTGTCTCCCTCGATGTGCTCGTAGTGGGGCGGTTCGTCAAGACTCCTCAAGAAGGTGAGTTGGTCCTGCGTTAGCCCGGTATATTTGCCTTCTGTTATCATGGTGGAGCCTTTGTCTCCTGTCTCTAGGAATTCGGGTATTCCCGTCCTTCCTTCACTTGTATCCAGGACAGTTGAGTTCGCCCTACTCTCCAGATCGTCGGTGTTATCCCCTTGTGTTGATGGCAGCTCCTGACCAAGTTCCTGTCCCTCTAGTGTGGAATCCTCTCTGAAGTCGAACGACGGTGGTTCTTCATAATTTGGTCTTGGCCTACCTTGGTGACGCGCTCCTGCACGCGTTGCTATACCCTCATTTTCACTTGTTGGTAACGTTTCCTTTGTGGTAGTCGGAAAAGCGTGCGAGACCGGATTTCCAGATAGCGCGTCTGCGTTTGCGTTTACCCGACCAGGCTTATAAATGATTTCATAATCGTAATCCGCGAGGGTAATCTTCCAACGGGCGAGTCGCGACACCGGATCCTTTACTGAGAATAGCCATTGAAGGGGCCGGTGATCGGTTACCAAGGAAAATTTTCGCCCGTAAATGTATGTTCGAAATTGTTTTACGGCGTAGATTATCGCAAAACATTCCTTTTCCGTGGTGGAGTAGTTTTCTTGTTCGGAGTTGAGTACCTGCGAGGCGTACGCTATGGGCGGGTCCTCGCCTATTTTGCCTTGACTTAAAATCGCCCCGACGGCTATGTCGGAAGCGTCCGTTGTAATGATAAATGGTTCGTCGAAATTTGGATAACGTAAAACCGGCTCTTTACAGAGTACCTCGCGTAAATCTTCAAAACTTTCCTGGTGTTTTACAGTCCAAAAGAATGGGATTCTCAGGCTAGTCAAATTTGTAAGAGGTCTAGCGCGTTTTGCCATATCTGGGATAAAACGGCGATAGTAATTTACGAGGCCTAAGAATTGCTTCAAATTTTTCCGAGTTTTTGGCACGGGGAACTCGGCGACGGCCTTGATCTTCTCTGGATTAGGTCGTACTCCGTCAGCTGCTATTATATGGCCCAGATATATGACCTGGTTCTTCAAGAACTTGGCCTTCTCGGTCTGTAGAGTCAAGTTATGCTCGCGTAAGCGCTCGAAGAATCTCTCGAGTCGGTGCTCGTGTTCCGCTAATGTGCACGAGTATACAACCACGTCGTCTAAATACACGAATAACTCTTTCCCGATGAGCCCTCTCAAAACGTGGTTCATTAAACGCTGGAAAGTAGCCGGAGCGTTCTTTAATCCGAAAGGCATGCGGAGGTATTCGTAGTGTCCGTCGGGGGTAGTAAACGCGGTTTTTGCACGGTCCTCAGGAGCCATAGGGATTTGATGGAAGCCGTTTGCTAAGTCGAAAACTGAGAAATATTGGGCTCCACCTAATCGATTGAGAATATCCGTAATTCGCGGCAAGGGGAAACGGTCGTCGATCGTTATCGCGTTCAAGTTTCTAAAGTCGGCCACCACCCTCCATCGTTTGTTTCCTTCTTCGTCCTCCTTTTTCGGGACTATGTGCAGGGGTGAGTTATGTGGCGAAGACGAAGGAGCGATTATTCCCAACTCTTCCAGATTATGCATTTGTCTGGCGATTTCCTCGTCCATTAACGGCGAATGCGGGTATTGGCGAGTGAACACGGGCTTTGAATCGGTTAACGGGATGGTGTGCTCTATAGACGTTGTTTCGCCCAACGGGTCTCCGGGTACGAAAAATCGGTCTGAATATCTTGTAACCAAGTCTTCGATTGTTTGACGCGGTTCCGGGTCTAATTCCTGTAATTGCAGCGTTCCGACTATGTGTTGTAATCGCTCCTCGGGAGGTTTTTGTTCAACGCGGTAATTCCCCAAATCCCGATCTTCGCTAACGCCGAACTCTTCTTCAGAAAAGAGGGAGGGGCAATCCCGCTCGTGGTCCTCAGGGCAGCAGAGGTTTATTCGTTCGCCGTTTGACTCTAATGCCAATGGTTCACTTGAACGTGTTAGAACGTCCTCCTGACTCTGTTTGCATGCCGTCAACGTATCTTCTAATTCTTCCGAATTGGAGAAAATTACGGGGCGGATTGGGTGTTTCGCTGTTACCATCGTACGTAGGTGGTACGAGACGATGGCTTCCTCCTGAAGCAAATACGGACTCCCGACTAGACCGGCAATCCCTTCGGGTAAATTAGGCATGCTCAATACATGGAATAACGCCCAGCTGCCGTTTACCTTTAACGCAGTCGTTCCTAATGTCATGACCTTCCCGTTCAATCCGTTAATTTCGAGGGGTGTCCGGCTTATAACCAGGGCCTTTGAGCTTGCGGACCCGATTTCTAACAGGTTCAATGCAGAGCCTGTGTCTACTATGAATTCTCCCTCACCGTTCTCCAATTGTTCGGCCTTGACCCGAATGCGGGGGGACTCCGCGCGTATGAGTCCCGTTGTTGGCTCTGATTTCGAGGCGATCTTGGCGGAGGCGATCTTTGGGCCTGCGAAGAGGACCCGCCCGCCTCGTTCTGGTTGAACGGGCGGGCGCGCTGGGAGTTTAAATGATTGCGATTTTCTGGGAAAGACTCATATTCCGCTGTTCTCGGCGACTCTCGGGTTTCGTTTCTCCCTGGTTCCAAAGATTCGCGAGATTGAAATCTTTCAGATCCGCGTGAATTATACCTTTCGGGTTCGCGCGGCTCGTATCTCCGGGAGTCATATCTTGGTGGCTCGCGAGGTTCATACCTTCCTGGTTCGCGGGGCCCATATCTGGGTGATTCGCGAGGTTGATACGATCTAGCACCGCGTGGTTGCGACTGCCTATTATTCCTAAATTCCCCGCGTGAGAATCTTTCACCGGGCTCGTACAGTCTATGTTCATAATCCAACGGGCGTTCGCCTTGCCTCGTCAGCAAGGCCGTCGGACGGCGCTCCGGTGTCGGATCGCGATAATACGGCTCCCGATAATATTCGTATCGATAGCGAGGGGAGCTATAAGCGGAGTACGGGGCAGGGGGTTCGCGATATGAGTCCTCCTCGCGCGGTTGTCTCCATTCGGTCCAACTACGTTGGGGGTCGTACGGCGACGGGGGTCGCGCGCTTCCAGTGTACCCATACGTCTCATCGCGTGGCAATCCGGACAATTCTTGTTCTCGCCTTTGGGCGTGTAACGCCAAATCGAACGCATCGTCCAAGGATTCGGGATTTGACAAAGCTACTTTAGCCGCAATTCTTTGAGGTAATGCCGTGATAAACGAGGTCCGAGCCAATCGCTCCACGTCCCTAATGGTCCTTTCGACATTTTCTCCGATTAATTCTCTCGCTCTGACGATTACCTGTCGGTACAGGCGGCTTACGCGGTGAATAAAATCTATTAGACGCTCCCGGGGAAACATGCTTATACGTTCTAGTTCCAACCTGAGCTCCTCATAACCGCGGCATGGGGAATATCGGACCCGTAGAAGGGAGAGCAGCTCGGTCACGCTTTGACAACCTTTCCCCTCGACGTAGTATCTAATAGGATCCTTTAATTTGTATATGAGCTCGGTCAAAAATCGTTCTTCCTGACCAGGTGGAATACGCTGTATAGCCCTCTGTATTGAGGCAGCGAAGTCCTCTAATGTTACAACATCAGGGTCGAAACGGGGAATGCCGTCAAGTGCCCGATATACTCTCTCTTCATCTTCTCGGGAACGCGACACGTCTATTACAGACAATTCTGGGTCGTTCGTCCGAGAACCGAAAGATGGTCGACGGTTCAGGGCTGGCGGTAAGGTGGGAGGAACAGGGGGGAGAACATTATCTGTGGTATGGGAATTGGAAGAATTTGGCGGGGGCGGTGATCTCAAAATTCCACCCGTCATTGCAATGTAGTAGGAAGTATAGTCAAGTTACGAGCAGATAAGATTGCGGCAGGTCGCAATATGTAGCGACGTCGCGCTTTCTTCTTTTATTCTAATAAGAACGGATTTAGAAAAGAAGAAGTGAAATCCCACTTCTGACACCTTTTGTTACGTCCTGAAGGGACTTTTGTAAATCACCCCGAGCGGTTGGAATGATTTACCGGGTTCGCTGCTCTATCAAGGTGCTAAAGCACGCCTTGACTATACTTACCAAGGAAAGGGAGGATAACAAGGGATTGAATACATCGGTACAATGGGTTTAACGGGAAATCCAAGATGTAAAGTATATTGTTACAAAAATCAGATAATCATACCTAGAGACGGCGCTCCGTCTCGGCTGTCGCTCGCTGGTTTTCGCTGACTTCGCACGGCACGCTTGCCGTCGGTGATTCGCACGCTCGAGGTGTCGGTTGACCGAGCGTAGGTCGCGGTCGCTCGCTGTGCTCTATCGTAGCACACGGAAGTCGGTCACGTCGCTGTTCGCGGTCTCTAATCGTCTGTTCTACGCGTTCCTACGTCGATCACGAGTGACGCGCAAGGGCTCTCCCGGCTGGGCCGTTCACGGTGTGTCGGATGGAGGTACCCCTGGCACGAATTACTTTCGGCCGTTCGTATTTCGCGGACTTGACGCGGAGACGCGGTCGCGGTATCTGGACGGCTCTCTGGCTCGTCGTGACTTCCTAATTCGAGCTCCCGCAATAGACTGCATTTCCGAAGTACCGCGATCGAGGTTCAAGCCTCGCACTCCCTATCTCCGTTGCTCCATCCTCTGGAATCTAGGGCCCGGACCATCGGTGGTCACGTTGTGCCCACGCCGACGGATTCCGCGTTCGCGACCTACTAACCCGCGTGTTGCGATTCCGCTGAATCGCTGATGGCGAAATGGAAAGCGACGCGGGGACAGCAAGCACGGAATGGACCTGACGGGCCCATGTAACAGCATTTAGAATATTTAATATTTATATTTTACTTGACAGTTGTTAGATTCTTAACATCGTTGATAAAATTATTATTATTATTATTATTAAGCTTCTTTATTGCACAACAAGTATATATAAACAAGTAAGGGATATGAAAGAAGAAAAAGACAATCGCAAAGGCGTGGTTCAGTCTAAAGACTGTTTTCCAACCAAATCTTATGAACTTCCGTATCAGGTTCACGTAGGTCAGACCTATATAACACAAAGTGGTATGTAAATAGTACCAACTTGCGTCGGAGGAGCAGTTTTAAAAAAATTCTGCGTTCGTCATCATGCTCTGGACATTGATTTCCTAGATATCGTGATTTATGCCTTGAAATTCTGCTCTGCAGAGACAAGCATTACTCGGAATGAAATTAAGTCCAGCTAGAATTAATCTATTAACACCATTACCGGAGTTTTACAGTATCTTTAGATATGAAACGTATGCTATTTTACAGGCTGTGAAATTTATAGACAAAGGTAATGATTCCTTTTTTGCCATTCTCACTGACTCTATGTCTGCTAAAGAGGTCGTCTTAATTTGGATACTATCTCAACTAGGTATCAAAGGGAATGAAAAAGTTGATTCTCTAGCTATGTCAGCATGCTCACTTCCAGTACCTGAAGTTCTTGACTCTGTATCCTACTACAAAAATCTTAAGTCCTTGATTCGTAATGCTGCCAAGGCATTATGGAATGAAAATGGAAAACTGGTAAAATCATCAAACTGCACCTGATCTGGAAGAATGTGAAGAAAATCCGATCTGCTTAGGGAATCGAAAGGATCAAGTGACACTCACTCGAATGAGAATCGGTCATACTTACTTGATACCATCCTACCTTATTACCAAAAACGAACCAGTAAAATGCGATGTCTGTAAAATATCTCTTCCCATCAAACACATACTGACCGAATGCACCAAGTTTAGGATAAGTCTGGGATAGTTTGGCAACTTTTTGGAAATCAAATAGTAGCATTGTTGTTTTTCAGATTTTTGTTGTTCGGGACAAATTAAAGCAATGCCCAAGTAATTTAGAGTATACATAAATTATACTTGCAATAAATTAAAATTAATGTGGTCAAACTATACCATAATCACGGGAGTGATCGACCACCTTCTCAACATAAAGTAAAAACGAATATCGACATGCGTATTATTGAGGTTATACTGTAGTTCTATGCATATTATATCCTCCAATATCGGAATAGTGTAAATAAAGTCACCTGTCGTTCAAATACCACTACCACTATAACTCGGTCAAAAATCTTTCAGATTTGCATAAAAATCTTGAACGTCACTTATAATTTAGATACGGTTTTACAAGAATTGTCAGTGCGAGATCAACAACAAGCTGATTCATTTGTTTTGTTTCAATGACATAGAAAGCTCTATCTTGCTTCGGTCTTAAAATATCAACAATGGCCGGTCAAATTGGCCAATGAAATTGGTACCGACCTGAATCGAATGATGACCGATCCGGATACTTTTAACGATGTGCTCACATGAGGGCTGGGACTATTAAAATATTTTACAAGGAAGATTATTTATTCGAATGTTATTATTCGAATATTTAAGTATTCGAATAATATTCGAATATTTCAGTATTCGAATAATATTCGAATATTTCAGTATTCGAATAATATTCGAATATTTCAGTATTCGAATACATCAGTATTCGAGTAGTATGGTGTGAATTATAAATCAAGTTATTAGCTTACAAGATTTCGCACTGTCAAACTAACGAACTCAAAAGTGAAACTAAATAAAAGCCTGTAAAAAAATTAACCTAAAGAACTTGATTTATAATTCACACCATACTATTCAAATATATATCAGTATTCGAATACTTAAATATTCGAATGATATTCGAATACTTAAATATTCGAATGGTATTTGAATACTTAAATATTTGAATGGTATTCGAATTATATTCGCCAAATAATTGAGCGACTGAAATATTCGAAAATTCGAATACCGAAAAATTCGACAAATAGTCCCAGCCCTAGCTTACATCCCTTGAAGGCTTTGGAATCTGCCACCTAATCTAGTATTTTTACTTATCAACGCCACCCTTCACTGAGTTCCAGGACCATTTGTAGTCACTAGTCCTTTAGTCCTTTAGTATCGACAAAGTACGGGGGGAACATGACGGCACGTGCCGCGGGTCCCAGGCGTCGCTCTGGCCTGTCGGCCTTTGAGCGTTCAAACAGGAGGAGGGACGGTTGGTTCCCAGGGCAGACCACGCTGCTCGGTTGTTGGACCGCACCCTTTTCCCAATGCGAGGTTCAACAGAGGGTCCGGGGGACCTCCCTGTTACGGGAGGGCGCAACTGTGCCATCCGGCGCGTTAGGCCGAGCATCCGATGTCCCGCGACTGCCTAGGTCATCGGACTGATGGCTATGGGGCCGCCCTCCTCAAGGTACGCTATAACCCGTAGACGTTCTACCTCGTTTTTCGGGTGACTTCCGTTTTTTATAGGCCCGGGCCAGCTTACGGACGCACCGTACTTCGCGAGGATCGTCATCATTGGGGACGGGCGATCCCTGCCTATCGCACACCTTGGTGTGGTGGAGTTATATTCGTTGCGCTAGCCGTCCCCTCCAACCGGCGGGTACCAGCCCGTCGCTAATTGTTTGCCGCGGTGTATCGAATCGCACCCCGACGCCGTACTATCGGACCTCCTATCCACCCCCTGAGCTTGAGTTTACTCGATGTCCTGGCCCGGGCTGCCGGCGTCCTTTCTCAGTCCCTCGCGATTCCCGCCGACCGTTCCGGTGTGCCGGTTTCGGTGCTGTTTGGGTACGCGAGGGTCTGGATTGTGTTCCCATTGCCCGTGTAGACTGGCTACGTTCCCACCCTCCTAAGCCCATTTCCCCTAACCCCGTGATTTTACTCTGTTACCCCTTCCTGTCGCTCGACTCCCTCCCCGGCTATCTGTCTATTTGCTGTTCGCGCGTCCCATTTGTTTCCCCCGTCCCACCCCCTCGATCTACTTCGTCTTCCCCCACAGTTGATCTACTCTATTCTATCCCTGTTTGGTTTTCCCCCTCGTTTTCCCCGTATGCTACCCTTACCCCCTTCCCTTCCCTTTTTGCCTTGTGTAGTAAAAAAGTGCGTTGGTCCAATAGCGGGGTGCGATTCGTCCCAGGAAGGATCCCGGTCCTTCCCACTTTTTATCCGCAACGGTATGCGTTTCGACCGGTACGCCGGTATTCGTTCCGACGCTTAGTGCGTCCATCGCCCCTGTTCCTTTTCTTGCGACCCACCGTTGCTCGCGCCGCTGGGTTTTGCCCCGTGGCGCCCGCAACGGTGATCGTTTCCTTGCCTGCCATAAGGCTCTCTTGCGTTCTTTAGTAACTCGCTCCTTTGCTGCCGATTGGCATGCCCTTGCTGTTCCTCGTGCTTTCCTCGTTCCGGTGTGCTTTGCTTTCCTGGACGGGTCGGTGGCGGAAGCGGGGGGGGGGGGGGGTGTCCCATCCAAACCGGTGTTACCCCCGGGGCTGCCGGGATGCTCTCGGGACGGGGGTGGCCCCCGCTGAAGGCCTAGAGGCCCTCCGCTCCTGACACCCATCGGTCGAACGTGTTCTCCCTCTGTGGCTCCAGAGTTCGAGTCCAGCCGTCCGTGGGCGCCACGGTCCGTGTATTGTCCCACGGTACAGCCGGATCCGAGTCTTCTTGCGTTATCGTGGTGTGGTGGCCAACGGGGAATCCCAGGTAGCGTGTGTTGCACCCGTCTGCCGCGGGGCTACCTCTTTGGGAGGTGCCGTTGGTCCACCGGTCTTCTCCTGTACCTCGTGGGTTTGATTTTGGTCGTGCTTTTCCGGGACGGGCCAGTAGCGGAAACGGGGGGGGGGGGGGGTGTCCCATCCAAACTGGTGTTACCCCCGTGACCTGCCGGGATGCGCTCGGGACGGGGGTGGCCCCCGTTGAAGGCCAAGGGACCCTCCGCTCCTGAGTTCCGTCCGTCGATCGTCCTCTCCTTTTTTGGCTCCAGATCAGGGCCAGACCGCCCGTGGGCGCCACGGTCCGTGTTATGTCCCCCGGTGCGATCTGACCCGCGTCGTCTTGCGTCTTTGTGCTGTGGGGACCAACGGGGAATCCCAGGTAGCGTGTGTTGCGCCAGTCTGCCGCGGGGCTACCTCTTCGGGAGATGTCGTTAGGTCCTCCGGTCGTCTCCTGTGTCTCGTTTGGCTCGTTTCTCATTTCCTGGATCGCTTCCGTGAGCTCGTGAGTGGGGCCCGACGGGGAATCCCAGGTAGCATATGTTGCACCCGTCTGCCGCGGGGCTACCTTTACGGGAGATGTCGTCGGTCCGGCAGTCATTGTCTGTGTCTCCCTTTTAGCCTTATCATGGTTTCTTGGCTCATTTCTCATATCCTGGATTGCTTCCGTGAGCTCGTGAGTGTGGCCCGACGGGGAATCCCAGGTAGCATGTGTTGCCCCCGTCTGCCGCGGGGCTACCTTTGCGGGAGATATCGTCGGTCCACCGGTCATCTTCTGTGTCTTGTTTTTAGCCTTATCGTGGTTTCTCGGCTCCTTTCTCATATCCTGGATTGCTTCCGTAGGCCCGTGAGTGGGACCAACGGGGAATCCCAGGTAGCGTGCGTAGCACCCGTCTGCCGCGGGGCTACCCCTTCGGGAGATGTCGTTGGTCCCCCGGTCTTCTTTTTTGTTTTAGGTGGGGAAGGGGGCCCCTGCCATCGCCCCCTCCGATGGACCTCGCCGTGGGGCGTCACTCCCATGCGTTGTGATATCGTGATCCTCGGTGCGTCCACTCCGGCTAGCCCGAGTTGTGTCCGGCCCTTGCCAGTGTGGTCCCACCGAGAGTATGTATGCTAAGGTCCTCTCCTTCTGCGGCAGGTGAACCTTAGGTGGATTTCCATGGGTTCACCTCCCCCAGGAAGCACGCGATTCTCTTGACGCACAATCTTTTAACGTCTCTTGGGTCTATTATCTCTTGCTCTAACCATCTCTTTCTTGTCCTCATAGTTCTAGGGCCCTCGCATAGTACGTGTGTGGTAGTCTCTCTGTTTACTTCGCATAATGAGCACATCTCCGTCCAACCCTTGCCTATTCTGAATAGGTGGTCGTTCAGGGGTGCGTGGCCGCACAGTGTGCCTGTCACTTCTCTTGCTTCTTTCCTTTTCATCTTGAGTATGCTTCTTGCTCTGTCCCTGTTTGGTTCCATGCCTAGTAATTCTCTTGGTGTGGCACAGTCGGTCGTTTGTTCCCATACCTTTGTTCTTTCTATGTTTCTCCATTCGCGTAGGATCTTGTTGAATGCCACCGTGGCTATCGGTGGTATATCGTCCCCGTTGTCCTGTTCTCGACTGGCTCCTTCCTTTGCTAGTCTGTCGGCTCTCTCGTTTCCTGTGATTCCCGTGTGTCCAGGTACCCAGCAGATGCGAAGCGTGTGTACTCGTCTGCCTATTTCGTTCAGTGCCTGTCTGCAGTCTAGCGCTGTCCTGGATAGAAACGTGTACCCGCTTAGTGCCTTTATGGCTGCTTGGCTGTCCGTGCATATCGCTATTTTTTTGGTTCTATTCTCCCTGATGTTGCCGTGTGCATTCGTTGTTTCCGTTGCGTCTTCTCTGCTGGTCGATGATCTTGGTGATCTCCCACCCGTAGTTCTTCTCCAGTCTCTGTCCTGTTCTTCGGCCAAGTCTAGTTCCTCTTTGATGCATCTTGTGCACTCCATTATAGCCACTATCTCCGCTTGGAAGACCGTGGCATATTTACCCAAGCTTCTGTATCCTTGTCTATTTCCTCCGTTGTCCTCGTACCATCCTGCTCCGGCGAGCTCTGTCTGTGCCTTAGATCCGTCTGTATACCATACTGTGTCATGTCTGCTGTTTATCGTCGTCGTTTCGTTCCAATCCTCTCTCGTTGATATTTCCGTGTCGAAGTGTTTGTCGAATATGTGCTTCTTCACTATCAGGTCTCGTGGTAGTGTTTTAATCTCGTTCAGTTCGTCTCCGCCTTCCTCTTCGAGGATCCAGCTGTGACTTGTGAGGTTTCCTTCTCTCCAGTGTCCCCATGTCTGCAGTCTGAGCATAGTTCTCATTGCCAGCTCCTTTACTCGTATATGTAGCGGTGGGATGTCCGCTATTATCTCTAGTGCTCTGGTGGGGGTGGTTCTCATCGCCCCGAAAATCCTTCTTAGCGCTGTGCCTTGTACCGTGTCTAGTTTCCTGCGTGTCGTTACCTGGTTTGCTGCTCTCCACCATATCCCTGCTCCGAACGTTAGGCGGGGGGTAATTATAGCCTCATAGATCCATTTGACTACTGCCGGCGTGAGTCCCCATGTCGGTCCTACCATTCTGCAGACCATGTTCATGTTGGCTATTGCCCTGCGGATTTGCTGAAAGGCATGTTCTCTCCATGTTAGTGTATCATTTACCGTTATGCCTAGGTATCTGACTTTTCTGGATAGCGGTAGTATCTGTCCTTGGTATGTCAGTCCGCCGTATGCCGGTCTTCTATTCACGTTCGCTATTCTTATAACCTCCATTTTCCCCGGGTTTACCGATAACCCTGTTTTTTCGCACCAGTTCTCCAGTGTGCGTAGAGCTCTTTGTATCCTTGCCTCTGCCCGTTCCATGCTTCTGCTTGAGGTCATGAAGACCACGTCGTCTGCGTATGCTGATGCGATAACCTTGTCGTCCTCCAGGTCATATATAAGGTCGTCCACCGCTAAGCTCCATAGGAGTGGCGATAATATGCCTCCTTGCGGGCAGCCTCTGTTCGCTTTCCCTTCGGCTGTGGCTTCTCCTCTGTCCGCTCTAATGGTTCTGTTTGTTAGTATTTTCCGTATCCAGTTGATTATGAGTGTGCTTACTCCGAAACTCCTTAGTGCTCCAGTGATGACGTCCGTGGGTGTGCAGTTGAAGGCTCCTTCTATGTCTATGAAACATGCCAGGGTTACTTTCTTTCCTTTCTTCGCTGTTTCCACGCGTCGTACGAAGTCGTGCACCACCACCTCCACCGAGTGTCCTGCCCTGAAAGCGTGTTGGCATCGGTGCAGCGGCTTCGCCGTCAGGTATACGTCCTTGATGTATCTGTCTATCATGCGTTCCATTGTCTTTAGTACATTTGACAGGAGACTGATGGGTCTGAATGATTTCGGCGTGGTGTATTCTTTCTTGCCTGGTTTAGGTATGAAGATCACCTTTGTTATTTCCCAGGTGTCTGGTATGAGTCCCATTTCCAGGCTGTTCCTCATTAGCTCAACCGTAGCCTCTGTTATGTATGGTATCGCTATCTTCAGTGTTTTGGGATAGATACCGTCCACGCCCGGGGCCTTGTAGGGTTCGAATGATCCTATTGCCCATTCTAATCTGTCTTTGTTAATTATCCTGTTTGCTTCTTCTCTGTCCGTGTTGCTGTGATGGTATCTGGTTTCTGTGTTGACACCTGTGTTGGTACCCCTGTCGTTCGTTCTCTCGTCCTGGTTGGTCCTGATTGGTGTTTCCATTTCTGTAGTTGTTCCCTCATTGTCGCTGTTTCCGTTACCATTTGTGTTTGCGTCTGTGCCCCTTTGGATGCCCGGGAAGTGTTCCTCCAGTAGCATCCCCAGTATTTCTTTGTCGGTTTCGGTGTAGCTGCCGTCTTGTTTTTTGAGTGCTCCTAGCATTTCTTGAGGGTTTCTTTCCAGTATTCTGGTGAGCCTGGCTATTTCCGGTATCCTCCTGATGTTTGCACAGTAGTCCTTCCAAACTCTGTCCTTTGCTTTCAATACGGCCATTGTATATATCCTGCGGGCCGTGACGGCCCGAGCACGCAGTGTCGCTTTCCTTCTTGTGCGATTTCTCGCTCTTCGAGCCAGGTTTAGTGCCTTCCTGGCCTGTCTTTGTAACTCCGCTAAGTCTCCGTTCCACCATGGTGTGTTTATCTTGTCCTTTGTCTCTTTTGCCTCCGTGGCTTCCTCCCATGCTTTGGTCATGTACTTGACCAGTCTATCATTCGCTTCGTTCACCTCTTCCTGATTCCTGCATACACTTATCGGAAGTTCTTCTTTATTGGCCTCCAGCCTCTCGACGTAAAGTTTCCAGTCTGTTTTCCTTGGATTTCTTTTCCAGACCAGTTCTGCCTGTTCGGTTTCTTTTATTTGGAACCAAATGTATCGGTGATCCGAGGCGCTATCGTTTCTTAGCACCGTCCATCCTCTTGTCTCGCCTCTTAGCTCTTCAGTGATTAATGTAATATCTAGGACTTCTTCTCTGTCAGCTGTGACATATGTGTACTCATTTCCTGTGTTTAGGCAGGTCAGACCATTCTCTATTATAAAGTCTGCCATTTGCTCCCCTCTTCGGTTCGTATCCGTGCTGCCCCACATTTCGTTTCTGGCATTGGCATCCATGCCTATCACTCCTCCGATTTGTCTGCCCTCGCACCATTCGACTATTTCCTTGCATTTCTCGCCCGGGGGTGTTTCGTCACTGCTTCACGGGCAATAAGCTGATGTTAGGATGATGCCTTTATCTCCTGAATTTCCCACTCCTCTTCTTCTAATACTAACAGTGGCCACATCCTCGCTACTTAGCTGGGGTAGGAATGTCGCTGTAATGCCTTTTCTTGTTGCTATGCATGCTCATGTCCTCTTATCTTGTAGTCACTAATTCACTTGATGTTCACTTAACCAAATTACTGTGTATCCAACGTAGTCGCTAATGAGCATTATATTTACAGCAGTCGATGCGACTCAAAACACCTAATTAAAAAAAAAACGCTAGGAAGTTTACGCCCAGTATAACGGCTTATTCTTATTCTTATCTTCTAACCTCACACTTTGCTTTGCCTTGCCTTGCCTTGCCTCGCCTTGCCTTGCCTTGCCTTGCCTTGCCATGCCTTGCCTTGCTTTGCTTTGCTTTGCTTTGCTTTGCTATTTTGACCTTTTCTTACCTCCCAACGGCTTTTTAGGTTAGGTTGTAGAGCAGCAGTTAATGCTGAACCTCGCCTACTCGCCATTGTAATCTTAATTGTAATGGCGCAATAAAGACATTTAATAATAATCGGCAAGCGAATCAGCTGCAATCGACCTTCTTCTTGGATGCGCAGCGTATTGTAATCTAGTTCAGCGGAACACCGTGTTTAATGCTTATGATGCGACTCTCGACATTATCTTAGTTAGTAATAATAATGTTACTGTTGATCGGGTCCTAGAGCCCCTTATTGAACCCGATGCCTACCACCCGCCTCTGTATACAAAATTTTGTGATCTTCGCTATGAGGCTGACGGCTCGAGCGGGAATGTTGTATTTAGAGATTATAAGAGTGCCGATTTCCCCAGTATAGTGGGTTATTTGAACTCAATTGATTGGGACACTGAGACTGGCAATTAATGCTTTTATCCCGGTTCGGTCAGTGGGGAACACTACGTTCCCACACTGGTTTTCCCCTAGACTTAAGATTCTTATCCGCCTGAAGAAATTAGTACATAAGAACTTTAAGCGTTCGGGTTCTCGTGCAGATTATCTCAGTTTCTCCACCTTTCGATCGCAGTGTAAGGCCTATCTGTCGTGTGATTATCGTAAGTATATTGACGGTGTCGAGTGTTCTGTCCAGAATAATGTAAAATCTTTCTGGAAATATGTAAACACCAAGCGTGGTGGGCATAATATTCCTGGTAATGCTTATCTCGACCAAACCTCTGCGTCGGCACACTTGTCGGTCGCCGACCTTTTCGCGAAGTTCTTTGGCGCGGTATATGTATAATCCTCCTGCTTATGTGACACCAGCCTTAAATCCTGGGCCGTCCTATGATGGAAGAGTTAATATTCATTCGATGTCCATTCCTATAGCCCAAATCTATACCAAGTTTGAGTTGCTCGATACCGCTAAGGGACCGGGCTTTGACGGTATACCTGCGCTACTCTTAAAGGAATGTCGTTTCATTATATAAAACCCTTGGGTTTATAGCTCGAGTTTCTAAACACTTTAGACAGATGAAAACTTTTAAGTTATTATACGTTGCACTAGTCGGACCTCAACTTGAGTATGCATCTGTAATTTGGAACCCTAGGCATGCCCAATATGTCAGCTTAATCGAAAGGGTACAGCACAAATTCTTAAGATTAGCCATGCGTATAACTGGGAGCCCTATGCAGTTCTATGACCATGATTATGGTCTTGCTTTGCGAAAGATAAGGCTCACTTCTCTTACCGATCGTCGTGTATGTTCCGATCTGCTCTTCCTTTACAAAGTGATCCGTGGTCATGTTAATTGTATGGAGTTAGTATCTCTGATTCGTTATCAAGCCACCCAAAGGGCATTGCGTCCACGACTTCTTTTTGTATCAAGGTCTCCTGTTTACAGGCATTATACAGTGGATCCCATAAACCGCGCCATGGAGGAGTTAAATCTATTTGCTGAAGACATTGACTTGTTCAATGTCTCGCACGAGTCGTTCCGTGAGTTCTTGTTAAGGCGACTCCTACCTTAAGTTACCATATTCTCGCAAGGGACGTGTTTAGTTGTATTGCAAGACTGTTTTGTTTATATTGTTCTTTACGGTTTTGCGTTTTATGTGTTTCTTTTTCCTTTTATTTTCTTCTTCGGTTTTATGTAAATTGTATCTATTCCACATTGCCTAGTTATTTATGTTCTATTTGTTTACTTTTTGTACTAAAGGGTTTTCCCGTTTATCTAATAATAATAATAATTAATAATATTAATAATAATAATAATAATAATAATAACAATAACAATAACAATAACAATAACAATAACAATAACAATAACAATAACAATAACAATAACAATAGCAATAGCAATAGCAATAGCAATAGCAATAGCAATAACAATAACAATAACAATAACAATAACAATAACAATAACAATAACAATAACAATAACAATAACAATAACAATAACAATAACAATAACAATAACAATAACAATAACAATAACAATAACAATAACAATAACAATAACAACAACAACAACAACAACAACAACAACAATAATAATAACAATAATAATAATAACAATAATAATTAATAATAACAATAACAATAACAATAACAATAACAATAACAATAACAATAACAATAACAATAACAATAACAATAACAATAACAATAACAATAACAATAACAATAATAATAATAATAATAATAATAATAACAATAACAATAATAATAATAATAATAACAATAATAATAATAATAATAATAATAATAATAATTAATAATAATAATAATAATAATAATAATAATAATAATAATAATAACAATAATAATTAATAATAATAATAATAACAATAATAATTAATAATAATAATAACAACAATAATAATAATAATAATTAATAATTAATAATAATAATAATAATAATAATAATAATAATAATAATAATAATAATAATAATAATAATAATAATTAATAATAATAATAATAATAATAATAATAATAATAATAATAATTAATAATAATAATAATAATAATAATAATAATAATAATAATAATAATAATTAATAATAATAATTAATAATAATAATAATAATAATAATAATAATAATACCATGGCATGTTCGCATTCTTGTGGTAGAATTCAAAGTAATGTGCCCTTAATTAAACATCTGTAAACGGAACCTTGATTTCTGGTGTAAGCATTACATTTACCGCTTCCTTCCCAAGAAACTCTACCTTTTCATTCGTACTAATTACAATATGCAGGTATTGAAATCCAAATAAAAATAAGCTTATCGTTATTACTGATAATTACAGAACTACTTAGCACATTGAGATTTATTTTCAATAACATGATTATTAAGAATAGAATGTAAAATCGGTTTTTATAGTGTTTTTATTACCATTTGATGGCCACTGAAGATGAGGAAATTTCGTATAAAAATATTTCATCATAAATATCTGTGAAAATTAGTGAATATTTGTGAACGCATGTACATTCGAAATCGGAATTTATATATTGTGTAGTCCACTTCTACTTTTGTCCAATAGTAGGTATATGAACCAAATATTTTTTTGCATTTATTATAACTCTCCCATCATATTTCAGGTGCACTTTTATTTCAATTGCACTTTCACAATTCCTTGGGACCTATAGAATCATGCCTTATTAATATTTTAGGTGCCGGAGCTATCCAGATTTTGACAATTTTCTACCATTCTCCTTTAAAGATACCTAAATAGTGTTCAAATTGACGGCCTTTCCAATTGTAATTAATGTCTCAAATACAATGGTAAAATTCACTACAGAGAGGCTTAACATTGTGTGAACAAATGGATGATAGTCAATTTAAACACTATTTTTAAATTTCGTATAAAATCACTTTAGAATCTAAAGGCTCGAAATGTGAGTACAAATAAATTTTTTTCATTTTATGCTATGTTATTTCGATAATGCTCGTGGGCGGTCGATAAAAATTAGCTTTTCCTTGATTACTAAAATAAGCATCTAATTTGTCTGAAAATACATTGTATTATTTTCCTATTCCATCAAGAAAAATCGCCTGAGAACCAACTGGAAGTATTTTCGAGACTTATAGTGAAGATGTTTTATGTAAAGGAGTACTTATGTCATAATTGGTTGAAGAGATTCAAAAGTGTTAGTTGCTAGACTAAGGTTGATCATTTAATCAACAATATTTCGACGCTTATATGGACTGGAAATAGTGCAAAAGAAGATTTACAATAATTAATGATGAAAAACAAAATTACTTATGCACCGACCTATATAATAAATAATAACGCATCATTCTTGAAATGTCGTGAAAAGACATTCACGTTAATTTTTTTTCTGTTTACCGATCCCCGTCCATTCACAAAGACAGACTTATCATGAATTAAGGGTAGCCGATGAATTAATGAGAATAAAGGGGGCGCTTTGTGCCGAGAATCCATGAATGAAACACGTATACACTCGATCCAGAACGAAAGGGAGTGAAGCAACCCAGGATTATAAGCCATGTGCTCCCTGCCAAATTTCAGTGCATTGTTATTTCATAAATATGCATGAGCATCTATCCCACGAACCACTCAGAACAGGCCCATATGGGCTCCGATCGTGGGAATTCCGATTTTACAGGTGGGCATTTCTGTTTTTAAAAAACATCACAGGTAACTGAGTACATTGGTTAGTAATATTACAGTTTACCGTATGCACGAAGCTTGTGTATTACTGGATCGTGTAGTAAATGTCTATTAAAAATTATAGCTCGTTTAGATTATTATTATTGTGAACGTTATAGGTAATTCAAGATATGTGAACATTGAAAATTGTTCATTGAAAAATTGATACCATTAATTCTTTAAACTGTTATTACTTCTTCATTATCGATTACCATTTAAATTGATAATAAAAATAAATACGCCATAGTAAATAAAAATTAAGCATGAATGACCACAAATAACTACAATTATCTGCAATATTCATGTTTTACTAAAAAAGGCTGAATAATTTTTAATACTATTGTTCCACGTAATATGTAATATGTAAACAAATTGCCTGGAGATTACTATAATACAGCAGTGATCTGTCAAATTTAAATTTAATTGCACGACGTTGCGAAATTATCATAACTGAATTTTCTCATAAATATTGGACTTCGACAAACATGGGCACATCGTTATTAAAACAATTATTCATCAGTATGGACGCCGGCCTTGCCAAAATATTAATTTGCGGTATCAATTATTTAAAAAGAAAATCGTATTACACGAATCGACCTTGGTGGTTCGACGAATTCCAATGGTCCTAATTAGCTCAGAAACAGGCAATTATGCGGAATCTGAAACCACTAATTTATTTACCGAACACGCGGGCCAAAAGGAAGAAGACGATCATAATTTCAGAGATTATTGGATGCGGTTATATTTCGCGAACTTTCTCCTGTAATGGTTGCGCGTCTTAACAAAGATCTATTGCGTGCCGGCAACACCGACGATTACGGCCGTTAGTTCCCGTATTATCCGTTGCTTGAAAATAAATTTCGGCGTCAGGCTTCTTCCGTCTTCTTTCATAACGCGCCTCGAGGTCCATGGGCTACGCGGGGCCTCCATGATTTCCGTCAGAGTATCGGCCACGAACAGGCAGGTGTGCGTCGCTAAAGAATCATACATCAATTTCTGCGATGCGCCACGGCATCCGGTACACATTCGAGATTGTGAGTTACTTGTGCGCACAGCTCTCGCCGTCGCGTACTCATTCAGTTTGTACACTTTGGGCCAGGATGCGCGTGAGAGACTGTACTTTAGGGCGGTGCTGAAAATCCAACTTTTAAAATATTCCAGGAGCCTGGTTAAAAACGAGCCTGGTTAAACTTTGATTACGTTTCATAATACTTTGGAGGTTGATACCCGGTTATCAATCTATGTATACTTATATAATCGTTGCGTCACTGATTCATCACCGTCCAGCCCAAACCGCTGACCCTAGAAACATAAAATTCGGAGGGTACATTTTTTTAAATTCCAACCCGAAGGGAGTAAAAAGGAGTAAAATACGTTTTCTCGGACTCCTTATTATTTCTTTGGCCCAATTAGGTTTTAACTTGGTTTTTACTCACAAAGGTTACCGACACAAATGTCTAAAAAGCAGATTCAGCATTTTGCCCTAATCAACCCCTAAGGGGCGGGTGAAAAGGGGTGAAATGTGTTTTCATGGAGTCCTTAATATCTCTTAGGCCCGAAGTGAAGCGCGGGGGTATTTTGCTAGTGTATTAAATAAAATTGTATTGTTTGCTTAAGACGAATTCGTACACCAGATCCTCTGTATACCCAAGAGTCGAATTGTCTGGCGTTATTATATGAAGAATTCCCCTTCCAGAATAGTACCTAGCGGAAAGCGTCGGAGAGTTTAAATTTTAAATTCTCCCAAATTTTAAACGCAACCCGCTACATCAAAGCTGCTGTTGAATGAACCACTCTACAACTCAAATATCCTGGACATGCGATTTTAACAAACTTTACATCTAATTTTCTCATAATTGGCCGGATATCTACGGCTGAAATTACAATCGCACTGTGGTTGTAGATATAGACGTATCTGCCCACCAAGTTTTGTTGAAATCGGTGCAAGCCATGTCCGGTATTTCCCTTGTTAGCACAATACTGCTTCGTCAAATACTGTATTTAAGAAGTAAAACTTCTGAAATTATACAATCATAGATCTACAATAACTCTTCCCAATGTTTCATTTACTCAATTTCATTTACTTTCGTGCTTAAAATAATTATTTGAGTACGCAAATACAATTCTGTTAGCGTAACATTTGTACATTGAGGTCTTCTTCATATACTTTTGTGACTAACGACTGGTATTTCGGACATTATTCGCACGTTTTTATTATTTTTTTGGTTTCGTTTTTTAAATCAGCTCCATTTCTGCCAAGCCAATGTATTTCAAGCACCATTCGTGAGTCACGAACATGTCTCTTGTGAAAAGGTTGTAATATTTTGCGTTTATTTTAATTTCGTCTAATTATACGATACTCTACAGTTCATTGATGAACACATGATTACGAGGGGATCACTGGTCTAGTGTTGTCTGCATGCACCGTTTTTCTGCCTGTTAAGGTACGGTGAAACATATGCAATGCACGCTACAGAACACCATTACAAGGGTCGATTTTTATGGTTCGGCGCGCAACCAGGTACCCCGTGCAACATGAAGCCGCGCACGCGAATGGTTGCGCGTATCGTCGAAAGCATCAGAAAGAATTGTACAGTCTTCCAGTTATGGCTTTCGGCTCCCGACGCATAGTGGTCTGGAATTCAGAATTTGGTGACATTTGTCTATAGCTTTTGAACTATAAAAGATATCGAAACGAAATTTGCGCCAAAAAAGTAGGAAAAAATTATCCCCTTCTAATGATGTATAACTTAATATTTTTAAAATTTATTTATATATTCATTTTTCAATTTTTTTAAGTTAATTGTTATAAAAAAAATTGAAAGCTGTTTATTTGGTACTTTATTTAATGCTCTTTTCAGTAGTTTAAGTCGCATGTTAAGGAAACTTTTCGTTTCCAAGTTATAAGGAAAGTAGTCGGGAAAACAAAGTGGTCCGGGTCGAAAAACTTTAGTTGTGAAAAACTTATGGTGCTAGAGGGTCGTCTGTTTACGAGCAGTACCACAATGGCAAGGGATAGCAGGGGATAGCGACCTCAGACCTCAATTCGCTGCGGTCGGCTAAGGTTCATACCAGTTTCAGAAAAAAAAAATCTTTATTCTTTATTGTATCGATATGGAAGTGACATCAATGGATTCCTTATGTTTTTCCGACGAAAATCATATCAAAGGGTCTAGCTGGATAAGCATAGTGAAAAGTGCCCTTGAACCGATTTTAGCTGGCAATGCACCTTTCAATAGTGTAGCACAGGAAAACATTGTACACCAAGTTTCAACCCCCTATCTCAACCAGGAGGGTAGTTATAGGGTAAATTCGAATTTTCGGTTTTTGCCATATTTTCCCTATTTAATGGTCAGCAAAAATTCTAAAAAAAATCTGAAATATTGTAGACATGATTGTGTATGATTGTGAATTTTTTCAGATTTTTTCGTTGCAACTGCTAAGTGTAAGAAATAAAAAGCGCAAAAATATGTCGAAAAATGCAGATTTCGTGTTGAAGTTTTCGAGCGACTAGATTTTTAATTTTACAGTAGTTAGATATTGACATGACTATTATCTACAATTTTTTTCAGATTTTTCGGTAAGGTGCGCCATAGTTAAAAAAATCAGAAAACGATATTTTCGAGATATTTCGCGTGAAAACGTGATAAGTACTTTCAATTTTTGCATTTCCGTCATACAGTGAATGCATTATATGATTTTGAATATCTTTACATTCGACAGAGTAATATGTAAACGGAGGGAATCAAGTTAATATGATTAATTGGAAGTGTATACGCAACATATATCATATGGTACGAAAGAATCATTCAGCGCCGCAGTTAGCGGAGTGGTTAGAATGTTAGACTCCAAAACCGCTGCATACTCTCTTTTGTCGTAGGTTCGCACCCCACCAAGGTCTAATTTTTTTTTCATGATATAAATTTTTTTTCATCGTTGATTACATGACAATACACGATACTCATTTAAAAATGTTTCTAGAATATTTTAAAAATATTTTATCATAAGGTTTCCATAAAAATAATTTAAATGCACCGCCGCGCCGGCCGTTTTTCTGCCTATGTATTATTCTAGCTCCGGATAGTTTATAATTATTTTGTCAATGGAATAGATGTGTGGTATTGGCTTATGATACGTATTCTGAATCCACTGGTTGGATTCGCCATTCTTTTATCAACGTACACCGTCCTCATTCGATTGTGGTCGCTGTGCGTCCGATTAATGGCTGATTTAAAAAAATAAACGTAAAAATATTGCCATAAGCTAGCTGTAGTGTACAGCTGTTATTATGCTTTATTACATTATAATATACTACAGGGTGTCCGCGGGAAGACTGGACAGCCGGTTTTCTCCTAAACTATTGGAGATAAAAATATAAAAAAAATTGGGAATTGCATGGTTCGAGGGGGCCAATTTATTAGCGCGAACGAATTTTGTTTTCGATTATTATTTTAAAAGATACGATGGTCAAGTTCGGTTTTTCAAATGGAACTATTTTTTCTGAAGACCTGAGTTGATAGTGCGTTCCAAGACAAATTCAATAAGCTTTAATGTATACACTTTATTTTCACTGGTTTTTATGATATTGCGCTTGCAAATTTACTGATTTTCACTGGAAGAAAACTGTCTGGTATAGCACGGACCGGGGACGGTCTTACTGGCTCCACGGGTGGCACTGCCTTTTGAAATAGATACCTACCTGCCAAAGGTCTACGCCAGGCCCAAAGGCTGGACAATTTTTTTCCGTCAGAAATGCTACTTAGGTAGGTACATCTGCGGTATCGAGAAGCGCATCGTTACTTTTATTTCGCACTTGCTTCTACGCTCGGATGGCCGGTTCTTTTGGGAGGGATGCAAGTTCGATTGGTTAGGTTAGGAGGAGTGAAAGTTGCTAGACTAAATTTCAATCATAGGGAGCAGATTGTATCAGAACCTTTCGGATTTGCATTCCTCACAAACGGCTGCTCTCTTGAAGAGGCCCTCTTCACAGCAATGCCCACCTTCTCTCGCACGGAATACGTTAACGCTGGCTTTTGTTCTGATATTGAAGCTCGTGTTTATACTCGAGAGGACCACGCGTCGACAGCGGGCTACCCCTTTTCTTCCTGTGTCTCTCCACGAGCCGTGTTGACGGTGGATTGTAGGAGCGTAGATATCTGGATGCCAGTTATTGAATTCGGGAGACGATAGAAACATTTTATTACAAAACACACATGTACTATAATTAAAGTAAATCGTATCACAAAAAAAAGAAAATAGTATACATGAAAAAGTCGAGGAAGAAAAAGAGTGTTATCAAAAAATAAATATAAAAAAAAAACACAAAAAAGACAAAGAAACATGAAAAAGTCGAGAACGAATAAAGTATAATTATCAAATAAATATAATCACATAAATAAAAAATAAAAAATATAATTACAATATAAAAAATGATGTGAAATCAAAATGAGCTGCAAGTACATCACAAAAAAAAAGAAAATAATATAATCACACAAAAAAAGAAAATAATATAATCACACAAAAAAGAAAATAACATAATTAGAGTATAAAAAAAGATGTGAAATCAAAATGAGCTGCAAGTACATAAAGGTGCTTTCCAACTGCGCTTAAGATGACACAACTACATATACACAGCTAAAATGCTGTGTTCATACATTCCATTACTCATATCGCGGACATATTAATTAACCCATCAAAAAGAATCCCATTTAAAAACATCGTCGTACATTAATAGCTTTACAAAATTAATGATATACAAAAATTGCGTCAATTATAACAATGCCTATTTATACAAAGAAAAAAATGTATTAAATAATACCCATCAAAAAGAATCCCATTTAAAAACATTGTCGTAAATTAAAAGCTTTACAAAATTAATGATATACAAAAATTGCGCCAATCATAACAATGGCTATTTATACAAAGAAAAAAATGTATTAAATAATATTAAGCAGATATATTTTTATACAAATAAATATTTTAATACGAATAAATATTTTATTCAAAATACTTGACGCTGCGCCCCGAATTGGTGTTGCTAAACTGAATAAATATGTATAAATTGCATTAATCTTATTTTCTTTCTTTCTTTCTTGTGCGTGCGTTCGTGAATGTGCGTATGTGTGCGTGTGCACATGCTACGTATGATATAAGAGTTAAATATATGTACAATAAATCTGACTGTGTTTCTAATATGTATATGTATAATATGTATATGTTTATGTATTTTAGATTGTAAGGGAGTTATTGTAAATTATTAAGATTAAGTCAATTACCATTTTTTCGGTTACGCAGCGCCAAGTATTTTGAATAAAATATTTATTCGTATTAAAATATTTATTTGTATAAAAATATATCTGCTTAATATTATTTAATACATTTTTTTTTTGTATAAATAGCCATTGTTATGATTGGCGCAATTTTTGTATATCATTAATGTCGTAAAGCTTTTAATTTACGACAATGTTTTTAAATGGGATTCTTTTTGATGGGTATTATTTAATACATTTTTTTCTTTGTATAAATAGGCATTGTTATAATTGGCGCAATTTTTGTATATCATTAATTTTGTAAAGCTATTAATTTACGACAATGTTTTTAAATGGGATTCTTTTTGATGGGTATTATTTAATACATTTTTTTCTTTGTATAAATAGGCATTGTTATAATTGGCGCAATTTTTGTATATCATTAATTTTGTAAAGCTATTAATTTACGACAATGTTTTTAAATGGGATTCTTTTTGATGGGTTAATTAAAATGTCCGCGATAAGAGTAATAGAATGTATGAACACAGCATTTTAGCTGTGTATATGTAGTTGTGTCATCTTAAGCGCAGTTGAAAAGCACCTTTATGTACTTGCAGCTCATTTTGATTTCACATTTTTTTTTATATTGTAATTATATTATTTTCTTTTTTGTGTGATTATATTATTTTCTTTTTTTGTGATGTACTTGCAGCTCATTTTGATTTCACATCATTTTTTATACTCTAATTATGTTATTTTCTTTTTTTTGTGATTATATTATTTTCTTTTTTTGTGTGATTATATTATTTTCTTTTTTTTTGTGATGTACTTGCAGCTCATTTTGATTTCACATCATTTTTTATATTGTAATTATATTTTTTATTTTTTATTTATGTGATTATATTTATTTGATAATTATACTTTATTCGTTCTCGACTTTTTCATGTTTCTTTGTCTTTTTTTGTGTTTTTTTTTATATTTATTTTTTGATAACACTCTTTTTCTTCCTCGACTTTTTCATGTATACTATTTTCTTTTTTTTGTGATTTTTGATAATGCTCTTTTTTGTCCTCGACATTTTCATGTACTTGGCGTATTTTTTACTTTTTTAAAGTTTTTTTTTGGGGATCTCACTTCTTTTTACAAAGCTATTTCATGTACTTGGCGTTATTATTTTTACTTTTTTAAAGTTTTTTATGGGGATCTCACTTCTTTTTACAAAGATAATTCATGTTCTTGGCGTCATTTTTTTACTTTTTTAAAGTTTTTTATGGGGATCTCACTTCTTTTTACAAAGATAATTCATGTAATTTGCGTCTTTTTTTTTTACTTTTTTGAAGTTTTTTATGGGCATTCTGAATTTCAGCTTCTTTTTTACAAATTTTTCACTGTCACGGGTACTAAAAGTAAGGATAAAGTTAGGAAATCCCAATAAGTTATAAATTCTGATCTATCTTCGTTACACGTCCACGCGTTTACGGCGCACTACAGACTATCGAGTGATGTTAGAAGATAAAGCGCGTTTGTAGCCAGTAAAGCTTACTTGGAATACTCAGAATAGCGCAAAGCAGCTCAGCGAGTGTACTTTTATTATTTTTTTATTAAGGATAAATTCTACGTAAGTTTAACACCTACGCAAAAAAAACATGTGCACTGCATTGCCGATCTATATGTATTATATGAATGTATAGTACTTTGTGTGCAGTACATAGTGCGCGAAGCAGCTTAATAATGTGGTTATTTCATTTCCTCATGCGGCAGGGTTACTTTCACTTTCAGCTGTTGAAATAATTCTCTTCGTCTGCATCGTTAACTGAAAAATAGGACACATTTACTAATTATTTATAAATTATCACACGTGCTCATATGTCAAGATCATTGCATCATTGAATGAACAATTGCGTATGCAAAACTCTACCTGAAAATTTGTGCGTTCATAGTCTGACGTAGATCACACTGCATCATCTTCTGCTTTGATTATCTATAAATATATAAAGCCACATTTTAATTTTGATTATCTGTAAATATATAAAGCCACATTTTAATTTTGATTATCTGTAAATATATAAAGCCACATTTTAATTATATACAACTTAACGTAGAACTTATTATTTATAGAAATAGAGTGGCCTTTTGCTATAGTGAGTGTAGAGACTAAATAATGTGTCCAAAGGAGGTGAGAGCGTATGGCTGAAACTCTTGTTGCAGGAAATTTAAATGCTAATGATAATAATTGAGCGAAAATGAACGAGAAGATCCAATATTTTTAATGCACAATTTATTGGTGTTGGAATAAAACTAATTTAGTATGTTTATTGGTGAATTGAAATAATGGGAATCTAAAAAATTAATGAATTAATGAATAGCGTGGCAACTACTGTGGATTTTATTAATATTTAAAGTATTACGAATGTCTTTCACAAAAGATTGAAAAGCATCAAGGGAGATGTGTTTTCAGCATACTTTCTTCACTAATGTGACTTGCTTTACATTGCAAGCAGTCCACCATAATCTATTTTCTTAATAATTCTTAATGCTATGTCGTTTGACAAATTTTGTAGATTTACCTTATTTGACAAATTTCTAGAAACTTGTGCGAAACAAGATGCTCTGTCTATCTATCTAATCGTCTCCGGACAACCTCCAAGCCTGTGCGTCCCCTTCATTTTTATCCAAGTCCTGTGCGTCCCCTTCATTTCTATAAGCTTTACGTAAAAACTCTAAATTAAAAATAATTTGCTGGTATAATAAAAATATCTGTCAATTTGAATGCAATGCAATTTGTTATAATATATATTTTGTACATGCATGGTACAAATTTCCAGAAACTTATGCGATAGAAGATGCTTCTGTGTCGAACCTTCTCCGGACAACTTCCAAGTCTGCGACTCTACATAAAAAATCTATTAAAAAATTTTGGCGACCCACCTTGTTAATTGAGACAATAATTCAGTCTCCCATGTAGTGTAAAAACTCGTGACATTTCAAATTTGGACAACTTACCTTATTCGACACTTGGCAGGTTATGATGAATTGACACTTGGTAGGTTA
Source organism: Andrena bucephala (assembly GCA_947577245.1). Taxonomy (NCBI): domain Eukaryota; kingdom Metazoa; phylum Arthropoda; class Insecta; order Hymenoptera; family Andrenidae; genus Andrena; species Andrena bucephala. The sequence continues at coordinate 66,225,614 of OX387717.1, forward strand.
TAAAGCGATGACACTTGGTAGGTTATCTAATTCAATAGTATATACATAGGTATATGTACAATGACGGACGCCGATCCCTGCCGAATGATCCCGAGAGTCGACGAACGAAACATACACTAGTTTCTTTTGGCTGAAGGTGTGCGTGTAACGCGTGTATACGTATTATGTTGACGAAAAATTTCTTGGAGAAGGAGAAGAAGAAGAAAATCTTACCGTTTTCGACAGATCCATGAGACGATATTACGATATCTCTATCATGCGTGGACCGATTTTATTGAAATTGGTCTTATTCGAAAGCTTATATGCGGTTTACATGAGAAAAATGCCATTAAATATAGAAAATATTGCAGGCGTGATGAGATATTAATGAAATAAGTTTCAGGTTAGGTTGGAATAGCTGTGCTTCGAGTAAAGATACACGGCAGCGACAGGCATATACAAGGTGTCTTTTCTTTCATGTACTTGGCGTCGAGACGCTACCGCGTCTCTAGATTCCTCTCGGGCAGGAGTACTGATAATGATCGAACTTGCGCCCCACTTCGCGCAGACCAATTACACGGAGGGTAGTCGGGTCACACTGCCCAAATGATACAGGTTAATTCTGGAGCAACGCCCGTCAAGGAGATGCGCTGGCACCCCGTGGCGAGGACAGACCTTCGCATTGCCTCACCCGATTTTTATGGTTTTTTTTCCGGAAAAAGGTACGAATCCTGGGCCGAACGTAGCGAATTGAAGTCGACCCTCCGCAGTCGAGGGTGAATTATCCATTACAGCGTATTAAGAAACCCTTTTCTTCATCGTATCGAAAGGGAAGTGACGCCAATGGATTCCTTATGTTTTTCTGACGAAAATCATACCAAATGTCATGCAAATCGGACTACTTTGACACAAGCTATTTGTATTCCCTATGTAAAAGTTGTCCGATTTACACGACATTTGTAATGATTTTCATCGGAAATCCCCAAGGAATCCATCCGCGACACTTCCATATCCATACGATAAAGAATAAAGAATTATTTTATTTCCTAACCAGATACAGGGTAATTAGGGAGCAACGCCCGTCAAGGAGATGCGGCGGCCTGGTACCCCGTGGCGAGGACAACCCCTCGCAGTGGCTGACCGAATTTTATGGCTTTCCACCCGCGAAGGGGTTCGAATGCCTAATAAGAAGACCTTCGACTTGCGCATTTCTCATCAGATCTTTGCAAAAACGACACCTATCGATTCCTTATGTTTCGCCGATGAAGCTGACACTAGGAACGACGTAATTCGGACCATAATGAAGGAAATTCCATGGAATATCGATTTATATCATTTCAAGCTGACTTGACATGGTTAAAAATAGTCCGATTTACATGAAATTTTGTATGATTTTAATTGACGGAACACCTACCTAAGTAGCATTTCTGACGGAAAAAAATTGTCCAGCCTTTGGGCCTGGCGTAGACCTTTGGCAGGTAGGTATCTATTTCAAAAGGCAGTGCCACCCGTGGAGCCAGTAAGACCGTCCCCGGTCCGTGCTATACCAGACAGTTTTCTTCCAGTGAAAATCAGTAAATTTGCAAGCGCAATATCATAAAAACCAGTGAAAATAAAGTGTATACATTAAAGCTTATTGAATTTGTCTTGGAACGCACTATCAACTCAGGTCTTCAGAAAAAATAGTTCCATTTGAAAAACCGAACTTGACCATCGTATCTTTTAAAATAATAATCGAAAACAAAATTCGTTCGCGCTAATAAATTGGCCCCCTCGAACCATGCAATTCCCAATTTTTGTTATATTTTTATCTCCAATAGTTTAGGAGAAAACCAGCTGTCCAGTCTTCCCGCGGACACCCTGTATATTATATTGCATTGCATTGCATTGCATTGCATTTTTGTTATATTTTTGTTGTTATGCTATACTATTGTTATTAGAGCTTACTTTTGACCCGTCGGGTACCCGGGTAGCCGGAAATTACCCGAAACAACTTCAAGCCATTGAATGTGGTATTGTTCAATCATATTTGGCGAACATCAGACTATACCACAGACAATACTACATTCAATGGCTTGAAGTTGTTTCGGGTAATTTCCGGCTACCCGGGTACCCGACGGGTCAAAAGTAAGAGCTCTAATTGTTATATTATGTTATATTATATTATTTTATTGATCAGGGAATCAGACACTAAGTGAACGGACCGCGACCATAATCGAATGAGGACGGTGTACGTTGATAAAAGAATGGCGAATCCAACCAGTGGATTCAGAATACGTATCATAAGCCAATACCACACATCTATTTCATGACACAATAATTATAAACTATCCGGAGCTAGAACAATACATAGGCAGAAAACCGGCCGGCGCGGCGGTGCATTTAAATTATTTTTATGGAAACCTTATGATAAAATATTTTAAAAATATTCTAGAAACATTTTTAAATGAATATCGTGTATTGTCATGTAATCAACGATGAAAAAAAATTTATATCATGAAAAAAAAATTGGACCTTGGTGGGGTGCGAACCTACGACAAAAGAGAGTATGCAGCGGTTTTGGAGTCTAACACTCTGACCACTCCGTTTTTTTTGTTTTTTTTTTTAAATCATTTATTCCTTTTTAGTACAAAGTTAACAATAACACGTTGTACAAAAAGTAGCGAATAATCTACTTGTCCTAAAAACGGTGTATACATGACTAACAGATCGCATGAGCGACGCTCGTAATCAGAAGAAATATCTATAATACTTACTATTCTTAATTTTTTATCTCTTCTCCTAACCCTCTTCCCTTAGTTAAGGTGAGTAACACGTTCGTGATCAATATCCGGAAAAGGAACGAGGCCGTTCCGCAAAAACCAGGGCAATATCTTTCTGGCCTTCTTTGTAAGGGCTGTGTGCTTATATCTAAAATATTCTTTCACACTCATACAACACGCATACACACACTCATCACAATAGATGCGCCTTAGACTAACTATTTACAAACTATATACATATTTACAATGCCTATTTGGCTTAACCATTAAACCATCGCAAAAGTATTAACTCACAGATAACATTTGGCACTTTTAAGCCCTCCTAAACGGATCTGTAGGGGTGTACTCATCATTATATATGGTGTTGGCACCCTTCCACCAGTACTTATCTGTGTTGAGGTGATATTTATCTATCGCGTCATCTATGGGAATGTCCATTATATATACCTTGTCGGTGTCTGTGTTTAAGCAGTCTATGCCTGATTCATACATTATTCTCTTATCAGAAGACCTTTTTACGTGATAAATCGTAGGGATATTATTCCTGTCGGTAATTCTGTTTGTTTTATCCAAGTAGATAAACGCTTCGGGGGGGATATTACCAGATAATAAGGTACTTTTATAATACTCGTCATTTGGGTATACTGCACCCCTGATAAGGTCGTTGTTGTCTATATTAGAGATGTTTGCGAAGTAATCCCTAACCAATTTAATAATGTGACAGTCTATCCTTGAAATCCCCGCTATGTTGTATAAATTTCTACAGCTTTCGTAGTGTTTAAAATTTGATCTATCGCTTCTATAAACCTTTGTACAAGCCCTTAGACATTTCCTTTCAAATTTTCGGTATTTTTCCATCATGTGAGGGCTGATGTTATACCATACTGGACAACCGTAAGTGAGGATGGGGCGAATCAGGAGCATGTAGCAAACAATTTTTATTCTTTGTTTCAGATAGTCGGAATAGAATATTCTACTATTGATGCGAAAAGCCTTCCTCGCCTTTTCCAGTTGTAAGTCTACGTGTTTATTCAACAGTATCCGCTCATCCAGGTGAATGCCCAGATATTTAACTATTTTTTGGTGGGGGATTTCTATGTTATTTGACTTGATTTTAAATGTTTTGTACGTCTTTCGGAAGGTTTTGCCTTTATTTTTAAGTTTGTCTCTGAACAAAATTGTCTCACATTTAGTGGGGTTTATTTTAAGTTTCCAAGTGGAATAATAATCGTTAATTTTATTGTAAAGGTCTTGAATTCTAGTCTGCAGCTTTTTAACGTTTTTACCTCTGCAGTAAACAATCAAATCATCGGCGAAAAATAGGGTATTTGTGTCTGTTGCGCTTGCCAATCCGAAGAGGTTTGGAATATCGGAGTTATAAAAATTAAAAAGTATTGGGGCGGTAACAGTCCCCTGTTGCATACCGTCTTCGAGTTTAAATATGCGATTAGTAATTGTATTGTTGCTCGATATGTAAAATTTTTTATTCCTTAGCATGTCCACTAAAATTTTTAGAAGATGCGGAGGGCACCCCTTATTGAAAAGTTTAAAAATTAGTCCCTTGATCCAAACTGTATCAAAAGCCTTTTCCAAATCTATAAGGCACGCGGCCACACTCTCTTTCCTGGCAAGCGCAAAGTGTACATCCGAGGTTAATTTATTTAGTGCATGCACTGTGCTAAGTTTGTATCTAAAACCAAATTGATTGTCAGGAATTATTTCCTGTTTTTCCAAAAATTTTTCTAGTGCTTTTTTTATTATGACTTCGAATATTTTAGATATATTTGGGAGGAGACTGATGGGCCTGTAACTGGTGGGATCGGAAGGATTTTTACCCTTTTTTCCTATAGGGACCACTTTTGCGACTTTCCAGGCTTCAGGGAAGTAGCAATTATTGAGACAGTTAATGAAAAGTATATTATAATCTAATATGGTTTTGGGGGGTAAGCGTTTCAAAACTACATTTGGTATATTATCAATACCCGCTGATTTTTTATTGCTAATGGATCTAAAAACTTTTAGTGTCTCTGAGGGTGAATGGAAATACTCCGTGTCCGTCTCCCATAGGGGGTCACTGGCTGTGTTCGTGTCGGAAAATTGAATCAAGGACGCTGTCCCGGAGGTGAAGGCATTCAAATCTTCGGTAATATCATCATACTTTTTCTCGATTTTCTCAGATAACCTTTGTTTACCTAAGTTTTTGTTTTCAGAATAAACTGCCGCAAAATTGGCCCCTATTACATTGTGTTTGTCCTTTTCCCTACATATAATATAGTTACCGTCTTTATCTAATTGTAGCTTATGGGGGTCTAAGTTTGCCTTTATTAATAAGCTTGAAAGATTCTTATTTATTATTAAGTTTGGCAGTGAAATTTTTTCTTTTGGTCTGAAAATTGCGTTAATTTTGGAAAACATATCAGACGAATTTATGGGAATTTTCCTAATTTTATTCTCCCAGTATCTGTTGACCGATTTTTGAAATTCCTTTTTAATCTCTATCTTGCACTTCTTTATGCAAGATTTAGTCCTGTTAATAATGAACGAGGCTAGCGTAGTAGGGTATCTGTATTCATTATTGAGAATAGTAATCAGTCTACTTTTGGTCCAGAGGAGATCTTTGATTTTTGCGTTTACGTATACATCTGTCGAGTTTACACTTTCAAAGCTGGGCACTGCTATGTCTATTGCGTTTTTTACGTAGTTATTTATATCCTCTAGATATTTATCAATCTCCGCATTGCACAAATTTCTGTTGTGAGGAATGAGAAGGTTATCGTTATTGCTTACTATTTTTTGGAAGTCTTCCCAGTCAGTTTTATTATAGTTTAGTGTCATTTGTGGTGTTTCTAACGCTATTTGATCACTTCTGTTAGGAAGTGAAATATGTATGCTGATGGCTCTGTGGTCACTGTCTATGTCTATAGTTTGTAACGTATCGTCGGGGTTGAGGTTATTCAGTTTTAATCTACTGTCTAGAATGGCAATGTCGAGGTAGGCGTTACTCCTTGGAAATGTAGGAATGTTAGTGCCTCTTAAACTCAACCTAAAATCAATTTCCTTATCAGCTACCCAATTTGCAAGGGCTAAGCCTCTACCATTATAGTATGGATTATTCCATAGTGGGTGTTTGGCATTAAGGTCACCTGCCAGCACGAAATAGTTATTTATATTTTCTAAATCTAGAATCCTGTATACTTCCTCTAATTCCTTTATAAATTCGTCCGATTTAATGCCAGGGGCGTACACTGCTATAACGAATAGATTCCTACCACTACGCATTCCTATCCGTGCAACAACTGTCTCCAGTATCTCTAAGTCAGGACTAACTGCAATATGTTCATATTTTATGTGTTTTTTTATCAGTAAAGCAACCCCACCCCCATTTGCTGAGCTTCTGTCGTTTCTTAACATATCATACACTTTGAATTTTGGCCTATGAAATGGTTTTAACTTAGTCTCATTTAGGAGAGCAATATCTGGATCTTCTCCATGCAACAACTGTGCCAAATTATGCCTTCTTTCATTAGTGACAATAGAATTGACATTCGCAGAGATTATTTTTATTTTTGTATTTTTTGTGTTATCCACTATTCTTAAGGGTTAAGTCAACTATATTTGAGTTTGTGTCTGTATGATCTTCATTAAGACCAAAATAAATATTATGTAATTTATTAATGTTATTGGCATTTTGGCAAATTAAATTTTCCAACCTGGCCAATTGCTGCACGAAGAAATCTTTGAGTTCCTCCATACCATTTCCAGAGCTGTTTGGCACGTTATTTTGGGTTAACCCTCCTGAGTTTCCTGTATGCACGAAATAGGGTTGCGTGAGATGGCCCTCATTCCTATTTTCTATTCGATTTTCATACTGTCGGTGGCCCACCGGTTGGGAGTTGCTGTTTTTCCTGGTCATCTGGGCATACGATATCCCAGGCCTATATTTTTGTGCATCTAATTTTTTTGAAATTGCCTTAACGGTCTCGTTTCTTTTCGCGGCTCTGGTATTATTTTGGCTAATTATCCTATTTTTTATTTCCCTGTATTTAGGGCATCCTTTGTACGATGCCGGGTGCCCATACTCCTTGCATCGCACGCAAAATATTTTTTTTAAATCTATTTTTTCTCCCTTTTTAATTTTGCACTCCCCCGGTTCATGTTTTTCCTCACATTTTACACATCTAAAATCTAAATTGCAGTTAATTGCGGAATGTCCCGACCTTTGGCATCGCAGGCACATTGTCGGCTCCTTCTTATGAAGTCTCTCCCAACTTACTGTCTGGTGCAATATATGCTTAATTTTAAGTAAGGCGTTAATGTCACTCTCCGGAGTGACTTTTACTAGAAACAGTGGTAGGGTTTTTTTGTTTCTTATCGAACTAGAGGTAACGAAGTTTGATACTTTAATCAGGCTTACTCTCTCTATTTTCATAGCCTTTATCTCATCAGTTATTTCCTCTAGGGAAAAACTGGGATCTATAGATCAGAATTAGGGATTGTGGTTTTTGAGATTTCGGTGTATAAGTATAGAATTTAATTCCCCTTTGGGATAACGCTTCTAGGGCAGTCTTATAGTCTCTTAAATTATCTAATTGTACGTAATGCTTATTTCTATTAAGACGTTTAATAATAAAACTACTTAAACCTAAAGACTCTTTAAATAATCTATATGATACTTGTTGTGAAGACTCTAGAATATTTATTATGGGTGGCTTTACCATCCTTGTCTTTGCCGATATGTATGGAGTTTCTTGAGGTCCTTCATCTTCGCTTTGGGTACCTGCCTGTTCGAACCACTGCATCCGTTGAACTTCGCATTCCATGTCCTGGCCTTGTATAGTCCCCGAATCCCCGTTGAATTCACTGCTAGTTCCCTCCATCCCCTGATGGTGAAGAGTTGGTAGACACTGGCGTGGCCTTTTAAGTGATGACTCCTCATTTCTTTCTTTTTGCGGTTCGCCACCTTTACTGAAAGTGCGGACATGTTTATTTGTTCTCGCGTCCTTTATTTCTTTCTGCTTATCTATTTCTGGATGATTTTCCCTGCTAATAGATCTTGCCCTGTTTTTTGCTCTTTCCTCTTCTAACTGAGCTGATAGTTCTATGATGGTTTTTTTCATATCGTTAATTGTACTTAACATCTTCTTATGCGTCTCATCGTTAACAATGTTTTGTTGAGTTTTGTTTTTTTTTGTTGAAGTAGTTCCACCTTTCGGCTTCATTTCAGCGGGTAAAATGTGTATTTTGCTTTCCGTGACAGGTTTCCTAACCTTATAATTTGGTATAGGGTTTAGCTTTTTAATTTTATTTTTGGCCCGCAGGAACTTTTCCAGTTGTGTTTGTATCTCCACATTTGTGGAACCGCTGTAATCGCTTGTACTTATGAACTCTAAAAGTTCATTCTTCTCGGCATTGTCGTTTCTATAACCTCCTATACCGCATGGCTTTGAGGTTACAGCGTTCGGGGGGACGGCCCCTCTCGTATTTGATAAAATCTCACTATTATCTATCTCTATCATGCACTAAACAATTACTGTATTGTGCTTTGTCCTATAGTAATAATATTGTGCTTTTTTATAACAAAAAAGAAAACTGTGCTTTCAGTCGTCCCAAGCACCAGCACGACCGACGTTGGCGACGAATTCTAACCACTCCCCTCTAACCACTCCGCTAACTGCGGCGCTGAATGATTCTTTCGTACCATATGATATATGGTGCGTATACACTTCCAATTAATCATATTAACTTGATTCCCTCCGTTTACATATTACTCTGTCGAATGTAGAGATATTCAAAATCATATAATGCACTGTATGACGGAAATGCAAAAATTGAAAGTACTTATCACGTTTTCACGCGAAATATCTCGAAAATATCGTTTTCTGATTTTTTTAACTATGGCGCACCTTACCGAAAAATCTGAAAAAAATTGTAGATAATAGTCATGTCAATATCTAACTACTGTAAAATTAAAAATCTAGTCGCTCGAAAACTTCAACACGAAATCTGCATTTTTCGACATATTTTTGCGCTTTTTATTTCTTACACTTAGCAGTTGCAACGAAAAAATCTGAAAAAATTCACAATCATACACAATCATGTCTACAATATTTCAGATTTTTTTTAGAATTTTTGCTGACCATTAAATAGGGAAAATATGGAAAAACCGAAAATTCGAATTTACCCTATAACTACCCTCCTGGTTGAGATAGGGGGTTGAAACTTGGTGTACAATGTTTTCCTGTGCTACACTGTTGAAAGGTGCATTGCCAGCTAAAATCGGTTCAAGGGCACTTTTCACTATACTTATCTAGCTAGACCCTTTCATGTGAAGTGGGGCTACTTTTAACGAAGTTAAATGGAGATGATGAAAATCGATTTTTCATCTAATTTCCTTCATTATGCTCCGAATTACGTCGTTCTTGGTGTTAGTTTCATCAACGAAACATAGAGAATCGATTTACGCCGTTTTCGCAGAGATCTGATGAGAAATATGGAACTTGGATTTTTCCCACTTTTAATAGTATTCCAACCCCTTCGAGGGTCGAAAGCCATAAAATTCGGTGCGGCGGCACGGGGGGTTGACCGCGCCACGGAGCCTGCGCGCCGAGCATCCGCTTGCGCGTGATGGGGCCTGCTTTTCACTTTCGACGAACATTTGCGCGGCTGGAATGCGCGTCTCGCCGAAAAAACCGACCTTTTTGGAAGGTCTCAAGTGCAAATTCGGGCGCGCATTGCAGATGTGTGGACGTGATTTTCGCTGCGCACGGTGTTCGGCGCGCAATGCGCGCTGTTGCACATGTGTAACCGTGCCTTTACGTTGGCACGCGAGTACGAACGTACTGTGACTCAATGAAAGGTTCGTGAAGGAAAATATTAAACTCTCCAGTAGTAGGGCTATGCCGATTCTGGATCAGTGGCGAGGGGTGAGGCGGGGCGGGGGGTACCGAGTTCGTAGGTGAGGGGGTGACGTCACAGGGGAGGGGGATTACAAAATGGCGTCGACCGAGTTCGTGGGTGCGGGGAATGACGTCACAGGGGAAGGGGGATTTCAAAATTTTCAAAATGGCGTCGCGCGCGCAGGTCGAGTTCGTTGACGAGGGGGCTGACGTCACAGGGGAGGGGGAGGCGCCACCTATTGGTTGTTTAAGGTACTTTGGGTCCGCGTCGGTATTTGGGCCCGCCTTGGTAAATTTTTCAGATTTTTCATACATTTCGTATTGGCGCCACCTGTTGGATGTTTAAGGTACTTTGGGCGCGCGTCGCCGCCGCGCAATCTCCGTACGCGTGCGGGGATCGGTGCGCTGGCGCGACCGCGACCGATTCATGGAAATTCAAATCGCGTCTTCGATGATGATGATTTCTGAGAAAGAGGGTGGTGCATTATTTCTGAGAAAGATATGGAATCGTGGCGCGCGACAGGATTGAACACGTTTTTGGCACCTACGTGCACGCGCTTCATGCTGCGTGTTTATATTTGAATCGTGGGACCGATACGGCGCACGTGCAATGATATAAACATAGAGCGATAATTATCGTAAATCGATCATCGCGATAGCCCATGGAATAAACATTGCACCGCGTTATGCCGTGTGTGTTTATATCTGAGTAGGATTGAACGCGTTTTGATATTTGAATCGTGGGACCGATAGGTACAGCGCGCTTGCAATGATGTATACATATAACGATAATTATTATAAATCAATCGTCGCGATAGCCCATGGAGGAAACGTGGCATTGCATTCCATGGCGATTTCTGAGAAAGAGGGTGAAATCTGACCATTGACTTTTCCCACGACCAGGCCTCTAAGAAGTATCCTTGAGAAAACGCAATGTCCCTGAAGCAATAAATTAGACGTTGCGTTCACGCGAGCAACTAAGCGATAATTATTCGGGGTAGAGTTCCGAGTATTTCCACGATCGAGAACAGGGCGACGCCTCAAGTACCCTTCTCGAGGGTCTGCGAGTCAAGCGTCGTGGGAATGTGTCCGAACCCCCACCCCCTATTGCCTATCCGGAAACGCGATCGACATTCGCTATGACCACGCATCTAACAATTAATATATGGATATGTATGAAAGGATATTAATATTGACACGTTACAGGTATTGATGTGAAACTCATACATTTATTATTAAAAACATACTACAGTGGTACATGGTTTACATCACGCAGCATGGATTGTAATCCTAACGCTAACAATTCACAATCAATCAATGAATGATGCTCGAAGTACTCGCTTTCGGAAATTAATTTCACATAATTCTTAGGTACGGAAGCGGTACGTAGAACTTCCACGAAGGTTGCATATTTACTACTTACAGAGTACATATTTTCAGTTAGCCAGGTATACATATGTTCAATACAATGTTCGTACGCGAATAGTTTACGCATCGTGGTTTCAGTCATATATATGAGAGCGCGATTATCGGTGATTTTAATAAGTTGATCGTCATGCATACGCGTGAATTCGATTCGCAAATGATCAATTACGATGTGGGTTTGGGGCGATGTTGCGTTGCTGCGTAATCGTTGGGGTATGTCCGTCTCGTTTTGCAGTAGGAGCTTCCACATTGACATTGAAAAACACACCTCGCAGCCTTTATTGTCGGCTATGGCAATCTCGACGTGGCACGAATCCATGCCAATGCGAATTCCAATAATTAGACGTTTATAAGCTGTTGAGGTCAGTGGGTAATCACGCCCTAGGATCCGTACGATTGTTGGTTTTGGTGTTTTCAACGTTTTTGGCGTTGCGAATCCAGAACTGTAAGAAATATGTACACGGAATTAATGCTTCGTTCATTTGCGTTTACAGTGAATAAAGTAAGAGTAAAAATGCTTCGTTCATTTGCGTTTACAGTGAATAAAGTAAGTGTAAAGTGTATAGTAACGTATACATACCTCATATTGGATTGTTGTCGTTGGTGTTTATTTGGAAGACCACCATCGTTGTCGGATGCGTAGGATGAATCGTTTAAGCTGCGTTTGTACATTTTGATACGCACTACGTATGATTCTCATCGGCGAAAAAATGACGCGAGCGATACTTGTTGGCACTCGAGCGTACGTGGTGTAATGAAGTCCGTATGACTGACCCACGTCATTTTATACCAATTCACGCACACGTACATGTCAATGTATGGAAGTATATCACATCAGTAATAGTGATGGCGTATATGTATATCACACAAGGGTTAGAGAATACGTGGTAAATTCAAATGATGTGCGCGGCAGATTCAAATAGCGTACGCGTTAAATTCAAGGTACATACGTATCGCAGAAGAGTCAGAGACGATTCCCGATACGAACCATAAAAGTGCAAATGATAAAAACTTCACTATTATCTGGAATAATTAGTATCGAATCATTGAGGAAGAAACTGTGGAACGAACGCCCCCACCATACCTACTCCACGACTACCCCTACCCTGCAGGGGTAGCCCTTTAGCCTAGAGAACCAAAATGCATATAAGGATGTCGACCACCGCCGCACGGGCCAGTGCAGTGTTTAGAAGCATTTATAAGAGCAAAAAAAATAAAAAAACATGAACGCGTTTGAGATGCAGCGATGCATCGTAAGTATAGTTTTGTGAAAATTGAATTTGTGCGCGTATTCCATTCGACGGTATTCTAATGAATTTGTGCGTTTGTTATAGCAACGACATGGGGAAATCGAACGTGCATGGCACGACGAGCGGGACCAGTTGACGCGAAAAATCGTAAGTATAGTTTTTGTATAAATTAAATTGGCGTGTTCATTTAATTGGGCGGTCTTCTAATAAAGTTATGTGTTTGTTTCAGGTTTTGCTGGATAATCTGACGAGGGTGTGGCGTATGGAGCGGCGCCAGGCAATTCGATATCTTGTGAGTGATGTTTAAAAAATCTATTGGTGTGCGTACACAATTCAACTGTGTTTTAATCGAATCATATGTTTGTTATAGACCGAACGAGAGAACCAGATGGTCGAATGGAGTGAGGAATATCTGGGGACGGTCGGACGCCTTGTAAGTGATGTTTCAAAAAATAATTCTAATGTGTGTACACCATTCGACTATGTTTTAATCATCTCACGCGTTTGTTTCAGCGTCGGGAGGACATCGAGACCCGGGCGCGCGATGGGGATCGCGACGTAATCATTCAACTGCTGGTAAGTGATGTTTCGTTAAAATTATATTGGTGCGCGTACGCTATTCGATGATGTTTTAATCAAGTCGTGCGTTTGTTTCAGCATCGTCAATACCCGACGAGGAGGGACGGGCGAATCTGTCGCGAGCTGCGGAAGAAAATTCAAGAAGCTCGGCGTAAATGGCGGGAAGCCTCCACAGATGTGGAGTTTTGGGACCTTCCACAACTGTTTAATGAGTGAGTACATGTAATTTTTAATTTTTTTATGCGTCGCGTGATAACACCAACGTTTTTATATAATAATAATTTGACGTTTTCTCTGTGTGTTGCAGGACGTAACATCGAAATTTCATGGGTCTGTTAGCGGCTGCTGACTGTTGGTGACGCGCGAGATTTATATATATCATCATATCTTCTACAATTATTTATTAATCAGTGTGAAAATTGGTGAAAATCTTCCTTGTTTCATAGCTTATAGTTCGATCGCCATGTCTGTATACTCTGTTGTGTTTATGTATGTGTTGTAGTATTAACGTGAAATAAATAAATTGTGTGAATCAATAAGTCAAATAAATAAATAAGTAAGTCAAATAAATAAATAAATAAAATGACATTTTTATTTCAAATAGTGTATGTTTATTCGTGTACATCCCTGCATGCATACTTTAATTATAAAATCAATATTTGCATAAAAAATAACGTTCGTATGGGGTGGGTATTCTTGCTCGCGGGTAAAGGGAGCAGCCGCCGCTGTCGTTGTGCTCGTCTTCGCTGCAGTTCTCATTGCTATAGAAAACAAAAAATTGTTACATATTCGTTTCTCTACATATAACGCGCAAAGTAGATGCAATGCGTGTGTATGACTTACATTAGGTGACGCTACGTATATAATTCCATACTTTATGGACATTTTCCAACGCGCAAACACCGCAGTTCTTGTGAAATGCACATCGAATTGCATTCGTCGAAGGCATGGACTTCAAGTTAGGAACGTCAGGACCCACGGTGTCAGGCGTGATCCCGCAATAATCGTCGTCAACGTCGTAACCACCATCGTCTTCGACAGTTCGAGCATTGTTGTTGTTGCTGTTGTTGCTGTTGTTGCTTATCTTGCGCTCCTTCAGTTCGTACAAATTGCATACATCCTCGACGATTATGTCAGGTAGTAGTTGCAGCATCCACGTTTTCTTTTCCGCACCTTTCACGATGACGAAGTCAATGTTCGCGAGTACGCTGGTGAGGAGTCCCGGAAGTTTGGAGTATGGAACGCAGCCATCGGACCAGCGGAGCCCATGATGATGCTTCGCGAGCCAGGATGCTTGACGATTCTCCCACGAATTCAGATGTTCCCAAAAGTATGGTGGTTCGAAGATCCAATGGCTGATCGTCGACGTTTTATCGTTGTTGTTGTGTGCACGAATCGCGATCTCTTTGGCTACGAACTCGCGCTCGATATTGAAACCTTGCAGATCGACAATAGCGAACATTATTATTCGTTTGGGCAGTACCGTCGGCGGCGGTGTCGGAACAGTAACTGAAGTCTTCGACGATGACATGTTTACAGTAGCAGTATCCGCAGTAGGAGTAGTAGGAGTAGAAGTATTAGTAGTAGTAATCGTTCACGTACGCACGCTATATTAGTTTGCGTACCACGTTCGTTAAAGGGCCGTATTCGACTATACGATCGTGTATTATCAAACAGAATGCAGAAGTATTAGCGGGAACATTTTCTTTGAATTCGAAATCTATTCGCACGTCCACCGTAGCGCTCTTCAACGACTCGTTTTGCCTAGAACAATCTATGACTGCGATAGGTGCGTATTGCAAGAATTCGATCGCGTTCAGCAACGGTTCTCCGTGACCGTAGTACGATCGGCCGAATTTCGCGTACATTTCATACAGGAGCGCGTATTTATACTTATCGAAATCTAAGTTCAAGTCATCGTACGGATACGTCTCGGAATTTAGGTAGAGTCGAACGTTCGTGAGATGATTCGGGTCGAATCCACCAGCGCATTTATCGGGACGATTCTTTCGATTGGTTTGCGTGGCGAATATCACGAATCGGGGTTTCTCAATTTGCGACGTAGCTTTCACGGTCCACGTGTGTTTCGTTGTCGCTTGTAGTAACGGGTACTCTTGCAGGCTCCACGATCGGAAACTCATCGCGATCGGCCGGTCGCTTTCCAGGATACGCAGCATCGATAATTTATTCACTTCCTCCAAAACGACGTGGGGCATACGCCACTGCACCTTGCGTATCTCTAGTCTCGGTATCGCAGTGGCGGAGTTGCAGTGCATCGCGTTCGAATCTACTCGCGATCGTATAAGGATTAGCTCGTGCCGCGCGTTCATCACGATGTGTTTGTAATCCTCGCAGAATCCTAATAACATGTTCAGGGGTACGCAGAAATTGAAAGCGCCCGAATGAAAAATATCTTTATCGTAATCGATGGTATAATCCCAACCGGCATTCGCAAGCACTTTGCTTCTATCGACGGACAACGAAACGTAATTTTTCAATGTGGTAGTGATTCCTGGATTTCGGCAACGATCGATCTCGACACCGTTCAATTCGTATCGAATCTCATCGAACATAAACGCAACGCAATTATTGTCGAGAACAGCGGTCGCGGACGTTGCCGGGCCATTCGTGTCCTGCGCCGTCAACGTGCCACGACCTTCGATGTAGAGAAAACTTTCGCACGGAAGCGTATACAGATCTTGCTGCTGTATGGGGATTCTTATCTCGTCGTTATTATCGAACGTCGTGTTGGCGTACGGATTGTATGTGTGTAACTCGATCTTCGTGATACGATTGTCGAAGGTTGGCGTATTCGCCACGTCCAGAATAACTGACATCGTGGTTGCGTGTTTAATAGGGGGCGATGAAACCTAACGATCGTAGGAAACGTACGTTTCGACGAGTCAATGACTTTCTTCTCCTTATAGGTCCTCTTCTTATCACTCCTCCCGTCTTTATTCTTCTACTTTCACCTTCCGATAAAGGATTGCGCCGATGACTCGAGACAGAGACGGTAGGAGTAGCAGCGACAATTGATGATTCATACGTGTGATCTAACACTAACATACTACACTCGCGCTAGACTATCGCGCGGACGTCGTTGAACGTGCAATCGAATCGTTATTTCTTCTCCGCGGAAATCTATAGGACGATCGTGTTGATCGACGATGCCCAACGTTAGATCGTGTATTGCTCGTGCGACGATCGGCAGGTAAATGACATGTCACGGAGTTTCCGATATCTTATATCCCGGCGGCACGCGTGGTGAAAATTCATGGATCGTGTGTACCGGTTTATCGTTGCTGTACGCGCCGGTAGTGACGTTGCACGTTACTCTGATCACGTTAACGTTTATAATATTCACGGGTACGTCGGACTCGTGCCAGATTGTCGGTAATAAGACGCGATTCGAGGAAAATCCTAGCAACGAGCCCACATTGTTCGGTTGCGTAAAGTCTACAAAGAATGAGCAGTACAGCTCGCTTTTCATGGTGTTATTGTTAGCTCGTAGCATTAGAGGGTACTTGTCTTCATCGTTGTTCTCGTTGTTACCGCGTATTCGAGGATATCGATCGAGTAATCGTTGCTTCAGGTACTCGGCGATAGCATCTAATTCGTAGGAGCCGTAGGGGATCGTAATGCATTCATGAGTGGTGTCAGCGATGGTGTTGTTTTCGATGGAGTTGTTTTCGATGTCATAGTTCACGACGAAATAGAATTTATCGTTGCTCGAGTCAATGTTCGGTATCGTGTGAAACGTCTCCAAGTCCGCGAGTCCTAATTCGTATTGACCATCACCCAAATCTATCGGCGGGAAATAGTTTACCGTGAGTACGCTGCTGCGACCCGTTAACGTGAGCGTGAACGACATATCATAGATTACACTCGCGAGACGGAGAGAGGGGAAGTGACGCGCGCGTACGAGTACTCGGCAATTTATTGATACTATTGCTTTTATTATAGAAGATGTGGATCGTCATTACACATGGATACATTATAATGAAATCTTAGTATACACCGATATTAATATTAATATATAGACCATAATTCCATAGACTTTTGCTGTAAAAATTGCATGCACAAGCGACCGCAATTCATCTCGTCGAAACGTTGAAAACGATTGTGATTGTACGTGATCGTTGTACCGCGGCCGAAATAGTAGATCAATTCCGCGGGAGGTCGCAGATTCCCAAAACTATCAAAGTACTGTACTCGTGGTCCGCGTTTCGCGTACGCGACCGAGTGCGTACCGACGCCTCGATTCTCATCCAGATTCACGATGCCACATTCGTTGTTTCGTACGCGCGTGGGAAGTGTGTCCCGCATGAATACCCCTCGAAAAAACGGTACGTTTGCACATTCACGTTCTAATTGCAGGTTCGTCATAGGTTGTTGCATTATCGCCGCCACCGTCGCCACGCGCCTACTCGATCGACGTTTTTTTTTTTCTTTGATCGCAGTCGTCGTTGGCTTCGGTGTCTAGGATTCAAACCCGAGCCTCGCTTGTATGGCGTCAGATGCATCCCTCGCCCTTCCATCGCCCGATTATGACGCAACGTCTCTTCCAGCTGTTTTCGAGAGGCCTTCGAATCGTTGACCGCTTTGGTTATACCAGCCGCTCCACCGGCCAATGCCCCGATAGCCGATAAAGCAGGTAGCACGAACGGAAGAAATTGAAGAAAGCCACCGCGCTTCGCCACTCGTAGATTACGATGTCGTCGTCGTCGCAGTTGCCGATGTTTCTTTCCAGACTTTCTCTGTTTACGTTTCGTCCTTCTCATACCCATGCCGAGTTTAGTCTTAGCCTTCATCGTTGCCCACACTCCAGTCGCGGCTGCTTTTTCGCCAAAGGTCGCGTCGTTCGCGAATACTCGTTCTCGCGCTCGTTCGGCTAACGCACGATCCGCCTCGTGTCGTCCCTCCAAATCCTTTCGACGAGAGTACGCGATATCGTGGTTTCGGCACGCTGCGTCCAGGGGATTCACACCTTCGTCGCCACGAGCCAATCGCTTTAGCAAACGCGTTTCCGGCCCGCAGAACTGATAACCCGGAACGTGTAGTTCGAATGGTAAGCGGTTTATGATGCCGTTCACGAGACCCGATCCGATACACTTCTTCTTCTGCTTCCCTACTTCACGAGACGTCGCGGTCGTTGATGCGACCATATACCTACGTTAGAATAACCACGATAGCTACTACAATAATAAACGCGTACGCACGCTTAGCCGATCACAGTGATTGTGACCTGCGCGACGCATGCCACGAACATAAATAGTCATCATTCGTCACACGCGCGCGCGCGAGTACCTGAGAAACACCGCAAACATGCGATTCTCGAAACAGTCGGACGTTATTCGCGTGACCGCGAACAGAATGCTCGAGGATGATAGGGATGCGAGTCGATCGAACAGACACGGCCCGTTGTTGCCGAATAGCGTGCGAGGCGTGATTTGCGGACCGTCAGGATGTGGAAAAACGAACGTGCTTCTAAGTATGCTAGAGAGTCCGAACGGTTTGCGTTTCGAGAACGTGTACGTGTACTCGAAATCGTTGCATCAGCCAAAGTATCAATATCTCGAGCAGGTATTGTCGCTCGTCGATGGAATCGAATACTTTCCCTACTCGGACAATGCTGAGATCGTCCCACCGAGAGACGCTCGACCCGATTCGATCTTCGTGTTCGACGACGTGGCGTGCGACGAACAGAACGCGATACGTGAATACTTCTCCATGGGTCGTCACGCGAACGTGGATTGTTTTTATTTATGTCAGTCATACGCTAGAATACCTAAACATTTGATCAGGGACAACGCAAATTTTCTCATGCTATTCAAACAAGACGGCACGAACTTGCGTCGCGTGTACAATGATCACGTGAACACAGACATGACGTTCGAGTCGTTCAACGACTTGTGCGCGAGATGCTGGCGTCGACGATACGATTTCGTGGTGATCGATAAGGATAGTTCCATGTACGAAGGTCGATATCGAAGAGGATTTAACGAGTTCGTCGTAGCTCGCTGACATCAGTAAACCGCGAGTCATTCATCGAGCAACACGAAATGTCCAACGAACCGACGGTTACAACTACGATAACCTCGAGCAATGTCGACGCGAATCATACGCGAAAACATCACCGACGTCATCGACAGAAAGAAACGAAACATAAAAAAGGAACGAAACATCAAAAAGGGGCGAAACGTCGAGGTGAGAATGCAAAGGTGGAAATCGCCAAAGTCAGTGACGTTATACGTAAAAAGTGCTTGGCCTTGAAAATTGGAAAAATGGCTACGGAAGCGGCTGTGGAGGCGAGCACGCGTCCTATCGTCGAACCGCTGAAACGATTGATTGAGAACTCGTCCGCGTTGAATACGCACTCAACACCTATATCGAGACCTGTGAAGAGAAAACACGAATACGATCAACAACAATCATCGAAGAGACTTCGACCCATTACTCCGTCGACAATCAAGGAACGTCCGAATAATCCCCCAGATTCTAGCGACGATGACGATAACGACAACAACACCGACAATGACATCGACAATGACATCGACAATGACATCGACAATGACATCGACAATGACACCGACAACGACATCGACAACGACAACGATAACGACAACGACAACAACAACGATGTTGATGATGAATATGATGCTGTTGATGATGTCGACGACGAAGACGGCGAAAAAATTCAAGATGATGAGTCGGCAGCAAAGGTTCACGATTTGGATGCGCTGCGCAGCCCCATCGATGATATCGAAGTGTATGTACGGAACGCCAAGGGACCCTTGTCACGAGAATATCTACGACTGTTATTCACCGATACGAAGAAACGAATCGACAACGTTTACGGCGTATACTTGGGGTCTGACAAAGACCTAATGATCGGTGATTCCGTGCTCACCATTGATACGGACGGCGACGACGTTCGCGTGAATGGAATGCGATACGCGGGAACTCGAGGTTTGTACGAACTGCTATTCATGCGAATGCCCAACGTTCGCACGTACACGGACGTGGATATTCACTCGTACCGACGCATCTTGTTATCGACGAATGCGCATAAGCAAAACCATTCGCTGAGTAAGCGCACGATGGGTAACAAGGGGTACAAATATAAGAAAATCATATCCACGATAATCGGTGGGGTGCGAACATCGGGTATCAGACGCGTTAGGGGCAGGGGTAGCGGCGCGGACGGTGCGGACACGCGACAAGGTCGAGGATTGCCCATCGACGAATCGATGGCGGTCACCGATAACGCGATCGATTACGTGTACTGGGACGATCCGAACGAATTAGTCGATAGACTGAGATTACTCATGGCATCACGCGCGGCAGGTCACACGGGTCACGATAACGAAATCGCATCCATCGTGGAGGAACTTCGCGAGGATGGACGCATCTTAAATTGAACGATCCGGTAACCGCCGCGTCAGTAGTGTTCGCACGCGCGCATCGTTATGTCGGTGAACAAGTTTGGCACCGCGTTAGGCAACAACAACAATAACAACAACAACAGCGACGAAGCGAGAATGATAATGACGAGATTATTGTCCTCGGTGGACGAACGCTTTACCCAAAAAATCGAAACGGCTATCGCGAGCGCGCGACTGGACGCCGAGTATCAACGATCTCAACTCGAGACGCGAGTACAACGAACGATGACGGATATCGTTAACGCGCAATTGTCTCGGCTAGAGGATGATTTAAATAACGCGATGGAACGACGTTTGGATCACTTGAATGATAGACTTGAAGAGTTCACGATATCGGCAACGACGCCGACTGCGATAACAACCACGGATCTGCACAAACGAAAGGAGCCACGAAAAGCGAACGAGGGTCTACGACGACGACGATGATCACTGACGGTGACATTAGCGGCTACGAATCCGAAACGCCTAATAACGAACGATCGCGAATATCGTGCATCGATTGCGTTTGGCGAGCACTAGAGGAACTCATACTAATTCTAATGTCCTTGGAACGTCGCAACCATCCCCCGCCCACCCGCAAAGCATGAGCAAGGAGCGAGTACAATTAGTGAATGAATTACACGCTCCCGCGAGACGAAATTTCCCGCGGCGACGCGTCGTGATTCGCGGCTACGATGATTTATGGCAGGCCGATTTGGTGGAGATGCGTCCGTACGCGAAGCAAAATCGAGGTTATCACTACATACTAACAATCATCGATGCGTTCAGCAAGTATGCTTGGGCCATACCCGTGAAAACGAAAAGTGGACGCGATGTGACCGCGGCGTTCGCGATCGTGTTGGGGCAGAGCGTAAGGAGTTTTACAACGCGGAGTTTCAAAGATGTGTGAAGACCCGCGGGATCAACCACTACTCCACGTACAGCGTGATGAAAGCGTCGATCGTTGAACGTTTCAATCGCACGCTGAAAAACCTCATGTGGAAACAATTCTCCTTGAACGCGTCCTATCGTTGGGTTGACCTGTTACCTGCGCTCGTACACACCTACAATCATCGCAAGCACTGAACGATCAACGCCCGACCCGTTGACGTGACCCCCACGACGCGTTTGTCATTCGCCGCGAATGAACCCCCCTCACCCTCCGCATCGAAAGGTGTTCGACGACGCGCGAAATTCAAAGTCGATGACAAGGTACGCGTGAGTAAGTTCAAGACCCTCTTCGAGAAGGGATACACTCCGAACTGGTCGACCGAAGTGTTCGAAATTGTAACCGTACAACGAACATGCCCGGCGACGTACATTCTACGCGATTCCGCGGGAGAGCCGATCTCGGGTGGATTCTACGAGTACGAACTACATTCGGTCGCGAATCCGGACGTCTATCTGGTCGAGAAGATTATTCGTCGCAAGGGAAACCAGGTATACGTTAAGTGGCTCGGATTCGATTCGTCGCGGAACTCGTGGATAAGCAGCAAGGATATTCTATGATTCCCGATTATAAACGCATTATATGTTACTGAAATAGATAAAAATAAATACATATAAATATATATACATTGTCCGTTTATTCGAGTATAATCATAATACAGTAAGAAAAAATATATACATATAATTTTGACATACAAACATACAAACATACAACATACAAACATACAAACATGCAAACATACTATACAATGGGGTTCTCGAGGGACTCGTCAGGCTCGAGTTCGAGGCGCTCGTGGGTCTCGAGCTCGGGGATTCGATAATGTCCCCACGGAAGGGTGCTGACCCGATCGACTAAAATACACCGCTTGTCGTCGAACGGACTGAGAGCGTTCTTTTCCCCACTCACGGAATACACATTATGCTCTTTGGAACGTATATTGTTCTGTCGAATCACTTTCTCCGTGAGATCGCGGAGACAACGAATGTAATCGTCGAATTGTATATCATTCGTGACCACGTGTCTCCGCACACCCTTCACCTTCTTAGTCTCACTCGTAGACCCCACTGTAGCGTTAAATGTTCTAGTCGCGTACATCTTAGACCGTAGTCCGACGAACTCTGTCATCAAGGCGCCGTTGCTCTCATCTTTCATGAGTCCCGGAACCTTTTTGTTTACGCGGGGCATACCGTATGGATTGTCCACCGCGTAATCACTGGTGTCGAATCGGTCGATGTCACACTTCATCCGTTCATACAAATCCTCGCATTCCACACTATACATTAAACTGTCGGTGTCGGTGTACAGGACCTTACACCAATCACCGAACTTCGCGTGCATATATGCGTAGTGAAATTCATACAAACATTCCTTCGATACGTCGAGCACACTCATACCCACGTATATCGGTTTGTCGAACTTCACTTTTAGTTTGCGCATTTCGATGACCACCAACTCCTCGGAGAAAATCGTACGACTGTGAAAATTTGGTTTCGCGATCAGAGCTTCCGCACCGTAACGACTGTCCCACCGCGTCACCAGGCGCACGTCTACGCGATTCCGCACATTCTCCATTGTCTTCCCGTACACCGCGTTATTCATTAATTTAAATAGCGTCTTCTGAAATTCACTCGTGGCTCGCGTCCTCAAACCAGTGTTCAATTGGATATAGTCGCGCAACCAATGCGACTGATCGAATCATAACACTCGATGAATTCGTGTCACGCGTAAACCGTGTCGGACGCACTGTTTCAGGTAGCGATAATGGATGACGTATCGCTCCTTATCGTCGAGCGTGGCAAGCAGCTTGGTCTGTTTTCCTCCTGGCGCGTGCTCGCGCACCGGGCAGAATGGAAGGTCGGCGTGGGCGTCGTGGATCTCCTTGGGATATTCGATGTCTACCTCCAGCAGGTATCCCTCAGATTCCTCGGAGTCCTCGCCGTCGGGTAGGGACGATACGTCGAGCGCGGCCACTGTTGCATCGTCCAGCCATCGAAATCCTCCTTTCGGCATAGCCTGCGACATCGCCCAGCCGTACAAGTTGTTGACGTCGAAGTACATTAGATACGTCGACGGCTTCGACTCGTCGTACATCCCTGCAGGCAGGTGCTTGTTGTTGGCTTGCGCGTACCTGTGCGAGCACTGGCTCAGACCGCCGCGTATGCCACGCTCCACGAACAGTAGCATGTCCACGTCCGTCAAAAGCTCCAATCGTACACCGGTGTACTTGAGCATCGCGTCCCACGTGAAACTTGGTAGTGTGAAATAATGCGCGGGATCCAAGTCGTAACTCGCGATACAGTCTGTGCGGAAACTCTCGAATACGTCGGCGAGTAACAGCACATCTGTTTTCAAATACAAATCACTGTACTCGCCCAAAGTCTGCACGCGAAAAGAGTTCCACACGTTCACGGCGTGCGCGTAATCAGGCTCCGACGCGGCGCGATCGTTCAGCTGATTATAAAACGCTTCGCGGGACGGTAAACGCGTATCGTTCAGTTTGGAGTATGACGATACATAGTCGTACGGGAAGACGCCCTTCCTGGTCAGGAGGTCGAACTGATCGTTCGACAGGGATTGAAACTCACGTCGTAGAATCGCGAGTCGTTCTTTGCCGAGGTCCGAAGCGAGTTTCTCCAGACTAGCGGCCAAGAACTTCAACGAATCTATGAAACGAAACTTCAATCCCCTCTGCCAATCATTGTTCTCGGTGTCGATTCCCTTGACGTGTTTCGTGAACGATATGTATCGCTCCTTCGTTACCGGCAGCAGTTCGATCTGCCCCTCGAACGCGGACGCCAACTCCTTGATCACGAAATGCGCGTCGTAGCCTGATAAATTGTGAAACACTACCGGTATCGTGTACGATCTTTGAAATTGTAAGTTACACGACACGTGGGCCGCGCCTCGGTACTCGCCCGTCGAGTGGCAATGGTCGCGCACTTTTTTGTCCGTATCGACGAATGGTTTCCCACACACGTGGCACACGCTCGCGTCGTTAAAACTACGCCATTGTTCACTCGTCAACGAGTTCATTGGTTTCGCGTTCCGTAACCATGAATACGCAATGTTCGCAAAGTCACGCAGTTCTTGCACGAACCATTTCACACTCTCGGTTTCGTGACGATACGCGCGATAACGACACAGAGACGCGTCGGTGGAACAATGGATGTAGTATCCCACGCTGTACGCTCTGTGCTGCTGGTACGCGTACGTCCGAATCCGCTCCGCAGGCTGGACGTCCTCCAGCATGCATTCGAAGTCCGCGTAGATGATGAATGGCGCTCGTTCCTTGTTCTTGAAATTCTTGAACTGCAACCATTTATCCTTCGCGGACGGCAATTCGACTGCACACTCGTTCAGACGCTGGCAGTCCACGTTGTGCTTCGTCAATTGGTTGGACGAGTGAAAGAAGCTTAGACATCTGCAACGATAACAACATCAATAATAAAACATAATAATCAATAATACATCGATCGAAATATACCATATTTTTACTCACCTTTCGCAAACGAATACTTGATGTCCATGATTGCTGAGTTGTTTCGATATCAGTCTCGACATGCTGCGAATGCACGCGAAATGATACCGTTTGGGCTCCTTGGGATCCTGCATCAGTAGCAGGTTCGCGTGTCTCTCGCGCTTATCCTCGGTTAGACGCAGAGGCGCGCAGCTTCCGTCAGACCAGGCATACACATTCACGGAGACATCATTGAATCTCTCGAACTTCGCCAGCTGATCCAACGTCACGGGAAGAGTAATATGGTCCGTGCGAAGCACCGTCGAGTAGTGTGGGTACGATGAGACCCTACACACGTTCGTAGCAGCAGGGTACAAACTTGCGACAACGGACCACAAGAAACACGCGTTGTCCCCGCTCTTTACATTCACCACCGCTTTTTTCTGGACGACGGCGCACGGAAGCGGTACGTCGCAGCCGGCTCGAAGTGGATTATGCTTATTAATATTCACTAGAATATTTAGCACAGCCCTTAGGGTCCATCCACTGTCACGATCCTGAAATTCCTCGATCGCCACTAACGTGGGAGTGACCACGTGCTTCGAATACCACTCGCGCACTTTCGAAGTCATTAACAGTACGCGATTTCGCGTTCCGAAACTCTTCGTATCCGTATTCTCCCCCAACATAAACTCAGCGTTAAAGTTCGTGTTCACGGACACGCTCTTATGTGACGTGATAGCGTCCGTGACGTGCGAGATCACTATTTGTCGAGCATCCTCTAAAAATCTACGCGGATCGACGTGTCCCACGTTGATGACCGCACCGGTTGAAATACGGCTTATAAACGCAGATTCCACGTCCTCCCATACGACTTTGGGTGCCGTCGATCGAGTCGAAACCCCATATCCGACTCGCGAAAACTTTTCTCGCCCGATCGCGCGCAATGTCTTTATTCGCGTGATCAGCGACACTAGACGTTGTTTCACAGCCACGGACACTCCTCCGCTGCTCTGGTATTCGACGATTAGCTGTAGGCACGTGTCGCAATGATCCACCCAGTCTCTGAATTCCGCAACACTGTGTAAAAGCTTGGACATCCGGTACAAAACCCTGTACGTGTCCATGAACGCCTCCATGTTCGCTTCTTCACAAATAGTTCACCTCCCAGAGACGCACAATTTCACCTGATTTCGTGATGCGCCTCTTCCAGGTGATATGATTGTAGTCCTCAGCAGGCCATCGAAAACTCAGCGGTACAAGTGCACGACTCGAGTTTCGCGGAAGACTCATACAATTGTCTAAAAATTTCGATAATTCCCGAGACAAAAACTCATGCACTGTGAGTTTCAATGTTTCCGGACTCAATACTTCTCGTACTTCGATCGAGCCGTTTTCGATGTCATGAAGAAGTGTCAGCGGCGTACATGCAATCGCGGTAGTATACTTCGATCGCTTGCTGCATACATCCTTATCAGCAACGATGCAATACAATGTGCATTTGCTCACAACACTATATCGCGCGATATGACGTAGCAGTTGACGATGTTCACGCGGTAATTTCATAAACCCCTGTCGGAAGATGCTGATCCAGGACGTCTCGAATAATGATGGTGTGGTTAACGTGTCGTGAATCTTATACCTCTCGATCGTCAATTCTTTGTCATCCAACTGCGGTATCATCGATAAAGGACTCACCCAATCATCATCGTCGTCGGAAGACGCTAGCAATGCATCTCGCGCGTCCAGTTCATTGAGTATGCACGCTATCCTAATTCGAACCCATGCTCGCGCTTTTTCAATTTTTATCTTAAGTAATTTCAAACGTCGGTGTTCAGATCCCGATACTCCTTGAGTCTTAAGATATGCATTGATAAGGTGCATGCACTCGTTACATGATATAAACCACTCGCTGAACTCTTCTTCAGTATGCAACTGTGTGATCACATCCCGCAACAACTTGTACGAATTCTCGAAAAAGTCCATGTTATGCACGCGTAACGTATTTCACGATATTCACCGAGCGACTGAATGATTTTATATATATACTAGCCGCCTACCCTCTACCCTATCCACGATCCTTATGGCGTCATCGCACTATGTTTACGTTAGATGCAGTTCGAACGTATTTCCAAATTTTTCCCACCCTCGCACGCTCGCTGTACTACTCCCACGATTCAGATATAAACACGCGGTATCGTCCGGTGCAATGTCGTGTTTACTCCATGGGCTATCGCGCCGATTGGCTTACAGCCTCCTCGATATGAAATACTCGGAACACTACCCCCACCGAATAATTATCGCTGTAACCACGAATGTAACCGCGTTAAATTAGTTCTCTCTCATGCTACTACATCAGTCAAGTCATACGTTACTACAAGAAACGTTGTAAAAAATGTATCGTGTCTGAGACGATTATCGAAGTGTTGTTGTTGTAATTGTTGTTGCAAGTGAGATCGCTTTGAAGGATATAGTCCGCCATTCAACGCAAGAAAATACAATCGATTAATACCGTAAGTTTCCATTACCATATTTTTTAATGAATCGTTATGTCAGCAACTTTGAGAATTATAAGGAAAAATTGGTTTCAGATTATGTCATTGAATCATCCAACTGTCGGTGCAATCTCCGACTCCTCTGTGCTGCCTGTACATGATATCAACCCCAAAATATATGTTGCGTGTCGGAATGTTGCGGTTCAAACCGAAGAAATTCGTGGTGAAGAACTTCAAGAGGCGGAAGTTGTTCAGGATGGCGACATCTTTTTGAAAGTGTTTTTCAATGCTTTCAATATGTATGGCGAACAACCTCCTGACAACTACGGGAGCGAGCGATATTGGCTGAATAGGCATGCGCGACAAAAACCATTCTTTTTAGATCTTAGTGATGTTGAGGATGATGATGAATATGAATATAATGATTATAATGATATATATAAATTGCACAGTTCGATGGATCCTCAAAGTGTAGTTTGGCGTAGATGTGTCAATGCAAAATCGATTGACTTTGACGCTGTTTTTGCAAATGCAGTATCGGGGCTTCAGGCTCGCGATATTGCAATTCAGACTGCCCCCGAGCAAGTTGATAATGATTCATTTTACACTGATGAGGATCTATTTAACGAAATCGTCGACAATGCAATTTTTACCAACTACGATAGTGCCCTATTCGCTGACGATGTAGTCGAGTGGGATAATTAAGCTGAATAAATTACTAAATCTTAAAATAAAATTTTAATATGTCAGAATTACTCACCGATCTTCCACCTTCCCTGTGAAATAAACAAAATCTTTTCACCCTACACGCTTGACTCGCAGACCCTCGAGAAGGGTACTTGAGGCGTCGCCCTGTTCTCGATCGTGGAAATACTCGGAACTCTACCCCGAATAATTATCGCTTAGTTGCTCGCGTGAACGCAACGTCTAATTTATTGCTTCAGGGACATTGCGTTTTCTCAAGGATACTTCTTAGAGGCCTGGTCGTGGGAAAAGTCAATGGTCAGATTTCACCCTCTTTCTCAGAAATCACCATGGAATGCAATGCCACGTTTACTCCATGGGCTATCGCGACGATTGATTTATAATAATTATCGTTATATGTATACATCATTGCAAGCGCGCTGTACCTATCGGTCCCACGATTCAAATATCAAAACGCGTTCAATCCTACTCAGATATAAACACACACGGCATAACGCGGTGCAATGTTTATTCCATGGGCTATCGCGATGATCGATTTACGATAATTATCGCTCTATGTTTATATCATTGCACGTGCGCCGTATCGGTCCCACGATTCAAATATAAACACGCAGCATGAAGCGCGTGCACGTAGGTGCCAAAAACGTGTTCAATCCTGTCGCGCGCCACGATTCCATATCTTTCTCAGAAATAATGCACCACCCTCTTTCTCAGAAATCATCATCATCGAAGACGCGATTTGAATTTCCATGAATCGGT
The DNA here is from genome assembly GCA_947577245.1 of Andrena bucephala. NCBI lineage: Eukaryota > Metazoa > Arthropoda > Insecta > Hymenoptera > Andrenidae > Andrena > Andrena bucephala. The sequence goes on from OX387717.1 coordinate 66,254,294, forward strand.
CGCGGTCGCGCCAGCGCACCGATCCCCGCACGCGTACGGAGATTGCGCGGCGGCGACGCGCGCCCAAAGTACCTTAAACATCCAACAGGTGGCGCCAATACGAAATGTATGAAAAATCTGAAAAATTTACCAAGGCGGGCCCAAATACCGACGCGGACCCAAAGTACCTTAAACAACCAATAGGTGGCGCCAATACGAAATGCGCGCGACGCCATTTTGAAATTTTGAAAATCCTCCCCCTCCCCTGTGACGTCAGCCCCCTCGTCAACGAACTCGACCTGCGCGCGCGACGCCATTTTGAAAATTTTGAAATCCCCCTTCCCCTGTGACGTCATCCCCCGCACCCACGAACTCGGTCGACGCCATTTTGTAATCCCCCTCCCCTGTGACGTCACCCCCTCACCTACGAACTCGGTACCCCCGCCCCGCCTCACCCCTCGCCCATCTCGTGCAACAGCGTGGTACCCCCCGCCCCGCCTCACCCCTCGCCACTGATCCAGAATCGGCATAGCCCTACTACTCTCTCCCCATAAGGCAAGGTAAGTATCTTCGGCGCGGAGCGCTCGCGCCGTCTCTCGGATTTTTTTTTAAATTTTGGGAGTATACGGGCGGCAACTGTTTAAGATTCAAACGTGAAATATGCGTTTTGTAATTTGTTGTTTAACGGGTTGTACGTGGTTACGGGTATAAAATAATGGTCGTAATAATAAAAGCTGGATTTCAAGCAGTAAATACCAGTGTATTTCGACAAAAAAGTATGTCAAAAGGCCTAAAATTATTACAAAGTTTTCATGTAAGTGAAGTTCGAGAGGAAATCGATGAAAATAAGAATCATCACATAATTGGCCACGTTTTAAGAGAAACACCCGGGGCGATTAGTATTCTTCACAAATAACGCAATGCGTTCTGCAGAAATCATGTTTCGATGTTGCGCTTGTTGCGTGGCCGTCCAGTGAATTTCGTACAGAGTTTGTCCTTTAACTAATTTCAGACATTTAAAACTTCCGCTAATTTCACCCTCCTTCCTTTCCCTACTATATTCAACTATGTCATACATTCGATTAATCATGCCACTTTTGAAAAAAGTGACCGCGAGGCGGCGCCCTCCGCGATACTTACCTTCCCTATAGGGGAGACCGGGGCTAGATGTGACAGGTAGAGGTTATTACAAAACAGTTTAAATTTTTGTCGCTTGGACTATCACTTTGATAATGAAGTGGCTGATGTGCTTCAACCACACACAGTTGTGTGTGGTGTTATTTTTGTAGTCTGTGAAAGCGGTCCTTAAATTTTTCGCGTCCTTTTTTTTAAATATAATTTTATTGCACCGTTACAAAGTTATATTCGAAAAATCGAAAAATCCACACACAGTTTCATTAAAATTATAATTTTTGGGTTGGGAATGTTTCCTTGTTAGTGCAGGTTTAATAGCCACTCTTTGCTATATGTAGAATACAGGTAATTACTCCATGATTGGCAAATATTGTCATATCTTGTTTTTGCAGTTGCAAGGACAAATATATGATGACTATAAAACAAAGAAGAAATTTGCTTGGAAGATCCTGGATGATACCTAATTAAAAAGCCGATACTAATTGCTGATATTTGTTCTATGGGTTTCTTATGGAAAAAACTATATGTAACTAATTACAGTAAAGTCCCCCTATGGGCTCGCTGGTCGGGACCGGCGATGAGCCCTCATGGAGACCCGAGTCCTAATTCCGAGTGTTCGTTTCTCGCTTCTTTCTGGTCGAAGGGGGAGCGAGATGGAATGCTTTGCGTGCGCGGCAGGCGTGCGCGACGGGTGCGAGCGCTCAGATGGAATCGTGACTGCTCGACGCATGCGGGCGACGGTCAGATAGCCAGGCACGGCACGAGTCTTTTTTGGGCCCTAGGCGAACTTGCCAAATTCCGCCATTTATTATAATATATTTATTTGAGTTTATTGATGACCTTACTCTGAATTTTTATTCGTAGTATTAAACCACTTATAGTACAACTTGTAATATTTCATTTTAAAGTTTATTTTAAACAATACCAGCAATGAAAATACCATTTTGCACCTATTGTCGACTTTCCGCCCAGGGCGCAAAAAAGACTTGAGCCGGGCCTGCGTCAAGATTTAGCGACCATCGCGCACGCCCGCCGCGCATGCAAAGGACGGAGTATCAGGCCTCCGAAAGACGGAGCGAGACAAAACATCAACGCGTCGTCTGTCTCGTACCGTCCTCGCTCGCTTTCAGCGCCTTTCGCTCGCTCTCGTTCCATCTCGCTCTCGCCTTCGCCGGACAAGAGTGAGACAGAAGTGGTGGGGATAGGTGACAAGCCCTCATCGTGTGCACAAAACCGAGCCCATAGAGAGACTTTACTGTATTTATTACTGCTTATCGGAAACGACACTACTCATTTCGGTTCCGAAAAAAATTTTCTTTTATATCACCGACATTAAAAAGACTCGATTTAAAATTTTGCCCAACTTTGACACGTGTTTACACAGATCAGAAGAACTTTTTTAGGCGCTCATATTATTAGTTTACAAGAAATATATATAAAAAACATAATCCCATAACTTTTGGATTTCGACTTGTTTCCTTATTTCTTGCGATTCTGTCCCACTGTGGCGATGGATCGAGGGACGGCCGCGGCTAGACTCAGTTTGGACGAGTCATGTTTTGGCCACCGGGGGCGAGTCGCAAGCTAGGAGATTTCGCCATAATGGCAGAAAACAGACACTCATCGCATTGTGTTGCATTTCGAGTAGCCTAGGTAGCTGCTGAGGCAGACGCGCTGACACAGCGGTCGAAAACGCGTCTACACTGCATTCCATATTAGAGCATACCGACGCCCCTACCGATTTGCGACCGATCTGCGCAACTCCCACTACTACCCACAATTTGAACCACATGCGATTGGTCGTGGTAATTTCCAAGGAATAACTGGTACATCCCAAACGCGGGACCTGACCGTTGTCAACGTAAACAGTGGACGAAAAGTTAACAGAGAGAGTAAGTACAGGGCCGTGCGACGGAGAAAAACATAGGAGTCGAGCGTAGCAACGCCTCCTGAGGGTCATGCCTGCGCGAAATCGGTATGCTCTAATGTGGAATGCAGTGTAGGAAAACAGATGAATGCTTCTTCATAAGAGCGGTGTTTAAGATCTGGCCGCCGCACTGTGGTTCGAGTATACTACATGCTAGCTGGACAAAATTATTTTTTCGCGGGTTTGGGTTTATATGGGGTTCAAATTGTTAGAAAACAAACCTGATTCGTATTACAGTTTATTATTTCACTAAAAATATCAATAAAATAAAAATATGATTAATTCAATAAAGGAAAAAGAACAAAACGACAGTATTGTACTTTAACTATAATTATCAGTTGTAGCATTATGTCTATTCCTGTAATTTCTGAGTTTTGAAGTTTAAAACCTGGTTTTTGAAATCAGTTTTCTCTGCATCGCTATTAAAATAGTGTTTTATTATATGTTCCACGTCGTTCCACGCGACAAGGGTTGAATGTACGGAAAGTAGAGACTTTCTAGTTTTTTTAATCAAATGATCGATCTGCAAGAATTTGCAAAACTATGTTTTGTGAGTTATTTTCGAGTGCTACGCTCGGTAGCCACCACTCAGTGGTTCGAGTATACTATACCCCACAAAATTACCTTTTCACAAAAAGGTACAAAAAGAGCGCCAAGTATATAATCTCATCATAAAGAATCCCAGTTAAAAACATTTCTTAAAGTGCTATATTTAACTTCACGAAAGTAATGATATACAACAATTGCGCCAATTATCATAATGGCAAAGAAAAAATGTATTAAATAATATTAAGCAGATATATTTTTATACAAATAAATACTTTAATACGAATAAATATTTTATTCAAAATACTTGGCGCTGCGCCCCGAATTGGTATTGCTAAACTGAATAAATATGTATAAATTGCAGTAATCTTTTTTTCTTTCTTTCCTTCTTGTGAGTGCGTTCGTGAATGTGTGCGTGTGCATATGTTACGTATGATAATAGAATTACATATATGTAGAATAAATCTGACTGCATTTTTAATATGTATATGTATATGTTTATGTATTTTTGATTGTAAGGGAGTTATTGTAAATTTTAATTAATTAATACTAAGATCGCAGCGCCAAGTATTTTGAATAAAATATTTATTCGTATTAAAGTATTTATTTGTATAAAAATATATCTGCTTAATATTATTTAATACATTTTTTCTTTGCCATTATGATAATTGGCGCAATTGTTGTATATCATTACTTTCGTGAAGTTAAATATAGCACTTTAAGAAATGTTTTTAAATGGGATTCTTTATGATGAGATTATATACTTGGCGCTCTTTTTGTACCTTTTTGTGAAAAGGTAATTTTGTGGGGATTTCACACATTTTGTAGTGTTTTCTGATATTAATTTACGACAATATTGTACTGTGTCGTTTTGATTGATGATTGATATGGAGCCCAAATGGCAGCATTCTTCTTTCAGCTATTCCATAGCGTGGTAATTTTTGTTGGCTTATTTATTTATTATCATTTTTTTGTAAGAACAAAATATAAAGATCTTTAGCGCCTTTGGGCCATTGCCTTTTTTTAATTTGCACGTTATCAGCTTCAATCCAACTACTAGTCATTCCTTCTTCTTTACATATACTGGTGTAATGGCCATCCTCAATACATGAACCACTATGAAATATAGCATTCATAACTTTATATGATTGTCCAGCTATTACTACTTTGGTTGTGGGAATAGTACATATATTAAATTTACGTATTGCTTTGACTATTTTATCATCTTGTAATGAAAATAATAGTAAACGAATAATAACTATATCTTTCGTCAATATTAATTCATTCTTAAACATAATATCTTTTCCTGTACACTGTTCACATGATCCGTTATCTGATTCATACCAATGTGAAAATGTAACGTTTAATAAATCGTTAAGATTATAGCTTCTTTTTTTCAAATTGTTAATAGGTATTGAAACAACTAAATTATCAGAAGTAATGCTTTTTGTATAATTACAAGATTTACATCGAGTTGTAGAAGTTACTTGATGCTCTACCAATTGTCTTATACAATCATATTCTGTGCACAGGGTTATAAGAAATTCGAATACATCTCGTTTTACGTTTATTGAAAAATGTTCTCCTAAACTTTGCCGTACTGTAGGGTAAATGACCCAATTACTGACACATTAAGCGTTGACGCTGACATTATTTTATAATTATGTACTTATAGACTAAAAGTATATGTTGTTCTTGTTATTTATTATTGTTTAATATGTTTACTTGATGAAAAAATTTTGGTGGATCTTAAAACTTCGATTTTTATGTATAAATTCATCAATTTCTAAAATTGATATGGGGATCCATTACTGACACCCTTCAAATGTATTTGACTGATTTACAGACACCCGAATTCACGGTGTAATAGACAGGTGTTACGACTGTGTCAGAATGTGTGACTTTTTCGTCCTAGTTCTTCTGCCGGCCAGCAGATTTCGTCGATCTCGTAAAGGCATTTACAGCATGGCCTGTTGTTTCTGACAAGCCCAGTAATACCACTAAAATCTCTACTACTACAGTCTCATTAATACATATGTATATGCCTTTTAAGTCACGACGTCTCTCGCGACGGCCAGGGGAACTAAGCAGAAATCGGCACACAAAATCGTTGGGGTTAAAGGTATAGAGTCGGTACACCTGTCTATTACACCGTTTATGTCATTTTAAGGTTACGTCGTGTCATGTACATGAGCAACTACTGCTATGACAGTAATACCAAAATGCTGGAAACGCTTGTACCAATCACTGTCACCCAATTAATAAATAAAAAGACTTAATGAATCGGTGAATTCGGATCTTTATTACTTTCTATGATGCTTATATTATTTAAAACATTATATTTTGTTATGTTAATAGCTTAAATATTACAATTACAGCATTTTCTTTAACGACCTGTTTTCTCTTTCGCTAGTAAGGAAGTCATCGTTTCCATTCTCCTAATATTCGCTTAAAATTTTGTATCGTTTTATTCAAATTAACGAAGAAAAAATTAAGTACTGTTTTTTGTATCATAAAAATAACAGTTTGAATTGTATGCTAAATTTTTTTTATGCATAATTTTATAAGATTTATTCGTTATTTTACGTAAAACAGCTTAGGGTGACAGTAATTGGGTAGGTGGCAGTAATTGGGTCCTTTACCCTATATGTATTTAAATTGCGCATTCCATTTTCATATCGATGCATTAATATCTTCAAAACATTTGTTGACACTTAGCACTTGGTAGGTTGTTTATAATATCTCTGTCTAGCTGTCAGGTTACAACAACTTGTTACGCGATTGGCCGAAACCCACATCCAATGAGCGACGTGCCTGAGAGACATTTCCTCACCCTTTCATACACCCCTCTTGCCTAGAAGTGTAGGACGATGACGATGAAGAAATTTACGAACATGAAAATCGGCAAATTGCCACTTTACATCGAAATATCTCAGCTCATAAGGTCCGTAGGAACAAAACGAAGACACTTTTCTTATGTAAATCAAACCCAGGCTATCCATTAAGACCATTCAAAATCTAATCGGATCAGCCGTTATTGAGATTCGGAAATCTCAGGGTTCTTGATAGCGAGTCGTGGCGTAATAGAGCCACTCTGTGTCTCTTGATGCTAGCTGGACAAACTTATTTTTTCTTTGTATTGGGTTTATATGGGGTTCAAATTGTTAGAAAACAAACCTGATTCATATCACAGCTTATTATGTCACTAAAAATCTCTCCTGGAGTGCGTCACACTCGAAAACAATTCACAAAACATAGTTTTGCAAATTTTTGCAGATCGATCATTTGATTAAAAAAAAAAACTAGAAAGTCTCTACTCTCCGTACATTCAACCATTGTCCCGTGGAACGACGTGGAACATATAGTAAAACACTATTTTAATAGCGATGCAGAGGAAACTGATTTCAAAAACCAGGTTTTAAACTTAAAAACTCAGATATTAAAGGAATAGATATAATTTTATAACTGATAATTATAGTTAAAGTACAATACTATCGTTTTGTTCTTATTCCTTTATTGAATTAGTCATATTTTTATTTTATTGATATTTTTAGTGAAATAATAAACGGTAATACGAATCAGGCTTGTGTTCTAACAATTTGAACCCCATATAAAACCAAACCCGCGAAAAAATAATTTTGTCCAGCTAGCATGTAGTATACTCGATCCACTGTACGCCGCGGCGAATGGCGTCTAGAAAATCCTACATACTACAGGGTGATTCTGTACTATATACTTGAGATGTTTGAAGGGGTTTACTACGTCGTGGTCACCGATTGCTGGAAACTGTGTTTCAAATTAAATGAAGGAAGTTCTTTGCTGCGGCTTCCCTCCCACAGTGCCGTCACTTTCAACATTCGCTCAGTCATTCGGTATCTCGGCGTCCTGTTTGTTTTTCCCCCCCACGATATGAGATTGAGGATAGTTACCATTGCGACCAATAGTGAAAATACGAACGCCCTTTGTTTAGATAGTGTGAAAAAAGCTGGGCCATAGGCAGAAAATTATATCATGACCAATTGGACCAACATTCCTCCCGGACGCCAACTTTCTACCCCATTGCACAAGAAATATACATACGTGTATCATTTCCTCTGATTAATTCGCATTTCTGAAATGGGTAGGCAAGTATGGCCTGGAGTCCCGAAATACCTAGCTTATAGAGGATGTCATCAGTGCTATTACTTCATTATATACTGAAACATCTGTTTTTAAGTAGCTACCTACATTTACTCTGCCTGAAGGTACTAAAAATGGTTTATGACTAGGAAAATGATTAAAATTTGACTTCCGTACATCCACTAGGGCTCTTACTATTTCTCGGATTTACGGATATCCGAGCCTTGGGTATCCGAGTTTTGAGTATCCGAGTCTTGAGTATCCGAGTTTTGAGTATCCGAGTCTTGAGTATCCGAGTACTCGGATACCCACAAAATGTATATTCGGATATCCGGATATCCGGATACTTATTTAATTTAGATTCGAGTACCCGAGTATCAGGATATATCCGAGTACTCGAAGTACGCATTACAACTCGAAATCCGGAATAAGATCTGTATCCGGTTTCGAATATTTTATCATAATGACTCAATAAAGCTCTGTTTATTTGGATTCTAATTAAAGAGGGCCAGGTTGAACTACAGTGATTAAAACAAGAAATGGGAAGAGTATTACATTAATATTTTATTTACAGTTATACATATACACTACGATAATAACTCCCGATTTTGGTATAAAAAAACAAATTTGTTTACATTTTCAGGCGATAAACACGATCTTTTGGCGGTTACAATATTACCTGCTGTAGAAAAGACCCTCTCTGAACTTGCTGATGATGCAGGTATGCACAGGTATTTTTTTGCTAAAAAAGCCATTTTTGGAAATTTAGGTTCCCGTAATTTCCACCAACTTATGTGATCAACGTTGTGACCAATTTGCTGTTCCCTCAAATACATATCAAAATTCAGTAACTGAATGTTCTTCAGTACTATTTTTGGCAAATAAAAAATCTAAAGCAGTTTCATTTATATTTGGTATATTCTGGGACCCTATATCGTCATCTACCATATCACGTAATATTTTTTTTACTGGTTCATGAATTGATATTTTGACATCTTCTGACTCGAAATCGAGATCCTTGTGTCGAGGATCCAAGAATGAAGCCAACTGAAGGATACTAATTTCAGATGTCTCAATATTAGGTTGTAATTGAAATCTTGTGGATAGATCCACAGCAAGTACTGTTTTCAGTTGTATTATTGTGTTGTTATCATCTGGGTCTATTATTAGATGTTTATCAATAATACTATGAATAATGGGACGAATCATCGATATGCTCACATTTTCTTCAGAACAAAATATCATTCTAGCAACCTCTATAGGCTTCAAGATCTTTATCATGTCTTCAAGAAGAGACCAATCATTTTCAGTCATTTCCAATTTTTTAGCGATATCTACTTTCGTCGTGTTTCGATCAGAAAGAACGGAAGTAATTGCGGACCTATTTTTAAGTAGTCTTTCACACATGTAGAAAGTGGAATTCCATCGAGTTGGACACTTCTGAATTAGCTGCAAGCGAGGGAGCTCTAATTGTTCTTGTTTTTTTTCGAGTGCACTTATAGCTAAAGCAGAATGCCGAAAATGACCCACTATTTTACTGCTTTAGGTACAAACTTCTTCAATGTCTTGTATATTAAGTCCCTTCTTAACGCTTAATTGTATTGTGTGAGCAGCACAACATACACCTTCAATACCTTGTTCCATTAAACCCACTGCATTAATTATGTTACGAGCATTGTCGTGAACGATTCCTACAATTTTATTTTTCAAACCCCAATCGTCTATACAACTTTCAAGTCTCCTCGCCAGATTCTCAGCAGTGTGATTTTCTTCCATTTCTTCTGTTGTTAAAGTAAATTCTTTATATATCCAATTTTTATTTATGAAATGAATCGTAATGGTCAAATATGAGTCTTGAGACCGAGATGTCCAACAATCTGTCGTCAAAGATGCAATTGGCTCAGTATTAAATTCATCTTGTAGCTTTGATTTTGTTTCTGTGTATAGCAATTTAATTCTTTTTAAAATTGTTTGTGAACATGGAACTTTGTATGTTGGATTAACTATTTTCATAAAATCCCGAAATCCTTTACTCGATACAAAAGATATAGGTAAATGAGTTATCGATATCATTTTCGCTAATGCTTGAGAAATTATCTCTGAATTCTGTGCTACTCTTCGTGAATTAGAAGACGCTTGTCCATTAATCTCGCTATTATCAAACTGTGCGGTCACATTATTTTCTTCTGAGGGATTATCTTCGTCAGTCGAAGTATTATATCGCCTAATTATAATAAATATGAGATTAAATATAAATATATTACCTTATGCCGTTTCAAAATAAAAACTTACCGTCGTTTGTTTTGTACAGCTTCATCCTCCGTCCTGAGGGAATGTACATTTGTCAAATGTTTGTTCAGGGATGACGTTGAACTCCCGATTGAAAAAATACGATCACAAATGTCACATTTTGCTTGATAATTTTCTATTTTGGTGCAAAATCGCCACACCCAACTGCGTTGTGACATTATAATTTATGAAATATATGAACTAATTAAAAAATATCTAATATATGAAATATGTATATGTTATGTACATATATAAACTAGAGTGTATAACACAATATGTAATTTATATGTAATTGAAATATGTATATGTTATGTACATATATAAACTATAGTGTATCACACAATATGTAATTTATATGATATACTAATGTAATGTTAATTTGAATTGAATTTATTCTCTTAATACGTAACGTAGCTAACAACGTGAGGACAACGACTGATTGTCGACAATCGTTCGTTCTCGATCGCTTGAGAAACAAAAACGGTAGCATGCATACATTGTATGAGAAATCACACACAGTTGTCTGTTTCGAATGTGTGGTCGTTTGTCTTTTGCATCACTCACACATAGTATATGGGTTTAGCCTGCAGAGATACTGAGTTGCAAATAAAAAAAGTGTTTGATATCCGAATCTAAATTAAGCAGGTATCCTTATTCCAAAATCAAAGATACAAGATGAACTTAATAGTCTTAATACTGAGCTACCGATTCTATCTGTGACGACAGATTGTTGGACATCTCGGTCTCACGATTCATACTTGACCATTACGATTCATTACATAAATAAAAATTGGATATATAAAGAATTTACTTTAACAACAGAAGAAATGGAAAAAAACACACTGCTGAGAATCTGTCGAGGAGACTTGAAAGTTGTACAGACGATTGGGGTTTGAAAAATAAAGTTGTAGGAATCGTTCACGACAATGCTCGTAACATAATTAATGCAGTAGGTTTGATGGAACAGGATATTGAAGGTGTATGTTGTGTTGCTCACACAATACAATTAAGCGTTAAGAAGGGACTTAATATACAAGACATTGAAGAAGTTTGTACCAAAAGCAGTAAAATAGTAGGTCATTTTCGGCATTCTGCTTTAGCTACAAGTGCACTCGAAAAAAAACAAGAACAATTAGAGCTCCCTCGCTTGCAGCTAATTCAGAAGTGTCCAACTCGATGGAATTCCACTTTCTACATGTGTGAAAGACTACTTAAAAATAGGTCCGCAATTACTTCCGTTCTTTCTGATCGAAACACGACGAAAGTAGATATCGCTAAAAAATTGGAAATGACTGAAAATGATTGGTCTCTTCTTGAAGACATGATAAAGATCTTGAAGCCTATAGAGGTTGCTAGAATGATATTTTGTTCTGAAGAAAATGTGAGCATATCGATGATTCGTCCCATTATTCATAGTATTATTGATAAACATCTAATAATAGACCCAGATGATAACAACACAATAATACAACTGAAAACAGTACTTGCTGTGGATCTATCCACAAGATTTCAATTACAACCTAATATTGAGACATCTGAAATTAGTATCCTTCAGTTGGCTTCATTCTTGGATCCTCGACACAAGGATCTCGATTTCGAGTCAGAAGATGTCAAAATATCAAATCATGAACCAGTAAAAAAATATTACGTCATATGGTAGATGACGATATACGGCCCCAGGATATAGCAAGCATAAAAGAAACTGCTTCAGATTTTTTATTAGAAATGTATTTAAGGGAAATTAAGAGAAACTAAATTTTCAAAAATGGCTTCCTTAACAAAAAAATACCCATGTATGCATACATGCAACATCAGTAACTTTACAGCGGATAATATTGTAACCACCAAAAGATCATGTTTGTCACCGGAAAATGTAATTGAACTTGTTTTTTCATACCAAAATAAGAAGTTATTATCTTAGTGTGTATGTATAACCGTAAATAAAATATTAATATAATTCCCTTCGCATTTCTTGTTTTAATCACTTCAGTCAAACTTGCTCTCTTTAATTAGAATCGATATAAAAAAGCTTTATTCAGCCATGATAATAAAATATCCAAAACCGGGTACTCGGATACTCGGATCCAAGTACGGATATCCGGATACTCAGATCCGGATTTCGATCCGGATTTCGAGTTATAACGAGCAATCCGGATACTCGGATATCCGGATAGTAAGAGCCCTAATATAAACACGCGCTCGAATTTCAAAACAAAAGCACGCGTCGACGTATTCGGTGCGAGAGAAGGTGGGCCTTGGGGAGGAGATATTGCTGTGAAGAGGGCCTCTTCAGGACAGTGGCCATTTGCGAGGGATGCAGGGCCAATCGGACCTCAAGCCCACAGTCTCTCGCACCGAATACGTCGACGCGTGCTTTTGTTTTGAAATCCGAGCGCGTGTTTAGACACGAGAGATAAGCAGGCCCGATTGGTTAGTTTGCGGCCAATGGGACTTCAAGCCCACAGTCTCTCGCACCGAATACGTCGACGCGTGCTTGTGTTTTGAAATTCGAGCGCGTGTTTATACTCGAGAGATAAGGGATCCGTCTTTAATTTGAGGGTAGGACGAAGCAGGCGGGACTACGCGCAGTCAGCGGACTACCCTTCTTTTCCTGTGTCTCTCCGCGAGACGTATTGATGCTGGATAATACTCTGTAATTTCTAGTTCTCCAAAATTAATCAGGCTCATCAGCCAGAGCATTTCGCCAGGGTCGCGGTTTATGACCGTATTGTCCCGCAAGTCGGCGGTAGAGAACGGTTTCCTACAGTTTCGGATAATTTAAGACTTAATTGGTTCCGCCTCGTAGCAGACGTGAACTCAGGGTGTCAGAAAGGGGAAACAGGAATGGTATGCATTTTCTTCTTTATAGCAACTCAAAGACTTTCTGCGTCTCTTCCCTTCGGACCCTTTCGAACCGATACACGTGCTGTCTGTTTTCTATCTCGAAGCAATGGGTACATTGGCAGTGGAAGGACGGAGCGCGGGCTTTTGTGAAAGTTTTCGTTGCACTTCTGCAAAACACGTGTGTTCCGAAAATGTGCTGGCTTCTTTTTACCTAAAGCCTCTTGTCCTGGTGGGAGTAAACTCATAATGGAATAAGAGAAACTACTTGGGGGTAGAGGAAGTTACTTGGGAAAAAATCCTGTCAGTCAGCTAGTAATCTCGGCCCAGAAATGTACTCCGCCGAAGAGTATTACGCTATGTTCTGGGTGTACGCGCGGAACGACGGGAACGCGAGTGCTACCGTGCGAGCGTTGGCAGTGGAGTACCCGCGCATCGAAACCCCGAGCGAGGGAACGATCAGACGTTTGGCGTCTCGATTATACTCGGCGGAGGCGTGCATAGACGCTGAGGGTGCCCACATTGAGCAACTGTTCAATTAACAGTAATCGGCCCCTTTCGGGGCCACCAATTTTTATAACGTAGGAACAACACGTTCCGTAGAAAATAAATTAAGTGATCAGTGTTAGTATCAGTGCAGTGAAGTGAATATTCGGTACATTAACCCGGACGCACTTGACGTTGCGACCCTTACCTTCGGGTGGTGTCCTGCGAATACCTGCGATCAGCTGAGCACTGGGCGCTACCCTATCATAAAGCTTTTCGTCCACCGATGACCAGGATCAGTACAGTGACCCAGTGTCACAAAAAAAGGTTTCCGAAAAAGAAGGAAAGGAATGTCCGAATGGGTGAGTTTTATTTAATTTATTGGTGATTATTAGGTGTAGAAATAAATTCTTTCCGATTTTAGGGTACAATAACAGTTCGATTTAAAAAATATGAAAAATACCACCGCGATAGAAATTCAGTAGCTTTGTGCTGATTATGTAAATCCAGTCGGAAAGAATTTATTCATAAACCTAATATTATTGTTTAAATTTAGTTGGGTTGGCCGTTATTAAACTACGGATTTTTACCTCAATAACGAATTACGATCACATGTCGTACATTTTCTGCTACATTACCTTTTCGTTTATGCGTTATTTGAAAACGATATGTACGTATTTCTTGTCCTCTCGCTTCAAATAATTATTAGTTAAGATTCTGCTTTTAAAAAAAAACTGTGTAACGCGGTTTCCTTCGATGCATGTCGACTTGCTTGTTCGTACGTCCGTAGTACAAGCGCGGCCGCCTACCGCGTAGCCAACGCTACCGCGGGAGCTCGGGCGGAAGGCGCGCGCTCTGATTGGTCGGTGCTTTTTGTTATTATCTCGTTAACGAAACCTCGGAGAGAATTTTCGCAAAGGAAAAAGTTGTTTGCAATCACCCCCTGAATCACCCCCTTCAAGGAACTCCGACATTTTTGGGACACCCTGTATACTTTGTAACCGACGCGACGTTGCCAACGTCTCAGCGCCTGCCCTCCGTCACTTATTTATTCCTACGCAGTATGCACGTGTACTAGAAACAAGCTGTAGCTTGCCCGGTACACTATAGTTTCTGTATTATTAGTCAGTAACGACTAACGATAATTCTCAAAGTTCAGACCGTCGCGCCATTCGCCGCCAAGTGAATTGTATTTTGTTGTATAAAAACAAAAATAGTGCTTTTGCGTTGATTTGTTTAGTATAAACGCTTAAAAATCGTTTGACATTTATACTTTTTGTACACAAATTATTATGGCAAGAGGAGTTAAATCGCGAAGTAAAGACAGTCACCCGATGTTGGGCCCCGCACAGGATTTGGAATGTGAAAGATGTCTTCCTACATATGAAGATGTGATGCGCTGTTATTTTTTTGTGCAATCAGATTTAAAGGCAGATGGCAGCAAGCAACCGCCAGAATCGGAGATTGTTAAAATTGTTGCAAATAAAATTCAACATATATGGAAAGTTGCTTCTCTACCAACAGTCACACACAATCGTATCATAGCCATGATAACTGCATATCACAAGAAATACAGAAATTTGATAAAGCCGATAAAAAATCGAAAAACGAATTCAATGCAGGCAAAACTAGATGCGTTTAAATTACAAGCACAAAAGTTATTCGACATTTGTTCTTGCAAATGCAGCGATTCATGCAAATGTGAAAAGAATAAAAAGGTTCCCATAATTGAACGCGAATTTCTAAACGATCAAAGAAATGAAAGAAAAATGCGTATTAGCGGCGTAGACAAATTAACTACAGCAAAAATTCAAAAAAGACAGAAAAGATTACAAGGACAACCCCTGAACTCAGCAAGGCCTTCAAAAAGTAGTGAAAACAAACCGAATATAAGTGGTCCCACCGAATGTTTAGAGAAAACTTCTTCAAGTGAAGAGGAATTATCAGATTATGAAGAATTCAAATGGTCCTATCCTTTAGATCATTCCAATGCCAAAAGTAGGCCACAACAAAAAGGCCAAGCTAGAGTTCCTTTACCCAATATTGCTAAAATGGCGGATATGACTGCAGCTTCAAACAGAACCGTAGCAAAAATTGCGACAGCGGCTTTAGAGGACTTCGGATTAGTTTCTTCAAATAATCCAGTTAATGTGATAGATAAAAATAAAATCCGCAGGGAATTGGATAAAACAAGGAGAGCTGTACAGAAAACGGCAACTGAGCGAGTTGAAGACATCGAAGGGATTTATTTTGATGGACGAAAAGATCAAACTATGATACTAGTTCAAGGGCGTCGTATTACAAAACAACAGGAACACATATCGCTAATTGAAGAGCCAGGAAGCAAATATTTTGGTCATTTAACCATAAAACCGCCTGGCACTGCATTAAATATAGCAAAAAGTATTATATCTTATATGGAAGCGAAATCCGTAAATCTAAAAAGCATTAAAGCAATTGGTTGTGACGGTACCAATGTAAACACGGGCTAGAAAAGCGGTGTTATAAGATTAATTGAAGTTCACCTTGGGAAACCTCTTCAATGGATTATTTGCTTACTGCACGCTAATGAATTGCCTTTACGACACCTTCTTCAGAAATTAGACGGACATACTAAAGGGCCATATTCATTTTCCGGTCCAATCGGATCAAAGTTGACATCATGTGAATCCAGACCTGTTGTGAATTTTCAGATAATTGACACAGTTTTACCGCAAGTGGATGAGAAAGATCTGAGTACTGATCAGCAATACTTATATCGCATGTGTTGTGCTATCAGAGAGGGGCTCTGCTCTGAAAACTTGTCCAAGAAAGATCCTGGCAAACTAAGCCATGCTAGATGGTTGACTGCAGCAAACAGATTGCTACGTCTGTATGTTTCCACAGAAAATCCGTCTCAGAATCTAATTTTATTTGCAACGTTTGTCATGAAAGTTTATGCTCCTGCGTGGTTTTCAATTAAGACGCAACCTGGAAGTCAACATGGTTCTCTACATTTGTGGCAAATAATAAAGCAGTCTAGAGAGTTTTCTGATTCCGTAAAAAACATCATCGACAAGGTCATTTCAACGAATGCTTATGCTGCCCACCCAGAAAATATTTTACTAGCTATGATTTCAGATCCAAGAGCACATATTAGAGAACTTGGAATTAGACGCATTTTAAAAGCTAGCAAACAACCGGCCAGACAAAGAATATTTAGAGTACCTAAAATTAATTTTCAAGCGGAAGATTACACCGAATTAATTGACTGGAGCCTATGTAGTGTTACAGAATCGCCTCTAACAATAAACATAAGCTGCGAAAAATTGTTGCAAGCTATTGAAAGCAAGTCTCCGATTCTAACAAAAAAATTTCCATGTCACACTCAAGCAGTGGAGCGATGTGTGAAGTTGGTAACAGAGGCTTCTAGCAAGGTTTGTGATCCCCTGTCAAGAGATGGCTACATTCGAGTCACATTAGAAACAAGATGTTCCTTGCCGTCATTTGATTCTAAACAAGAATATTTTTTAGGTAAGAAAACCAAAACTAATAAATAGACCATTAGTAATGGGAGGGAGGGTGGGTGGAACTCGACGTGCAGTTACCTCCTCGCGGTGAGTTCTGGGTTGAAAAAGTAATAATAGAATCTTTTTCAATACGATGAAAACATTGAAGACGAAGATCATATAAAATTATTACTTTATCATTTTAAATTATTACAAATTATCACTATTATTTACTTTTTCAAGCGAAAAACTGCGCAAATTTTCGCGTTTAAGGGACTTGGGCCCTTAAGACACCAGAGGCGCAGTGAAACATTGAGATAATTCAACAAAAAAACTTTTGGTTACTTACTAGCTTGGTAGAAACCGATTGCACTCTATGATCTACAAAAACTATTAATTTGAAAAAACGACACATTCAACCCCGCCGGGGCGCGGCTAAATATAGTTTTAAAATTATAAAAAAAAATCAGCGAGCTATTTGACACACTTCACACCTTTTTTCACTATGACGAGGAAAGAATCCAAAAATTTTTTTTTTCGGCCCAGCCTACTGTATATGTCGACTGTTGCTACCGCTATCATTTACTCGTCGCCTGGCTAATCCAACCTTATCTGAAACTTATTTCATTAATATCTCATCACGCCTGCAATATTTTCTAAATTTAAAGGCATTTTTCTTATGTAAACCGCACATAAGCATTCGAATAAGACCAATTTTAATAAAATCGGTCCACGCATGACAGAGATATCGTAATATCGTCTCATGGATGGGTCGGAAACGGTAAGATTTTCCTTCTGATTCTCCTGATTCTTCTTCTCCAAGAAATTTTTCATCAATCATAATACGTATATATGCGTTACACGCACACCTTCAGCCAAAAATAAACTAACACATGTTTCGTTCGTCAATCGCTATCTTCACTATGCAATCTACTCCAAATTTTGACAGCTTACAGTCAGGTTATAACCAGACGAGTGTCAAATAAAGTAGGTTGTCAAAATTTGAGATGCCACGTGTTTTTACAAATATGCATCGTTCTACCATTGAATTGCAACCTACACTGCATTCCATATTAGAGCATACCGACGCCCCTACCGATTTGCGACCGATCTGCGCAACTCCCACTACTACCCACAATTTGAACCACATGCGATTGGTCGTGGTAATTTCCAAAGAATAACTGGTACATCCCAAACGCGGGACCTGTGTTGATATACAGAGTTCTAGTTTATCAACCAAAAGACTCTCCATTATAAGCTATATGTCCAGTCGACCTGCAAACGTTGTAATGTAAACATGTGCTTAAGAGTATAGTAAAAGTGTTACATAATAAGAATTGTACTCATTTCCTAACCTATGTCGACACAGGACCTGACCGTTGTCAACGTAAGTGGACGAAAAGTTAACCGAGAGAGTAAGTACAGGGCCGTGCGACGGAGAAAAACATAGGAGTCGAGCGTAGCAACGCCTCCTGAGGGTCGTGCCTGCGCGAAATCGGTATGCTCTAATGTGGAATGCAGTGTAAATGCAGTCTCAAACACAATGTAAGTTGGTCAAATTTGAATAGCGTCCTGTTTGTATATCATAAATATAACTCATAACCACAAATTCAAACGACTTGAAATCATCATATAACCACAAACCAGTATTACTTTTTAATTAAATATTATTACATTTTTTAATATAAGCTTTTTAACAAAGTAAAAAATTCAATAAAGTAAAAAGAATACTCCAAGTACATGAAAAAGTCGAGGACGGAAAAGAGTATTATCAAATAAATCACAAAAAATAGAAAATAATCATATAATATTAAAAATTATCTGAAGTCATTCCCTATGCAAATTATATTTGCAAAAAGCAGTGAAATCCCCATAAAAACTAGAAAAAAGTAAAAAAATTACGCCAAGTACATGAAATAAAAAAAAAACAAAAAATAGAAAATAATTACAAGGTAAAAAAATATGTGAAATCAAAATGAGCTGCAAGTACATAAAGGTGCTTTCCCGCAGCGTGCAACGGCGACACTGTGTAACACTATAAAAGACAAGAAAAGATGTCCATGGCCTGAAAGGCAAATACTTGGCGTGGCCAGGAAAGGTCGAGGTGTCGATAAATAAGAATTATTTAAAAACCCAAAATAATGTATGTTTACTCATATTGTTTTAAATTGACAAATTATCTGATGAAAGCTTGTGAGAGGAAAGGTATCGGTGTCGATGCATGATCTTAAAATTATTTTAAAACGCAAAATAATGAAAGTGTATTCATATTGCCAGAGTTTTAAATTGACAAATTATGTGAAAGCTTGTGAGAGGAAAGGCATCGGTGCCAATGAATGATCTTACAATTATTTTAGAACGCAATATAATGAAAATGTACTCATATTGTCTGTGTTTTAAATGGACAAATTATCTGAAAGCTTGCGGAGGGGGAAGGTATGGGTATTGATGATCTGAGAATACTTTGCCTGGCCACGCCAAGTATGTTACTTCCAGGCCGCGGACATCTTTTCTTGTCTTTTATTGTGTTACACAGTGTCGCCGTTGCACGCTGCGGGAAAGCACCTTTATGTACTTGCAGCTCATTTTGATTTCACATCTTTTTTTACTTTGTAATTACTTTCTATTTTTTGTGCTTTTTTTTATTTCATGTACTTGGCGTAATTTTTTTACTTTTTTTAAGTTTGTATGGGGATATACATTACATACGTCCTAGATTAGATTTATGGGTTTTTTTTAGGCTTTCTTATTTTGGAAACATCATAAATAATTCCCGGATGAAACCTGGTAACGGGTCAGCTACTTAGTAATTAATATATTTTATCGTTTTCTTCTTCGCATGATGATCCAGTGGTGAAATAAACATTCAAGAAATCTGCCGATAAGTTCAGCGCTGGTTAGTGTTAAGCCTAATCAGAAAAATAAAAAACGGCACAATGGCACAACCACGCTGCGCGCCCAAATATCGAATTTCTAGTTGGAAAAGTTCTAGAACGCTTTTAAATAATGGATGAAGATATATGGCAAATTTGAAGAATGCGCGGTTTATACTTTTATAAATAAAATTCTGAATCCATTTTTCGAGGAGTTAAAATAGAGCGACCCTTGTAATGTAAGATGTGGGCACAATTTTAGTTCTTAATATCTCGTAAACTATTATCTGTCTGCCCTCAAAAGTAAATATTGGCATACTAGGCTTAATGAGGTTTTCAAGCAAGAAAATACTCGTTAAAGTGTAAGGGTAACACTTGTGGAGCCTTCTCGTTTCACTCAAGCTATTATTCCTATTAGCACAAAGCGAAAAAATCCACAGAAATTCTGATAGAGGCGAACAAAAACTATCGAATGGCACATAACACATACTTAGATAGATGAGGTATAAATTCATTATCAACTGAAAACTACATGATTGTATTGGGCAACCTATAGGAATATAATTAAGACTCTTCGAATAATTCAATATTCAAATACTTCCTAAGCACTTGAATATTGCAGTGTTTCTAAATACATTCGAATTGGGACTGTATTTAAATATTCTGAAAATTTTCCTTTCTCATACAATTCTGCATCAAAAACTAAAAAGTGATATGCGAAAGGACATTTAACCCCTTAAAGCATTTATTTGTAGAAACACAAAAAGTACGTTTCCACCATTTCCTATGCTCTAGCAATTTATACCGATTTGATTAAAAAAAAATTAAGTCTCAGAATGCTCCCTTGCAAGTACAGTGTACATACATGAAGAAAAACTCGAATATGTGAAATA
The DNA here is from genome assembly GCA_947577245.1 of Andrena bucephala. NCBI lineage: Eukaryota > Metazoa > Arthropoda > Insecta > Hymenoptera > Andrenidae > Andrena > Andrena bucephala. The sequence continues at coordinate 66,274,869 of OX387717.1, forward strand.
TTTCAAGATTCAGATCATATTCCATTATTTGAGTGTGCAAGTAAAGTGTTGAGAAGAGAAAGCGTAAGATGTTACCATCGAGGCCAGAAAGGGACATCGGTAGGGATGGGATCAAGTTCAAAATGTACTCATGAATCCGAGTCAATTCCAATACAAAAGTTTCACTTCATGGGATTGGAATACTACTCATAAGAGGTGACGTTTCATTCTATGTAGTTTCAAAGTACTTGGATTATACAAGCTGATTTCGAACCTCAGAAAGAGTACCCGAAGACTTTGAAATGTACTTCTAAGTACTTCGACGTTTGAAAGAATCGAATCTCGTAAAAGTAGTGTTCGAACCCTGAACGACAAAAATCTACATAGCTGAGAATTGCCAGTATCGTACCACTTAAGATATTTTTCGTTGTATTTCGTATTTGGTACTGAATTTAACGCAAGTTAATATTTCAGTTATGAACAGATATGAACAGTTCGCGACTCAAGAGTGCTTCGAAAAAAAACCAATACTTTTAAGGGAATGTTCTCATCAAATCGCTAAAAAAATAGGTGATGTTCAGGATTTTTTGTAAAAAAGTATACAACTTACAGTAAAAAAATGTTATGGCTTTTATTTATTCGTTATTCAAGGATATGGAAAAAAATTAATTTTCCTGTAGTGGTTCGATTTCTACGTGGCGCTCCGTGCTCTGCTAAAATAAAAAGCAGCGTTGACGGTAGGCAATATAACTCGATGTAGGATTGTCGCAAATAAAAGAACCAAAGATATTCATATATGTTATATCAATCGCTAAACGGCACGCCTAAACTCTACGTCGTTAGTAAAAAACGAAATAGGTTGAAGCCATAATTGTCAATCAAATATTATTGCTCAATACTTACAAATGTTAAAAGTATTTTGTATATTTGCCAAATAAATTAATTGCTAATGATAATAAAGTTAAATAAATGTAATGTGGAGTACTAGTACATAGGTAATTTTCACCGTAAACAAATCACACACTTGCTCAGAATAGAAAACTGCTGGTTAAATTAGGTAATCATAAAAGGTTCGAATCTATAAATGGTCAGGGTTCGATTGTACTTGCAAGTACCGCTGACATTTCTCAAAGTTCTTATAGAGAGTTCGAACCTTTCTCGTAAAGGTTCGAGTCTACTTGAAAGTAGTGTTTTTTTTTTCCGAAGTACTCGTGAACTGTTCGAAACTATACAGTCAGATTCGAACGTACTTCCAATATACTTAATCCCATCACTACACTGCGTTCCATATAAGAATGTACCGACGCCCCTACCGATTTGCGACCGATCTGCGCAACTCCCACGGATCTGACTCATGCGATTGGTCGTAGCACTTTCCCTGCCGGTTTACTACCAATCAACAGTGTATCCGTGCGCGAAACGAGTATGCTCTAATATGGAACGCAGTGTAGACATCGGCGTATTGTCGTGTTTCGGTTTGAGGATGCGCGTCTGTTTTTCGTCAACTCAAGCGTAGGGCTGTTGTCAGCCATATATCACCGAGGTTAAGGGTTCCACTCGGGTGGCCTCGCGTCGATTTATTTAGACTGTCGCCGAGGTACCATCGTAAATACATAAATTAGATACCGATGCTTCGAGAAATATTGTCCAGAGCAGTTCCGAGATTTTGAAGGTTCCCTCTCTTACGCCTCACAACCATTCTCGACATTGACACGCCTCCACCAATAGTTTAAGTTCATTGATCCCTGTTTCCTTAAGACTCCATCCCTGCGAAGAATCTTAGAGTCTTTCCGGTCGCGAGCGAATGATATAACCTCAACATAAAGTATTCGAGTATATAGCCCTAACATAACACCCAATTTTATTTCATGCGTATTCGAATAATGAGAGTGCTCGATACCTTAAATGAAGAGAAATTCAGCAAATAGTCTCAGCTTCAAGTAGAATTACTTTTATTGTGATTGTAGAATGTTTTACGAGCCACCTTTTACTCCCCAAAAAAACATTTACAGAAACGTACGAAACGCTTTTCACCGCGCAAAGCATCTGCCAACATTGGGCTGAGATATCTATCTACGAGCAGGCCCAACCGATTAAGACATCACATATCATACGAACGTAACTTTTTCCATAAATCCATTCAAAACATTCCCAGAACTTGATACGTGTCTGGTTTCATTAAAATGGTGCAGTTGCTTTCCCTCCATATCTTCATTTGGGCGTGTCAAGTGCGAGACAAGTAAACGGCTGCATGTGCAAATTTATTATACACATTCCTTCATGCGATGTTCGGTAATTAATGCGCATGATCAGGACAGCTAATCGACTTAATACACATGTTTTCGCTTTCGGTATTAAACTTCATCGTATCCCTTTCCCAATTCGTCTTTTAAGGGGTATTTGCGGCTTTGACGCCTAAAAATGATACAATATTTAGGAGTTTATTTTCTGAATAATTACACAAAATATCTGGATGAAACTTTTTACATTCTATTAATCTATGTTTACATTATAATTTCCCTTTTTTTATTGTCATAAAAAAATTATGTTAAAAGAGTTTTTTTAAAGTTTAGACCTAAAACTAGTGGCTCCTAAAAATATTGAAAAAATGTGAAAACCCCCCCTGGCGCGTGTATGAATAAAAAGTTACGATTTTCGCCTAATTTTAACACCTATTTTCTTCACTTAAGAACAAAAAATGGATTAGTATTAAGTATTTGTGGGGGTCCACAAGATTGAAGTCATACAAAAATAACGCAAAAAAAATTTAGACAAAATGACGTCTATAGGGTCCGGGGGAGATGGTCATAGTTTCGTTTGGAGCCTCCTACAACCAACCTATTTGAAATAAAGCAACGAAAATGATGTAGAACAAAACTTCAATCCTTTGCCTACATATCCGTTAATATCAATAAACAAAAAAAATTTATTTAATATACAAATTTTACAAATGAAAAATGTGTCATTGCCCATCTCTCCCTTAATGTCCGGGAAAGATGGTCGTATGTACCTTTCAGACTAAGAAGTTGTGGACCTTACCTGGTTATTACAGATTGTTTTTAGTTTTCGTCCACTTTCGTTTTGGCCCGCTCAAAACTTCTTTGGGCTTTTACTGTGAGTCTTCTAATCCGCATAGTATCAAACGCTGAGCAATTTTCATGGGTCCAATATACCACATAAGTTACACCTTAGCCAGTCTTCTTTTTTTTTGTTTCAAAATAATTTTCTCCGCGTCCTCTACAATTATTAGTGTCAAAGGCAGACTCTTGAACGGAATCACATTTAATGAAAATTTTTATTTTTTTAGAAGACTTTTGTTGTTTTAATTCTTTTTCCGCCTTTGCCCTGTCATTCGTTTTTCGAGTGTTAATACGTGTTTGCGACGTTAATAATTTTCCCGGTTGTTTGACGCGATTCCGAGTAGGGTACCTTTTGAGCGGCATAGGAACGATATCTTCTAAAGGCTTTAGCCGGTTAAGATGGTGTGCCCTTGAACCGAATTCGACTCACGATGATTCATTCGAAAGCTTATAAAAAAAAAACATTTGTGGCAAGTTTCAACTTTGTATCTCGATCTGGAGGGTAGTAAAGGGCAAAAATAGAAAATCAGGTTTTTGCTGAATTTCTCCTATACTAGCGGATGAAAATTTTTTAAAAAAATCAGAGACATTTTTGTTATCGGGGCACATATCGTCGGTGATAGTGCAAAACCGCGTATGAGCAGTTTGTAAATACCGCGGTTCTGCATTTTACCGATTTTACAGGAGGAAGATAAAACTTAATATTTCAGCCATTTTAAGGGATTTTTTTGACTGAACTTTTTTGGGTCAGTTTTAGCACGCCTTTTAATAAATAGTAACATCAATTCATCATAAAAATGCTTAATTTCTGTGTAAAGTCACTTTCGCGGTTTTGCAGTACCTATCACAAAACGGAAATGAGTATAATATTTTCATCAGATTCGCGGGTTTGATATTAAACATTTATTAGTACTTTTTCATTTATTTTGGTGTAAGGACATCTTTGTAGGAATAAAGTAATAAAAAATAATCTTAAGCAGTAAAATAAAATAAGTATTCATCCAATAGTAATAGGTAGTTAGTAGTTAGTAGTAGTTTATCACACTAGACTAACATTTTGATAATCTTTAAGTACGTAACGAATACAAAAGCTAAGAAAATGTAACAAAAAATTAACAGTTTCTTCTTATCTTCTAATTGAGATCAGTAATCAGAACACTTACATCTGTAACATGTTAATTAAAAGGTAAATTATTATAAAAGTCATGACAATCGTTTGGTATAACACTTTTTAGTTGTTGTAAATGATCATATTTTGTTTTGGCGATTTTAAGCCGTGATGTATACATATAGTGCAGGTACACTGTCAGTCAAGGATGATACATTCTTTGGTCTTCTAGGCAAAGGAGTAAAGTCATTTTTAAAGTGAAGTTTGAACTCTATACTACCGTTTGGGTTATATCTCATTACTCTTATATCAACTACGCAGCGATCACCTGCTCCGCGACCCGGTCTGATTGAGTCGTAGATCTGGTAGTCTTTAATACTGTAATCTTTGAAAAAGGTATAATCTGGTGTAATGACGTCGTAGGGACATGGTTTTGTTCTGGCTTCCTTTGTAATAGTAGCGTATTGTGAAGGCAAAAATATCTCACGATTTTTTAACTTCTTTTCAATCACCGAATGGACAGAATCTACTTCCATCTGCGTGTGGCCTTTTTCCAGAAACTTCTGTGTTATAACTACATTCTTAGCCATAGCCAATCGTAATATTGCATTAGATAGAACGCTATTTCGATTCTGTGATGTACAGTCATCAGTGAATATGACAACATCTTTTGGGTCTTCATCTAATAATTTGGTTAAATAGTCTACGAAAAATGACGCATACGTTGTGGCTTTTAAGTCACATGCTGTCTCATCGAACCAATAGCAAGTTACTTTATTGTTTCCGAGATTGTAAAGTGAAAAATGATGTACTGCTAGCTTAGTTTTAAAGTAAAGGGCGCTGGCATTAAGAAACGGACACAATTTCACTGCCTGAACATCTGCTGTCAGTGCATGGATATCTCCTTTCTTTGCCGCTTCTTTATCTTTGTGTTTCTCGTTTCTAGCCATATTCTTTAATTCAACATGTCGTTGATACTCTTCTTCTAAAATGTTACCCACTTTTTGAGCGCAGCACAGGTCACAAGCGTCTTTTCTTGGTTGAAAGAGTGCTATATTTGCTTTAAATAACTCGTTTTCAAATAGCTTTCTTGACGCCACAGGCTTATTTTGTGATTCTGAATAATTTACGTATAGCCGGTACAATTGAGATTTGGATTGTATTATGGGTTCTAAATACAGTTTAGAAGTTGATTGTCTGCAATAATGTGAGGGTAATTTCGGTAGCGCAGTGAAATATTTCTTTACCAATTCCGTTTTGGTCTCATTACTCTGGGTATTTGCTCCTGTTTGCGAACTTTCTCCTGTTTGAGAATCGTCATTGGTCGTGTTCGTCTTTTCTCCTAACGAATATCGCACTGTCCACTCTTTTATACCCAAAGTTCCTAAAAATGTATTCGAACAAACTCTTTCCTTTTTATTAAGTACTTTTAAATAATAAATTTTGGTCTCACTTCTTCTAGAATCAGAGCCTTTTGTTTTTCTGGATGTGGGTTTCTTATCAATCATGGAAGAGACATACATTTTTTTTTCTTCCCAAGTCATTTTCCAATATGTTTCAAAAATTTGTGATCGAATTTCTTCTGTTAAATTTGAACAAAATATAACTTTGCTGCGGAAACAACGATTTGACGTACATTCGGGGCCCATTTTTCTTGCTGGTTTTGAATCATTTTGAACATATTTTGTACCTTCTTTTTTAAAACCAATATACTCTTTTCCCATCATTCTCTGTCGCATATTTTTTACTCTTTGCCAGTTGCTTGCGTCTCCTTTGCGTTTTCTTTTATTGGTTTCTTTGGAGGAATTTTCTTCTATTTCCCTCTCAGGGAACCAGTCGATATTTTTTGTGATGTAGGCCTCAGATTTGTTATATCCAACAGGGGAATATAATTGGGATCTGCTACTGAATCATCTGATGTAATATCAAAGTCATTGTTACGGTGCTCTATTACATTCATATCAATTTCCATAGTTGTCCAACTATCGAGACGATCTCCAGTGGATTCTCTAAGTTCCACTTCCTCTGGCCTGACTGTTTGCAATGGATTAATATTCTGTTCATTGTTATTTAAAATATGTTGACTTTGTCCTAGCAATATTATGCGCCTTTCACATAAATCTTGTAGGGTGGGAACATCACAACTAATATTTGCATTTTGTAACGTAGTGTCCACCATCATACTGAATAGGTACTAAATTGATATGTACGTATTCACCTAAAAATAAGAAGAACAATAATTATAAGTAGTCATTGGCCACAGTTTTATTATGTAATTGGTTGTTGCAATATTGTGTAATTGACAAATAATTAACAAAACTCATTCACTATGCTTTAAATTCAAGACCCCGTAATTACAATATTATCAAAAATCACAAAAAATAGAAAATAGTATACATGAAAAAGTCGAGGTAGAAAAAGAGTATTATCAAAAAATAAATATAAAAAAAAACACAAAAAAAAAGACAAAGAAACATGAAAAAGTCGAGAACGAATAAAGTATAATTATCAAATAAATATAATCACATAAATAAAAAATAAAAAATATAATTACAATATAAAAAAAGATGTGAAATCAAAATGAGCTGCAAGTACATCACAAAAAAAAGAAAATAATATAATCACACAAAAAAAGAAAATAATATAATCACACAAAAAAGAAAATAACATAATTACAATATAAAAAAAGATGTGAAATCAAAATGAGCTGCAAGTACATCACAAAAAAAGAAAATAATATAATCACACAAAAAAGAAAATAATATAATTACAATATAAAAAAAAAAGTGAAATCAAAATGAGCTGCAAGTACATAAAGGTGCTTTCCAACTGCGCTTAAGATGACACAACTACATATACACAGCTAAAATGCTGTGTTCATACATTCCATTACTCATATCGCGGACATTTTAATTAACCCATCAAAAAGAATCCCATTTAAAAACATTGTCGTAAATTAATAGCTTTACAAAATTAATGATATACAAAAATTGCGCCAATTATAACAATGCCTATTTATACAAAGAAAAAAATGTATTAAATAATACCCATCAAAAAGAATCCCATTTAAAAACATTGTCGTAAATTAAAAGCTTTACAAAATTAGTGATATACAAAAATTACGCCAATCATAACAATGGCAATTTATACAAAGAAAAAAATGTATTAAATAGTATTAAGCAGATATATTTTTATACAAATAAATATTTTAATACGAATAAATATTTTATTCAAAATACTTGGCGCTGCGCCCCGAATTGGTGTTGCTAAACTGAATAAATATGTATAAAGTGCATTAATATTTTTTCCTTTCTTTCTTTCTTGTGCGTGCGTTCGTGAATGTGCGCATGTGTGCGTGTGCACATGCTACGCATACAATATCATAATATTAGAGTTAAATATATGTACAATAAATCTGACTGTGTTTCTAATATGTATATGTATAATATGTATATGTTTATGTATTTTAGATTGTAAGGGAGTTATTGTAAATTATTAAGATTAAGTCAATTAACATTTTTTCGGTTGCGCAGCGCCAAGTATTTTGAATAAAATATTTATTCGTATTAAAATATTTATTTGTATAAAAATATATCTGCTTAATACTATTTAATACATTTTTTTCTTTGTATAAATAGCCATTGTTATGATTGGCGCAATTTTTGTATATCACTAATTTTGTAAAGCTTTTAATTTACGACAATGTTTTTAAATGGGATTCTTTTTGATGGGTATTATTTAATACATTTTTTTCATTGTATAAATAGGCATTGTTATAATTGGCGCAATTTTTGTATATCATTAATTTTGTAAAGCTATTAATTTACGACAATGTTTTTAAATGGGATTCTTTTTGATGGGTTAATTAAAATGTCCGCGATATGAGTAATGGAATGTATGAACACAGCATTTTAGCTGTGTATATGTAGTTGTGTCATCTTAAGCGCAGTTGGAAAGCACCTTTATGTACTTGCAGCTCATTTTGATTTCACATTTTTTTTTATATTGTAATTATATTATTTTCTTTTTTGTGTGATTATATTATTTTCTTTTTTTGTGATGTACTTGCAGCTCATTTTGATTTCACATCTTTTTTTATATTGTAATTATATTATTTTCTTTTTTGTGTGATTATATTATTTTCTTTTTTTGTGTGATTATATTATTTTCTTTTTTTTGTGATGTACTTGCAGCTCATTTTGATTTCACATCTTTTTTTATATTGTAATTATATTTTTTATTTTTTATTTATGTGATTATATTTATTTGATAATTATACTTTATTCGTTCTCGACTTTTTCATGTTTCTTTGTCTTTTTTTTGTGTTTTTTTTTATATTTATTTTTTGATAATACTCTTTTTCTTCCTCGACTTTTTCATGTATACTATTTTCTATTTTTTGTGATTTTTGATAATACTCTTTTTTGTCCTCGACATTTTCATGTACTTGGCGTATTTTTTACTTTTTTAAAGTTTTTTTTGGGGATCTCACTTCTTTTTACAAAGCTATTTCATGTACTTGGCGTTATTTTTTTTACTTTTTTAAAGTTTTTTATGGGGATCTCACTTCTTTTTACAAAGATAATTCATGTTCTTGGCGTCTTTTTTTTTACTTTTTTTAAGTTTTTTATGGGAATCTCACTTCTTTTTACAAAGATAATTCATGTACTTTGCGTCTTTTTTTTTTACTTTTTTGAAGTTTTTTATGGGGATTCTGAATTTCAGCTTCTTCTTTTTTACAAATTTTTCACTGTCACGGGTACTAAAAGTAAGGATAAAGTTAGGAAATCCCAATAAGTTATAAATTCTGATCTATCTTCGTTACACGTCCACACGTTTACGGCGCACTGCAGCCTATCGAGTGATGTTAGAAGATAAAGCGCGTTTGTAGCCAGTAAAGCTTACTTGGAATACTCAGAATAGCGCAAAGCAGCTCAGCGAGTGTACTTTTATTATTTTTTGATTAAGGATAAATTCTACGTAAGTTTAACACCTACGCAAAAAAAACATGTGCACTGCATTGCCGATCTATATGTATTATATGAATGTATAGTACTTTGTGTGCAGTACATAGTGCGCGAAGCAGCTTAATAATGTGGTTATTTCATTTCCTCATGCGGCAGGGTTACTTTCACTTTCAGCTGTTGAAATAATTCTCTTCGTCTGCATCGTTAACTGAAAAATAGGACACATTTACTAATTATTTATAAATTATCACACGTGCTCATATGTCAAGATCATTGCATCATTGAATGAACAATTGCGTATGCAAAACTCTACCTGAAAATTTGTGCGTTCATAGTCTGACGTAGATCACACTGCATCATCTTCTGCTTTGATTATCTATAAATATATAAAGCCACATTTTGTTGTGTCCAAAGGAGGTGAGAGCGTATGGCTGAAACTCTTGTTGCAGGAAATTTAAATGCTAATGGTAATAATTGAGTGAAAATGAACGAGAAGATCCAATATTTTTAATGCACAATTTATTGGTGTTGGAATAAAACTAATGTAGTATGTTTATTGGTGAATTGAAATAATGGGAATCTAAAAAATTAATGAATTAATGAATAGCGTGGCAACTACTGTGGATTTTATTAATATTTAAAGTATTACGAATGTCTTTCACAAAAGATTGAAAAGCATCAAGGGAGATGTGTTTTCAGCGTACTTTCTTCACTAATGTGACTTGCTTTACATTGCAAGCAGTCCACCATAATCTATTTTCTTAATAATTCTTAATGCTATGTCGTTTGACAAATTTTGTAGATTTACCTTATTTGACAAATTTCTAGAAACTTGTGCGAAACAAGATGCTCTGTCTATCTATCTAATCGTCTCCGGACAACCTCCAAGCCTGTGCATCCCCTTCATTTTTATCCAAGTCCTGTGCGTCCCCTTCATTTCTATAAGCTTTACGTAAAAACTCTAAATTAAAAATAATTTGCTGGTATAATAAAAATATCTGTCAATTTGAATGCAATGCAATTTGTTATAATATATATTTTGTACATGCATGGTACAAATTTCCAGAAACTTATGCGATAGAAGATGCTTCTGTGTCGAACCTTCTCCGGACAACTTCCAAGTCTGCGACTCTACATAAAAAATCTATTAAAAAATTTTGGCGACCCACCTTGTTAATTGAGACAATAATTCAGTCTCCCATGTAGTGTAAAAACTCGTGACATTTCAAATTTGGACAACTTACCTTATTCGACACTTGGCAGGTTATGATGAATTGACACTTGGTAGGTTATAAAGCGATGACACTTGGTAGGTTATCTAATTCAATAGTATATACATAGGTATATGTACAATGACGGACGCCGATCCCTGCCGAATGATCCCGAGAGTCGACGAACGAAACATACACTAGTTTCTTTTGGCTGAAGGTGTGCGTGTAACGCGTGTATACGTATTATGTTGACGAAAAATTTCTTGGAGAAGGAGAAGAAGAAGAAAATCTTACCGTTTTCGACAGATCCATGAGACGATATTACGATATCTCTATCATGCGTGGACCGATTTTATTGAAATTGGTCTTATTCGAAAGCTTATATGCGGTTTACATGAGAAAAATGCCATTAAATATAGAAAATATTGCAGGCGTGATGAGATATTAATGAAATAAGTTTCAGGTTAGGTTGGAATAGCTGTGCTTCGAGTAAAGATACACGGCAGCGACAGGCATATACAAGGTGTCTTTTCTTTCATGTACTTGGCGTCGAGACGCTACCGCGTCTCTAGAAAACGAACTATATAGAGTCAAGTCTGTTGTTAATTCATACATAAATACATAAAAAAGTTATTAATTCATTGAAATATTGATAGTAATACGATATAAACAAAAAAATATACTTACATGACAGCTTTTCACACAAAAAAAAGATAATCTTTGGAGGCACGCACCAACCGTGCCGTCACTTCACCTGATTTCTCTGTAAATGCGCGGTTTTGCCGCCAACTTGCCAAGAGAGACAGATTCGCGGTATTGTTCCGTTGGTAAAAAAGCGGCTTCCTATTGGCTATTTCACATGGTGTGACTTTTAAAAAAAAGCAAAACAGCGCTTGGCAACCGTGGGCGCGAAATCTCAATTTTGCTACTTTTGCAGATCCGCGGTATTTACAAACTGCTCATACGCGGTTTTGCACTATCACCGACGATATTAGAGAATCGTTTCAGATTTTTAAATTAAAAAACCAACCTGTGAAAAATAAAAAATGCCAAAAAATGCTGAAAACTGCCGGTTATGTATCGAAGCAGTCTTAGTACTATAATTATATTTTTACTGTAAGTACGTATCATTGTTATTATTGTTCTGAATTTTTCAGATTTTTCAATTTGGTGCGCCGTAGTTAAAAAAATTAAAAACCAATTTTTTCCGTCGTTTTTTCCGTGTCAGAGTAACTTATACGTCGAACTGCTTCATGAAATAAGTGTTTTATGCGAACTTCAATGTTTATACGTACCGCAAAACATCATAGGAATTAAAGAAACTGAAAGAACCTACATTGTAAAATATCTACCATATTTTCGAACGGCGTCGGTAGCGCAGTGGTAAAGTATTGAGCTGAGAGGCAGCGCGTAAGTCGATCAGACTGGTCGTGTCTACAAGAGCTCTCGAATTTCTACCAAATTCTGTAGCATATCTCCAGTTCAAGCACGATCGAACGTGAAAAATATCAGCCAATAACAGCAATAATCATAACGAAGGGTCATCTAGCCCATATAATGCCACGAAAGCCCTTAGGGCGCTTTCGAAAACCATGGCATCCCAGGCAGCACATGGTGCGAAACGTAACCTTTCTCCGGACACGGAATTCAAAGAAAATATAGAATCGAAAACGGTTCGAAGACCCAGGCAAGAAAAAACACCCAAGCTCCATTCCTTCAAGCTAGACAAGATGTATAAGCAAGCTTTAAAAGAAAATAACATAGGCGTCCAAAGCCATATAAGACCTGACCTCAACGTTGTCCGCAAGTATGGCCCGAAACAGACAACCACTACATCCTCACTCGAAGAGGAAACACCACATACCAGCACCCCATCACTATCAGGATGGGAAATTCCCAAGAAAACCAGTAAAGCCGGAACAATCTCGACTGATACAACGCCAGAGAACGCTGACCAGAATAAATATCAAGCAATCGCAGAAATGACTAACATGGATACAGAGGACTGCGAGACAATGACTACACCATTAAGTAACACAAAACCAAAAGCCACAAAACAGCCGCCCATTTACACGGTTAACACCAATATTAACAGGCTAATACAAACATTTGTTTCTGCAAACATACCTAAAGAAACATTTTCAATCAAGGAAGTCAATAAAGACAACCACATCATATACTCCAACTGCGCCGACCAATATAAAGCAATCTCTGAATTATTGCTTAAAAACACAGTACAATTTTTCACCTATACACCTAAAAATCAAAAACCCATCTCAATACTACTGAAGGGAGTGCGAGGTGAATTTAGCATCGAAGACGTCAAGCAAGAAATATTAGATCTAAAATTTGCAGATCTAGAGATTCTAAATATCTCCAAATTCATTATTAACAAAGCGCAGCCTGAAAATTTTCACCACCTACTACAACTATCGCACAGTAGCAAAACGAAAGACCTTTTTAAAGTTACATAGCGTACCAAAAAGTTAAGTGGGAACACCTCCGTAAACCTAACATATTTCAATACAGAAATTGTCAAAGGCTTGGCCATGCGAGCAAGAATTGCCACCTGCAATTCAGATGTGTGAAATGTGCCGGATCCCACGAACCAGGCAATTGCCAAATAATAAAAGAAGGAGCAAGAACTCACCTTAAATGTGCCAACTGTGGACAAGATGGGCACCCAGCCTCATACAAAGGATGCCCATATATCAAATTTGCATTAGAACAAAAAAAGAGTGCTAAAACAACCCAAATACAAACAGCAATGAAAAGGCTAAATAAAATAACAACAGCTGTCAGCGGAAATCTAACCTACGCATAGGCAATCAGTGGCACTACACAACCGAGATACCACATACCAAAGGTACCAACCCCAAGACATACAACAGAACAAGATCAACAGTCACCGGCACCTATCGACTACCAATATCATCATGAGAAGCCACAACTAGACACAGAACCACCTCCATGGGCAATGAACCTGAGAAATGAAATAGCAGCGCTGGTCACCAACCAATACAAAACCTTAGCCACGCAAGTAGAAGAAAATTCTCAAAGAATAGAGTTTATTCTCAACTCAATGTTCGCAAAATAAAAATGTCCATAAACCCGGAAAATATTAAGCAATTCAAAATAGCCGCAATCAATGTTAACTCACTGATTGACAATTACCGTAGATTAGAGTTATTACAATTTCTCGAGAGACACAGACATGACATAATATTCTTATCAGAGACCAAATTGAACCATAGCCATGTAATCTACTTCAAAGACTACGAAATTATTAGAAGAGATAGACCAAATGCGACTCAAGGCGGTGGTACTGCCATACTTATTAAAAAAAATATTTTATTCGAAATAGTTAACTTCCCATCCTCTTTTGCAAATGAAATACTAGAATACACAATTATCAGAATCAAACTGAATAGTAATAAAAACTTAATACTTGCTAAGGTCGGTATCAAATATATTGGCCGGTGAATTCGTTTTCGGGAACAGCGATCGAGGAGAAATCAGCCACCACCATCTGACGATCGTGGATTTGTCAGTTGGAGTTGCGCGGTCTTCGCAGGGTATGGTGGGGTAACGGGAACGCTGCTCGGCTCCGCCTGAACCTAGCCGTTTGGCTGTTATTTATTCTTAGCGTAATAGTTGTGTGCGTTACGAAGCTATGCGTAGACCAATACGAGATGAAGCTATCGAGAAAATATCAATGTTCTAACCAATAGAGCTCCTGAATTTTTTCGTAGCTAACGCACACTGTTTGGGAATGCATTCATTCCCAAAGTCGCCACTCTCACTCTCGGCGCAGCACCTCACGGACTCACCTCAGAATCACAGATCGACTGTCGATCCGCTAATCAAAGACGCTGAACGACGGTCGATCACCAATCATCGACGCTCCTCAACCGACAATCATCCAATCAGCTCATCGTTTGAAACGGTTTCGGTCGGTTGTAGAATATGCGTAGCAAATCACATTTCACCACATCTATTGCTCAACCAATCAGATTTCCCCACGTCTGTCGATCTTCAAGAATGTTCGAGACGACACCGGTGACGGAAATGATCATCCATCGCTTAATCAATCTTGTTCATGTAGCGTGATAGAAAAGACGTGTCGCGTGCGATATAGTGTTTTCATAATCAACTCGTGAATTCTCAATCTATCTCTGCTCAATGTAATCGCTCAACGAGAGTCTCAATCTACACCGTGCTCAGCTCAATACTCTCTCTATATTCAGTGTGCTCAGCTCAACTCACTGTAACGTTTATCAAGTGTGTTTCAACAAATCTATCTTGTTCACGCAGAGTACATGAGTAGACGCATCGGCTTTGCTAAAACGTTTAACACGTAACTCGTGAATATTCTCATCAAATTCATTCTCAGAAGTGCTCACAGTTCTCACCAAACTATTATTGGCTCAATTTATCTCATTTTCGGGCTCAACCTCACGTGCAATCGATTGTGGATCGTGGTGCGACCGCGTGGTCATTGTGCGTGGCAACTCTCAGCGAGAATTTTCTTGTACAGCACAACGTGCTTTCTCTCACCGCTCACCTTTTATTAATTGTGACTCATCCTACAAGTATTTTAAATAAACTTGACGCTACTCATTTCAAGTGCTGTGTTGTGTGCACCTTTTCACCGTCGTTCCTAACCTCATTCGCATCCAGCGCGCTCAACCTAGTCAATTCTCAAACACACACCTATTCTGATGTGTGTATTTCTACGCTGACAGCTCGGTTTGGGCTACACCCCAGAAGCTTGGCACTATCCCCACCATTTCTGGCTCACTCTTGTTCTGCGAAAGCGAGAGGGAGATGGAACGAGAGCGAGTCAGAAAACGTTGAGAAAAGGAGCACCGAGGCAGGCAAACTGTGTGGTGGGAGAATACCCCTCACGAAACTCACCGGCCATTATATATGATACCGACTTTAGTGTTTATGCAACAAACGACAATAGGAGATTATTCATTGATGAATTGAACACACTATTTGAAAACCTCAAACTCAATGAGAATAATAACTATTATGTAATTGCGGGTGATATCAACGCCAGGCGCCAGGCGTGGGGAGACCGAGCTGACAATCACCGTGGCAAATACGTAAGTCAATGGTAGACTGATTATAGTATAAATCATAAATTAAATCTAATTACACCGTCCTTCCCCACCTTTAAACCAGCACAAACTTTCCTTGATATATGCATGGCAGACTCCAGGCTAAACTGGCTGAACGACCTCAACGGCAACGCACGCACACTATCATATGACAGTGATCATGCGGCAATATCTTTTGCATTTGAAATTCCAAATGATTCATTTCCCCTAACTAATATGGTTTCATCTAATCACAAATACAATTATAAAGCCACAAAATGAGACAGATTCACGCGGAAACTAGCAGAGGTGTATATAAATGAAATATCACAAATAAATAACCTATCACTAAATGAAATTGACTCCCACTTAGAAAAAATAAATAATGCAATTTCACAAAGCATAGATGAAATAGTCCCCACGTACAAGCATACCAATAGTGTAGATAAATACATGAACCACAAGCTTATAAAAATACAGAAAAACAAAAAGTATATTGTCTCCCTCTTACACAAGATGCACATTGTAGATCCGTACGCAAATCGACCATTAACAAAAGCAGCTAAAACCGCCCTCAAATCAATAAACAAAACGTTGCAAACAGAATTGAAAAAAGTAATAGAAAATTTCTATACAAACACCGTCAAAAACATAAATTATAAAAAAGCAGACAGTTTTTTTCCAAAAATTAACTCAATCTTTAGACCTAAAAAATTTAATGACATTGATAACATCCACATAAAAGTAGACAACAACCTAATCCTTAACAGAAGCAACTGTAATCTCGCAAATACAGTAAAAAAAGATAATGAATACATCTTTTCAAACCAGGTAGACAAATTGAACGTAATAGGGGCATATTATGAAACGATTAACTCACCACGATACTTGAACCAAGGTACACGCTTGAAAGAGATAATTGATAACTCGGCCGAGAATACCAAGCAGATTTTCAGAAACAACAGGGAAAACAATATAACGCTGACCCAATTTAACATCAACAATAAGGCCACCAACCCAGAAGTAATAGAAAGTACAATTCAACCGTTTTGCAACCCCTCAACAATATTTGAGATATTAAAACACCTCCCAAACAAAAGTCTAGGTCTGTGGCCTAGACGGAATCCCACCGATTATACTAAAACATCTAACACCCAAAATAATAATAGATCTTGCTATAATTTTTAACAACTCAATCAATAAAAATTTCCCCAAAGGTTGGAAATGTGCTAAAGTCCTGCCGATCATTAAGAAAGGCAAAGACCCAAACGACCCTGCTAGTTACCGCCCTATTAGTCTGACCCCTAGTTTGAGTAAAGTATACGAAGCCATTATTAACAATAAAATAACAGAATACTGTGAAGCCAACGCCATAATCCCAGACAACCAGTTTGGCTTCAGACACCACCACTCCACAACCCATGCCATTCATAAATTATTGTCGGGCCTAAATGTGCTGGTAGAAAAAAACCAACTTGTGGGAGCAGCCCTCCTAGACCTAGAGTAGGCATTTGATTCAATTTGGTTTAACGGACTATTATATAAACTCACCAAAAAAGAATTTCCTCAATGGATGGTGCTACTAATACTAGATATGATAAGTAAAAAAACGTTCGTTACCTGGGACGGTAGAAACCTATCGTTCAATGAGTATAAGATTGAGGAGGGTCTCCAACAGGGAACTATAAACTCCCCGATCCTCTTCAACTAATATGTAAGTGATCTCCCTAGAATATTTAATTTTAATAAGCCGGGGTCCCCTGCAATTTTAACGTTTGCGGACGATCTAGAGACGCGGTAGCGTCTCGACGCCAAGTACATGAAAGAAAAGACACCTTGTATATGCCTGTCGCTACCGCTATCATTTACTCGTCGCCCGGCTAATCCAACCTAACCTGAAACTTATTTCATTAATATCTCATCACGCATGCAATATTTTCTAAAGGGTATAGCCGGTTAAGATGGTCAAATGTGCCCCTGAACCGAATTCAAATCACGATGAGTCATTCGACAGCTTATAAAAAAATAATGATTTCTGTCAAGTTTCAACTTCGTATCTCGACCCGGGGGGTAGTAAAGGGTAAAAATCTGGTTTTTGCCGAATTTCTCCTATACCAGCGGATGAAAAATTTTGAAAAAATTCAGAGACATGTCTGTTATCGGTGCACATATTAGGGAATCGCGTCAGATTTTTAAATTGAAAAACCAAGCTGTGAAAAATAGAAAACGCCAAAAAATGCTGAAAAATGCCGGTTTTGTATCGAAGCAGTCTTGATACTATAATTATATTTTTACTGTAAGTCCACATCGTTGTTACTATTGTCTTGAATTTTTTTCAGATTTTTCAATTTGGTGCGCCGCAGTTAAAAAAATTAAAAACCGATTTTTTCGCCGTTTTTTCCGTGTCAGAGTAACTAATAGGTCGAACTTTCGTACATACTTTATGGAATAAGTCTTTTATGCAATCTTCAACGTCTTCACATGCAGCAAAACAGCGTAGAAATTAAACGAACTAAACATGCTGTGCCATTACAGTATAAAATGTCTATCATATTTTCAACGGCGTCACTGGCGCAGCGGTAAAGTGTCCGACTGTTGAATTGCTGCGAACTTTTTGAATGTAGGTTCGAGCCTCGGAACTTCTAAGTCCCCACAGGGTCATCATTTTTTTCACATTAATTATGTATTTTTTCGATTTCTAGCTATATGACAATGATCGATATTTATATACAAATGTTTTAAAAACATATTAAAATTATTTCAATAGTTGAAAACTATTGTTAGGTATCATGCCAATTACAGCATTGTTTAACTTTTGAATTTTGGAAACAAGAATGAGTTGTATGATCTATAAGAAGAGGCGAAATAATTACAAAACAACACACAATTGTTGCTGCAATCCATCCACAATTGTTAAAGGTAAGAGATTGGAAAATCAATTTCATATAATATTAATTTAGTGCAGGGAATGTTACAACAATACTGTAATTGACGGCATACTTGATCAGAGAAACGGTGGCATCAAAATCTTCTCAAGTCATGTTTATGTATATTTCAATTATTAAAATATTTTTAATGTTTTTAAAACATTTGAGTATAAATATCGATCATTGTCATATAGCTAGAAATCGAAAAAATACATAATTAATGTGAAAAAAAGATGACCCTGTGGGGACTTAGAAGTTCCGAGGCTCGAACCTACATTCAAAAAGTTCGCAGCGATTCAACAGTCGGACACTTTACCGCTGCGCCAGTGACGCCGTTAAAAATATGATAGACATTTTATACTGTAATGGCACAGCATGTTTAGTTCGTTTAATTTCTACGCTGTTTTGCTGCATGTGAAGACGTTGAAGATTGCATAAAAGACTTATTCCATAAAGTATGTACGAAAGTTCGACCTATTAGTTACTCTGACACGGAAAAAACGGCGAAAAAATCGGTTTTTAATTTTTTTAACTGCGGCGCACCAAATTGAAAAATCTGAAAAAAATTCAAGACAATAGTAACAACGATGTGGACTTACAGTAAAAATATAATTATAGTATCAAGACTGCTTCGATACAAAACCGGCATTTTTCAGCATTTTTTGGCGTTTTCTATTTTTCACGGCTTGGTTTTTCAATTTAAAAATCTGACGCGATTCCCTAATATGTGCACCGATAACAGACATGTCTCTGAATTTTTTCAAAATTTTTCATCCGCTGGTATAGGAGAAATTCGGCAAAAACCAGATTTTTACCCATTACTACCCCCCGGGTCGAGATACAAAGTTGAAACTTGACAGAAATCATTCTTTTTTTATAAGCATTCGAATGACTCATCGTGATTTGAATTCGGTTGAGGGGCACATTTGACCATCTTAACCTGCTATACCCTTTAAAGGCTTTTTTCTTATGTAAACCGCATATAAGCTTTCGAATAAGACCAAATTTCAATAAAATCTGTCTGCGCATGACAGAGATATCATTGTTACGTCCTGAAGTGACTTCCTGTAAATCACCCCAAGCGGTTGGAATGATTTACCGGGTTCTTGCTCTATCAAAGGGCTAAGGCCCACCTTGACTATACTTACCAGGATCGGGAAGGTGATAAGGGGTTGAATCAAAGAGTACTAGGAATGTAAAGGGGAAACGATAATGCCAAAATATATTGTTACATAAATGATACTGAATTATCCTACCTTGAGACGGCGCTCCGCCTCAGCTGTCGCCCGCTGTATCGCACGGCACGCTTGCCGTCTAGCGTTTCGCTCGTAGAGTCGCTGACCCCAGGGTAGGTCGTGGTCGCTCGCTGTACTCTATCGTAGCACACGGAAGTCGGTCACGTCGTTGCTCGCGGTCCCTAATCGTCGGTTTCTACGCGGTCCTACGTTGATCACGATTTACGCGGAAGGGCTCTCCCGGCTATGCCGTTCTCGGTGCGTCGGATGGAGTTACCCTTTCACGAATTACTATCGGCCGATCGTATTATCGCGGACTTGACGCAGAGACGCGGTCGCGGTATCTAGATGGCTCTCTGGCTCGTCGTGACTTCCTATGTCGAGCTCCCGAATTAGAATGAATTCTCAATCAATCCTCGTTATGGGCCGTGCCCCGATCAATCCGCGCGAATGGGGAAAACCGCCCCGTCGGCAGTTGTCGCTCGCCGCACGCGTCGGAAATTTCCGGGCCCGGGCCGCCGGCGGTCACGTTGTCCCTACGGCTGTTGCTACGCGGCTCAGCGTAACGTGACTGCCACGCGCGAGGCGATTCCGCTGAATCGCCGTCTACGGAATAAAGCGACGCGCGGACAGCTAGCACGGAAAAGGCCAGAAGGCCCATGTAACACCTCCCTACCTAGACATGAAATGGTCTCGAGAGGCCATTTCATGCTCACGTGGGCAGCTGTCAGCGCGTGCACCTTCTTCGAGCGTCTTAAAACTAGAATTAACGCTATTACAAGTAAGGGATGCATGGGCGATACAATAAATGAATCGGAATTAGGTAAAAGTGAAACCCATATATTGTTACATAATGCAAAAGAATAATAATAATAATAATGTTATTAAGAAGAGGAAGAGAAAAAAAAAGAAAGGGAAAAAGCAAAAATGAAATTAGCGATGGGGGGGGGGGGATAAGCTGCTGTCTCGGGCGGCGCTCTGCTGCGAATGTAATGAAAAACAAAATTACAACTCGGTTCCGTCACATTTAAGTGATTACAATTTCTTGTTTAATTACCCAGTGCTGAGTGGTTGTGGTTCCTCACTCTGCTCCCGCGGGCACGACCCATGGCACGTCCCTATGCTTCGGTGGTTCCAACGGGCGCGGCGCTTGTAGCACCCGGAATGCCGGCAGGTACCGAGGGTTGATCTCCAACATGGCCCGGATGCAGCCGGTGCAATTGACGGGTGTGATCCACTGCAGGTGTCGCTCCCGACAACACACGCACCTCGTCAAATCCATGGCCTTTTCTTCCACTGCAAGCCAGTGGACTGGAGTTCTCCGATATTTGCCAAAATCGCTCGGAGGGCGAATCCACGCACAGGCGTCGCAGAAGGTTCGGTTTCTGTGGTCTCCGTGCGTCCATGCACTCCCGCTGCCGTCGAAGCCCTTTCTTGCTCTTATACCAGATGCGGCCAGGCCGGGTCGTTTGGGAGTAGGGCCTCCATGATGTTTACTTCAGCCGCGCGGAAGGAGCCTCGCAAGCCAATGGTATCGTAGGCGCGCCACGGATAGGGAAAACTGTAAGTGTGTAGGTAGCAGCGTGTGGCGCAGGTTCGTATCCGTAGGTTAGGCTTGAATGACTGGGTTCCTTGGAGGGCCCCAGTGTTTGCTGCCAGAGTTACTCTGGCTAGCAGTTTTTTAGTTACAGTTAATTTTTTTACTTGCAAGTGTTAATGAAACTGTGTTATTTTTTACACTGTACTCTATATCTCATTTTGTATAAATTGTTATTTAAATCAGTTCGTTTCATTTCTTCATTTTGTTCATTTAAAAATTATGTACACATATATCGATAAAAGTAATGAGACTTTCCAGAACGCAGTCGGATACATACATTGAGAAGGATAATTATCAATTACATAAATACACAAAACGTTCGTAATTGTTGTGGTTCTCGACAAACCGATACTTATAACTAACAATAGGTACTTAGCTAATAAATATTTACACTTAAGGAATTCATTTTAATTCCACTAACTACTAAAAATGCGTAAATATTTATACACGTGCAGGCAACCACACAATTGCACACATCGATATTTTATTCATTTATGAGCAGGAAAACCTCCGAATACTAACTACATCCTAGGCGAGTCCGAGTTTTTTCTGCATTTCAATATCAATTGCCATGTCATAAACCCAGGCAACGGGACCCCTTGTACACCGTCCACTGGAGGATCGCTGGGACCCCCAAGAATCCCAGTCGTTCAAGCCTATCGTACGGGCATGAGGTTGCACCGCACACTACTACAGTTTTCCCTATCCGTGGCGCGCCCACGACACTATTGGCTGTTGAGCTCCCCTTCCGCGCGGCTATGGCAAACATCATGGAGGCCCTACTCCCAAACGACCCGGTCTGGCCGCATCTGTCTTATACAGACCCGTCTCCCGAACGGCGCGTGTAATTGCCGGGGCAGCATCGCCTCGGCCAATGCCGATCTTACACACCCGGCGTCGTTAAATCTTGGGGTTTCCATTGTCGCAATTGAATTCGTTATAAAAAAAAATTTAAGACGACTGTCTCTCGCGTAGCTTAATTTCTATCTTATATACTATTATCCCTTTTTGCTGCTATCAGCAAACTATGGTTTAGAATACTTCAAAGTACGGCTCGGAACCCGCGAAACTTCTCGCTCGTTCTACATGGGCTCTCTCTCTTGTCCTCGTGGATGGTATAACGAGTAGGTCGGAAGGAAAAGATGTGATAGCAAGAGGACGGGGTCTGGAAATTATTTGAGGAGGAGGACGCGGTGGTACCATTTCTATATTAACCTTCGTCTCTTTCCTTAAGGGCTCGAGATGTTGAATCCGGCGTGCCCTCAAAAAACGGTATCCAATCCAGACAATAATGACAATTATGAGGGTTCCTCCCAATCCTGGCAGTCCATAGGTGACGTATGTAGATAGATTTTCAGTTCGGTGGTGGGTGGCGATCTCCCTTGCCTGTCTTTCTATGTATGTCGTCCAATGCGATTGCGGTTGCCTTCGCATGAGCGTCTTGAAGGGTCCCCTGTGGTTCCTTCCCATGATGGTCGGCCAATATTTTCACGTGATGTTCCGTGAGAGTAGGTAAGATTTCGGAAATATTTATGCCTATGGATGGTTTGTATATCGTTGTCAATACTTCGGTGTCGGCTCCGGACGCCCAGATCTGATCGGTCCCGATCTTGGCCTGACAATTCCTCCTCAGTTGCAGTATTCCTGCACCCTGGAGCATTTCATATCCAGCCGCGTGCTTATTGTATTGTACCTGCAGAGCCAGGGTGCGGCCATTTTCTTGAGGAAGGTTCGGCTTCCGGGAAGAGCTTGAATATTACAGCTAGGCCACTTGACGTTCTGTGGTTTTAGTAAGGCATCCGTCTCGCAACATGGTGCTTTTTCCAGATCTTGAAGTGGCACACTGAGTTCGCACATGTACATCCGATGGTGTTTCCTGCATCCTGTGATGTAGCTTTCGTCTGGCATGAAGTACTGTGCATTGATTTGGCTGATTGCCATATACGGTGTTCTTGGCTTAATAAATATTGGGGTAGAGACGTTGGTTGATATAGTTTGGAATGAAGGGCAGGGTTGAATGTAATAAAGATCGAAAGGAATTTGGTCTAATAGAGGGATGTCGAGTGACAAAATGATTCGACCCTGTAAATAAGCTACGTTTAATTTGGTCACCCCTTGTAGCTGTTCTGAGTTTAATTCTTCCGTAGTCAGTGGAAATTCATATGGCGTGGTTTCGCGAATTCGTTCGCAGGTCTGCGTTAGCTGACTTGGGGATGTCCGACCGCCAATTCGGCTTTAGGCGGCAGCGATCGACGGTAGACGCCATTCTACTGGTAAGATCGCTGTCACGCCGGGAGGCCGAGGGGGGCGGTGTCAGCGTGGCGGTGTCTCTCGACATTGCCAACGCGTTTGTAGCGGCCATCGGCACGACCAAATACGAACATTTGGCGTGCAGATGGTCGGCATGGTTTATGACACGTGCGCCAGCAAAACTATTTTTGAGTAAGCCGCTTTCCGTTCCTTTCGTGATTGAATTTTGGACAAAGCATGTTTCCTTCAAGACTTTCGTTTACGGCCTCAATAGTTATTGCGGGTATCATAAACCTCGAGTTTCCGGAGGGCCCACGATGCGAGGCCGGGCGGGCTGCTACCGGCCACGTCACGCGCCTCGGGGCCTTGGGGAAAACCCGCTGCATTGCCAGGAGAATTTTCTCCCGCCAAATCACACCCCCGTTACGGTAAAGCGCGCCGAAGACGCGCTAAATAGGTGGCGCGATTTTGGGCCTTGGAAGGTACCGATTGGTTGACACCGGCAACGGGTCAACCAATTAGGAGATTTTCCTAGTCGCGCGCGTCTTGCCGGAAAAATGTGCGTCCGGCAGACGCCAGTCTTACTACAGGTCTCGACAAGGGCCAACGTCTTGTCCGTCGCAAGACACCGAATAAATACTTACTGCCTTGAACAATTGTGTGTTTTAATAAGGAACTGAGTTCAACCTTCCATTCCTTTACGTTCAACACCGTCTCCTGGGCGGCGATCGAGCGGGCGCTGGCGTTTCACAGCGTCCCGCTCTACCTTCGCCGCCTGATCCGGGATTACCTTCGCGACCGGGTGGTCTCGTACGTCGGCCGAGACGGGGACGGGGTGGCTCACGTGCACCGCGGCGTGCCACAGGGGTCCATCTTAGGGCCCCTGCTATGGAACCTGGCATACGACGCGGTGCTGCGGGCGGAGATGCCGTCACCAGACGTGTCGCTCGTGTGTTACGCCGACGACACGCTGGTGGTGGCTTCCGGGCAGAAGTGGCGGGCAGCACTGGACCTCGCGGAGAGGGCACTGCGGCGCGTTATCCCCGCGATAGAGACGCTCGGTCTGCGAGTCGCCTCCGACAAAACGGAGGCGATATGGCTCGCGGACAGAGTTGGGACTGGTGTCCCCTACAGAGCGTCTCTCAGAGTCGGGGAGGCCTGCATCAGGGTCGGCCGATCGATGAAGTATCTCGGCCTGACCCTGGACACCTACTGGCGGTTCGCGCGTCATTTTCGGGACCTGGGCCCCAGGTTGGAGCGTCAAGTATTCGCCTTCGGGCGCATCATGCCCAACCTGGGAGGCCCGCACGAAGCAGTTCGGCGTCTGTACGTGACGGTCGTCCGGTCCATGGCGCTCTACGGAGCGCCGGTCTGGGCCGGCGACCTGGAGGGCTGTCGCGTTGGGCGGGACCTTCTCGCGAAGGTCCATCGCCGCGCGGTCCTCCGCGCCGTGCGGGCGTACCGCACGGTAGCGTACGCCGAACTGTCGGCGCTGGCTGGGTCCCCTCCATTCCATCTGCTCGCTGAGATGGAGGCGGAGGTTTACTTCGCCTCCCACGACCTCAGCGGAGCGAGGGACCCCCAGGCGCCTGTGGGACCGAACGCGCGGGGCCAGGCCCGGCGACGCATGGGAGCCAGATGGATCGACTGGCTCTCCCTCCCCAAACATCGGGAGCGGCGCGTCGTCGGGGCGCTCCTGCCCGTTCTCGCTGAATGGGTGGGGCGCAGGTACGGCAGGCTCACCTTCCGCCTGACGCAGGTGATCACCGGAGTAGGATGCTTCGGGGATTACCTGTGCCGAATAGGGCGGGAGGCTACGTCGCAGTGCCACAGCTGCGACCGGGGCGTCCAGGACTCGGCGGATCACACGCTCGTGAACTGCCCAGAGTGGCAAGACGATCGCCGAGTCCTGCGGTTGCAGCTGGGCCCCGACCTCTCGCTGGCGACGGTCGTGCGTCGCATGGCAGAGGATCGGGGCTACTGGGAGGCCGTCTCCTTCTTCGCCGAGCAAATTATGCTCGAGAAGGAGGAGGCGGAGCGGGACCGGGTGCGGCAGGGGCATCCCGGTCGCATCGGGTCTACGCGGAGGCGGGCGCGAAGAAGATGACCCGGGGCCGGGGGAGGTCGTGCGGCGACTTAGTTGCGAAAGTCGCCCCGCTCCCCCGGTTGTCGTTACGAGGCCCCGGGTCGCGTCGAGTCGCTCCCCCCGATATCGGGGAGTGGGAAGGGGCCGCGCCGCGCAACGGGCGCGGCCGTTATGCCCGGTGCGCCCCCCTCTGTGGGAGAGGGGGGCGCGTGCCAGCGGGCGTTGGGGTGGAGGTGCGGCGGCCCTCGTTGACAGGGGCCGCCGCGGATGGAGCGACGATAGGCCGCCGCGGCCGGTGCGTTGTGGCACCGGAGAAGCCAAGGCCTTGGCGGCGTCGCAGGGAGGGGTAGACGGGGGGTGGGTCCATAATAAGGCCCCCCCCCCTGGGGAGCGGTTACTGAAACCGCTCCCCTGCAGAGCGATCGAGCTCACTGGGGCAGGACGGGCGGCCGATAGCGGGCCGCCCTCTCGCTTGGGCGGCCCTGAAGGCCGTCATCGCCCCGACCCGGCCGCGATCGTAAGTTACGAAGCGGCCGGGTAGGAGCTCGATCGCGGGGTCGTGGGGCGGGGGTGTCGGGGGACACCACCCGCCCTAGCAGCAGCGACCCCGGAAGAGGCGACGCGGGCGTGTGATCCGCCGCGCGTCGCCGGTCCCGGAGACCATAGCTGGGGGAGGTAGTGATACTCCCCCAGGGACGACCCCGTTGAGGGGACCTCGCGCGGTGCTGCACGAAGCGCAGGGGGGGAGGGTAGCGAAAGTATCGCTAGTTTGATCTCGCATACAAATCCCTCCCCCCAGGCGCGCAGTACCGCGCGCGAGGTAGATCACCTTGGTGGTTTTAGTGGGTTCGAGTCCCACATAACCCCCCGCCCGCCCCCGCGGGCGGGGGGTATCCGCGGAGATTTCCACCAAGTAAATAAAAAAAAAAATTTTAAAAATAAAAAAAAAAGCTGACTTTGGGACAGAACGGCCGGATGTAGGATACCAAGTTTCGCAAACGTAAGCGCGTCGGTTATTACGATCAGTGCGGTCACGTATTCGTCCACGTGCCTGGTCATTAGGAACGTCCATGACGAAAAAGCTGATTCTAATTCTACTTTTGTTTCGCGCTCGTCTAATTGACGGACACCCGACGCTATTTCCTTAATCCTATCGTCCATGTTTCGTATGGCGCCCGATACAGATTTTATCGAGTTATGTATATCCTGAAATTCTGATTTTATAATATGTGTTTGATTTCCTAACAATTCGGCGAGATGATTTTGATCTTTATAAAGTTTATCTATTTCCTTATTATAGTATTGCGCGTCGTCGCTGTCCAGTGTTTCGAAAAGGGCCTTACTCAGCGATCCGATGAACCCCAGAGGTACCGATCGCTTGGTACGTTGGAGCTGTGGTTTCCCCAATATGCTTAATAATAGTTCCTCGTATCTTTTACCGTCGAGGAGTTTTCGTTGCAGGGCCGCGTTAAGGTCGACGGCCGGGCAAGACGTCCAGTTATAAGTTGCGCATAATGCTTTCATCCTGTTGATTTGGGATTGAGTTTGTAGTCGCGATGTTAATACTTCCGCGACTTCAATACCCGTGACCAGTCTCCATTGGGTGTGGAAAATTCGGAGAGGTCGGATCTGTTCGTAGTACAACCCTGGGTTGGGGTTTAGCGGCGCTATTCGGTAGTCTCCGTCAATATTATTAGTAGTGGCACCCGTCCATAGGAACGTGAACAAGAACAGGCCATATCCGTCCATGGTGATCGTTAGTATTAGTACGAAGATTTTCCGAAAATTCCCTTCGTAAGTGGGGATTCTATTGTCTTAAGTAAAGGATCGCTGCAAATACGAAAAACAAGTGAGATAAAAAGGGAAAGGAAGGAATCGGGTTAATGGAATGTGGGACCGTGGTTATGAGAATCTGCTAAATTAGCTCTCTCGCTGGTCCGTTGTAAGCTTAAACCATTTGAATACGCTTCATTAGCGTCAAGGTGGATTTTCCTTAGTATAAGCATGTTTCAGTTTGTCGAAATGTTTAATTATCTGTCGGCCCTCATCCGAAATCAATATTGCATTATTTTGGTCTGTAATTGCTTTTATTTTATAAGGGCCTATGTAATGGGGATCGAATTTATGGAGCCGAGGTTCCTTTAGTACGTAAACAAGGTCGTCTTCGGCAAATATAACTTGGTTACTCTTTCGGTCATAAATATTTTTCGAACGCGATTTGCTCGTGTCCAAGTTTGATCGCGTGGTGTTTCGAATTTCTTCTAATCGTTCCACCAAATTTTGTACGTATGTCGGATAAGTTAGTAGTTCTTCACGGGACATAGGCGTAAATGGATCCCGAGCTAATTGTCCGAAAACCACCTCGTATGGAGTGAACTTTGTTGCCTCATGCACCGAGGTGTTGTATGAGTACATAGCGAATGGGAGTAGCAAGTCCCAGTCTTCGTAGCTTTCCAGGTAGTGTTTCAAATATTCGGTTAAGACGATATGACTTCTTTCCAGGGAACCGTTAGTCTGTGGTCGATATCCCGACGTCGTTACATGTTTAATTTTAAAAGTTTGGGCTATTCCCTGTATTGTGTTATTAATAAAACTCGTTCCGCGGTCTGTTAGTATTGCCCGCGGGGCGCCGAAGATCGCGATAAAGTAACAAGATAACGCGTCGGCCACGGTGACGACTCGTATGTCGGGTAATGGCACGGCCATACAGAATTTAGATAATTGACACTGCATTGTAAGTACGTGACGGTTTCCGCTAGGGGTAGGGGGAAGCGGTCCTACGGTGTCCAAGGCTACTTTATCAAAGGGCCGTGCAGGCATATCTGTGATTAGCATTGGTTCCCGTGTTTTAATGCATACGAGCTTTTGTTCTTGGCAGCTCTGGCAACTTCGCACGAAATCCTCTACGTCTCGGCGTAAATGCGGCCAGTCAAATAGACTGCGAATGCGTCGGTATGTTTTAGTTACGCCCTTATGCCCTCCTATCAAACTTTCGTGATAGTGGCGGATAATATTTTCCCGTTCGGTTTCCGGCGGTAATTGGATTTCTCCTGTACAAATTGTAATTGACATCGGCGCATGTTTGAAAATAATTTTAAAATATCTCTCGAGCGTTTCGGCATCGAATCGGTGTAAGGTTTCGCCATGCGCCGCTATCCGAAACGAGCGGACGCGATCACATTCCACGGCGCTTCTAAGCACTGCTAATGCCGGTGCCAACTCACTTTCTCTCATTTCGTGATAAAAGCTGTACGTTCCAACGACGCTAAAAACCTTTCCTTCTTCATTACGGGTGACTATCACGCGATTCTTGATTAATTCCTCGGATAATAATTTTGTTTCGTCGAGTAGTCCTATAGCCTTCAGAGTTTTACAAATTGGGCTAGTTAATATGCTGTCCGATGATATAAAATGAGCATAATTGTCGCGAGAGGATGTAAGTGTGGTCCTTGCGATTTTCACTTCGCATTGCATTGTCTGCAATTCATACTCCGAGGTGTTCGTTCTAGGAAAATTTGGTGGCACGGTTAGTGGCCCAATGTTCGCTTCGTAGAGTTCTGTCGAGTCAAGCATTTCGATCACCTCGGGCCTTGGACTCATGCTGGAATTTTTTATAGGGGGCAGTTGGTCCTTCAGTTCCTCCAATGTTTCGCCCTCCGGACAAATCATGGTTGATTGCGGGATGTCCAGGGCTTCTTCATGCAGGGGTATACCCCATGATACTCGTTTCTTCGGGCCCGATTTTGGTTTTGTCCCCTCAGGACTGACCTTTTCATGGGAATTCGATGTTTCTCCCTTTTCCTCTAGGAGGGACTCCTCGTTAAGACTCTTCAAGATGGTGATTTCCGCCTGGGAGAATGGGCCTATCCTGGAATCGTTACTTCCAAAAGTGGAGTCCATGTTGTTTCCCTCGATGTGCTCGTAGCGGGGTGGTTCGTCAAGACTCCTCAAGAAGGTGAGTTGATCCTGCGTTAGCCCTGTATACTTGCCTTCTGTTATCATGGTGGAGCCTTCGTCTCCCGTCTCTAGGAATTCGGGCATTCCCGTCCTTCCTTCACTTGTATCCAGGACAGTTGAATTCGCCCTACTTTCCAGATCGTCGGTGTTATTCCCTTTTGTTGGTGGCAGCTCCTGGCCAAGTTCCTGTCCTTCCAGTGTGGAATCATCTCTGAAGTCAAACGACGATGGTTCTTCGTAATTCGGTCTTGGCCTACCTTGGTGACGCGCTCCTGCACGCGTTGCTATACCCTCATTTTATCACTCGTGGGTAATGTTTCCTTTGTGGTAGTCGGGAAAGCGTGCGAGACCGGATTTCGAGATAGCACGTCTGCGTTTGCGTTTACCCGACCAGGCTTATAAATGATTTCATAGTCATAATCCGCGAGGGTAATCTTCCAACGGGCGAGTCGCGACACCGGATCTTTTACTGAGAATAGCCATTGAAGACGGTGATCGGTTACCAGGGAAAATTTTCGCCCGTAAATGTATGTTCGAAATTGTTTTACGGCGTAGATTATCGCAAAGCATTCCTTTTCCGTGGTGGAGTAGTTTTCTTGTGCGGAGTTGAGTACCTGCGAGGCGTACGCTATGGGCGGGTCCTCGCCTATTTTCCCTTGACTTAGAACCGCGCCGACGGTTATGTCGGAAGTAGAGCTCTTACTTTTGACCCGTCGGGTACCCGGGTAGCCGGAAATTACCCGAAACAACTTCAAGCCATTGAATGTAGTATTGTCTGTGGTATAGTCTGATGTTAGCCAAATATGATTGAACAATACCACATTCAATGGCTTGAACTTGTTTCGGGTAATTTCCGGCTACCCGGGTACCCGACGGGTCAAAAGTAAGAGCTCTAGTCGGAAGCGTCCGTTGTAATGATAAATGGTTCGTCGAAATTTGGATAACGTAAGACCGGTTCTTTACAGAGTACCTCGCGTAGATCCTCGAAACTTTTTTGCTGTTTTTCAGTCCAAAAGAATGGAATTCTCGGGCTAGTCAAACTTGTAAGAGGTTTAGCGCGTTTTGCCATATCTGGAATAAAACGACGATAATAATTTACGAGGCCTAAGAATTGCTTCAAATTCTTCCGAGTTTTTGGCACGGGGAACTCGGCGACGGCTTTGATCTTTTCCGGATTAGGTCGTACTCCGTCAGCTGCTATTATATGGCCCAGATATATGACCTTGTCCTTCAAGAACTTGGCCTTTTCCGTCTGTAGAGTCAAGTTATGCTCGCGTAGGCGTTCGAAGAATCTCTCTAGTCGGTGTTTGTGCTCCGCGAGTGTACTCGAATATACTACCACGTCGTCTAAATACACGAATAACTCTTTTCCGATAAGCCCTCTCAAAACGTGGTTCATTAAACGCTGGAAGGTAGTCGGAGCGTTCTTTAATCCGAACGGCATGCGGAGGTATTCGTAGTGTCCGTCGGGGGTAGTAAACGCGGTTTTTGAACGGTCCTCAGGAGCCATAGGGATTTGATGGAAGCCGTTTGCTAAGTCGAAAACTGAGAAATATTGGGTTCCACCTAATCTATCGAGAATATCCGTAATTCGCGGCAAGGGGAAACGGTCGTCGATCGTTATCGCGTTCAAGTTTCTAAAATCGGCCACCACCCTCCATCGTTTGTTTCCTTCTTCGTCCTCCTTTTTCGGGACTATGTGCAGGGGTGAGTTATGTGGCGACGACGAAGGAGCGATTATTCCCAACTCTTCCAGATTATGCGTTTGTTTGGCGATTTCCTCGTCCATTAACGGCGAATGCGGGTATTGGCGAGTGAACACGGGCTTTGAATCGGTTAACGGGATGATGTGCTCTATAGACGTTGTTTCGCCCAACGGGTCTCCGGGTACGAAAAATCGGTCTGAATACTTTATAACCAAGTCTTCGATTGTCTGACGCGGTTCCGGGTCTAATTCCTCTAATTTCAGCGTTCCGACTATGTGTTGTAATTGCTCCTCGGGAGGTTTTTGCTCAACGCGGTAATTCCCCAAATCCTGATCTTCGTTGGCGTCGAACTCTTCTTCAGAAAAGGGGGAGGGGCAATCCCGCTCGTGGTCTTCGGGGCAGCAGAGGTTTATTTGTTCGCCGTTTGACTCTAATGCTAATGGTTCACTTAAACGTGTTAGAAAGTCCTCCTGGCTCTGTTTGCATGCCGTCAACGTATCTTCTAATTCTTCCGAATTGGAGAAAACTACGGGGCGGATTGGGTGTTTCGCTGTTACCATCGTGCATAGGTGGTACGAGACGATGGCTTCCTCCTGAAGCAGATACGGACTCCCGAATAGACCGGCAATCCCTTCGGGTAAATTAGGCATGCTCAATACATGGAATAACGCCCAGCTACCGTTTACCTTTAACGCAGTCGTTCCTAATGTCATGACCTTCCCGTTCAATCCGTTAATTTCAAGGGGTGTCGTGCTTATAACCATGGCCTTTGAGCTGGCAGACCCGATTTCTAACAGGTTCAATGCTGAACCCGTGTCTACTATGAATTCTCCCTCACCGTTCTCCAATTGTTCGGCCTTGACCCGGATGCGGGGGGACTCCGCGCGTATGAGTCCCGTTGTTGGCTCTGATTTCGAGGCGATCTTGGCGGAGGCGATCTTTGGGCCTGCGAAGAGGACCCGCCCGCCTCGTTCCGGTCGAACGGGCGGGCGCGTTGGGAGTTTAAATGATTGCGATTTTCTGGGTACGACTCGTATTCCGCCGTTCTTGGCGACTCTTGGGATTCATTTCTTCTAGGTTCCGGCGATCCGCGAGATTGATATCTTTCGGCTTCGCGTGGATTATACCTTTTAGTTTCGCGAGGTTCGTATCTTCGAGTTTCATATCTTCCCGACTAGCGGGATTCGTACCTTCCTGATTCGCGGGGCCCATATCTGGGTGATTCGCGAGGTTGATACGATTTAGCCCCGCGTGGTCGCGACTGCCTATTATTCCTAAATCCACCGCGTGAGGATCTTTCATCGGGCTCGTACAGTCTATGTTCATAATCCAACGGGCGTTCGCCTTGCCTCGACAGCAAGGCCGTCGGACGGCGCTCCGGTGTCGGATCGTGATAATACGGCTCCCGATAATATTCGTATTGATAGCGAGGGGAGCTATAAGCGGAGTACGGGGCAGGGGGTTCGCGATACGAGTCCTCCTCGCGCGGTTGTCTCCATTCGGTCCATCTACGTTGGGGGTCGTACGGTGACGGGGGACGCGCGCCACTAGTGTACCCATACGTCTCATCGCGTGGCAAACCGGACAATTCTTGTTCTCGCCTTTGGGCGTGTAACGCCAAATCGAACGCATCGTCCAAAGATTTGGGATTTGACAAAGCTACTTTAGTCGCGATTCTTTGAGGTAATGCCGTGATAAACGAGGTCCGAGCCAATCGCTCCACGTCCCTAATGGTCCTTTCGACGTTTTCTCCGATTAATTCTCTCTCTCTCACGGTCACCTGACGGTACAGGCGGCCCACGCGATGAATAAAGTCTATTAGACGCTCCCGGGGAAACATGCTTATACGTTCTAATTCCAGTCTGAGCTCCTCACAACCGCGGCATGGGGAATATCGGACCCTTAGAAGGGAGAGCAGGTCGGACACGCTTTGACAACCTTTCCCCTCGACATAGTATCTAATAGGATCCTTTAATTTGTATATGAGCTCGGTCAGAAATCGTTCTTCCTGACCAGGTGGAACACGCTGTGTAGCGCGCTGTATCGAGGCAGCGAAGTCCACCAATGTTACAAACTCAGGGTCGAAACGGGGAATGCTGTCAAGTGCCCGGTATACTCTCTCTCTTCATCTTCTCGGGAACGCCAAACGTCTATTGCAGACATTTCTAGGTCGTTCGTTCGAGAACCGAAAGATGGTCGACTGTTCAGGGCTGGCGGTAAGGGGGGAGGAACAACAGGGGGAACATTATCTGTGTTATGGGAATTGGAAGAATGTGGCGGAGGTGGTGATCTCAAAATTCCACCCGTCATTGCAATGTAGTAGGAAGTGTAGTCAAGTTACGAGCAGATAAGATTGCGGCAGGTCGCAATATGAGGCGACGTCGCTCTCTCTTCTTTTATTTTAATAGAAAAATGATTAAAAAAAATATATAGCAAATCCCACTTCTGTCACCAGTTTGTTACGTCCTGAAGGGACTTCCAGTAAATCACCCCGAGCGGTTGGAATGATTTACCGGGTTCTTGCTCTATCAAAGGGCTAAGGCCCACCTTGACTATACTTACCAGGATCGGGAAGGTGATAAGGGGTTGAATCAAAGAGTACTAGGAATGTAAAGGGGAAACGATAATGCCAAAATATATTGTTACATAAATGATACTGAATTATCCTACCTTGAGACGGCGCTCCGTCTCAGCTGTCGCCCGCTGTATCGCACGGCACGCTTGCCGTCTAGCGTTTCGCTCGTAGAGTCGCTGACCCCAGGGTAGGTCGTGGTCGCTCGCTGTACTCTATCGTAGCACACGGAAGTCGGTCACGTCGTTGCTCGCGGTCCCTAATCGTCGGTTTCTACGCGGTCCTACGTCGATCACGATTTACGCGGAAGGGCTCTCCCGGCTATGCCGTTCTCGGTGCGTCGGATGGAGTTACCCTTTCACGAATTACTATCGGCCGTTCGTATTATCGCGGACTTGACGCAGAGACGCGGTCGCGGTATCTAGACGGCTCTCTGGCTCGTCGTGACTTCCTATGTCGAGCTCCCGAATTAGAATGAATTCTCAATCAATCCTCGTTATGGGCCGTGCCCCGATCAATCCGCGCGAATGGGGAAAACCGCCCCCTCGGCAGTTGTCGCTCGCCGCACGCGTCGGAAATTTCCGGGCCCGGGCCGCCGGCGGTCACGTTGTCCCTACGGCTGTTGCTACGCGGCTCAGCGTAACGTGACTGCCACGCGCGAGGCGATTCCGCTGAATCGCCGTCTACGGAATAAAGCGACGCGCGGACAGCTAGCACGGAAAAGGCCAGAAGGGCCCATGTAACATAATAATATCGTCTCATGTATCAGTCGGAAACGGTAATTTTT
The DNA here is from genome assembly GCA_947577245.1 of Andrena bucephala. Classification (NCBI taxonomy): domain Eukaryota; kingdom Metazoa; phylum Arthropoda; class Insecta; order Hymenoptera; family Andrenidae; genus Andrena; species Andrena bucephala. Next base: position 66,309,439 of record OX387717.1, read on the forward strand.
TCTTCTGATTCTGATTCTTCTTCTCCAACCAAATTTCGTCAAACATAATACGTATATACGCGTTATACGCACACCTTCAGCCAACAGAAACTAATACATGTTTCGTTCGTCATACGCGTTACACGTACACCTTCAGCCAACAGAAACTAACACATGTTTCGTTCGTCATACGCGTTACACGCACACCTTCAGCCAACAGAAACTAACACATGTTTCGTTCGTCAAACGCTATTACGTTACCTTCATTATGCAATCTACTCCAAATTTGGACAGCTTACAGTCAGGTTATAAACCTGGCGAGTGTTAAATAAGGTAAGTTGTAATTGCAACGAAAATGCAGTCTCAAACACAAGGTAAGTTGCCGAAATTTGAATTGCGACATATTTGTATATCATCAAACTGTCTTTTATTTGTAACTAAACTGTGGATTTTATGTATACAGTGAGCCGCATTAATATTCGGACACCGTGGTACTTGGAAACATATTGCTGTGTATTTGTAGTAATTTTGGAAATAAAGGATTCGTGTTTTTTTTATGATTTAGTAGACGTATTCTAGTTGCTAAAAATGTAAGATTTTTTTTATTTAATTTATACACTTTTCTTTTTAATCGAGGGTAAACGAAATAATGCCTAATTTTGATGTCGCAAAAATATTCGGACATTACGTATGCTTTGTAGTTTGGTCGTCCTGTTAAGCCAGTTAGGTTGTACGGTGGCAATGTTTGTAAACACAAGATGTAAGCACTACCTTGTAGACTTAGTTTCATTGCAACATTCATTAATACCGCACTTATTTTTTGTGAAAATGGTACGTAAAGGTAAAAATACGTCGTTCGATACACGCCAACTCGTTATTTATAATCGCGAAAAAGGAAAATCGTATCGGGAAATCGGTACATTACTAAATTTGAGTAAGAGTACTGTCGCAGACATTATACGGAGATATAATCGTGAGGATAGGATTGAATCTGTTGCTCAAACAGGTCGTCCAAAGTTACTCGATATTCGTGACAAACGTAAAATTATTAGAAAAGTGAATAAAGATCCTAAATTAAGTGCACCAAGGTTGGCGGCAGAATTGTTTGAAGAGACTGGAAAGAAAGTTCATTCTGACACAGTTCGTCGAATGCTCCATGAAAGTGGATACAACGGTAGAGTTCCCCGAAAGAAGCCATACATTAACGATGTGAATCAAAAGAAAAGATTATTCTTCGCCAAAGAATACATTTCTAAAGAAGAAACGTGGTGGAAAACTGTAATTTTTGCGGATGAGAGTAAATTAAATATTTTTGGGTCCGATGGCCGAAAACTGATATGGCGTAAAGCCAATGAAGAGCTTCACACTAAAAATCTCAGACCAACAGTGAAACACGGTGGAGGAAGTGTGATGGTTTGGGGTTGTATTTCGGCTGCTGGAATGGGCGAATTAGTTTTCATTGATGGAATTGTAGATAAAAATAGATATTTAAATATTCTAAAACAAAACTTACATAAAAGTGCTATTAATATGAACATTCGTAATAGTTTTAAATTTTATCAGGATAATGACCCCAAACATAAATCACGTATAGTTCAAGAATATTTACTGTATAATTGTCTAAAGGTATTGCACCCACCTCCACAGTCACCAGACTTAAATCCGATCGAAAATTTATGGGATTACTTAGATCGTCGAATCAGACTAACACCCATAAAGTCGAAAGACGAATTAAAATTACGATTAACCGAAGAATGGTCACGTATTCCGTTAGAATACTTAAATAAAATTATTTCTAGTATGCCCAAACGTTTAAACCATGTACTTAAACAAAAGGGCAATCCAACAAAATATTAAAATTTATGTAATTTTGTTAAAGTATATGTATATTTCACATAAAAGCATTATGCTTTGCAGAGTGTCCGAATATTTTTGCGACGTCAGAATTAGGCATTATTTCGTTTATCATTGATTAACAAAAGAAGTGTATAAATTAAATAAAAAAATCTTACGTTTTCAGCAACTAGAATAAGTCTACTAAATCATAAAAAAACAATGAACCCCTTATTTCCAAAATTACTACAGATACACAATGATATATTTCCAAGTACCATTGTGTCCGAATATTAATGCGGCTCACTGTATGTAGATAAACGAAGCGTAAAATGATGCTGAGACCTACGCCAGGGTATGTCATCAATTGCCATGATTGCTGGAACTAGTATACTCAAACTAGTAAAACTGCTAAAAGTAATTTAATTTGTAATACGTGTAATTGATTTAGTAATTATGCTGTAATTGTAATCAAATAAATCACAAAAAATAGAAGATAATCATATAATATTTTAAAAATTATCTGGGGTCATTCCCTATGCAAATTATCTTTGTAAAAAGAAGTGAGATAGCCAAGTACATGAAATAAATCAAAACCACAAAAAGTAGAAGATAATAATAATTATAAAGTAAAAAAAGATGTGAAATCAAAGCGAGCTGCAAGTACATAAAGGCGACACTGTGTAACACAACAAAAGACAAAAAAAAAAAATGTCCGCGGCCTGGAAGTCAAATACTTGGCGTGGTCAGGCAAGGTCAAGGTGTCGTTGAATAAGAATTATTTAAAAACGCAAAATAATGAAAGTGTATTCATATTGTCAGAGTTTTAAATGGACAAATTATGTGAAAGCTTGTGATAGGAAAGGTATGGGTGAAGATGAATGATCTTACAATTATTTTAAAACGCAATGTTCGAGAAAAGAGGCATTCTTGCGCCATCTGCCAGAACCGTCAACAATTAGGCGATTTGTGGCTCGGCCCGCGGACTCATGTGGAGCAGCGCTCAGCACCCCTTCCCTCGACTCGCTATCGATGGAAGGGGAAGACTCTTCCTTCCAGGAAATCGACCGCGGTTTCCTGGATCTCTATCTGTTCGCAGCTTTGCTTCAGTACGCACTTCTATAAACTACGCATTGCTCTCTCGCACCTTGCTTCGCGAAGCTACCACTTGCTAGGTAGCCAGCTATAGTGCTTCCTTGCTTTAGCACTTGCTTGCTTCTACCGCTTTGCTTAATTAATTGTAATTGTTTATTGTAAATAGTGTATAGTTTATTCGTGACTTTGTACATAATACAAATTATAACTGTGTTCGTGACGCTTAAAATATATCCGTTGTGTGTCGTAAAAGTTCTTCAACTCTGCGTACGGTTCAAGTAACTATTTCGCCGTTCCTTGCGCCTATCCTCTAAAGCTTTAGAACACGCAATATAATGAAAATGTACTCATATTGTCTGAGTTTTAAATGGATAAATTATCTGAAAGCCTGCGAGGGGGAAGGTATGGGTATTGATGATCTCAGAATACCTTGCCTGGCCACGCCAAGTATTTGACTTCTAGGCCGCGGACATTTTTTTTTTGTCTTTTGTTGTGTTACACAATGTCGCCTTTATGTACTTGCAGCTCGCTTTGATTTCACATCTTTTTTACTTTGTAATTATTATTATCTTCTACTTTTTGTGGTTTTTATTTATTTCATGTACTTGGCGTAATTTTTTTACTTCCTTGATATAATTGTCTACATGTCTGGCAATAGAGCGAAAGCCATCCGGGATAATCTGGAAAGCACTGTAGACAAAATAAATAGATACTTAGCGGCATGGAATCTCAGACTTAACCCAGGCAAAAGCGAAACAATTTTGTTTCGGAAACCATTAGTCCACCTAACTTCTGAAGCTAAAATTGGCAGCAAAGATTTCCAAATTACCACAGTTAAACCAGGAATAAATGATAGAGTAGAGATCCCACATAAAAAACAGTGAAATACTTAGGAGTACACATTGACTACCTCCTAAGAGGAAATAAACACATAGACTTACAACTTGAGAAAGCGAACCCAGCATTCATAAGCAATAGTAGGTTATTCCGGAATAAATACCTTACACCCAAAGCAAAAACTATACTATATATGCTCCTGATAAGACTAATAATTACATATGCAGCACCCATATGGTGGAACCTCAACCATACTACCAGTGAAAAAGCTAGATGCCTAGAAAGAAAATGCTTACGGACCTGCTTGGGTCTATACAGATCCCAATCTTCAGACTGGCAGCATTTTGTTAGCAACAAAACCCTATACGACAAGTCTGAGATTCCGCGTGTTGACCTATTTGTCCTAAGACTGACTAGAGACTACCTTAAGCCCCCCACACACGGTCCGGCCGGCCTGTCAGTTTGGCCTGCGCAGGCCGGCCTGTTCAGTTCGGCCGAGCGCCCGTAGTGCCCCCACACGCTCCGGCCGACCTGACATTATTTTAAATTTTTTAAATTTTGTTTCCATTGATAAAACAGTATTATAATGGATGAAAAAAGGATTTGAGTCCTTGAATCAAAAACTAGAAACTTGAAGCATTAAAATGCTTTTTTAAAATATGTTTTGCGACTATTTTTCGCGGAGATAGTACAACCATTTCAAAATGACCAAATTTTTCAGGAAATTATAGTGTTTCTTTAATTTTGTCCAGCAATGTATTTCCATTTTCAGTTTACTTTATAATTATTCACATTATTAACAACCATTATTCACATTCCAATAGGTACACGTTTCTTAAAATATTTCAAACATTTTCAGTGCCCGAAACGTCCAAGCTTCAACCTACTCGACACAGTCGGTCTGCTCCAAAGTACATTCGGCCCGATCGGAAACATTCTTTCGATCCGATCGGTTTTTACGGGTACAGTAAATCTTCGTTAGCAGCCCGTTTCTACCACGCGTTAGAAGCCCGGCGACTATCCCCACCATTTCATGTGTTACGTCCTGAAGGGACTTTTGTAAATCACCCCGAGCGGTTGGAATGATTTACCGGGTTCGCTGCTCTATCAAGGTGCTAAAGCACGCCTTGACTATACTTACCAAGGAGAGGGAGGATAACAAGGGATTGAATACATCGGTACAATAGGTTTAAAGGGAAATCCAAGATGTAAAGTATATTGTTACATAAATCAGTTAATCATACCTAAAGACGGCGCTCCGTCTCGGCTGTCGCTCGCCGGTTCTCGCTGACTTCGCACGACACGCTTGCCGTCGGTTATTCGCACGCTCGAGGTGTTGGTTGACCGAGCGTAGGTCGCGGTCGCTCGCTGTGCTCTATCGTAGCACACGGAAGTCGGTCACGTCGCTGTTCGCGGTCTCTAATCGTCGGTTCTACGCGTTCCTACGTCGATCACGATTGACGCGCAAGGGCTCTCCCGGCTAGGCCGTTCACGGTGTGTCGGATGGAGTTACCCTTTCACGAATTACTTTCGGCCGTTCGTATTTCGCGGACTTGACGCGGAGACGCGGTCGCGGTATCTAGACGGCTCTCTGGCTCGTCGTGACTTCCTAATTCGAGCTCCCGCAATAGAATGAATTTCCGAAGTACCCGCACTCCCTATCTCGAGAACGGGGGAAATCGCCCCGTCAGGCGCTATCCTTCGCAACTTCCATTGCTCCATCCTCGGGAATCTAGGGCCCGGACCATCGGTGGTCACGTTGTGCCCACGCCGACGGATTCCGCGTTCGCCGACCTACTAACTAACCCGCGTGTTGCGATTCCGCTGAATCGCTGATGGCGAAATGGAAGGCGACGCGGGGACAGCAAGCACGGAATGGACCTGAAGGGCCCATGGAACCCTTCGGACGAGAGTCAGAAAACTCAATGAGCGAGCGAGAGGAAACGAAAGAGTCGTCTTTCGTTTCCTCTCGCTCGCTCATTGGGTTTTCTCACTCGCGCCAGTGGCCGCGCGGAATAGTATCCACACGCGTTAGGAGCCCGCCGCCAGCCCCGTTCGTCGGACTGGTAACGAGTATTTACTGTACTCTGCTTGGCTCGCTCGGCTCGGTTCGGTTCTTCGAGCCGAATCAGGCTCGGCTCGCTTTTTCACTGGAACCGCCCTACGGCCTACAGTATTCACAGTTTTGTCAGCCAAACATGACATCGACAGACGACGCTTTAGCTGTAGTAGGCTTATTATTAGCTACAAAAAAGTGTTGCAAACGCAAAATTGAACGAAGTGTGTGGTGCAAAGAATGGTTAAAAAAGGGGGACGCTACTCACATGTAAATTTATTAAAGGAATTGCATTTTGCGCCTAAAGATTGGCACAATTATTTAAAGATGGATGAAGAAACATATTTAAGGGGGCCGTCTCACCGGGACTTGAATGTGTGCGTACGCTCACACCAGCTAAGTTAAGCGTGTACGTATACGCGTGTAGCAAACAATCCGTAAATTACAACTTTCGTCCTGGAATCGGCACGAAGGAAGTTTTTGCGGGTACAGTTGCCTTCAGTAGACATCTGTGCAGGGTGGTCTGGTGCGTTTGAACGCTAATAAGCACCGTACGTTGAAATCATAATGAATTTATGAATCGTGTACTCAGGACAGCCCGAAAAATGACAGAATGAAGCTTCAAGGCTTCTCCGTCACCGGCGCTGATGGTATATTCGTGCATTGTACCATCAAAACCGGTGGAAGTCCAATCTAGCCGATAAATGTAGGAAAGACATAGTTGCCGAGATGTATCGAGAGTCGAATTGCGCTGTTGCCGCATTTCCCCTATTACTATTTTGTCGTCAGGGAGGCTTGAATGAATTACGGCGAAGCGGTTGGAGAACAGAGATGGGCAAAGATAATATCTGGATAAACTCAAATAAAATATACTACAGTATTGTCTCATTACGGGCTCGATTTGATGTACACGATGTGGACTTTTCGCTATTTCCACCACTTCTGTCTCACTCTTGTCCGGCGAAGGCGAGAGCGAGCGAGAGGCACTGAAAGCGAGCGAGGGCGGTACGAGATAGACGACGGGATGATGTTTTGTCTCGTTCCGTCTTTCGGACGCCTGACACTCCGTCCTTTGCGTTCGCGGCCGTCGCGCAGGCAAAGCGTTCCATCTCGCTCCCCCTTCGGCCAGAAAGAAGCGAGAAACGAACACTGGGAATTAGGGCTCTGTTCGCGATACGGGCTCAACGCCGCGCCGCACAGTGGGGCAAAGTGACGAAGTTTGTTACATAATCAAAGAACTTTTGATAGAAATGAGATAGAGCGATGATTTTTTTTTTTAATTAAAGTTGAATAACTTAATTAAATTTGTAGAATAAGGGAAAATTAATGAAATTATGATACGAACGTTTTTTACCTTTGAAAATCTGTGTTAAACTTTAAATCGATTTTTTTCAAAATCTTGAGGTAGTAGACAAATTTTGCGAACGGATTTGAAATCAGCGCGATAAAATCTATAGGAAATGATGTACAACATGTCAAGCAAAATTCTAACCGAACATGGTATTGGACAAAACATATTTTTGTTGTAAAATGGAGAAGAGGAATTATATAGAATGAGAGAAGATAATATTAAGGCTCCCCCAAACCAACGCGAATATTGCCGCGCGGAGCGAATCCGCCGCGGATCAGAGTTTTTTATACGTGTCGGCTTATGGGCGCCTTATCTGATCCGCGGCGAATCCGCTCCGCGGCGTGAATATTCGCGTTGGTTTGGGGGAGCCTTTACAGTATTGTCTCGTTAGCGGATCGCTGTTCGGGACCGGCGCGGGCGTTGAGCCCGTATCGTGAACAGAGCCCGAATTCCCAGTGTTCGTTTCTCGCTTCTTTCTGACCGAAGGGGGGAGCGAGATGGAACGCTTTGCTTGCGCGACGGGCGCGGACGCAAAGGACGGAGTATCAGGCGTCTGAAAGACGGAGCGAGACAAAACATCATCCCGTCGTCTGTCTCGTACCGTTCTCGCTCGCTTTCGGTGCCTCTCGCTCGCTCTCGCCTTCGCCGGACAAGAATGAGACAGAAGTGGTGGGGATAGCGAAAAGTCCACATCGTGTACACCAAACCGAGCTGCTAACGAGACAATACTGTATTCTTCGAAAAATATACACTTTTTTATCTGCAATTGTCCATTTCAAAAGAAAGCGTCATATGTTTTTAGAAGAATTATAGCATTCATAAATTTCATTACGATCGGCGTGTTATACTTCGGTGATAAACCTAATGGAACTGTATGCTTTGAATTTGCACACTGATTATACAAAATATTACATCCTTCAATGTGCAAATTAGTATTGTTTCATTGACATGTTTCCTAACTTCACTACTCAACCTCTCTATCTTTCATTATTGCTATCCTCCTTTACGTTCAGCGAGGCTCTGATGCTAGACGCAGCAATCGGACACGCTATATCTACAGCTGATGCAGAGGGAAACACCTACAGGAGCGGTGGTTATGTATGCGTGACTGACGCTCGCAGTTCCGCACACATAACCACCGCTCCTGTAGGTGTTCCCCCCTCCATCAGCGGTATTGAAGCCTGTTGATCCCTGCCTAGACGCAGCTCTCGTGCCATATTCCTCCAAGACATCTCAGTAGAAGGAGCTGTGGCAACAGCGCGGCGGAGACAGAGAGAACAGAAAATGTGGCAACTATGCGTAAAAAATTAGTCTACATAGAGTTCCTGGAGATGTCACCTCTGTAGAAGTTCTTTTTATCGACCGCAGTAGTTTCATTAGGGTCCGTCTGTTTACTGGGGACGCTTCGATCGATTCGGACCAAAACAAAAAGGAGACGGCCCCCTTAAGGCTCCTTTCTGTAGTCACTCCCTTCATACGAAAGCAAGATACAATTATGAGAGACGCCATCTCACCGCACGAGAGATTAACTGCCACATTGAGATTTCTTGCAACTGGAAGAAGTTACGAAGATCTTAAATTTACAACAATAATATCACCTCAGGCTCTTTCCTATATTATACCTGAAACATGTGATGCTCTATATAAAGTTCTACATAAGGATTATTTGAAGGTAAGGAAAAGGACAACATTTTACTTTAGTCACATTTATTGCGTTACGTAATTGGGTAATTATTTACAAAAGAGCAGTCTTCACCGATTTCGATGATCTTGGAGTATGTTGTCGGGGGATGATTCTAAACAACTTTTTTCTATACATGTTGCCGTCGCTTGACTTTAATTTTGGAGATATTTGCAAAAAACTGTGATCGGTAGTTGCTTTGGGTTAGATGGTTCGGCCATCTTTTCGGACATTTACACATTTCTTTATGTTAAATCTCCGAAAAGTTGGCCAAACCATGTAACCTAATGCAACTAGCGATCACATTTTTTTGCAAATATCTCCAAAACTAAAGTCGAGCGGCGGCAACATGTACCTACAGGAAAAAGTTGGTCAGAATCATCCCCCGACAACATACCCCAAGATCATCGAAATCAGTGAACACTGTTTATACAAATATATATAATATACAAAGCTTATACAAATATATAATATACATAACTATACAAAGTAAAAATGAAAATGCTTCCTACGATTATTATTATCATTATTATGATTAGGATTATTCTTATAATTAGGAATATTATTATTATTATGATTATTATCATTATTATTATTATTATTAAAATTTAATATAAATGGCCCCGCCGAGTCTTCCGGACTGGAAAGCTGATGTGTCGTTGCGTTGGGAGTGGCTGGATTATAATGGTAAGGTTCCGGATATTGGTATCGTTGCATTGGACTGTAAGTTGACGTTTCATAAGGGTAGATTCGTTGCTGATAGGGGATTGGTGAGAGAGCAGGAGTGGGAGTATGAGTGGGAGTAGGAGTGGGAGTATTTGTAGCAACTAGATTTTGTTGATAAATTAGTGTGTGAGCCATATCTAATTTGCCCATTTCGGCAACAAATAACGTGTCGTTAATGATTTTTTCGGCCATTATCCTTTGTTCTTGCGGCAAGTCCCGTAATTTCATCGCAACGTTTTTGCCGTAAACGTCGAAACGATCGTCTATCGTTGCTGGGCGTTTGAAATGCTGTTGTACAGATAGTAGCACGTCATGCTGTAACGCTGCTTCTTCCGATCGTCCATTCCTTCTTGTTGATCGTGGTCGGTTACATTGACCTGACGATGTAGAGAGAGTTGGAGGTGGATTTGATAAATTTTCATCCATTTCTAAGTTGGGTGGTTCACCGACATCCGCAATACAACCATCCGGAATAAATATTATTATCCGGAAACAATATTATTTTCTGTTTTTAGTTTCCACGAACAACAGAAGAATGGAAGAATGTTGCGAAAGTGTTTGAAGATAGGTGGAAGTTTCCACATTGTCCTGGAGCGATTGACGGAAAACATATTGAAATTATTCCTCCAAATGGAAGCGGGACGGAATTTTATAATTACAAAGGTCGACACAGTATGGTTCTATTAGCAATAGTGGATGCAAAGTATCAATTTCTCATGTGCGATTTTGGTACAAATGGCAGAGTTTCGGATGGAGGTGTTCTTCAGAACACCAAATTTTTTGAGAAACTTCAGAACAAGCACTTAAGGATCCCAACTGAAGAGAATATGAGAAACTCTTCTAGGAGTTTGCCCTACGTTTTTGTAGCCGATGATGCCTTTCCATTGAGAGTGGATATGATCAAACCGTTTAGACAAGCAGATCTAATTTCCCAAGAAAAAATAATATATAATTACCGCGTGTCGCAAACGAGACGCATTGTTGAAAACGCGTTTGGCATTATGGCGTCACGATTTCGAATTTTTCATACGCAAATTAATATAGGACCAGAAAACATTGATTCTGTCGTAATGGCAAGTTGTGTATTACACAATTTTTTATTAAATCGGTGCCGAATTCTTACTCACCTCCAGATTCTTTTGATCGAGAAAATACGGAAGATGGGACTACTGTGTCGGGGTTTCATACAAGCCATTCTACTATGGAAAGTTTGAATCCAAGAAACCCAGGAAATACGGCTAATGATGCGAAAAAAGTGAGAGAAGATTTTATAAATTATTTTGTAAATGAAGGTGAAGTTCCATGGCAAAATAACTTCATTAATTAAATTTAACGCATTTATTGTAACCATTTGCTGTTTCATTCCACGCGAAATCGGACACTTTTCGTAGTAACATTTCGGATGTTGGTCAAACTTGAATATGTTGTAGTCTTTAATGATATATAATGGTATCTCGAAGGATTTTCCAAAATTTTAAAAATTGCGGATCTTACATCTCTTTGAAATATAGAGGTGACCTTTTTCCAAAAAATTATAAATCTTGAACTGCGAAACTGATAGAAATGAGCTTTTGGGAGGTTATAGTGGAGACATAAGAGCACTTAATAAAAATGGACACGTTTTCAAAACTACGGACATTTTAAAATTGGCCAAATGAAAATTAATTCAATGTGACGCTGCGTCGAAGGACACCGGCTCGCCTGGCTGAGCCGTGCAGTACAAACAGTGACCAGGCGGCTATACCTGCCATTTTTATACAATGTTCTTGCAAATGTTATGTATTTGGAGAAAAAATGAAAACAGAGAACTTGTACTCTTTTTTATACCCAACATAATACGTAATGTCAATTTTTTGTGTTCGGATTATTTTGCGCGAAACGATGGTGAGCTTCAGTTTTATTAAATAAAATGTAATATATTTTTTCACACGATATGAAAGCGACTATCAAGACAAATTCAACTATGTAGCACACATAGCCTTCAAGGCCACAGTAGGTGTGGAATGAAAGAAATAGATTCAAAATATTAGATATGTAGACAGTTGAATAAAAAAGATCAGGTCTATATTTCAAAAACCTGTAACATCAACAATTTTTAAATTTTTTAAATATTCTCCGAGATACAGTTATATATCATTAAAGACTACAACATATTCAAGTTTCACCAACATCCGAAATGTTACTCCGAAAATTGTCCGATTTCACGTGGAATGGCCCTACACAACTGTATCTAAAATTTACAATTGTTTACTTTGTATACAATGTGCACATTTTTCAAATATAATATGCATAAAAAAAAATTATTTTATTTAACTTACCTCGATCCCGGTTTCGTCGTCGCTCCTTTCGTCTGCACCCGCTCCTGTCCTCGTCGAGGCCTTTATTTTTTTCAACTCCTTCCGATAGGCGCTGTGCATGTTGTTGATTCTTCTGACCACACTTTTTCTGGTGCTGGATGGCTGGATTTCTTTTAACTAATTGACAAATTTTAAATACGCAGTAGCTCTGAGGTCACGATTACGATACTCTTCAGTATTCGTTTTGCATAGGCATGGTTCACTTCTATAAATTGATAAAAAATCCTCTATGCATTTTTTCTGTCTAGCAGAAAGTGACGATGTCATTTTCTGTTCTAATACTAATAATTGATCACCACACTCTTTGAATTTCACTAAGCACTTGGTGCAGTCACGATTGGTAGTTGCAGAACTGACGCTCGACAGTCTTCCGATCTTCCGGGAAGACGGCCGCGGTTGAAAATTTGCGGTGATTGGTTAACTCTTAACAAACGAATGCTGATCAATCATGTAATTTACCAAACACAAATAAAAAAAACGAAAAACTCGAAAGGAAAACATGTTTTGTTCAAAATTTAATTAGGAAGCGAACGGAAAATGGCTTCCTCAGCAATAGCTTCGCTGGCGCGCGTCATACACCAAACCGAACATCTGTAATCCAAACGTTTTCTATGTACAAACCGTAGGTCGCTACAACGGTATTAGTTAAATTCGTTTATTCGTTTACAATCGGGCATAACTTATTTCCGAATCATTGTTCGGGAAACATTTGCCTACCTGATGTGGAAATAGGGGGCAATTGACAACGTGACGTTTTTTTGGGGACTTCGACTTTCCTCGCTTCGGGTTAAGCCAGATGCGGCCAGACCGGGCCATTTGGGAGCACGGTCTCCATGATGTTTACCATAGCCGCGTAGAAGGGGAGCTCGAAAGCCAATGGTAACGTGGGCGCGCAACGGATAGGGAAAACTGTAAGAGTGTAAGTAGTAGCGTGCGGTGTAGGCTCGTACCCCTAGCCTGAAATAACTGGCCCTCTTAGGAGCCCAAGTGGCAGCGATTGCTGCGGCCCCCAAGATTCCCAGTCATTCAATCCTATCATACGGGCATGAGGTTGCACCGCACACTACTACAGTTTTCCCTATCCGTTGCGCGCCCACGTTACCATTGGCTTTCGAGCTCCCCTTCTACGCTGCTATGGTAAACATCATGGAGACCGTGCTCCCGGTCTGGCCGCATCTGGGTTAAGCCGTATATTGCTCTGTCGACATTTAGTAATCATCCGTACCCGCGTGTACCGTTGTCCACCACTGACTCACAGGACAATACCGTCATAAACCGCGACCCTGTCGTGACGCTCTGTCCAATCATCGCGGCTATTTTTTAGGACTAGCTGGCTGTGCTTTTCCGCCACGTCGTCAGGACGGTGAGAGTACCTGTTCCATCGACAAATTCACAGAGGGGAGACCCTCCTCTTCCTCAAAAGTGTAACCAATTAGAATTGTCAGCTCCCAAAATTATGGAGATCCCGCCTATTCCGAGTTTACCTTCTGGACTAGCTTGTGGCTAGCAATCACTCTCTTGCTTAATATTAATTATGACGGGTGATAATGTATCGGGCAGCACGCGTACTATCACATTAATTGGGTCTTAAGGTGAAATCAGACGGCACGTGGATCGGCGAGCCGAACGGGCTCGCTCAGGATCGCCCAGGCTCACGAATCGGCGATCCATGAGTGTTCTCACGGAAAATAATGAAGGAAATTCCATGAAAAATTATATCCTATAACCTCGAGCTAATTTCGTTAATAATAGTCCGATTTACATAAAATTTTGCATGATTTTCATCTAAAAAAACATAAGGAATCCATCGGCATCACTTCCATATCGATACGATAAAGAATAAATAATTTTTTTTTTCTGAAACAGGTATGAATCCGCGGGTGAACGTAGCGAAGTGAGGTCGACCCCCGCAGTCGAGGGTGAAAATGTGAAATATTCATTTTAGCGCAGTAAGAAATTCTTCGTTCTTTATCGTATCGATATGAAAGCGGCACCAGTGGATTCCTTATGTTTTTCTGATGAAAATCATACCAAATTTCATGTAAATCGGACTACTTTTACATAAGGAATACAAATTGCTTGTGTAAAAGTAGTTCAATTTGCATGAAATTTGTTATGATTTTAATCGGGAGAACGCCAGGAATCTATTGATACCACTTTCATATCGATACGATAAAGAATGATGAATTTCTTACTACGCTGCAATGGAGAATAGGGAGTCTCAAGAGGCGTTCGGTTCAGATCTGGTCGCGGCCTCAGGCCGACCGAATGGTTTTTCGAATTTGCTCCAGCCGGCCTGCACACTCCGGATAGCGCAGGAAAAATAAACTTTCTCCTACCGAAATCTACTGAATGTATACTACAGGTTGATTCTCCAGCGACGCCTGTCAAAAGGCAGCCACACACGGTCCAGTCGGCCTGTCAGGTCGGCCTGCGCAGGCAGGCCTGTGCAAGTCGGCTGGACCCTGTGGATGCACTACGCCGTCCGGCCGGCCTGCGTAGGCCGGCCTGACGCCGCACAGTGGTCGGGATAGGGATAGTTAGTGATATTCATTGTTGTATAATTTTTAAACTATAAAAGATATCGGAATGGCGCCAAAAAACATAAAATGAAAAAATTATTCCTTTCTAATGATTTATAATTGAATATATTGTACGTCCATTTAATGTTGTTTTCAATTTTTTCAACTTAATTGTTATAAAAAAATTTGAAAACTGTATATTTAGTTGGGAAAAGTTTTAGTTTCCGATTATAAGGAAAAACCAAATAGTACAATTAGAAATTGTGACGAAATCTACAGTTTAGTTAAACATTAGTATTCATTTATTATTCATTTATTCAACGGATTTATTCATTTCAGCGTATTAAGAAATTCGTTATTCTTTATTGTATCGATATGAAAGTGATACCGATGGATTCCTTATGTTTTTCCGATGAAAATCATGTAAAATTTCATGTAAATCGGACTATTTTTAACAAATTCAGCTTGAAATTATATAATTGGATTCGATAGACGTCGTTTTCGCAAAGATCTTATGAGAAATGCGGAAATCCTGGACATTACTGACTTTTTAATGGTATTCCAACTAAACTATGGGGTAGTGGACCCAACATGTGAGACAAATATTGGTCTACTACACCTACACTACAACATATATGAGATTCATCAAAATCCGTGTCCCAGATGCCGTGGCCTCCCCTTGTCAGTGAATTGGGTAACCGTGATGTTCTGAGCTGAGTCTGTTTCAATTTTTTCGATTATTTCCTGAGCTTCGCGTGAAATTGTATTGGTGAATATTTTTGATCCAAAGTTCGAGTTTTGTGTGTGGATAAGTTCGAATTGGGCCCCTAGTATGTTGAGTTTATCGATTGAGTTGTTAATGGTTATTTGGTTGTTTTTGTTTGCTGGGTGCTTGGCTGCATCTATATTGGTGTTACGTAGTAAGTTAGTTTCGTTTTTGTTAATGGTAAGTGTGTCAATTTGCGACATGCCTCTTCCTGTAAAGATTTTGTTTATTTGTTGTAGTGCGTTGCTATTGGGTGGGATTTTTTTTATTTTGTCTTCCCAGTGTTTATTGTATAATTTTTTATACTCGTCGTTGATTGTTTTTTTGGTTTTTATTAGGAGATTGGAGAGTCTGTGAATTAGGATGTCTCTGTTGGGGATATTTGAGTTTTTGGTTCTGAATGTTAGTGAGATTAAGTAATTTTTACTTTTTTGTAATTGGATTATTTTTTGTTAATATAAGTGTCGGAGGTGTTGATGGGATTGATTTTGGGGACTGATGCTAATATGGCTTGTTTGATGGCTGATTCTAGTTCGTCTAGTCCTATGTCTATTTCTGTGTTATTCATGTTTTTGTCGTGTGGAATGACAAGGTTTTTTATGTTTTTTGTTGGTATAGTTTTGAATCGGTTCCATTTTGTTTTGTTATAATTGAGTTGAATGGTGGGTGAGTCTGTTTCTAGGGTTGAGAGGTTACTGATGGAGGCTGTGATTTTTAGGGCGTCGTGGTCGCTGTCGAACGGTATTGTTTTTAGTCCGTTGTTGTTAAGGTTGTGTAAGGCATATGTCTAAGAAGGAGTTGCCTTTATTTTGAATTTAGTTTCGTTCTTGTTTAGCCATTTATTGAAAGCTATCCCTCGGGGGTTGTTGGTGATATTTTTCCAATTTGTATAACGTGCGTTAAGGTCACCTGCTAGTATGTAGTAATTGTTGGTAATTGTTTGTCTAACAAGGGACGTTCGGCAACCCGAAAATTCAGAAAATTATGAAACTCGGTGTGCAAGTAGAGTAGGTCATTTGTAACCCAACCCTATTTTTCGTTGGTGCCATAATGTAATTTTTAGGGGTGAAATCACCCCTTGAAAAAATTCAGAATTTTCTTTTCCGTGGAATATCTCGAGAACGGTGAGAGATATCGAAAAGAAGTTTAAACAAATGTTGCATCTTTATTTTATATCTACAAAACCGCGTAAAAATAATTTTCGAAAAATCCATATTTTTCATGTTACCCCCACCATCAACCCTTAAAATTAAGTTTTTGTATTTTCTAAATATAAGCTGAAATACCTCTGGATAATCACTTTTCATACATATAAATAGTTTATGTGTTATATTTTTTTGCAAACAAATAAAACCTCTATTAATGAATTTGAAGCCCATTTTGGCAGTTTCCATTAATAACATGGTTTCTTAAAGCCTTATTTAGATTATTATTTATGTAAAGTTCAGACAGCTTTCAATTATTTAAGCAAGGCAGTACGTACCTAAAATTGCATCAAAGGTAAAACTCGTTAAAACTAATCAGTGACGTGCATGAATCAGTATGATAACAGCACATTCGTACATGCATTATTTGAATTGTAATCTTATTAGGCTATTTTGGAAACCACACGAAAAATAAATAAAGCGTGAAGATTTACAATGAGTTTGCAAAATATATATGTTATTGAAATGACGCAGAATCGCATTGATGCGGATAACCTTGTCGAACCTTCAGATTTTCCGAGTTTTCGGTAAACATGTTTACGTACTCGCGTCTTTTGATTGATATAAATATTCCCAAGGATGCAGCGAATGGCAGTTACATTTTTGCAAGCAGTCAGTTACCATCCAATTGAAAAAAGTGAGTGATCATTGTTTGAAAGGCTTTTCTTTAAAATGCAGTCGATTAATGTTGCTAACGTAATAAACATGTTAGCCACTACGTTTCAATTTACAAGTATAATACAGACACCTATCAACTCGGTAGAAACGGAACTGCACAATGAAATTCGGGACATTATAAAAAAGTTTTAGAACATACATTCCCTACCATTAATGTACCAGTACATTTTTAGGTTGTCCTTTTACTGGGACGATATAACTCGTTGTCAGGTATCCGGACATGCAATTTTAGGTTGTCCACTTACTGAGACATCTGCATATTTTCATTAATAAATACGTCTATTATCCTACTAATATAATAAATGCGCAAGTGAGCCTGGATTTTGGATGTTTGTTACTCAATCACATCGCAACTACGCAACGGATTTGAATTTTGAAATTTCGTATATACGTAGTCTAGGACCAGGAATAACATATAGAATAATTTTTATCCCGATTTTTTCAACCGATCTGAACCAAATTTTGCATAATTACTCTCTAGAACCCTGCGGAAAATAAACGCCACCATGAAATCTGGACATCCCATCCCTTCCTCCGTATTTCATCCTCTTGACACTCAGGGCTGGCGTGACAGTAGGGGAGACCGGGGCTAAAAGTTCCGGGGGTAAGTTGTTCCTGCGGTTATATCTTCAAAATGGAAGGAGCGTTTGCACTTTCAATTGTTTTTCCCACGTGAGTCGATCACGCCACATTGTCGTCCATGTTAGTAGCGTCCGTAACAGTGAATTGTGTGGTTGGAAGCAAGGACCTACTAGTCACGTACCAGGTAAGTAAATATTTTCCTATCATCATTTTTTGGTCTATTTCGATTATTTAACGTCGATATCAGTGATTGATTCGTCCTTAAGGATCAAATGACATTTAAGAACATGTTTTAATAGTGTTTATCGTTTCAATATATGTACAAGTAAAATAATCTCTCAAATTGTTACACGTATCGATTGGGGCTAGTTGTTACCGTGACTTGGGGCAAGTTGTTACCGTAACAACTTACCCCACCGCAAATGTATAAATTGTTCCTGATGTGTTTTAGGATGCGAACATATCAACGAAAGACGGAAAGGGGCATCACTTCCATCGAAGTTATGCGTAACGCCGCTGAAGCCGTTATGCAAGGTCAGAAGATAAAAACTGTCGTTAGAATTCGATATCTGCCACATGACTTTATTGAGATTTGTTAAACAAGTAAAATCTGGACAAGAGGCCACAGTAGGCTACAAGAAAATGAGGTTGGTTTTTAATGAGCAACAAGAAAAAGTAATGTCAGAATACTTTTTGAAATGCTCCTCGATCTATTTTGGTCTTCTACCACAAGAAGTAAGAAAATTAGCGTATGAATGTGTGGTAAAATTTGACCATATGAACACTCCACCTTCTTGGCACAAATATGGCATGGCTGGTTCTGATTGGCTAACTGCTTTTTTAAAGAGAAATCCAAGACTTTCAATAAGGACTCCTGCGGCAACAAGTTTTAATCGAGCTACTTCATTCAATAAATACAACATAGACAATTTCTTTTCTATGCTTGGTGATATATTGCTTAAACATAATTTACCACCATCAAAAATTTGGAATGTGGACGAGACTGGCGTACTAACTGTTCAAAAGCCAAAAAAAGTAGTTGCTGAAAAAGGCATTAAGCAAGTGGGCTCTATAGTATCAGCTGAACGCGGCCCACTAGTTACCCTTGAAATGTCAGTTAATGCATTCGGAAACACTATACCACCGATGTTTGTTTTTCCGCGACTCAAACATAAAGACTTATTTATCCGAAATGGTCCACCAGAATCAATTGGAGCAAGAAACAGCTCTGGGTGGATGACAGCGACTTAGTTTCTGATATATATGGATTACTTCATAAAACATGTGAAACCAACTCCATCTGAGCCAATCTTATTGTTACTTGACAATCATTCTTCGCATATCAACATAAACCTTGTTGAAAAATCAAATGCTAACGGTATCATAATGCTTTCTTTCCCTCCTCATTGCACCCATCGCTTACAACCTTTAGATGTCGGTGTCTATGGACCTTTCAAAAGTTATTGTGCTATTGCACAAGATAACTGGATGCGTAATAATCCGGGAAAAACCATGTCCATCTATGAGATTCCAGGGATTGTTAAATATGCTTGGCCCTTGGCATCAATTCCGAACAATATAATTAATGGATTCAAGAAGACTGGAATATGTCCATATGACAAAAATATATTCATGGACGAGGACTTTGCTCCATCTTACGTGACTGGCCGCCATTTAGTTGAGAACCAGGAACCAGCTGTCCTAATGCATCAGAATGTCGAAAAGGAAAACCAACCTCAACCAGGGCCCTCCAATGTTCATAACGTAGGACATTTGATTGTTACTGACATCGTTGAAGATTCTGTTCCTGAATTTTCACCTGAAATAGTCCGTCCTCTACCAAAAGCGACACCGAGACAGAAGAAATCAACGCGTCGTCGTGTTAGAAAATCAGCTGTCTTGACTGACACTCCAGAAAAGAATAAATTAGATGAAGAGCAGTCAAATAACAAAAGGAAAAATGAAGAAATTAGTTCAAAGACTAAAACAAAGGGAAAGGAAAAGGGAAAAAGAAGGGTAAAGACCAAGCTAAGCGGAAGATTCTTCAAGAAAAAAATGAGAGCGATTATGAGGATGACAACTTGGAATATTATTGCATTGTCTGTTGTGATGAATATTTCAAATCGCAGCCCAGAGAAGAATGGATCCAGTGTATTCTTTGCAAGAACTGGGCTCATTCCAAATGCATAAAAGACATAAACACGTTTGCCCAAACTGTGATTCCGATGAGTCAAGTGATGATGTTTGATTTTGTTCCTCTAGACGGTTAATTAATTATACTAGGTTTAAGGTTGTTAATGACTTATCATCACAAGTACAAATCGCAATAAGTAGGTATTTATAAAACGGTTGAATGTAAGCCTGATTAGTAGATTATAATTTTTATACGAGAGATAATGTTTATGATTATTATATTGTTTTGGTTTTCGTTCATAAATAAACATTATTAATACAATTGTGTTTTATTTCATTACATAATGAAATATTTCATGAAAAGGCAACTCTTATAACATAGTAACAACTTACCCCAATGCGATAACAACTTGCCCCATAAAGGGGTAAAATGTTCCGCTTCGACTAGTCACAAATAAATTACTTTTTATTAAAAACCCATTACAGCATATTAAATACAAGCTTAAAATCATAAAGTATAATAAATTTAACAAGTAATTAGTCCATAATGAAGAGAATAGCTACATTATTTTCCAGTCATTTTTTTTTGTTTTATCGAAATCGGAACTTTTAGTCCCGGTCTCCCCTACATATGATACCGGGCGAAACCATTTTTTGGCGCCCCTTCCTAATTTTTTAATAAAAAAAACCATCTGTTTTACTCTATATTGTTTTATTTAGATTTATTATAATACATAATAAATACATATTCAGATGAAGCTTTTTCGTCAGTATTTACATTTTTAGGTTGATTATCATTACGTCCTTCCTCTTCCTCTTCAAATGTAATTGTATCAATTTCAAGATATTGTTCTCATTCGGTGTTTTTACGCTCTTCATTTTGCATATTTGGCTCACATTTCTTATTAAAAAATTAACTCATTAGACTTGCAGACAATTCATTTTCTTTTGACTGGTTTAGTTTTCTCTTTCTATTCTGCGCTCCTGAGAGCTTTTTCGACATTCTATGGGTAAAGAAAGTCAAAAGATTTTTATGTTTTATCCGAATTTAAATATTTTATGGGAATTTGCTGAGATGTATATGTTATCCAGTAAAAATTCACATGTAACTTTTATTAGAAAGCACTGTAATTTATTAGAACTGACAATGATCCTTTGATTTAATTTGAAATTAATATACTTACCACTTTATTATTTGAAGACTATAGCTAAAAGTGTTTCACTTTACACTCGGTAAATAAATAGTATCACTTTATAATTGCAAATAAATATTATCAACAGAAAACTACTAGTTTTAAACTTTTAATATTACAAAACAAAACTTATAGCTAAATTGCAATAGACATTTACATGTAGAATTTAAAACTGCGAATACGTATAAATACATGTAAGGATAAAATATTTTTCAGAGTCCACGAGTAACTTTGTCCGTATCTGTACGGACTATATTATACAAAAGCATGTTTCTTAAAAAACAAAGGACGACGAAGGAGTCCGTCTCATCGACGTGGCGACGGGGCCCTCGCACCGTCGCAACATTGTAAGGGGATTCATTTCTTTTTCGTGACGGCGAATGATGATCATACGTAAAACGAACTAAATCTGGTGATCTTAGAACGACAATTTACTGTAGCTAATATTCTTTAAAAAAACGACGCATAATATAAGTTGATATGGTTGCATTCGTAAATCATCGTTTTTTATTTGAATAATAACAGAAATACTAAAAAAATAAAGCAGGAAAATAACAAAATTAAGGGGGTAGACACGGGTAATGCAGCGCTCTGTATACCGACATAATCTGGCCCGAAACATGGGTTTGCGCCCTGACGTTGTTTGTCCTTATATGATCGAATTTTGGGCTGGGCGAGGTCTCATTCGAAAGAGGAAGGTTCAGTGCAGCGCACTCTGCTCATGGTTCGACGAGATTGTGTTGATATCCAATACTACGAGTGTTCAAAGTAGAGCAAAAGTCGACAAAATACACCTGCAAGAATCCAAGTATTTTTAGGTCACTAAAAGAGTTTTGTGACTCAAACGATGAGCAGAGCGCGCTGCACTGAACTTTCCTCTTTCGAATGAGACCTCACCCAGCCCAAAATCTGGTCATATAAGGACAAACAACGTCAGGGCGTGATTGCGTTCCCAAATACGAGTTCCGCCATATTGGCGATAATACAGAGCAAGTCACGTGACAAATTTAGTTGAGCTAGTGGATACGAGATAGCGCCTACTCGGGAGGACTGCCAACGTGGAATCATAGCAAAACTGAAGCGTTAGCTGGATACATGTGCCACAGCAAAAGCGTGATACAGTCAATGTATGTATTTTTGGACGATTGTAGGTTAGATTATATGCATTTTAGGCATACATTGACTAGAAACTGCTGGAAACTGTGTACATTTACTAAATTCACGTTTTTACTGTAACGCATACATCACCGCTGCCGAATATATGTTATAATTATATGGCCACATTATTTCAAATAAAAAAAGAGATTGGAATTTTTTAATAACACTGGAAGTAGTGATTTACTGATATCATATTTTCAGAAAGTGGAAGTTACAGCAATTATTTGCAATTATTGCTTTTATTATTATTCTTCCGACTATTGTATATAACATATAACAAGGAAAAGTCTCCAAATTGGTCAACAGTTGACTCCTTGATTTTTTTTGTAATTCTTTACGCTCCTATGCAGAGATGGGCATTATTTAATTAAAAGAATATACTTCCGAATGGCCCCAGTGGCCGATCGACACGAGGTCTGGGGCAAGGGTGTGTGTACCCTAAATCTAAAATTCTATTTAGCTTCGGGTATTTATTAGTTTCCTTTGTTTATTCGAAGGCCTTTCATCTTTGGCTTCGAATAATTTTGCATCTTTCATTATATCTTTATCCTAAGGTCGTATTCAGATATATTGGCCGGTCGATTCGTTTTCGCGAACAGCGATCGAGGAGAAATCCGCCATCACCATCTGACGATCGTGGATTTGTCAGTTGGAGTTCCCTAGCCACCGAAGGGTATGGTGGGGTAACGGGAATGCTGCTCGGCCCCGTCTGAACGTAGACGTGTGGCTGTCATTTATTCTTATTGTCAGCGTAGTACATATGTAGTTGTGTGCGTCACGAAGTAATGCGTAGACCAATACGAGATGAAGCTATCGAGAAAGAATCAATGTTCTGACCAATAAAGCTCCTGAATTTTTTCGGAGCTAAGGCCTAAGGCACACCTATTCTGATGCGTGTATTTCTACGCTACAGCTCGGTTTGGCCTATACATGACAGAAGCTTGGCGCTATTCCCACCACTTCTGGCTCACTCGTGTTCTGCGACGACGAGAGAATACGCGTTACGAATAGGAGTGTGCGGATCGTCCCGCGGCTCGGATTCTCGGCCCTCGGGACGGGTCGGAAAATTTCGGGCGGGATCGGGCGGGGTCCCGATACTTTCGTATTGCTCGAGATCCCGACGGTTTCGGGATCCCGAGACTCGATTCGGGCTACAAGCATGACCGCCATGAGCGGGCAATTTGATTTCAGGTCGGTTTGGCAAAACTCGGACGCGATCGGCTCGAAAGCCAGCTATTACGAGCGGACCGAGACGGAAAGAATTATGTATATCATTTATATCGATACCAGAGTGATAAGTTTTTACCTTTCTGTCTCTTGTTGAATCATAATTTGTATCTTATTATTTATTTACATATATATGTATTTTCATTGCTACCAAATAGTCTGTGAATACTGAATACGTCCATATACGTACTTAAATAAATACCATGTTCAGAACTTGGGAAGAAGACTATTTTTATATCGACAATATTTTAAAATCTGAATAAAATATACTTCATACTTAGTACTTTATGTAAAGGGAATATATAGGGTATTATCTTTTTCCGGATAGGTTCAGATTTAAAATAGAAAATGTACGAACTATAAGCATACAAAAAAGAATATTTCCTGGATGTTTCGTAATAACAACAATATACAGGAGGCGAATATTTTATTATTTCAAATTAACGTGTAAGAAACATAATTTTTCTATGTTCTCAGGTAATAATTTTAATCTATTACTGGTAACGATATCGTCCGATCGCGTCCGAGTTTTGCCGAGCCGACCTGAAATCAAATTGTCCGCTCATGGCGGCTATGCTTGTAGCCCGAATCGAGTCTTGGGGTCCCGAAACTGTCGGGATCTCGAGCAATACGAAAGTATCGGGACCCCGCCCGATCCCGCCCGAAAGTTGCCGGCCCGTCCCGAGCCCGAAAAATCGGGTAACCGCGCACCCCTAGTTACGAAACTCACCGGCCAATAAATCTGAATACGATCTTAGAAGTTCGAATAACCGACGAGAACCTTTGTGTCCCGAGCCGCGCGAGATCGCCGTGCTCGGCGATGTGTCATCGATTATAAAGAAACAGAATTTGTTTATTTTTCACCGTATCAATATGAAAGTGACACCATTGGATTCTTGGCATTCTCCCGGTTATATTGGCAGAAAATAATTTAAATCGGACTATTTTTAACAAAACGGGCTTTCACTTCTACAAACAAATTTTTCACGTAATTTCCTTAATTTTGGTCCGAATTATATCATTTTTGGGGCCAATTTGATCGAGAAAACATGAGGAATCGACTGACGTCACTTTCGCAAAGATCTGATTAGAAATGCAGAACTGCAGATTTGTCACTGCTTAGCGCGCAACATTGTATGGTCCAGCTGGTTTCGAGCGTCGATTTCTTGCCAGCATGCAGGACAAGAGGGGACTTTTCATGGCGAAGGAAAGTCAGCCTTATATAGAACTCAAATCGAGAAAGACTTTGCTGACAAACTTTATATTCATGTCAAACAAATACTTTAATTGTAAAATTTAGACGACAAACTATTGTTGAATATCGCCAGTTCTTTCATATGCATCACTTGGTTGGGAATTCCTGATCCCACCTTTTCATGCATTTACCTATTGAAATGTTGCTTCAAGTCATCGGGAAATTGAATTGCTTTTTCTTGTACATACATATATCTGTTCGCGAGTAGGTGTCACGAATGACGCGACTTTGGTTTCCCAAATAAATTCACATTTATCAGGGCCCTCGTCTGAACCGCTTGACAAGGAGATTGAACGACGTAAATCGAGTGCGAGTGAAATAGCGCACCAGCGAGAGACCCTCGGTCGACGGCGACTTGAGTCATCCAGTACTGAATATGAAAATGTTCATATTTCTCATTACACCTTGATAAGAGTGTTACCACCGATGGATTGGTGAGTTTATGTCCACGAACATGAGTCGAGACGCAAAGCAATTCGGTCTATTTTTTTTTATGAATACATGATTAGGACACACACTACGTTCACTAAAAATGGACCGAATTCCTCCATATCTGACATCATTTTCATCGAGAAACCCTTAAAACTCCATTGGTAATACTTTCCTCAACACTTATCAAACATGAACATTTTATCTGGCCCGTCGGTTTTATTGCTCTCGGCTGTCAACGGGTGGTCTACTGGGGCCCGAAGGTCCTCGCTCGCAGCGAGAAAGCAAAACGGTGGGATTATCGGTCTTTCCCGATAATCCGAGCCCAACCATTTGCGTGCGCAGCTTCATGTTGCACGTCAAAAAATTCATTTAATTACAATTAGTAATTCAGTTTGTAAGTGCAATTAAATTAGGCGTCATTAAAATCATGCACAGTTCATTAATTTTAACTAATTGACCTATTCATTTATTTTTTAGTTCATTAATGTAGTGCTCTGGTGAAGAACATCGTAATACGTAGCTAATATTCTAGGCCCAAGAATCTACGATATTGTCAATGTGCAATTGAAACGCACGCCACTTCACACTATCGTTTCTTAGCATTCATACGGCGTGATTTTCTAGCTAGAGTCGTCAGACGCGATGCTCGCCAACAATCATGTGTCTCGCTGAATTTCGTGGGCTTCGACGCTCGAAACCAGCGGGACTGTACAATGTTGCATGCTAAGCAGTGACGAATCTGAAGTTCTGCAATTTCTAATCAGATCTTTGCAAAAGTGACGTCAATCGATTCCGTACAATTTTATATATAATGTTTGTTCATAACTGCTTTCTGCATAGGACGTGTAATAAGTGTATTTCATGTTCTGTTTCGGTGCTTTGCTAGTAAAAAAATGTCTAACCTAACAAACTTCATTTTCTGGGGACATGCCCTCATCTATTTTTCCTTTTCACTTATAATTCCTTACTGCCAACGCAGAATATTGTAGCATAAGCACATTTCAAGTAAATGTACAATGCATTTTCTACGTTTGCAGTACCAGCAGACTTTCTGTTTAAAAAGTACAACGCAACAACTGAGAATTTCTTTCCACATTCAAAATAACATATGGAAATAGCAAACAGCTCCCTCTCGCGTGCACAGGCAGCCGCGTATCTATGGGTAATACCATTTCAGTGCAAGAAAAAACCTGCTGTAATACCGACCTGCCGAATCGGCCAGACCACGTGACGTGTCTACCCCCTTAAACAACGATTTTTTTATTGAAGTGCCCTCGTGAACTGGCGCCTCGGGCGGTCGCCCGTTTCGCCCGTACCTTCCACCGGCGTTGTTGACACTCCGTGATAGTCGAAGCTTTACCCGGGCAACGCCGGGTACTGTAAGGTGGCAATACATAAACTCTTTTTTCAGTTTCTAATAGTATAATATTGTGTTATCTTCCAAATTTCAACAACACTGTTTTATTTCCTGATGGCATTACAAATTAAATTAGGAGACAACATTACCGCTATAGCGTCCGGGTATTAATACCTACATTTACCTTATCATATATATGCTCGGTTGTATCGTCCGTCGTAATGGACCCCACACCTACATATAAGTGCTACCCCAACGTCCATTTATGGAAAATCGTATTAAATCCCATCGCAGCTCCGAATAATTGAAAACTTTAATAGAATGCAGCGCAATCACTCGACTGTGACTGTATGCGTGGAATTGAGTGCCAGCTTGAGTTCATCGCTGATTATAAACTTGCAGAACGGTGATACAATCTGCAGCAGCACGTTACTAATGAACGTGTGCCGTGTATAAATGCAGCGGAGTGGAGCGGCATTAGTAATCCGTAGGGGCGCTCGTCGGAAAGGACAGCTTATATTTTTCCCGACGGCGGGGAAGCCGATTGGAGCGTGGGCGTCGTCAAAGTGACTCGAGCATGAAGAAGAGAAGTCGGAGCGTCGGTACGGAGGTGTACGGAGCTGTTAAAGACGCCCTGGTGACCGCGGGAGCGGAACACCAAAAGCTTCCTGAAACGCTTCAACGCCAACGGCCGCTCCGTTCCCACGAGCCGCATGATCCGTGCCTCCCGCTACATGCGTCAACAGACTCTTGTTGAAGGCGAACAGAGATACAGACCGGGGACAAAGAAAGCCGATGCACTTATCACGGATCAAATAGGGGGCGATAGAAAAAGGGAGGAGGGGGGGAGCGAAGACGGTTGTCTAACCATCACCGTCTCGACTGAAAGTCCCTCATGAGCACTCCATTCGAATACCTGCTCGTCCCTGTCACTTATTTATGGTTGCTTTGAAGCGTGGCGGACACGTGGATCATAGATTTCTCTTCGATTAGCTCCTTCGCGGTTGGAGCCGTTTAACGAGATCATGTTAATGAACTGATAGACTGGTTTAAATGAGATCGGTAACCGGAGGGAAAGAGGGAGAGCGAAATTAACAAGAATAATTGGGACGTTATCATTACTAGTGGAGTTAAACTTACTTTGTTCGTTTATTTTTCATTGGTTTTCTTTTATTAACAGAAGTAAATAATAAGTTATTTATGCTGTTTTATTAATGACGAGTAAATCACGAACAATTTTCTTTCTTACGTTAGCAATAATTATGTATTTATAATTTTGTTTTCTTATGGCGACTGATTTGCGGTTCATCATTGTAGTGATAGCTTTAAATACTTCCAGTACTAAGATTAAAAAATTTGAATATACAGGGTGTCCCACCTAAGACTGGACAGCCGGTTTTCTCCTAAAGTATTGCCGATAAAAATATAAAAAAAATAGGGAATTGCATGATTCGAGGGGGCCAATTAAAACGAATTTTTTTATCGATTATTATTTTAAAAGATACGATGGTCAAGTTCGGTTTTTCAAATGGAACTATTTTTTTTGAACACCTGAGTTGATAGTGCGTTCCAAGACAAATTCAATAAGCTTTAATGTATACACTTTATCCTCATAAAAAACTTCAAGGAAGTAAAAAAATTACGCCAAGTACATGAAATAAATAAAAACCACAAAAAGTAGAAGATAATAATAATTACAAAGTAAAAAAAGATGTGAAATCAAAGCGAGCTGCAAGTACATAAAGGCGACACTGTGTAACACAACAAAAGACAAAAAAAAATGTCCGCGGCCTGGAAGTCAAATACTTGGCGTGGTCAGGCAAGGTATTCTGAGATCATCAATACCCATACCTTCCCCCTCGCAGGCTTTCAGATAATTTGTCCATTTAAAACTCAGACAATATGAGTACATTTTCATTATATTGCGTTTTAAAATAATGAGGAAGGTGACTGCAACTTTTTCACACCCGTGACGCCACCAGCGCACGTGCCACTTGTCATCGGTGTGTTATAAAACATTAATATGTAACTACCAACTTCATACATTCCACAAATGAAAAATTTGCGCGCAAACCATTCACACATGCGCACTCATGGAAAACCGCAGTACATGCGCTAGTGGCGCCTTCTGCGCCGAGCTTTGCGTCATCTTCCCCATTGTAAGATCATTCATCTTCACCCATACCTTTCCTCTCACAAGCTTTCACATAATTTGTCCATTTAAAACTCTGACAATATGAATACACTTTCATTATTTTGCGTTTTTAAATAATTCTTATTCAACGACACCTTGACCTTGCCTGGCCACGCCAAATATTTGACTTCCAGGCCGCGGACATTTTTTTTTGTCTTTTGTTGTGTTACACAGTGTCGCCTTTATGTACTTGCAGCTCGCTTTGATTTCACATATTTTTTTACTTTGTAATTATTATTATCTTCTACTTTTTGTGGTTTTTATTTATTTCATGTACTTGGCGTAATTTTTTTACTTCCTTGAAGTTTTTTATGAGGATCTCACTTCTTTTTACAAAGATAATTTGCATAGGGAATGACCCCAGATAATTTTTAAAATATTATATGATTATCTTCTATTTTTTGTGATTTATTTGATTACAATTACAGCATAATTACTAAATCAATTACACGTATTACAAATTAAATTACTTTTAGCAGTTTTACTAGTTTGAGTATACTAGTTCCAGTAATCATGGCAATTGATGACATACCCTGGCGTAGGTCACAGCATCATTTTACGCTTCGTTTATCTACATATACATAAAATCCACAGTTTAGTTACAAATAAAAAACAGTTTGATGATATACAAACATGTCGCAATTCAAATTTCGGCAACTTACCTTGTGTTTGAGACTGCATTTTCGTTGCAATTACAACTTACCTTATTTAACACTCGCCAGGTTTATAACCTGACTGTAAGCTGTCAAAATTTGGAGTAGATTGCATAGTGAAGGTAACGTAATAGCGTTTGACGAACGAAACATGTGTTAGTTTCTGTTGGCTGAAGGTGTGCGTGTAACGCGTATGACGAACGAAACATGTATTAGTTTCTGTTGGCTGAAGGTGTGCGTGTAACGCGTATATACGTATTATGTTTGACGAAATTTGGTTGGAGAAGAAGAATCAGAATCAGAAGAAAAAATTACCGTTTCCGACTGATACATGAGACGATATTATGATATCTCTGTCATGCGTGGACAGATTTTATTGAAATTTGATCTTATTCGAAAGCTTATATGCGGTTTACATAAGAAAAATGCCTTTAAATTTAGAAAATATTGCATGCGTGATGAGATATTAATGAAATAAGTTTCAGGTTAGGTTGGAATAGCTGTGCTTCGAGTAAAGATACACGGCAGCGACAGGCATATACAAGGTGTCTTTTCTTTCATGTACTTGGCGTCGAGACGCTACCGCGTCTCTAGATTTTCAATGGTTTTTAAGATATTGCGCTTGCAAATTTACTGATTTTCACTGGAAGAAAACTGTCTGGTATAGCACGGACCGGGGACGGTCTTACTGGCTCCACGGGTGGCACTGCCTGTTGAAATAGATACCTACCTGCCAAAGGTCTACGCCAGGCCCAAAGGCTGGACAATTCTTTTCCGTCAGAAATGCTAATTAGGTAGGTACATCTGCGGTATCGAGAAGCGCACCATTACATTTATTTCGCACTTGCTTCTACGCTCGGATGGCCGGTTCTTTTGGGAGGGATGCAAGTTCGATTGGTTAGGTTAGGAGGAGTGAAAGTTGCTAGACTAAATTTCAATCATAGGGAGCAGATTGTATCAGAACCATTCGGATTTGCATTCCTCACAAACGGCTGCTCTCTTGAAGAGGCCCTCTTCACAGCAATGCCCACCTTCTCTCGCACGGAATACGTTAACGCTTGCTTTTGTTCTGATATTGAAGCTCGTGTTTATACTCGAGAGGACCACGCGTCGACAGCGGGCTACCCCTTTTCTTCCTGTGTCTCTCCACGAGCCGTGTTGACGGTGGATTGTAGGAGCGTAGATATCTAGATGCCAGTTATTGAATTCAGGAGACGATAGAAACATTTTATTACAAAACACACATGTACTATAATTAAAGTAAATCGTATTCCTCTCGGGCAGGAGTACTGATAATGATCGAACTTGCGCCCCACTTCGCGCAGACCAATTACACGGAGGGTAGTCGGGTCACACATTGCCCAAATGATACAGGGTAATTCTGGAGCAACGCCCGTCAAGGAGATGCGCTGGTACCCCGTGGCGAGGACAGACCTTCGCATTGCCTCACCCGATTTTTATGGTTTTTTTTCCGGAAAAAGGTACGAATCCTGGGCCGAACGTAGCGAATTGAAGTCGAACCTCCGCAGTCGAGGGTGAAATATCCATTACAGTGTATTAAGAGATCCTTTTCTTCATCGTATCGAAAGGGAAGTGACGCCAATGGATTCCTTATGTTTTTCTGACGAAAATCATACCAAATGTCATACAAATCGGACTACTTTGACACAAGCTATTTGTATTCCCTATGTAAAAGTTGTCCGATTTACACGACATTTGTAATGATTTTCATCGGAAAACCCCAAGGAATCCATCGGCGACACTTCCATATCCATACGATAGGGAATAACGAATTGTTTTATTTCTTAAAAAGGTAGGTACAGGCTGATTCTGGTGCTGCGCCCGTCACCCCGTGGCGAGGACAACACCCCGCAGTGCCCATCGAATTTTATGGCTTTTTTCGGAAAAAGGTACGAATCCTGGGCCGAACGTAGCGAATTGAGGTCGGCCCTCCGCAGTCGAGGGTGAATGATCCATTACAGCGTATTAAGAAACTCTTTTCTTCATCGTATCGAAGGGGAAGTGACGCCAATGGATTCCGGGCGTTCTCCCGATTAATATCATGCCAAACATCATGAAAATCGGACTATTTTTACATAAGGAATACAAATAGCTTGTGTCAAAGTAGTCCGATTTGCATGATGTTTGGTATGATTCTAATTGACGGAACGCCAGGAATCCATTGACGTCGCTTTCGCACAGATCTGATGAGAAATGCGGAATTCGAAGATTTCTCACTTCTTAATAGGTACTCCAACCCCTTCGAGGGTCGAAAGTCATAACTTCGGAGAGACACCACGGGGGGTTGACCTCGTCACGGGGTATCAGGCTGCATCTCCTTGACGGGCGTTGCTCCAGAATTACCCTGTATCTGTTTAGGAAATAAAATAATACTTTATTCTTTATCGTATGGATATGGAAGTGTCGCGGATGGATTCCTTGGGGATTTCCCATGAAAATCATGGCAAATGTCGTGTAAATCGGACAACTTTTACATAGGGAATACAAATAGCTTGTGTCAAAGTAGTCCGATTTGCATGACATTTGGTATGATTTTCATCAGAAAAACATATGGAATCCATTGGCACCACTTCCCTTTCGATACGACGAAGAAAAGAATTTCTTAATACGCTCAAATGGATATTTCACCCTCGACTGCGTGGGGTCGACCTCAATTCACTACGTCCGGCCCAGGATTCGTACCTTTTCCCGGAATAATTGCAGAGGATGCGGAGAAAATTATTTCGAAACGAAAAAAAGAAGACTGGCTAAGATGTAAGTTATGTGGTTATTGGGCCCATGAAAATTGCACACCATTTGACACTATTTGATACTAATATGCGGATTAGAAGACTCACAACAAAAGCCCAAAGACGTTTTGAGCGGGCAAAAACGAAAGTGGACGGAAACTAGAAAGAATCTGTAGAATAACCAGGTAAGGTCCACAAACTGTTAGCCTGGAAGGTACATATGATCATCTTTCCCGGAAATTAAGGGAGAGATGGGCTATGACACTTTTTTCATTTGTAAAATTTGTATATTAAATAATAATTTATCGTTTATTGAAATTAACGGATATATATATACAGAGGATTGAAGTTTTGTTCTACATCATTTTCGTTGCTTTACTTCAAATAGGTTGGCTGTAGGAGGCTCCAAACGAAACTATGACCATCTCTCCCGGA
Organism: Andrena bucephala; assembly: GCA_947577245.1. Taxonomy (NCBI): domain Eukaryota; kingdom Metazoa; phylum Arthropoda; class Insecta; order Hymenoptera; family Andrenidae; genus Andrena; species Andrena bucephala. Next base: position 66,341,894 of record OX387717.1, read on the forward strand.
TTTACCCTACCTGCGAAATGAAAAAGGTAGACAATACAAAACATTAAATAAAAACAAATTGAAAAATATACTTTTATTGTATTTCGCCCGTTAACAATCTATGATTAATGATGAAAACTTTAAACGGAAATATTTCGAAAGTGTAAACAAATGACTTATGCCGTTTTGCCTTGAAACTACAAATATAAAGGTACATTACCTACAAGACTTCGTTATCAAGTATTAATAAACTTTTTGATGTGAATTTAGTGCAGAGGGCAGTGATTTGTTGACATTATACATTTTAAATATTTACGCTGTCTTTATTCAAAAGAATGTATCTTTATATTATAAATGTGAGTGAAGGGAAGATGCAAGATTTGAGGAAACGAATTGTATGAAAAGGGGAAAGATATTATTTCTAAGGTGATTTCAGGTCACCAACGTAGGGGAGAGTAGCCTATATTGGACCGGCTCCTTAATTGGACCATTCGTGTATCTCGATAAACAAATATATTTGCAGTGGTTCTTTCGGCTACACTGATTTAGGAAGTCGAGATGAAACATGCGAGAGCAGCGAGACGGTTATTCATTTGTTTGTCGTTCAGCGTCGTCGAAATAGAGAAATACGTGGTACGCGATCATTATTTTTCGTGCTATTTCAAGTGGATTTCTTTCTACATCTTGTAAGTGCCATAATTTTAAATGATACTAGTCTAAAGTGTGCTCTCTTAGCTACAAATTCATGTCCTTAATTTCCCATATTCGTATAAGTATAACAATAAAAACATATCTTTTTGATATAACCTGCAAGTTGCCTAATATTGGACCACCACTAGTTGCTTAAATTGGACCGGTCCATTCTAGGATACCATCTACGTTATGGTAGCGAATAGTTAAAAGCATACTAAGAAGGTTTTTTTAAAGTTTTTTTTCCTTTTTTAGAGATTTAAAATGACGACAAAGCGAAAGTACGGGAAATGGAATGAAGACGAACTACAAAAGGCCATTATAGCATACGAAAACGGTGACTATGGTTTAAATGAGTGTAGTAGGGTGTATGGAGTGCCAAAAGCCACACTGGAGCGACATTCCGCGAAGAAAAACTCATATGCGAATGGTATAAAGGCTCTGGGGAAGCCACCCACGTTCTCTTTAAATCTGGAGAAGATTTTATCGGACCACATTCTAACATTAGAAGAATGCTTTTTTGGATTAACAATTAAAGATGTACGAAAACTCGCATTTGATCTAGCGGAAAAATATAACCTTCCCCATGCATTCAATACGGAGACAAAGATGGCAGGGAAAAAATGGTTTTACGCATTTATACGGCGAAATCCTCGACTATCTATTCGCCAACCAGAGGCTACTTCACTTGCAAGAGTAAAAGGATTCAATAAAGAGAATGTGCAACACTTTTTTGATTTATTAGAAAGCAGTATTACAAAATTTAACCTTATACCAGACAGGATTTTTAACGTAGATGAATCTGGGTTTTCCACTGTGCAGAAACGGACACAAAAAATAGTGGCAAAAAAAGGGAAGCATCAAGTAGGCGTTGTTGCAAGTGGCGAACGAGGGGTAAACACCACAATGGTCTGTGCAGTAAGTGCTGCAGGTGTTTACATACCACCAATGATAATTTTTAAGGCAAAAAAGTGGAACGACGCATATGAGATTGGTGCTCCTACAGGAAGCATTATTAAAATATCAGATACAGGTTACATTAATACTGAACTGTTTGTAACATGGCTGAAACATTTTAAGAATTACACAAATTGCAATAAAAATAAAAAAATTCTTCTGTTGTTGGATGGGCACACCACGCATAGTAAACACCTAGAAGCTCTGACTTTTGGAGCAGAAAACGGTATTGAATTGCTACAGTTACCCGGACATACAACCCACCGTTTGCAGCCTCTAGACGTCGCGTTTTTCGGTCCATTACAAACGTATTTCATTCAAGCACAAGAAAAGTACCTGAACACGCATAAAGGCCATCAGATTAGGCAAATTAACATTCCATCTCTCTTAACTGAAGCGTACGGAAAAGCAGCTACTATTGCTAATGCTGAGAGTGCTTTCCGTGCTACAGGAATTTGGCCATTTAATCGACATATTTTTCAAGAACACTACTTTGCTCCTGCTACTGCACTACTTTCGACTGACACTCCCCAGCCATCTTCTTCTGTAACTGAAACTCAAGGAGCATCCATATCTTTGGAAACAGAATCTGACTCAGAAAACAGTGATGACAGCAAAGATGAAAATTTTAAAACATCTGCTAAGTGTTTCAAGAAGACTTTACAACAGATTTCCCCGTTACCAAAACTAACATCTGATCCGCAGCCGACGCTGTCACGAAGAAGCCAGCGGGGAGCACAAAAGGCAGCTCTATTAACTGCTGACTCCTACAAACTGACTCTTCAAGACTCTCAACAGAAACGAATGAAGAAAACGCAACGATTACCCCACTCCATAGACAAAAAGATTAATATTAAAGATAAAAGCTGGTATTGCTTCCTATGTAGCAAAAACAGTGAAGAAGACATGATACGATGTCTTCAATGTCGCACCTGGGTTCATACTCGTTGTGCAAATGTGAAACCCGCGAAAACAGCGTACCATTGCACTAAGTGCACCGTAAGATACTTGTTTTTTCCTGTTTCTATTTTTATTCAATGCCCTGACCAGTGTTTTTTAGATTGTATATATGAATTCATTGGTTTTTAGGAGCGGTCCAACGTAGGAAACCGGTGGTCCAACTTACGCAACCGGTTGCCTGAAATGGACCGAAGTCATTAGTTTAGTTTTTTTGACATATTATTTTAATCAATTATTTTATTAATACGCTAAATACATGGTAAAATCTACATGAAATGTAGATCATTTTCCCGTTTCGGTTTGCTTCCTGCAATGTGTTATGCCCGTGTAGGAGAGAAAAATAAAAATGTGGTCCAAAATAGGCAACCTTCCCCTATTTTTCGTACATATACCTACCTATCATACTTTTTGTATCATATGCTATTATAGGCAGTGTCGAGATGAATTCAATGAGCTTGTGTGCATAAAATAAGTGTTGAGTCATTTCTTGAATCGTGCCTAAGGTTACAGCACACTATATTCGGTTTACGCACTAGATATATCTGTTTTTTATTGCCGTTTCTATTATTTCTCAATGTACGAAGTAGCTGATATTGATTTATTATTACTATTACTCTTATTACTAGCACTATTATTACTTAATTCTATTATTAGTTAGTACTATTGTATACGTTTTATGTTCTACCATATTAACAGTATTAGGCTGTAATATTATTGCAGGTAAATAAACTGAGAAGCAATTTCCTATTATTATTTTAATAATAATACAAAATTGTTTCTCATCTATTGCCATTATTTCAAATAACGAATGGTATTATCCGATATAATGTTACTCTATTTCAATGCAGAATTAAGCAGAAGTACAATTGCTTTTTGTCCTTTCGATTCTTGAAAGAGACTTGTCATTCCTACTCTCGATTCTATCATTACAGTTCTGAGCATCGATAGACTCATTCAGATCAGTGCCTTAAAAGTGTACTGTATACGATGTAATTAAACGCTTGAGAGGTTACACATTTTACAAATAATATATTGTTTACACTGTCCACTCTTCTATAACTTACAATAATAGTTTTTTTTACAAAATAAGGCGTATGCATATTTTGTTTTTTTCATTATGTACTAAATACCTAATATTCATAAATACAATATAGTACCATAATAATTTTTCAAGTTTGGAACATCTACTTCCCGCAACAAGTAACTGTGTCATGTAAATTAACAATTATTTTAACTGTAATTTATAAATTGATCGTTAAAACTGTAAGATTCTGTCGACAGTATAGGATACATAATGGCAGATTAATAATAAATCACAGCAGGTCCTATATCTACCTATAAATCTCTAATTAAACTACTGTTTGTGTGCCTTGCATAAGACTGAATTGCAGGAACGAACATAAGGATTTATAAAAGTACTTAAAAAGGATTTTGAAAAAAAAATTAGCAATGCAATTAATTGCAGGGAAATCAGCAAAGAGAAATTAGGTCATGGCGAGTGGAGAGAGGAGGAGGGTGAAAGTACTTGAAAATTGAAGATGATATGGGATTATGAATGAGTTCTTTTGCCTTAATGTGTTTTACGTTCGGTTTATACAGTGGCATGCAAAAGTATTCGGCCACCCTTTAAAATCGCATAACTTTTTACAAATTAATACAAACGAATTGAGTTTTTTTGAGAAGCTAGAGGGATTAGCTTGCTAAATGATGTGATCCGGGAATTTCGCGATTGTCGACCTTATTCTGCGATCTTTAAGCGTTCATAGCTCAGAGATTTTTTGAATTTCCATTACAGGCTCACAAAAAAAGTTTAAAAAACGACCTTTACTATTTTTTTTTTTTGTTATTCCGACCAAGTGCATTTTTTCAAACTGACGAATCACATCATTTAGCAAACTAATCCCTCTAGCTTCTCAAAAAAACTCAAGTCGTTTGGATTAATTTGAAAAAAGTTATGCGATTTTAAAGGGTTGTCGAATACTTTTGCACGCCACTGTATTTGCCGGCCAGAGATTGGAACTAATTTTCTGCAGAAAGAACAAACCGACATTATGTAATTATTCAGATCAATGTACACTTTTCTATTTTCTGTTAAATAGTTTAGTCAATCGCCAGCATTGAATTGTTTTTTTGAGATTTCTCCTATTTCGCAACAGACGATAAAGTTCACTGATATTAATAATTGAATGGTACAAAAACATACTTTTACGGGAGTTATACGATGATTTACGTTTTGTACAATTTTGGGGTCCGAAAACAAAAATTTACGAATAAATTGATAATTTAGGGATTAATAACCGTTAGGGATAGATTTTAGACAAAAAATGTATCATTTATCAACGGCCTATTGAAATCAGAAAGAATAGAATATTTTGAATTTCTTATTTGCAAGATACTATTTCCAGCTTTTATACTTATAATATTCCCATGTTTATTCACACTTTACAACTTTCAGAATGCTCTTCCTGTTATATGTATAAGGGAAAGACAAGCTTTTTATATAAATCTATTTATTTTTCAATAATGGTTTAGAATAGCGTTACCAAATGTTTTTTATGATAGCACGGTGTGTATTTAAAACCTCATAAAAAACTTCAAGGAAGTAAAAAAATTACGCCAAGTACATGAAATAAATAAAAACCACAAAAAGTAGAAGATAATAATAATTACAAAGTAAAAAAAGATGTGAAATCAAAGCGAGCTGCAAGTACATAAAGGCGACACTGTGTAACACAACAAAAGACAAAAAAAAAATGTCCGCGGCCTGGAAGTCAAATACTTGGCGTGGCCAGGCAAGGTATTCTGAGATCATCAATACCCATACCTTCCCCCTCGCAGGCTTTCAGATAATTTGTCCATTTAAAACTCAGACAATATGAGTACATTTTCATTATATTGCGTTTTAAAATAATGAGGAAGGTGACTGCAACTTTTTCACACCCGTGACGCCACCAGCGCACGTGCCACTTGTCATCGGTGTGTTATAAAACATTAATATGTAACTACCAACTTCATACATTCCACAAATGAAAAATTTGCGCGCAAACCATTCACACATGCGCACTCATGGAAAACCGCAGTACATGCGCTAGTGGCGCCTTCTGCGCCGAGCTTTGCGTCATCTTCCCCATTGTAAGATCATTCATCTTCACCCATACCTTTCCTCTCACAAGCTTTCACATAATTTGTCCATTTAAAACTCTGACAATATGAATACACTTTCATTATTTTGCGTTTTTAAATAATTCTTATTCAACGACACCTTGACCTTGCCTGGCCACGCCAAGTATTTGACTTCCAGGCCGCGGACATTTTTTTTTTGTCTTTTGTTGTGTTACACAGTGTCGCCTTTATGTACTTGCAGCTCGCTTTGATTTCACATCTTTTTTTACTTTGTAATTATTATTATCTTCTACTTTTTGTGGTTTTTATTTATTTCATGTACTTGGCGTAATTTTTTTACTTCCTTGAAGTTTTTTATGAGGATCTCACTTCTTTTTACAAAGATAATTTGCATAGGGAATGACCCCAGATAATTTTTAAAATATTATATGATTATCTTCTATTTTTTGTGATTTATTTTATTACAATTACAGCATAATTACTAAATCAATTACACGTATTACAAATTAAACTACTTTTAGCAGTTTTACTAGTTTGAGTATACTAGTTCCAGTAATCATGGCAATTGATGACATACCCTGGCGTAGGTCACAGCATCATTTTACGCTTCGTTTATCTACATATACATAAAATCCACAGTTTAGTTACAAATAAAAAACAGTTTGATGATATACAAACATGTCGCAATTCAAATTTCGGCAACTTACCTTGTGTTTGAGACTGCATTTTCGTTGCAATTACAACTTACCTTATTTAACACTCGCCAGGTTTATAACCTGACTGTAAGCTGTCAAAATTTGGAGTAGATTGCATAGTGAAGGTAACGTAATAGCGTTTGACGAACGAAACATGTGTTAGTTTCTGTTGGCTGAAGGTGTGCGTGTAACGCGTATGACGAACGAAACATGTATTAGTTTCTGTTGGCTGAAGGTGTGCGTGTAACGCGTATATACGTATTATGTTTGACGAAATTTGGTTGGAGAAGAAGAATCAGAATCAGAAGAAAAAATTACCGTTTCCGACTGATACATGAGACGATATTATGATATCTCTGTCATGCGTGGACAGATTTTATTGAAATTTGGTCTTATTCGAAAGCTTATATGCGGTTTACATAAGAAAAATGCCTTTAAATTTAGAAAATATTGCATGCGTGATGAGATATTAATGAAATAAGTTTCAGGTTAGGTTGGAATAGCTGTGCTTCGAGTAAAGATACACGGCAGCGACAGGCATATACAAGGTGTCTTTTCTTTCATGTACTTGGCGTCGAGACGCTACCGCGTCTCTAGATGAAGATCATATTTAATGAACTCACACATTTCAAATTGCTTTTATACTCTCCTGACAGAGGTAATTAATATGGTAATAACCACTAATGTGAAAAGATGATTTTGGAGCAAAACACAGTTCATACGAACTTTAAAACCAAAATTAAATATAATTATTTTACTCTAAATAAAAATTGGAAGTGGTTTCGTGTCGTGAGATGTTAATATGGCTGTTTATACAAATCTTCTCGAGTCATGTCATTAGTGACCACCGTGAATTCCGTTACAAAAATATGTTCATGATGTTCGTGCTGTGTTAAAAAACGTGATAATTATTATTCCCGTGTTTTTAATTTTCGTGCTACGCATTCAGTTGGTAATTTTTAAGGGTTATACATAGACAAAACTGATTGATTATGTTATACAGATTAATTTCTGTCGAAAGAGGACAATGGCTCTTCAGAGTGAAACAAATGCGGCGTTTTTGGCTAAAAATGTGGTTGATTTTACTCGTCAATGATGTGGCTGCAAAGTCGTATTTTTAACAGCATGTTGTCCCGCGATTTCGAAAATTATGCATTAGAATTATTTTATACGTGCAAATTCAATCTTACATATTGTTCTGATAAAGCGCAAATATTCTGGTCTATGGTTATTTGTCAAATATTTAGATACACGTTGTAAGAAATGTTTGAATCGGTGGACTTTTCTATAAAAAATGTACCGCAACATTAATTTTGTTTTTTACACGATTATATTTTAGACCTCCAATGTTGTGTTTCTGATACAATTAGATTCGCTACCTCCTGTTATTACGGATAAGATAGACTTTTAATATAGGAGAACGTAGGTAAATATACATGGTGTTCCATAATATGTGTACGTACTTATTGTAGTAGGTACTCACTTCAGAGATGACTCAGAAGGGAACTTTATTAACCCAAAAATTCCAAATGCTTTTTTAAACTTTGCAGCTTGTTAGGGAACCTCAAAGTAACTATCCGGCAATTTGTTTTCTGCTAGTTTTTGGTTCTACATGGTGAAAACACTCCTTAAAGATTAATGTTTACTTTCCTATTTTCCTGTATATCTTGAGAACTATAATAAGTGGAAAACAATTGTTGGTGAAAATTTAATGGTCCTTTCGCTTTGTAAAATTGTGCAAAGAAAGTTGTTTACTTGTTTGTGGTGGGGAACGTTTCTTTATTTAAACTTCTAGTTTTAAACAATTTCATTACACAGTTTTATAAAGCATAAAAAACCATCAAATTTCTATTGAAATAATTTCTTTATATCTACTATATACTTTTCAAGATATACAGAAAAATGGGACAGTGCACATTAACATTTAAGTGGTGTTTTCACTCTGAAGGACCAAAAAGTAGCAGAAAATAAAATTTGTCTGATACTTCTATTTATTGGGAATTAGGCCATGGAAACTCAAGATACATTAATAGTTTTTAATCTTGATTTTATTCAGGACACTTGGAAGGAACGTCTTTATAGAACGAAACGATTCGGCAGAATGAATTCTTCAGGAGAAATCCGGCAAGCACGCGGACTCTATCGGTTGGTCATGCTATCGCTATAAACATCCTGATATAAACATTACAGCCCTGTACTCTCATGCATTCCAGAGCAGTAATATAAAAGATAATTTTTGCATAAATAAAATTTCATTAGTTAAACAAAACCAACACTATTGAGGTCCCCTATGAGCCTGCGAAGTTTAAAAAAAAAACGGAACTTTCATGTTACCGAAGTTCCCCTGCCTGTACTTTAAAATAATAAAAAAAGGCGTATTGTACCAGCCACCGTTACAATTTCGACGTTTCAATTTACTTCATAAGCAAATCGGAAAGCACATGGGATTTAGTATTTATAAGTTCAAAGTCGATCCAGTTGCTTTTAATAATTTACGACACTGTCTTATGTTTACGTTTTTAAGTCATCATTTACTACGATAGGTACGCGTAATTCCTCGAATTTCATAGATTTCCTTCGAGGCTGTGTTGTAACGCGAGTATAAACGGTGAAGGTGCGGTCCCACGGCGCGGCTGGGCTCGCCGTTTCGCGCCGTTTCAGCCGAGCCAGATGACCTTTCCTTTGACTCGTGCCACATTTACCAACAACGGTCGGGAAGCCCAAGCCGAGACGCGCGAGCCCGATCTCATTATTTCGCGCCGTGGGATCGCACCTTTATAATGGATACATCTGTTTATTTTTTCGGCACAACCTAACGGATGTACGGTAGTCGAGGGTGGTGACAGCAAGCGTGGCGGTCGCGTGGATAACAAGTGGGACGAATCCCGAATCCATCTGCTGGCTCGTGAACCGAATTTCTGATCCCTGCCCCAGCAGATTCCCACGATTCCGTAACGAGGCACTCTGCTCCAAGGCGTGATCTGGGTGTTCACAGTCGCGTGGCCCTCTCATTTCTGGAAAATCCAGGTGTTCGAATTCGGCTACAAGCTGTTCCCTTCCCACGATTTTCCCATGGAAGGGAATCGCAACGGTTCCATTATGTTCTGGATTCATTGTCGGGTTGCGGTCGTATTCCTCGTTTCTTTGAAGATTCATCTTTGTCTTCGATATTTAAGGACACGAGACTCGCATTACTGTTGGAACCCGGGCGTGAAATAGATTCCGACTGTACTTTGACAATAATATAATACACTTAATTCTGTTTTACTCGGATTTCTTTTACACGCTTTTGATTTACCACGGTCTATAAAAAAATGAAATTCTCTTTTTGCACGATTTATTTTAATCTAACGTACTCCGATAAATTTGCCTTTTTAAAAATCTTTCACTTAATTTTAATTCTAAGAAGTAGTACTACTCATTTTTCTAGGAAATGGCTCTCAAGTAAAAAAATCTTAGTATTTGCATTTGAGACTGCCACAGACTCTCAAGTAAATGATTTGTCTGTTCAGTTATGATTTATTTGAACATGTGTAGGAATAAATAATTAGTCTCCCATTTAGACTTCATCTCGTAAGCATCGCAGTCTCAAAAAAAATTGATTTCGTTTGACGATTTGTTTGTACTGTTGAATATTATTACTGTGTGGATATAATGCTCTATATTTTTCATATGCACGGTACATTTTTTACACGGGCTTTCGGGAACGTATCTATTGTGTGAAAACAGAATTAAGTGTATTGATTCGACAGCTTTTAAGCTTTAAAGGGTAAACTAAATTTGATGTACAAAGAAGTCAACATTATGTAGTTTTTCGACAAGAGTATTTAATGAGAATTTTGAGTACTGTGTACTGAGTACCTACTGAATGCTGAGAACTTACTTAATATTTGTTCGTCAATTAAGTACACGTGTATATAAAATTAAACATAATATTTTAGTAGGAAATTGGTGGAATACTGATCGCTTACAGCTAATGGAAATAAATGTATGTATTTATGTAACAATTTTATTGAAAGTGTTAATCATCTATTCGAATTCATAGTTGGATACTTACGCTATAGCCATTTTGATGAAACCATAACGTACTTTACTGTATAAAATATAATGGATCAAGTATAGAGAGTAATTGAATACTTGGCAGCAAGAAGGGGGCAGCCCCAAATGTATACTTTTAGGAAACTAACAAAAGCAGTGTTACTAAAATATTTTTAGACCTATGGTATGTTCGAAGTATTTTACCCACTTAAAATCTCTATGGTAAAGTGAATTTTCACCAAAATATGTGTTTTAAGTTTTACTTCACAAGAACTTTTTAGTTTTCCATTTTGAGCGTAGTTTTGTTTTCTTATAAATAGTTGGTCTGACCACAGTATTGACCATATTGACCATTTGTAGCACATGTTTAAAGTCGAAATGATTTTTTTCGACCAATGAATGTCTTTAACATTGTTTGGATAAACAATTAAATTTCATATTCTTCATATCAGGGTAATCAACACACACTCAATTTCTTACACAAGTATTTTAAAGTGAAGTAAATTATAATTTTACAAATAATAACGGTAATCAATTTCCTATTTTTTCCATGAAGAATTATCTTTAAGGGTACATACACACTGACACAACTTAAATAGAAGATAATCGAGTAGTGAATCAAGCTTCATTTCTATTGAACGTGTAAAGATTGTTCAAGTAACAAATCTTCATTACCAATTTGGACGGCGTTTAAAAGAGAGGTAAATACATACATTTCGTTGCAACTGAAACGAGTTACAGTGTCTTGAAGAGTCCCCTTGCGTAAAGTGGGACTTCCGGATGTCAGCGAGAAGTTTACGCCCGTCGGAGGGTTGCCTACTTTGAATCCAAATACAATTTCCCGAAATAAATTCACCGTTGCAATTGGCACTCTCGTGCATTAATAAACGTTCATGCACGTCGGATTCTTTGCAAAATTGACGGGTTTGTGTCTCTGAAGAAAGTAATAGCCCGAGGATGTTAATTTCTCTTCCTACTTATTCGATCATACCGATGTCCCGGAGCCGTTGATCAGACGGCGTAAAAAAAAGGGAGGAAAAAGAACAGGAGATACAAGTAGCGACGAAAGGTGGGGGAACAGAGTCAAATCTGGCCGTTACAACTGGAGGAGCGTGGGAAGGCAAAAGTCGCGAATCCTTGTAAGGAACCGTTGTACTTCCTGAAGGAGGTCCTGCACCTGACGTCCTCCTCGCCCGTGAGAAAGATTCCGACTCGGTGCACCGATGCCTCTCCCTTCCTCCCTAACGTTCTGGTCTAACGGCCACGCGAGCAGCACGCTTTCAGCACGTTTCGTCGACGTGGGAAGGATCTCGCGTCTCGGCCATCCGACCTTCTCCCTATTTCTTTTTTCTCGTCTCTATATCTCCGGCACAGTTTTGGTTTTTTTCTCCTGTCGAATCCCAACCGAATCGAGGAGGCGTGGGGGGGGGGGGGGCGTTGCCGTTGACCGCTTGAGAAACATTATCGTCTACTTTTCGGGCGAGGATGGTATTCAGTCACTTTTGTCAAATTGAATAGCCTCGACTGAAAGTAATGTGGGCATGCCTTAACGGCGCAGCTAGGAATGTAGCGGCTCTTTCTTTCTTACTTCTTTTTTAGAATGTATGTGGAGGACTGCGTGTATTTAAGAAAATTTCAGATCTGGGGCTCCGAATTATCCCCTTACTCAACTTCTCAAATCATTATCGTAATGCTGCTGAAGATGTCATAGGGATGTTGGGTTTCGTAATAATCTATATACATACGTATATAAAATCGTTGTGTCACTGATTCATGTGTAACAAGAAATTCGGAAGATATATTCCCTTTGCGACGTAGGTGCTAGATAAGAAGGGATTTTCTGATATTTCAATCCGAAGGGGGTAAAAAGGGGTGAAATAAGTTTTGTCGGACTCCTTATTATCTTTTAGGCCCGATTAGATATCAACTTGGTTTTTACTTACAAAGGTTACCCACAGAAATGTCTCAGTAGTTTGCCCTAATCAACCCTTAAGAGAGCGAAAAGAGGTGAAATGTGTTCTCATGGGGTCCTTCATATTTCTTCGACCCGAAGCGAAGCGCGGGGGTATTTTGCGGGTACGTAATACAGTTGATTTCAGGAATCTATGTGCTCTTAAGCTCCTCTATTTTACACATGCCAGATTGCGATTGGAATATACGCCTAGGGTAGGGTAGGGTGTGGCTAAAAGTCCGGCGGGTAAAAAGTCCCGAATTCAAAATCCCTATTCCTAAACAATGTATTGAGTTTCGCAGTATACTAAGTAAAAGGCATAAAGAAACGGAGGTGACCACAGAGTCGCCAGTCGCTCCTGGACGTTCGTGCAAATTACACGACGCCTTCGTTATTTTATGTATCAAAAACTAAAAGAAATACGTCGTCTTTGTTATTTTATACGAAGTAAACCACAGTTTAAAAGCGTATCAGCCGAGTACGTTGAGATTGTATGTTCCTTTAGTAATGTGTGCATGATATTGTTTATGACTGAATGATAATATTTTCCAATGTATATATCGCAGAAACTATAGAGAGGTACCATTGGGGCAAAAAGTCCCACAGACTGAAAATATATATTTTATTATTTGTTTTCATAATAAGATGGCCAAACTATAAAGAAATGATGCCAAAGTTTTTAAATAGTGTTTTTGTTTTAGTTGAGCGATTTTTTTTTTAGTTTTTAGTTCAAAGTGAGCCTCTGGCTTATATTTTTATTTTTTGGTAAAGAAGTCATGCTTTCCTTTCAATATTGTATACCAAAAAGATTTGGTTTAATAAATATTTGTTGATTTGAAAAGAGTTTTGTTACTTATTTAGTTTAATATTACACGAAAAGACATTAGGGACTTTCTACCGTATGCAATGGAGTTTTTGCCCCGTGCGTGGGGCAAGAAGTCCATTTTGCATTGACAAACATTTTGTGGTATAACTCAACGGAAAATAACAGTATCAACAAACGAACTTCGTGAACGTAAAGCATAATAGTTATAGTTTATACCAAATAACACCAGATATCTCTAGATTGTTAGTAGGGAAAAGGTGGGATAGTTGATCACAGTTTTGCTTTTTTATTAAAATAATAATAATGGTTTGCTTTGTTTCTATTTAATAACTCAAGTTGCGATTCTCAGAGTATTCTCAATATACTTGTCCAAATTTGAGAGGTGAAAACTAATTTTAATGACTGACTTTAAACATTTTCTGGCAGTGACGTTATGCACAAATATCCCCCACTAATGGGGAGATTTGATCAAAAGGTTAGGGAGACTTGATTAGTGAACTTTAAGAGTAAATAACACATTAATTTTCTAAAAAATATTTATTATCTTAGTCAATAACATGAAATAAAGGGAATATCATAAATGGAAAGTAAACTATAACCAACTTGAAAAAATTACTGAAAAAATAAAACCGAAGAATGACATAAAACTCTACGACATAAAACAACATAAATGCATTCTTAAAAGACATTTCACTTATTGTTAGATATCATCTAATCCAGATGATGATGTTGAAGAAAAGATTTTCCTTCTCACTTTCTTTGCCGTATTTTTCTGTTTCATTAGCCGTTCTATGATTTTTTTCTGCGGTTTTTTCATCTGTTCAAGTACCCCACCTCACATACTGATCCCTCAATGCACCCGATTTGAAAAAGGTGAAAACTAAACTTACCTTAAATATTTAGATCAACCAATAAATAGGATTAATATACCAGAAATGGCTGTTTTTACTTAATATATTTTAAATCGTTGAAAATGCAACATTCAGTCGAAAAGGAGGAAGATCAAGGTGACCGAAATATTTACTTTTTGGCTGCAAATAAGATCCAAGCTACTAACAACATTATTCTATGCTCCCGAAAGAAAACTGCAACATGAAGTGTTGCAATAATGCAAACGTTACCACGATAACGTGACAGCAGGTACAAATTGCTAATATATTAATTAAAAAATTGACGTGATCATGTATCCCCGATGATCAACTATCCCACCTTTGCCCTACTAAATTTTACATAGGTTTATACGAAAAACGGGACTTTCAGTCCCACCCTACTCTAAAGGACCCAATTACTGACACTTTAAGCGTTGACTCAAACATTATCTTATAGTTTTGTACTTATGGATTAAAAGTATATGTATATTGTTCTTGTTATTTATTATAGTTTAATATGTTTACTTGATGAAAAAAATGTGGTGGATCTTAAAACTTCGATTTTTATGCAGAAATTCATCAATTTCAAAAATATATTTCGGGATCTATTACTGACACCCTTAAAATGTATTTGACCGAATGACTGACACCCCAATTACTGCCAACTAACGTAATACTGTTTATCTCATTTTAAGGTTATGTCGTCTCATGTACCAACTACTGCTATGACATTAATACCAAAATGCTTGAAACGCTTGTAAATCACTGTCACCCAATTATTAAGTAAAAAGACTTAACCCGGCACAGGTCGCGGGTCAAATGTCACGTAAGAGGTCGCACACGGACGTTTCCTCCGGGTTTCAATTTTAGTAGTAATACATATATTAACGCAGATCCTTAGTTTGAAATGTTCAAAATTACAGTTCTGGATGTTGAGATTAAAATTTCAGTGTATATTTTCTAATATTTATAAATTGTTAACTAAAAATACGTTTTTAATCTTATACAAATCGCAGAAGAAGGTACAAGTTTCCGTTATTAGATAATGCCGACATAAATCTTGCGAAATAATGCTGCCATTCTCGTATTATTTAATGATATTATACAACACTCGGAAGTTTTCTCTGGATGCGACCTCTTACGGGTTAATGAATCGTTGAATTCCGATCGTTATTACTTTCTATGATGCTTATATTATCTAAAACATTATATTTTGTTATGTTAATAGATTAAGTATTACAATTACAGCATTTTCTTTAACGCCGTGTTTTCTCTATCGCTAGTAAGGATGTCATCGTTTTCACTCTCTTAATATCAGCTTAAAATTTCTGATCGTCTTATTCAAATTAACGGAGAAAAAATTAAGTGCTATTTTTGCATCGTATAAATAACAGTTTCAATTGTAGGCTGAACTTTTTTTATGTATCATTTCGCAAGATTTATTTGTTATTTTAAGTAAAACAGCTTAGGGTGACAGTAATTGGGTAGGTGGCAGTAAGAGGGTTCTGTACCCTATTATCTGGTCACCTCATCAGACCAAATACATAAGGTAAGTGCACTTACTATCGCCGAATAATTAATATAGCCGTTCATAGGATCTCGTGAAGAAAGTGCTTTTGCTGTTGGTCCTGAACTGAATTGAAGACCTTGCAGCAAGAGGGGTGCAACTCCACTTTTGACAGCTTTTAAGTAATGACGTGTAATATTCGTAAAAAAAATCTACATCGTTTGCCGCAAGTTTGATGCAAATGCGATAACAAATAGGTAAGCGATTTATTGCAAATTTCGAACCTGCTCCCATTACTGTTTTGTGCAATACGAACTCGCAATACATCCCACCTTATAAACAGCCTTTTTAGAAAGCTTTCAAATGTGCGTTGATTGCGGATGAGGATATTTCCACAGATAATGATGACGGGCAGGCGCAAGAATAATGTTATTCTTTTATGTCTACAAACAGTTGTTTCCAATTTACTCGAAACAGGTCAAGATGAAGTTGCACCCCTCTTGCTGCAAGGTCTTCAATTAAATAGTAAGCAAGCATACCTATGTAGGAATACATGCTATGGTTGCAACGTGACTTGAGCAACGTCTAGCGCAGAAGCATTTTCATGAATCTTGATAGTGTAAAATTTGATTGAACCGTGATAATGTTGTATCGCATTGGGAGAATGTAAGTTTAAGGTCAAAAGTATACAATGTATGGGTCTAAAACTTTTTGCACTTTATTTTCCTACAAATGTAGAGGGTAAAACAATTTTTTATTTCATTTTTACCCACCCCTGCCTTTGATATGCATTGCGTGCTACATCGTTGTAAAAAAAAACTGGCATGCACCATCGCTACGATAAAAAATACAATTCTTGACCGAATCTAAACATTCAAACGGGGTTCTACTCGTAATTACACTGGCGTCCACGCTACCCTCTATTTCGAATTTTCATACACTCAATTTTTTTCGACGAAACATTTTTGTGCAAAAAAATCCATGTTTCGGGGACCCTATCGTTTAAAGATATGGCAATCATCGCCCAGTAGATTTTTAACACTGCCTGATGGTAGCGCGATAGGTAACCACACATTTGTAATTAAGGAATATCTTTGGTCTTTTGATTTTGGATGATCCTGTCTAAAATTATCGTGGCGATAGTGCAGGCCACTTTTTTTTACAACGATGCACCACGCAATGCATATCAGAGGCAGGGGAGGGCAAGAATGAAATAAACAAATTGTTTTATACTCTATATTTGTAGATGAATAAAGTGCAACAAGTTTTAGACCCATACATTGTATACTTTTTTCTAGAAAAAATCATAAATGTCACCTATGTTTTCGCGCAATTTGACAGGGGGGTGCCCTTAAAATTTTTATGAATGCGCGAATATTTACTGGGAGTATGTAATTAACCAATTTAATCGGTCCAAACATGTTTGTTGACGGACACAGCTTTTGGGACCTTGGCCAACGTGCACTCAATATCATTCAGCAGAAGTGTTCCCTGTAGTATTTTTTACAAATGGGGACACGAAATTTGGGGAGCTACAGATCTGAGCTTCGTTTGCCCAGCATATAAACGCGATCCTCTAAAAATTAATATGTAATAATATAAATATTTCTTTATTTTTATAATAAAGACATTTTTTAAACAAAATCCCAATAAGGCAAATTTTGGCAAAAAGCCTCCAAAATATTCATATGGCTAAAATAATAAATACACATATAAATATAACGTTAAAAGGTCATACATACATGAATGAATTAATATTTCCCAGGTAGGCGATATTCTAAGCAGTTTATCAAGATTCCGAATTTTGTTTGTTTTATTTATGTCCAATCCCGATTGAAATTCTTTAGATTTTAACAGTTCTAACCCAGCCGCAGGTACATGAAACACAAACAATTCATCCGAGGCCAATTAGACACAAAAATCTCAATTACCCTTCAATGAGAACAGATTTGAATTTGGGTAGACGAAAGTAGGTGCACTTACCCCATATTTGCTAGAGAAGATACAACATTGACGTATGCCTACTGCCTAGCGTTTGAATTTTCCGAACGGCTTGACAAGCGTCGAACTGCTTGAAAAAAATGCGAGCTACTTATGCACTTGAAAAACTCAAACGGCTCGAATATCATTCGAGCCCTCGTAAAACTTCGAGTTACTTGAAGATAAATTTTCAGCTTGAAAATTTTCGAATTTTGTTTTATAATTAAACATTGTAGACGGCACTGCAAAAAAAAAAATTTTAAAATCGATTTTTAGACCGCAACCTCCCCTTAAGGCC
This sequence comes from Andrena bucephala, assembly GCA_947577245.1. NCBI lineage: Eukaryota > Metazoa > Arthropoda > Insecta > Hymenoptera > Andrenidae > Andrena > Andrena bucephala. Next base: position 66,359,767 of record OX387717.1, read on the forward strand.
TGGTCGGCACTCTTTTCTGTTCTCTGATTGCAATAAACTTTTTCAGGGATTATTTTTTTATGAAAAAAGATGTTGAAAAATAAGGGCCAGCCTAATACCCATCACCACCTAGGCCCGGTGCACACGAGCGGCACGCGTCATTTTCAGTCGCCTTAACATGACGCTGCGTCTTGCGCGTCCAATTTTTTAGCGGCACGCGTCAATTTTGCAGCACGTCAGTACGACGCTGCGTCTTGCGCGTCCTTTGATACGAGCGGCAAGTGTTAATTTTGATTATCCATCAGTTTCAATCTAACCATGGAGACGTTAGCACGTACGGAACAAAGAAACAAACGTGTGAAATCGTTTGACGAATTGTGTATAGAAATTAGTAGAAACGTGGAATGTCAAAACACTGCTATGAGACATGCTATTCCACTACTTGAAATGATTGCAGTTACATTGAGGTAAGTATGCAATTTATTTTTTTAAATTATGGACAAAAGTAACTTATTACTGTACATTAAATTTGTACAGTAAATTTCTTAAACAGAAGAGGATTAATGAATTAATAATTAATGAAATAACTAATAATAATAACTAATTAAAAACGTAACACGATATTGTCAAATGAAAAAGAACAAAATAAATTTTAAAGAATTAAAGTTATAAACTTAAATAATTTTGACCAAAGATATTTTCTGATGATGAAGAGGATGAGCTTGTGTTTCCATATTGATTATTGTAACCGGTCGATATTTATTGTGGTTCGAATTTTTTGTATAATATTTAAAATTTCTATCTTAAATTGAATTTTCTGATCCTCATTAAATCTTTCTAATGTTGGGACTAAAGATTGCAGAAAACTATATACATACTTCACCCCTGAGACGTTAGCGTCACATCCGCGTTCTGGCAATAGCCGCGTTCATTTCATAAAACGCAAACACGACGCGAAGTTGCCACCAAAAAATGCGTCACGTGTGAATTCCTCCTATATAATTACACGTACTGCTGAAAAGCGGCGTCCTAGCTGTGCCCTGGCAAAACCAGCGCCATTTTTTAAAACGCAAACACGACGCAAAGTTGCCGCAAAAAAATCCGTTATGTGTGAATCTTTCCATATACATATATGTACTGCTTGAATGTGGTATCATATTGATGCGGCTTCAAAATGACGCGTGACGCTCGTGTGCACCGGGCCTTAGAGATAACCATTTTATGTTTCTATGAAATGAAGTAAAAATCTCACGTTAAAAAATATAACACTGAATATTAAAAATACAAACACGTTAGTTTAGAATACTAGTACATGCTACACTTAATAGTACTTAAGGGTGCTTTTATTTTTACCATGCCTTCTTTTTATTTTTAAGACAGATATTCCAGGTGAAATATGTTTCTCAGAGATTCACTTCTTTTTAATATATTCTTCCTGACCATTATTGCATTGGGACTTTCGACTCATGTTCCCAAAAATTGGGTACGTTACTGTTGATATAATTGACTCCATCCCAAAAGAATTCCATCGTCCACAAGGACGTGACGGGTCACAATAGGTCAACCAGGGTAATTAAGTTTGTGAACTGCCACATAAAAGAATCCCATGGAATCCTTAGACCGCGCACACATACGTACTATTACCCGGCCGAAAGAAGATCCCCAAGAGGCGGGCTCGGGCGATACAGTCCGTCGCTATGACGCGCGGTGTGACAATGTATGTGCCTACTTCAGCCAATAACCAAAATACGTGTGCCGCGTCTTTAAAAGTGTGCCCAAATAGGTGATTCGACCAATCGTCATAGCGACGGACTGTATCGCCCGAGCCCGCCTCTTGGGGGATCTTCTTTCGGCCGGGTAATAGTACAACTACGTAGTTGTACACACGTGGTACCTGCGTGGTTGAAACTATTTTCGTGACGGGATGGCGCCAAGGGGTTCACGATGAAGTTTACATCTATTTCGAGGAGTAAAGAAAGAGGGAGGCTGCACGTACCCCACGCTAGCCACCTGACGCACCCCGCTCGTGGGAACCAAAAAACCGTAGAAATCTTCTAACTTTCACGGCTCTATGTGCGGCGTACGCACATATACGTATAGGGTGTGTTTACCGGGTTATATAATAATCTTCTCAGAGTTTTACAAAGCTCCGCTAGGGTTTACTTAATTCTAGTTCAATTTAATTTAATTTATTGCGTAATCTGGTACCTCCATATTGTACACGCTTGAGTGGCTCGTATTTACTCTTGGCGATTTTTTTTTTAGATTTTCTTCGCTGCACCCCTCAGAATGGTTCCAAATATTAAAAAGAAATTTGTGTAAAGTTTGAGCTCGATCGGATAATGGGAAAAGCCCCTGGGCCTTTGAACATTTAAATAATTATTTCACAGTTCACAAAGTGCATTTTATATAATATCCTCCAACTTATTGATTACATAAAAAAAATATGTCAAACAAAAGTTGTAGATCCAGACAAGGAGCAATATCTATCATCTATTACTGTCGAAAAACTAAAAAAAGAAATTTTTATTTTTCAAATTTTGAAAGTTTAAATCCTTCTCGAACACATTTTATTTGTGAAGGCGAAGAAAAAAATTGTAATTTTTATTTTCGAGGACTATTTTCTAAACATTTAAGGCGGGGCATATACCGAGATACCTATGCCAAAAAGATAATTTTTTGTGTTTTTCGAACTTTTTCGAAAACCGTTTGTCGTACGCAAAAAAGTAATACAACATAAAAGATGCTCCTTGTCTAGATCTATAACTTTTGTTTGACATATTTTTTTATGTAATCAATAACTTGGAGGATATTATATAAAATCGACTTTGTGAACTGTTAAATATTTAAATGTTCAAGGGCCCAGAGATACCTTTTCCCGTTATCCTATTCGAATCAAACTTTACACAGATTTTTTTTTATTATTTGAAACAATTCTGGGGGGGGGGGGGGTGCCGCGAAGCAAATTCAAAAGTCGAAAACAAGAGCCACCGTAGTACACGCATATGATTATGCAGAGGAAAGTAGTTACAATGAAAAATATACAGCAGTAAACGGGGGTAACAAAAGTGATTAAGAAGCTTCGTGTAAAATGTAAGAGGTAAAATCGCAGGTGTTTAAATCTGGTCAGGATGTGTACGGGGAATAAGTAGGTGAAATCGGTTTAAGACGACCACATAATGTGCAATGACGGTAAATGTGAAAATTTTCAATCCTTTTCAATGGTCTGGAGGAAATAGGAAGTCCAATGTTCAACAATATTTTCGAACAGGAGATTAAATCATTCAGAATATTTGTAAATAGGCAATTACGTGCCAATATGTTTGGGAATATGTTTGGCATTAGCATAGTAGTCATACTACATACATATTATTTATCGGTGACTGACAGTGCAATACTGGATTGAAGTTAGAGTTCTGTGATGTACAGATTGAGGTAATTATTAAATGGGAACATCTAAATACCCGTTTCAGTTTCTTTTGAGAATAGGAAAAACCTTTTGGTGGAAAATTTACACAGTTTGAAAGGTCAAATATAATGGAAGAAATAAATAATTTTTCAAATCATTATTTTCTTTACTTAGATGGAAGCATATTGTTTTACCTGCTGTACTACTATAGTGCATAGAAATGCGATTAAAAAACTATTCTGTATAGAATAGAAAATTCAATAATACCTAAATAGGTACCTATGTACCTATAATGTAATTTTATATTTATTATCCTTTCACAATCCTCTTTCGAAAAATACGAAAATATATCTGCTGGAATACTTATGTGTTATAATAAACTATACTTCACTCTATATTATGAAATCGCTATTTAAACTTTAAGCAGTAGAATGCATACAGTTAAGAATTGGGTACCTACATATCTACCGACTGTTCGTAATCGAAATCTGGTAGTATTTCTTGTTTGTGCAGTTGCACGGGTAAGCAGAAAGACTACGTACACTGGTTTGATAGGAGTTGATGGAACATCCGGTTTACCATCGATATCCAAAGAGCACGCGTGCCGTATGCACGTGCGTATCTCCCTGCCTCGTGATGCTACGCCGCATACATGGGAATATGGTGCGTGACGATATTTAACAGCCCGTCCGAGAAAACGAGAGATGTTTTATGAGCGAGTACGCGGCGTGAAAGTATGTGGGACGTTCATTGAGATTCGGAGCAGCGTCCGGCTTCCTTGGAACAATGTTGTGCCCGGGGGCGTCTAATGTTACGCAGGTGTACTGTCATGGAAGGGTGTTAGAAGTAGCCTGCGTATGTTTACGCATGTGCATATACGTTTTGTGTACACGGTGACGTCACAATTTTGTTTCTTTCTCACAATAAACTCAGCCAATCTCATTTAGACGATTGCCACAATTTGAAATTTCATCAAATGAAACTGTAGAAACTGATCGTATTTTTCCGGAGGTCAAGAGACACGGTAGTGTCTCGCGCCAAGTATATAGCTATATGCGCAGCGCGAGACGCACAGTGTCTCTATTACGCCACGACCCGCTATCAAAAACCCTGAGATTATCGAATCTCAATAACGGCTGATCCGATTAGATTTTGAATGGTCTTAATGGATAGCTTGGGTTTGATTTACATAAGAAAAGTGTCTTTGTTTTGGTCCTACGTGCCTTATGAGCTGAGATATTTCAATGCAAAGTTCCAATTTGATGAATTTCGCGTTCTTAAGAATTAAGCATCGTCAACGTCAAGTGTGGGCAAGAGGGGAACATGAAAGGGAGAGGAAATGTCTCCAATATGCGCGTCGTTCATTGGATGAAGGTTTCGGCACTTTCGGCCAATCGCGTAACAAATTTTTGTCACGTGACAGCCAGATAGAGAGCACATCTGTGGAGATAAACGTAACCTCGCTAGTGTCAAACAATCATAACCTGCGAAGTGTCAAATAAGGAAACTTGTCAAAATTTTTTAAATGTCACGAGTTTCTACACCATTTAGGACACTGAATTATTGTCTCAATTAACAAGGTAAGTCGCCAAAATTTTTTAATAGACTATTTATGTAGAGCTTATAGAAACGTAGGAGACGTACAGACTTGGAAGTTGTCTGAAGAAGGTTCGACAGAGCACCATCTTCTTTCGCACAAGTTTCTACAAAATAATATATTGTTCTTATACCAGCAAACTATTTTTACATTAGAGTTTATATGTAAAGCTCATAGAAATGAAGGGGACGCACAGGCTTGAATAGAAATGAAGGGGATGCACGGGCTTGGAGGTTGTCTGCAGAAGGTTAGATAGACAGAGAAGCATCTTGTTTCGCACAAGTTTCTGGAAATTTGTCAAATAAGGTAAATGGACAAAATTTTTCAAATTAGCGTAACGTTAAGAATTAAGAAAATTATGGCGTACTGCTTGCAATCTAGAGTAAGTCACATTAGTGAAGAAAGTACGCTGAAAACGCATCTCCCTTGATACTTTTCAATCTTTTGTGAGAGATATTCGTACTACTTTATTAAAATCCACAGTAGCTCCCACGCTATTCATTAATTTAATTAGTTTCCCATTAACAATATTTCAATTCACCAATAAACATGCTAAATAAATTTTATTCCAACACCAATAATCTGTGCGTTAAAAATATTGGATCTCTTCGTTCATTTTCACTAAATTACCATTAGCATTTAAATTTCCACCAACAAGACTTTCTGCCATACGCTCTCACCTCCTTCGGACACATTATGTAGTCTCTACATCTATAGCAAAAGTCCACTCTTTTTCTATAAGTTCTACGTTATGTTGTAACTAAAAAATATGGCTTTTATATATTTACAGATAATCGAAGCAGAAGATGATGCAGTGTGATCTACGTCAGAGAAAAAAATTTATTGTGACATAGTATTATATTAATTAAACGATTTTATTCAGCTTCGATCCTCTGTTTGCTTCTTGTATGTTTGATTCATATCTGAAAACTGAAATTTAAACCAATTCCTCTAATCCAATTATCTTGAAGCTTTGCAGGCGTGCGTAGTTTGGATGACAATACAATACATTAAAAAAAAATAACCCGTAAAGGGTGATAAAATTATCCAGTCATCAATAAACACTAAAAAATGTGTGAAATCCCAACAAAATTACCTTTTCTTAAAAAAAGGTACAAAAAGTGCGCCAAGTATATAATCCCGTCAAAAAAGAATCCCACTTAAAAACATTGTCGTAAATTAATATCCTATCAAAAAGAATCCCAATTAAAAACATTGCCGTAAATTAATATCCTATCAAAAAGAATCCCACTTAAAAACATTGTCGTAAATTAATAGCTTCACAAAACTAATGATATACAAAATTTGCGCCAATTACAACAATGGCTATTTATACAAAGACAAAAATGTATTTAATAATATTAAGCAGATATATTTTCATAGAAATAAATATTTTTATACGAATGAAATTTTTAATTATTTTACGAAAAAATGTTAATTAATTGTCTTGGTTAATAAATGAAACAATATATAAAACAAAACAAGACACCATTGAGACAAGAAAGAAAGAAAAAGATTTTAATGCAATTTATACATATTTATTCAGTTTAGCAACACCAATTCGGTTTCCCAGCGCCAAGTATTTTGAAAATAAAATTTTTATTCGTATTAAAATATTTATTTCTATGAAAATATATCTGCTTAATATTATTATATACATCTTTCTTGTCTCAATGGTGTCTTGTCTTGTTTTATATTGTTTTATTTATTAACCAAGACAATTAATTATCATTTTTTCGTAAAATAATTAAAAATTTCATTCGTATACAAAAATTTATTTCTATGAAAATATATTTGCTTAATATTATTAAATACATTTTTGTCTTTGTATAAATAGCCATTGTTGTAATTGGCGCAAATTTTGTATATCATTAGTTTTGTGAAGCTATTAATTTACGACAATGTTTTCAAGTGGGATTCTTTTTGATAGGATATTAATTTACGACAATGTTTTTAAGTGGGATTCTTTTTGATAGGATATTAATTTACGACAATGTTTTTAAGTGGGATTCTTTTTTGACGGGATTATATACTTGGCGCACTTTTTGTACCTTTTTTAAAAAAAGGTAATTTTGTTGGATAGAATTTACCTGATGTCCTGAAATTTTGAAGAATAACAGGTACAGTGGGGGACAAAAGTATTCGGACACCCTTTAAAACAGGATACATTTTTTAAAATGTGTCCAAACTACTTGATTTTGTTTTCTGAGAAGCTACAAGGATTAGTTTACTGGGCGACGTGTTTCGTAGTTTTTAAAACCAATTGCAAGCGGTCGGAATACCGAAGAAAATAGTGAATGTCGTTTTTTCAACATTTTTATCTGAGCCTGTAATGAAAATTTCAAAAATGCGATTTCATAAGATTAAACATTGAAACAAGGGTAACAGGATGAATATGAATCTTTCTAAACCATAAATATATTATGTGATCCTCGTATCGCAAGATTTCCTATGATTTTTCTACAAAATAACTAATATGCTCCTCACAAGGGAAGTTCGGCAACTCGCAAATTCAAAAAAAATCTGAAAAATTGGAGAAATGTAGCTCAAGTGATGGTGATAATGTAACTACTTTTTGATTCGGCAATAAAACTGTCCTATGACTGAAAACACCCCCTCAAAAAAATGGTGAGTTTTCATATTATCTCGAATATCTGCGAAACTGTAAATGATATTGAAAAAAAAGTTCAATTCAAAATTGTATGGATTTCGATATCCTACAATATGGTGATAAAGAATTGTCGGATAAAACGGTGGTGGGGATAAATTTTGAAAAAAATAATGTTTTTCGAAAATTCTTTATCGCCTCTTTATAGGAAATAAAAAATCATAGAACTTTGAATTCAACTTCTTTTTCATATCTTTTACAGTTTCGTAGATATTCACGATAATCTGAAAACTTACCATTTTTCGAGAGGGTGTTTTCACCCTTATGCCTCGTTCACATTAGTCAAGTTTAGCAGTAAACTTGACTAATGTGAACCTGTTATTCACTTCACTTGAAATATCCTTTCATGTTTCAAGCGAAGTAGAGAGTGTTCCAACTTTTCTCGCCTTGAAATACAACTTGAATAGTGTGAACGTATGTACAAGAGTCACGATGGTAAGCCTTAGAGCATATACTATGGAGGTCTCATTGAGAGCTCGAAACTGTCGCCAACATGGTGCGAGAGAGAAAGACATGTGCGAGCGAGAAAAGTATATATCCTATTCGACCGTAATGCGCAAGCGCCGATATGGTGCGAGAGAGAAAGTCATGTGCGAACTGGTGCGAGAGAGAGGACATATACTTCTCTCACTCGCAAGATATCTTTCTTTCTCGCACGATATCGGCGCTTGCGCATTACTGTCGAATAGGACACATACTTCTCTCGCTCGCACCAGTGGCACATCTCTTTCTCTCTCGCGTGATGTTGCCGACAGTTTCGAGGCAGTCACTCTAAGGCAATGATACCTCCATGTATATATGCTCTAAGTGGTAAGCCGACTGGTATACGCGTTACACGCACACCTTCAGCCAAAACGAAACTAACACATGTTTCGTTCGTCAAACGCTACCTTCACTATGCAATCTATTACAAATTTTGACAGCTTACAGTTAGGTTATAACCGCCAATCCAATTGCCTTGAAACTTTGCAGGCGTGCGTAGTTAAAACATATTTTCATCATCTTTTTTAATATTTTCAATAATTCATTCCTAATTTCGTTTTTTATTATGCACAAACTAGCAAATACCACCTCCTTTGACGCCATTTTAAAAATCTTAATTTCTTGCTTCACTGTTCAGCTTCAAGCTTCCAGTACTCTTGAAAGTAACTTGAAGGCAGCTGACACTATCTGAACACCAACTTGAAGTCAGTATTCTTGAATTCAAGCGACTTGAAGCCAGTAAACTTGGCTAATGTGAACGAGGCATTATGACTGTTTTATTGACGAATCAGAAAATAGTTACGATATTAGCATCACATGAGCTACATTTCTGCATAGTTGTAGATTTTTTTCAATTTGCGAGCTTCCAAAGGTCCCTTGTCAGTTAAATTCATGACTTTTCAAATGGTTGCATAAATATTGATAATTCTGTTATCAACAGCCTTGCTTTTCCCTTATGTACGGTTGTAGAATATATACGTGCATACAAAAGCGTAGGTATGTACCTACTTCATTAGTGTGATGTTGCTTGCAGTACCTACACGTGTATTCTTTGTCTACTACAGTGTTACGTACGCAGATTTATCTTTGACTTTCTAACCCTTTCGGGTGTCCGGAATGCACGTGACCCGACGGGGTCACCGTTTCCTGCGGTGGTGTGATGCAAGTTTAGTGATGTAAGTTTTCCCCGAAAACCTTATATTCAATGAAGGCACTCATGTCCCCACTACTTTCTAAGCCGAATTTCACCGTATAAACAGGGCCACGAATTCACACTCGGGGGCTCATTTCAAATCTAGTACGCATAGACGAAAGAGGCTTATTACTTCAACTTAAACCAGACAGTACGTAGAGTTGCTGATAGGTGTTGTTACTATTAAACTCTTTGAGACCCCCGCATTTCTCAGTGCGTCAAAACCGAGAGGTGGACTTAGGTACCGCGACAATTAAACACTGAAACAATTGTAAAAGACTGAGCTTATAGAATATAATTAGTTATTTCTAATTCAGAGTTCTTTAATTTAAATCAATCATCATCTGAATTTCCTCTTCAAGATAAACCCACATAGATACTCCTTTACCGCTCAAGGTGTATCACACTATAAAGTTAAGAGGCTAAACTAACATTCCTAGTGGCTCCCGGGGATACCAGACCCCGGTTCGTCCACGATTTCCACCTTCCTAGCGGCTCCCGGGGATACCAGACACCGGTTCGTCCGTGAAGTTTACCTTCCTAGTGGCTCCCGGGAATACCAGACCCAGGTTCGTCCACGACATCCAAGCTCCTTATAGCGGCTCCCGGGAATACCAGACCCCGGTTCGTTCGCTACTAACAAACTCAAACAAACAAACAAACGCAATCCTCGGCCTCGCAGCCGCCATTCTTATTGCCCTCAGCCTCGGCTCGTAACAACAGAAAAAGTAGAGCACAAATTTTGTATTGGCATTAGATTATGATATTGGTCCCGCTGTGTCTCATCTGGATCATAAATACATATAATGACGAAGATAAAGCGAAGTTTAATGTTTTTACGTTCTTACATTATTATTCAAAATTGGTAGCAATCATATCAAATGTTCATTCAAATAAGAACAAAGGAAGTCTTCATACACCATACAGGAGGATACAGATGGTAATCAAAAGATAATGTAAACCTTACATGTTTGCATGTCTGCATAACTAACTTGATACTATGCTTTAAGTATTGTGTTGTTATCATAGGCCTATTCTGGCAACTCTCTAATCTGTGGGATATAATTCTTTCTAATGGAACTAATTTATTTTTGGTACCCTTCACAATTTGAACTTTCTCTTGCCTACACTACTATGCCTGTGTTCCAGTACTGCAAGCCTCTTTTTACTTACAGCTTCTACGACCCCATTTATCGTACAAATTCTTCCAACAATTTGTGTACCAGCCATTTTGACTACTTATTGCATTTGGCATCAGCTTCCAAAAAGTTATTAATTGAATATATCCATCAGAAGCTTTGTAATATTTTATTTTGCATATACTTATTACCCCATAAACACTAGTGTAGGATTGGCGGGCCGCGCTTTGTGGTGGTCGCTGGCGGCTTACGTGAGGAACGCCTCGCGATAGCTAAAGAGATATGAGAGGGCCATCTGCGAATTGTTGCGCTGATAAATCATCGAAGACACTGGGTCCTGGGCGAAGGCGATACCCTGGATGGCTCAGGAGGACAGTCGAAAGACAACCAGAGACGCGTCCGCATTCAATTAGTATCTAAGCGACCGTTTTTGTAATATTTTCCATCACTAGAATAGAGTAGACTCGTTAGTGTTAATAGATAAATAAAGATAGAATAAAGTTGATATAAAGGGAAAAAAGGAAGGAGGAATAATAGGAAAATATAGAGAAATACATTGATCTGTAAGAAATATTGAAAGAGTAAAAAAGGACCGGCATGAATAACTACGATTTGGTTTGAACAAAAAACGGAAAGCGGCGAAATGGAAAATAATAGTGCAAGGTCGGGCCGACAATTCAGTGGATGAAATCGAACAACGGAATAAAAGGAAAAATAAGAAGATAAGAAGTTGGGGGCGAGATTATTGTAATGCTGAAACAATGGCTCACTCCGTGTGTACAAGAACAGTGCGCAGTTACAGGATAGAGCGTGCCGCGTCGCACGAGCGCCGCGTCCACGCGCGAATCTCGCGTACACATTCGTGCAAAAGTTACTCCATCCTTATTTTCAATTGCAAAGTAGATGATCGCGTTTTACAGATCTTTCGCGCAATTTTAAGAAACTAAAGGTGAAGATCGAGAGTATTTCCTAGCCGTGAAGTTTATCAACGAAAATAAATAATTCAATTATCCACTATTTTCCACTATTTTAATTCTAGGTATAACTAGGAATTTTAATCGAATTATTCAAACTTAGAGGACACCATTCATGCACTTGATTTTTATTTATTTTAAATGCAACTTTTTCTTCTTTATTAAAGTATTATAAGTATCGTCTAATCTTCAATTTATTCAAAATATAACATACAAATTTTATTAAGTTATGGGGAATATTGGCTGTACTTCCGAAAGGAACCGGTGGCCGATCGAGATGAGGTTTGGGGGAAGGGGTGGGGAGGGGATGTGAACCCTAAATCTAAAATTGCAGCTTCGGGTATTTATTAGTTTCCGAAATATTAATAAAAAATTGTTAATTTTTTTGGAAATTTTTTTTGGACGTTGGTGCAGGTCTCCCTATCCGGGAGCCCTTCCGTCCCCCTATTTTTTATTTTTGAAATTTTGTAACCACGGTCTCGTTTTTAGCATCGCCGAACTTACATTGTTCGCTGTCGTGCTTTCCGCGCCCCACACACTGATCTAGCCCTAACCAGTGGCCGATCGAGATGAAACTTCGTGGGTATTATGAGAGGTGTGGACAGACCCCAAATATAAAATTTTACCTTCGGCAATTAATGCGTTCAAAAGATACAGAAGTAATTGTGCATAAAAGGGTACATTTTACCGATTTTTTTTAATCACTTTACCACGGCCCCCCCCTCTTAACAATATTTCTGTTGACTTATACCGACACAACACATTCCACTTTTCAACTTGTCCCGGGTATTAGTATTGGTTGGGGCTAGATTAGTGTGGGGGGCGCGCGCGCGCTCGCGGGCGCGTAAAGCGTAGTAGCGAACCGATGTGAGTTTGGCGATGCTAAAAATAAGATTATGGTTACAAAATTTCAAAAGTAAAAATGGGGACCGGAGGGTTCCCGTGTAGGGGGTCATACACCAACGTCCAAAAAAATTTCAAAAAAAAAATTAACAATTTTTTATTAATATTTCGGAAACTAAGAAATACCCGAAGCTACAATTTTAGATTTAGGGTTCACACCCCCTCCCCACCCCTCCCCCAAACCGCATCTCGATCGGCCACCGGTTCCTTTCGGAAGTATATCCGGAATATTTAGATTGAATATTTAAGAATACAAGTAACAGAAGCTAATAAAATAATCGTTACTTGTAACAACATTAAACTAATTTCCGAACTTCTTTTTGCTTGATTGTACATATCTGGCACTTATTTACGCCAAATGTTAATATTAAAAGCATTAATGTTAAAAATATCAGTTATTACAAGATGAAAATTTTTAATCGAGCCTGGGAAGTTGATCTATGTAACACTTAAACAATTTTAATTTAGTTAAAACAAATCATCGACCATAAATTTATTGGGAATTAGGCCATGGAAACTCAAAACACATTAATAGTTTTGAACCTTGACTTTATTTAGGATACTTGGAAGGAACGTCTTTATGGTTCGAAATGATTGGGCAGAATGAATTCTTGAAGAGGGATCTGTCAAGCACACGGACTCTATCGGTTGGTCATGCTATCGCTATAAACATTCTGATATAAACATTACAGCCCTGTCCTCTCATGCATTCCAGAACAGTAATATAACAGATAAAACCAACAGAATTATCTAACTCGTAATGTTGTGTCATTTCAACGAAATTTCGTTTAAATACGCAAATGTACTTTTTGCATCCATTATAAATCATTCGCTGATTTAGCATTAAAATTCCTCCTATTTGCAGGTAACTGTTCAATCAAGGAAGAGGCCCAGCCACCACTAAATTCGTCAAACGTTCGACAGAGTATTCATTGCCTTGCTCCCCACGGATATGCTGTAATTTCCAATGGGACGAGTCGCCCATGGAAATACGTTTACTAACAATCATGGTCAGTGACGATCATCAGCGCTTCGACGAGCCAAGGGATCGAGACCCTGGGCAGTAGTGTATATCACGGGACACGTTCGAGCGCGAAATCTGTGGTGCGCAACGAATTCGAAATCGTCGGCCGTGGCGGCGTGCGGAAGCGTGGGAACGGACGCTGTTAAGCCTTCTCAAAACAAAACACGAGCTAACTACGTGCCAGGAGAAGGGGGCACGCGACGCACCTGACTACCGGCACGGCACGCCGTGGCACAGCACCCGCTTCCGTAGCCGCGGCCACGGCCTCAGCCGCAACCGCGCGCAGTACACGTGCCCTTGCCCCCCTCCCCACGACACGACACGACTTCACTGCACTGCACTCCGCTCCGCTCCACTCCGCTCCACTCTGCTCCACTCCACTCCACTCGACTCCACTCGATTCGAATCGCTCGGGCTCGGCGGCCCCTGATGGCAAGCCGCGCGCCCACACCCAACCCATCGCGCGGCCCAACGGTTTATTAAGTTGTTATCTGGCCACCTAGCGCGCCCCTGAACGCCGCCGAATTCCGCTAACTACTCTTTCTGTTCCTCTGCCGCCTTTTCTCCTACGCATTGTGTCTTTCCCCTCTCTTCGCCGTGTCGTTGGTAATTCGTGTTTCCCTTCTGCCTCTGGGAATGCAAGGAATATGGGACTTAGACTGTTTCTCGACGTGTTCCCAAGCGATCGTTTAGATGTCGTCGAGAAAAGTCTTGGGAAAGAGAAAGCGCGATCGACACTTGAGGGTGTAGAGAACCAGACCTGGTCTTGAGATTAGGGCTGTTACGAATATTCGAATACCAGAAAATTCGAATATCCCAATATTCGAATACCAGAGAATTTGAATTTGGGATTCGAATGTTCGAATAATTAAGAGAATTCGAATATTCGAAGTGATTGAATTTAGAATTGAATCAAATAGGAATCTGAATATGAAATATTTTTTCACACTTGATCGTGAAGTTCTTTTCATATTGGCTTTTATAATTATTTGTTTTTCGAACGATAAACTCGGCATTGTTCCAATTTCCCGACTAAATGTATACGTATGTAACGTAATTACCTATCCGAAAAAATTCTTTATAGTATAATATTTTATTTAAATAATAATTATTTACTTTTTGCAACAAATTATTCCTTTTATTTATTCGAATAATTCATCATTATTTATTTGAATAATTTGTTCGAATAACGATTCTAAAATAAATAGAATAATAATACTATTAACTGGTTGTTTCCGTTTCAAAATTTATAAATTTACCAAAGATTAATAAAGTTCCAAATTTATCGTTTGAAAAACAAATAATTGTAATGGCCAATACGAAAAGAATTTCACGATAAAATGTGAAAAAATATTTCATGTCCTGATTCCTATTCGGTACAATCCGAAATTCGAACACTCCTAATTATTTGAATATTCGAACACTCCTAATTATTTGAATATTCAAATACTCTCAATTATTCGAATATTTACAGCTCAACTTGAGACGACTGCGTTGTCGAGGGGCATTCGTGTATGTGTCGTTGACGACAATGCATCGTTGTTTTCTCAAGAAATATGTATAATGCTCTAAACGATATACTCACGCTTTTATTTATTAAATCTCTTACCGAAAGTATCTTATTGTGAGTGTTATTTGTCGTATCGCTAGGTTCAAAACAAATGGACTGGACAATGATAAAAAAAATGGCAAATTTTTGAAGGCATGTTAAAAGTAATATTCCGCCATAGAACGACCCTGTACATTCTAAGGAATCAGAAGTTAATTATTATTTATCGTGGAAGTGATGGGAGAGTTCTAATAGGATGCAACATAACGACTAGATGACTTGTGATTACGTATACATACTTCGATTAAATAAGTGTTTATTGTAACTTATAGGACAATTAACTACAATGGTATCGGCGCACTGGATCGGTCAGATTAAAACAATTATTATTTTAATAAATTAAAATAATACATCAAAGCTATTTTGCAATTAATTAATTATATATATTAGTTTCCGACGTTTCGATCTTGGTTTAGATCATCTTCAAGGAAAGTTAAAAACATATATAAAATACTGCGTATGCTATTGAAAATAAGTCACTGTGCTCTGGCACAACGTGTGACTCGCGAGTCGGTTGGAATAAGACTGATCCAGTGCGCCGATACCATTGTAGTTAAGTTTTACAGTCGAAATTTAGTTTATTTAAAATTCTTTAAAATATAGGACAATTAATTATTGGTTTCTGATTCCCTGGACGGACCGTACAGATATTTATGAGAATTTTTCTCTTTCTGAAAACTTTAAAAAATTTGCCATGTTCTACCACCGTTCCTTTTCTAGAAAGGCTCAAGGTTGCATCTGACAGGAAATTAATGTTGTTTATTTGACTTTAACTGTTTGGTGATCGTAAGTTTCAGATATAATCGTTGATTTAGGGGAAACTTATTGCTCCAAATCTGCAGTTTAATAGGTGTCTTTAAGGATGTTCTTCTTTATTTGATGGATTTTTTAGAAATTCCAATTTGACGGCGTTGTTCTGCTGCGATAATTGGTGAATTCACTTACATATGTATGTATGTATGTACTTAGTCACAGTGATTAGATATCCAGTAATTGCATTATACTTTTGTAACATCATACTCCCTCTATGTGTTATATTTATCTCTAGTAGGTATCTATTTTCGAAAAGAACGATAGGTAAGTTGAAAAATATTTTCCCTCGTGTTGTATTGTATAGAAATCTATATTTTTAATTTTGTGACAAAAAGAAAAACTTCGAAATCTATTACGAACCTTTATGAAACTTTTGGAAAATAATAGATATTGAAAGGATATATTAGATGCAGAGGGCAATTAGACAGCAGCTAAGGAAAGAAACATGTAGAAACTTCTTACAAAATCTAGTGAAATTTATAATACCGTTTCTTATTTCACGATATCGTACATTTCTCGAGCATTTAACACTCCCTTTAATATCTAGGATGCGTAAATTAAAAAACGGACATGCTATAAAAAAACAAACTAGGTATGAAACCAAATGTATTCAGTTGAACAATTTCAATTGAAGTACAGAGAGTGCCATAAATGAATACCTACCGAATATTAACGGTATTATTTTTATAGCAATCAATAGGTAATTTTAGAAATGCAAGAAGATATTTTTGAATACACTTAAAAAAGCAGACAAATCGTTTAACTACTTGAGTGGCAGCCTCAAATGTGAATTTTAAGAATGTTTTTTAATTGGGAGCAGTTCCCTAGAAAAGTAAGTAGGAATATTTTTGATTGGAATTAAAATTAAGTGAAGTTTTTTAAAAAGTCAAATCTATCGGATCGCGTTAGATAAAAAAAAATACGTTGCAAAAGGGAATTCATTTTTTTCGAGACTGTGTTAAATTAAAAGCGTGTCAAAAAATCCGGGTAAAAATCAGAATTAAATATATGTGCTTGTTGTTGCTTATAAATTGCTTACAAACCTGTAGCCTCGTGTCAAGATGAATCTCCCAGAAGTGACTGCCTTGCCGTAAAAGGTCTTGTACACTTTTCGACTGTGCAACGGGTGAGTGTGAATAACATTACAGATAAAAATTGGCGGACTCTTGGTAGATGCATATCGATTTCACAGAAATTCTGCGAACCACTCGTTGGAAATCAATATGCTCGTTATCCGATCTCTCTTCCCGAGGAATATTGGGGTGCAGACGATCGTTAAGACTTTTGAGAAATGCATCACGATGCCCCAAACTACAGTTGGCTGTGACGTGTTGGTAAACTATATGTGCAAGGTGAAGAAAAGGTGCATGTAAATTTAACTACATACCTTACCGTATGTACATACCAATCATGCGTTGTCCCAAACACCGAATCTTTACGGCTATCATCTGTAATAAAAAGGACACTTAATGCTGTTTAGATTATTACCACTGTGGACCTTGTAGCTCTTGTACCTAGTGTTATGTGGCAGCAGAACATATTAAGAAGCTATCACGATTTATGCACGATTGAATGTTTAGAAAAAGAAAATGTGTCAACATTTGTTAATGCAATTCACCAAATATTATGTTATAGATAAAACTGGAGGAGAATCTTATCAACTTGTTAACTGGGGAGTTTGGCAACCAGAAATGTGTGTTGAATGGCAGATGTGAAAAGACAATGTTTTGAATTTATTTCTATTGAAAATATAATTATAAAATTAAAGACAAAGATTCTTAGATAAATAAGTAATCGATTGTTTTAAAAATAGTATTGAAAAGATAAAATTTTATTTTACTTTATATGACAAAAATAATTGGAATAAAATAAAAATGGGAAGGTAAAGTTGTTTATTATTGCGATAAGAAACGAAAAAGAAACAAAGGGGGTAACATAAATAAATTAAATAAATAAATAAATAAACATCGGCAGCTCCAGTGCTTTAGTAACGGGAATGACGAGTTAACTGGTCTTGGAAAGAGTTCTCCGGGTAAAAATTTTGTAATTTACAATATTTCTTGTGTAACTCACTTTACCTATTCCTGCTGGTTAGCATAAAGTTCTGTGCCATATTTTCAGCAACATATGATAGAAGACGATTTCCAAAGTGTTCGGTCAAACTTTTTTAATATAGAAGATGTCTCACACTTTAATTATTATTCGGTACTTATATTACAACTCTACTCACATTAACTATGTTTATTTGCAATTATCTTTACAGTAGGCTTTCCCTGTTTACTTCCTGAATTCAAATTCAATTCTGATTACTGGAAGATAAATAACTTAAATAATCTAGGCGGTAAGGACCAACTGTCTGTCTCTTTTTCTAAGAAACACAGTGGGCAGTAATTGTTAACAAAGTGTCCGCAATATTCGCGATATCAGTGTCGAAGCATTTTTAAAATAAAGAATGTGTAGTTCTCTTATCTTTGTTCGTGACACGCGTAATTATTGGAGTAGTCCGAGTTTTAAGTGATCCCTGAATGAAAGACGAGGTCTTTAGCCTTACGCGCCAGCTTTGTAGTAATTGCGTAATACACATACGCGGCTCACATGAATGAATGTATTCATAAAGGCGACCCGACGCGGTACGCGCGTCACACATACAGGCGACTGCAATCTCAATAAGAAAATATGTCTATTATGTTGTTACAATAACGATATCAATTCATTGACTGCCATGGCACTGTGCGAGCCCATTGTCTTCAAACGACAGTAGGGTGCCCATATTTGACAGGTCATGTGAGTCGTTTTTTTTGGTGATAAATGAATTTCGTTATACCGCATATACAAGTCGAGCATTATGCAAATAATTT
Organism: Andrena bucephala; assembly: GCA_947577245.1. NCBI lineage: Eukaryota > Metazoa > Arthropoda > Insecta > Hymenoptera > Andrenidae > Andrena > Andrena bucephala. Next base: position 66,378,415 of record OX387717.1, read on the forward strand.
CGCACGCAATATACGAGGTGAAACACATATGGCGTCACAAATGAAGGCTTTGACAACTATTTAAAATACCAAAAAATGTTGGCAAAATTTTAAATCTTTCAAGCCACGTTTCCCAACTAAATTTTGCCACGGAACTCTTCCAAACTTACTAAACTTTGGCGGAACCTCATGTCTCAACAGTTTCTCATTTTTTTTTTTGGTGTGTATACGAAGGATTGTAACATCGGAATAAATCATTTATAAATAAAACAAAAAAAATGAAGAATTTTATTATAAGATAACTTTTCGCGGAACTCTAAACTTCGTACAGCGGAAAATCAGTTGGGAAACGCTGTTTTAGAGAGTCCACTTTTCGCTTTAATTTGTTTCCTTGAAGTTATTAAGGGGGAGGCCTACCTAGAAATTTTCGAACAAATTTTTTCTTATTGTAGAACATCTTAAAAATATTCCCTGAAAGTGTCAAGTTAATCCGACAAAAATTGACAAAGTTATATGCGTGTAAATAGGTAGAAGTTCCTAGGCGTAGCGCTCACGTCAGACCCAAAACTTTAAGGGCAGAAGGTCGTATAAATCGAACGAAAAATAGCAACAAAATTTTTTCCATTAATCGCTTCTAAAACATTTAAAAAATATATTCTCAAAGTTTTAGACCGAAATTCAACTCCGTATCGATACTAAGGTAAAAGTACCAATAACTGGACACTAGGGATTGCAATACCGGTAAACCGGTTTACCGGTTTCCCGGTAAATCGCGAGAAATACCCTTAAATTATTACCGGTAATTCGCCAAATTTTTACCGGTAATTCGATAAACTACGTATAGCAATATAACACATATAGGGGAGAGTCATACAGTACCGGCCGTTTTCAGTTTTTGTACTGTAACTTGGGCTACTGTTGGTAAAAATCAAGTTTCAAAGAAGTAATTTGTACTGCAAATAGTGCTTAATAACAGGAGATGAATCGTTTTTCACAAATTTTATCGTAAAGATTAATAATTCGCAGGAATAAAAAAGTTGTAATTCGCAGCCAACGCAAAATTGTAATCCAGTACCGGCCACTCTAAGTTTTTTGTACTATAACTTGGGCTGTTGTTGGTAAAAATCAAATTTCAAAAAAGTAATTTGCAGTACAAATTGTGCTTAATAAAAGAGGATAAATTGTTTTTATTGAATTTTATCATAAAGATTAATAATTCGCTGGATTAAAAAAGTTGCAATTCGCAGCGAACAAAAATAACTTTTGTCGTCCGAAACACTAGCGTAAACGATAAATGTAAGCATTTATTAGAACTCTGATAATACTGAAAGAAAAAGAACGTCGCCAGAATATGTTGCTACGGACTCTTGTATTTATTTATTTCTCCATCAATAGTACAGTTAACTAACATTAAAAGCGAGATCTAACTTTGGCCGGTATTGTATGCTGTCCGGTACTGTATGACTCTCCCCTAAGCGTTTATTAATTCCGTCGACATCTACTATGTTATCAGTGAAAAAGAACTTCAGTTACTAATAAAGACGAAAACCGAAGTATCTCATGGAGAACCAACTCTGATCCAAAAGAAAACTAAGAATCTGAATCATGTCATCAAAAAAATGGACGCATTTTCAAGTAGAAAAAGTATATACAAATGGCATATGATTTCCTAATGATTACCCGACCAAAAAGTGTAGAATATGAGAGCGCTTTATCCGTGGCTGGATTATTTTTTACAAAAATTAGGTCGCGATCAGGAAACTAAACTTTAGACAAATTATATTTTTTACGTACTTATTTGTTAAAAAGAATTGTTAAATAAAAAATATTTAATTATGTATGTAAGATAAGATTCTTTTCATTGTTTGCCTGGTGAAGATCCATATTAATAAGTATTGTAAATAGTTATACAAATATATCTATTTTGTGTTATATCATTTTATATTTTATGTTCAGAATAGTTTCACATGCATATATTTTTTATAATGCACGATTAGAGTTCAAAAAAAGTTTTTTGTAACGTTTACTCTTATATTTTAAGAGTCATTTAATTCCTTAAAAAAATACCGGGTAATTACCGGTAAACCGGTTTTGATTGAAAATTTTACGGAATTACCGGTAACTGAAAAAGTCGGTAAAGTGTCTAGCTGGATAAGCATAGTGAAAAGTGCCCTTGAACCGATTTTAGCTGGCAATGCACCTTTCATTAGTGTAGCACAGGAAAACATTGTACGCCAAGTTTCAACCCCCTATCTCAACCAGGCGGGTAGTTATAGGGTAAATTCGAATTTTCGGTTTTTGCCATATTTTCCCTATTTAATGGTCAGCAAAAATTCTAAAAAAAATCTGAAATATTTTAGACACGATTGTGTATGATTGTGAATTTTTTTTCAGATTTTTCGTTACAACTGCTAAGTGTAAGAAATAAAAAACGCAAAAAAATGTCGAAAAATGCAGATTTCGTGTTGAAGTTTTCGAGCGACTAGATTTTTAATTTTACAGTAGTTAGATATTGATATGACTATTATCTAAAAAAAATTTCAGATTTTTCGGTAAGGTGCGCCATAGTTAAAAAAATCAGAAAACGATATTTTCGAGATATTTCGCGTGGAAACGTGATAAGTACTTTCAATTTTTGCATTTCCGTCATACAGTGAATGCAGTATATGATTTTTAATATCTCTACATTCGACAGAGTAATATGTAAACGGAGGGAATCAAGTTAATATGATTAATTGGAAGTGTATACGCAACATATATCATATGGTACGAAAAAATCATTCAGCGCCGCAGTTAGCGGAGTGGTTAGAGTGTTAGACTCCAAAACCGCCCCGCATACTCTCTTTTGTCGTAGGTTCGCACCCCATCAAGGTCCAATTTTTTTTTTCACGATATAAATTTTTTTTCATCGTTGATTACATGACAATACACGATATTCATTTAAAAATGTTTCTAGAATATTTTAAAAATATTTTATCATAAGGTTTCCATAAAAATAATTTAAATGCACCGCCGCGCCGGCCGGTTTTCTGCCTATGTATTGTTCTAGCTCCGGATAGTTTATAATTATTTTGTCAATGGAATAGATGTGTGATATTGGCTTATGATACGTATTCTGAATCCACTTGCCTAGATTTTCAAAATAATTTTTCCAAAGTCGGGCCGGATAGCGTCTAGATAGTTTCATATATTATCTAAAAAATTACGAATTTTCAATTTTGTATGATCCTCCACCGAGCTACGGTTTTCACCGCAAAGCACCTAAATAACGTAATGACATCTCGGGCATCGCCTATAACTCACAAGCTTTTCAATAGTTTTCACCACAAAAAAATACGGAAATATCCGCAAGATGTACTTTTTCCAATAGACTAATGTTTAATAATAAAAGTTGAACAGCTTTATCTAGAAAAAAATCTCAAAGAAGCATGTTGTTTTGACCGTTCTAGGTAGGCCCCCTTCTTAAAAGAACGCTTAACGAAATGAGAAGGCGAGTAGATAAAAAAAAAACACTTGGGAAACGTAGCAGGTTTAAAGAAATGAGAACACAATTCGGTAAAAAATGGCCCGAGGGACATAGTAGGTTTAAAGTGTTTACTTGTTTAAGGATTCGAATTGTCAAACTGACAGTAATTTTAAACAGTCATCTAAATAGCTACCTGAAAGAAGTTGCATAAGCCAAAAAGATCGACAAACTATGTTCGTAAAACAAAAGTCACGAGTCTGCATCATTTTTTGATAAAGAGCATGACCCTTACCCTTACCGAGGGTCAATAACTCGATGTCATTATTTCTGGGGATAATTGATTTCGTCGGTTCATTACGGATCGTACTTCCTCCGGACAAAGCTGATATATGACGTTTTAACTGGTGGAGTACGGTCCAGTAATTGAATTTAAGGGGCGGAAGCGAAGAAATCTGGTCCCCTTTCATATTAACGTAATCAAGTTCAGTTGCCGCTACCGTTACCCGTCGCGGTCACAATAGAGACATTAAATTGTCAGTACGGATTTATTAAACTTGACGCTGTTCCACGGTCATTCCGCTTCGGATTGCGTGAAACTTAACACCACAGGTATAGAGATTTTTTGAAATTGGTAGCCTTCATTGCCAGTCTCGAGAAACTAATTAGTGTAAAATTGTAACCCGAGTATAAAGGCCGGTGGTGCTAAGCAATTAAGTAGAACCATCCGATGTATATTTCCACTCTAGATACTTACACTCAACTTTTCTTCATAATAAAAAAAGCGCGATAATCTTAAGGGCTGATTTTATCTCTTCAGAGCGAATTTTCACAGAAAAAATTGCACTCTACATTCACACGAAGTTTCATTAGAATAAGAATTCTCGGGCTGGGAACGTTTGGGTTGGTTAAAAAAAATATGAACCGATTTCTTGAACTCTGGAAAAATAAGTGCTCCAAAAAACGTGCCCGCAATTACCTATATAAAAAGAAAGTCTATGTTTGGGGAGCGCTAATAATTGTAGTTGTGAACTAACTTCACGATTGTCCAAATAATATCTTTCCTGTAAGTAGTCTATACCTTACAAACTCGGTCAAATAATTGTTAGTTATTTTTTAAATTTTTACGCAAATAGGTAAGTAAAATGATTTATTACAAGTTTTAAATAAAAAGTTTCAAATAAAACAGTATTCATTAAATTAACTAAAGTTTTTAGAAAATTTGAGGTCTATTCAGGAACTTAAGTACAATTATATTATGTATTTAGGTATGCTAAATTTGTATGGAATTACTCTGGAAGCAGTGTCTTTAATGAATCAACAAGCGTCTTTTTTAATTATTCTATTTTTTTTTTAATTTTTCAACAGTGTTTGTAACATTATTCTACAGTGTTTTTATTATCCTACCAGTTATGAGGTGTAATATTATCGTCAGTACTTTTAATATACAATTGTCTTTTATAATACTGCAAATACTGCAATTACTGCAAACTCTCACGCCATGTTCATTTCGTCCTCAAACCTATAGTGTATACTTTACATTACATTATTTTGTAGAAGAATTTCGCTTTTCTAGACAAATCTAGAACACATCAGTTTAGTGACTAAATTTTCGGTGAAATAGCAAAAGAAATTAGATCAATACAGTTTCATGAAAACAAAGGTACAAAACAGGATTTCGTGCATACTTTACACATCTTAAAATATTTCTGTTCTTTCTCACATAGTAGGTACATTATTCAAAAATATATTGTGACTGAATATTAATGAAACTTTAAGAGTTTCATAATTATTTGTTTTTTTTTTAAATATTCTAACGATTTCTATTAAAATTCACAGTTACCATAATTTTTTTCATTTAAAAAATAAGAGTGATCAAAATAGAATATGTTTCAAATAAGTGATAAATTTTAATTTATGACCAAATATTTCGCAGATATTATGCTTTCATTGAGATCATATGAATTAATATTCACGAGGTAATAGAAAATTTCGATACAATGTTTTTTTTCCTTACGGAAGCAGTTTTGTACGGTAATTATACATAAAAAAATGTGTTTAAACGGTTAGGGGTCTCGTTTTTCACAAAAGCTGGCGTCGAATATCGGTTAAGAAGAACATGTTTATAAAATCAAAAATCGGTAGAATGTGGCAGTAAATATAGGAGAGCAACAAACGAAATAAATCCTTGTGCAAAAATGAATTGAAATTCTAGAGCAGCTTTTTTCCAACGGAGCTTTGGTTTCGACAAAATCGGCGTTGAAGATGAAACAGATACTTAAACAAATCCACAGACAGCCTACAGATTTTTAAAATTGATTTTCTCGAAAACAAAGCCTCGTTGGAAGGAACTGTTGTTCGACAATTTCTACTCATTTTTGTACAAGGATTTATTTCCTATGGACCTATTCTTGCAATTACTAATTCTTGATCATTTTAACGCATATTTAATAGATATTCAATGTCATCTTTTCTGAGAACGAAGCCTGAAATCAAGAAATGTTATCCTAAATTTTTGTCTTAATCCTCCATGCAAAATGACTACCTTTCGACTTGTATTATCAATTACAGAACAGCATGTAACTTTTGAAAAAGGAAGAAATAGTTTTGCAATCGCTGCCTCAGAACAAATGACATTTTCTCTTACAAAGTTTCCTCAGTCTTTCGATACCTTTCAGCCTATCAGTGGCGTATTCGTTTTCCCATGCATCCAAGAGTAGATTATAATACCTGACCTTATCGAAGAAGTCAAAGTACTCGTAAGTGTAACACGTAGGAAAGATTTTCTCGAATCGACCGGTTCGCGTAAGCTCATCTTCGTGCCGTATCAGTACTTTTATGTCGGCCGGCGTAAGGCACCGGAGGATGGGCTCCAAATAGTCCTTTCGAGTGGCCACCTTCAAGTACGTATCCTGTTTCTGCTTATCGTCCCACGTCAGCGAGCTAGAATACAGCTGTCGATTATAGCAGACAGCGTTTTCTTTATAATTCATTCTGAGCATTTTCAACTCTTTGTCCGTCAACACATCCGGCACATGGAAGCCAACCAGATTCAAATAATCCTTAGTCAGCTGATCCTTTACTATCTTACACAAAGGCGTGTCAGACTCCATGGAAGGGAAATGATTGACTTCGAGTAGCCAAGGTCGGTACTCTCTGTCCAGGAGGATATCAAAGCCGAACAGTTGATAGAAATTGTACGTTGACGTGGATGTCTTTTTCCACGCTTTCACCAGAGACGGTTCGGCGGAGATAATAGTCTTGATAGCCATATCCTTGATCTTCGACCAAATCTTAAACGTGTCCACATGGTGGTTCGAGGCCAGATACTTCCACAAGCAATTCAACGACCACATGTTACCTTTGCGCTTGTTGGGATCGTCATTGGGCTTGAAATTGGGATTGATTTTGTTCACGCTGGTGTTGGTGAGGTGCATAAATCTGTCGGATAGAGTGCTAACATGGTTAAAATACTTAATAGTTGCAAGCCTGATCAGGCCATCGTCGTAGACGTAAATTCTAAGCGGCTCGATGCTGGTCAGCAGCACGTACAGCCGCATGTCGAACTTGATGCCATTGATAAGTCGAGGCTTGGAGATGTAACGCTGAGCAATGAGGGGACGATTATCAGGAATTTCGTACACTCGGGACACCAATTTTATTCCATGTCCGGCGCAGGAGTCTGGCGGCTTCACGATCCACATCCCGCCATTTTTGTTCATGAACTTCCTCAGCTCATCCCTCTCTTCTGGTAGAACGAATGACACTGGCATGTAGTTGAACCTGTTGCAACCATGCTTCCTCATCATTCTGCGAAAATTCTTCCAAAGCAGTATTTTGTTGCCCAGCTGAGCACTGCTGGGAAATTGATTCACTTTCGAGAAAATCTTGGTGCGTTTTAACCGGGAATGGGCAAGCTTGTTGCACCAAGTTCCACACCAATCTGCAGTTACGTCGTTGGTTGTCCTGAATCCTGATTTTCGAACCATCGACGAGATAATTCGCGGGGAGGATTTCTTTGTGTGCCACCAGAGCAGGTGTTTAGTGATCTCGCGGGGCAGTTCAGCAGTGGTTTCGTTGTTTCTGAAGACGATGAACGGCGGTACGTGGTCAAAGAGGCTCTTGCGCATCGGCAGTGTCAAGTTTTTGTCACCGCAGCCGGTTGAGTCAATGATGGTCCGCGGTTTCTTTCTAGCCATTAGAAGCTCGGTTATCTCGGCGTAGATATACATTTCTTCATTCTCGGTGCAATAAGTCAGAGACAATTTGCCACAGCAGGTATCCGTGCAAGCGTTCTGCCTTGGCTGGATCGTCATGTCGCTTGGGTTCTTGTTTCTTGTCATTCTTGGATGTTTTGCCACCGAGCGGTATTCGAACTGACGGCGTGCTATAGCAATTACTGTTAATTTTAAGTGTTTGGCCGAAAGTATGTGAGTTAGGTTAGTAGTGAGCACTGGATGAGTAGTGAAGTCTGCGTTTCTTTTTAAATTGTGTATTAAAGGAAGTTAGCTCTTTGTCCATGTCGTTCGATCATTTAGGGCGAATTTCACTTACGCCCAAATTGCCCGCACCGCCCGCGGCTAACATTCCAAAATGTATGAAAATCTCTTGAAATATGAAGGGAAATCTGTAAATGAACCATTATCGGAAAATACAGGTTTTTAACTATAAATTACGACTCGAAAACAGGAACATATAATTTATGATATTCATTTTTCTACAAAATCTGAAAAATCGTGGGCGCGGGCGATTTGGGCGTAAGTGGAATGCGCCCTTAAACGTTAGCTCAAACGATTGTGGTCGTCGAGATTTGATAATGGGATGGCTTCGCATGGTTGGCCTTTTTTTCGACGAACATTTCTACAGTATTTCGTGAGCATGGTTTATGGCGCTGTCAAGCCACAGGTTCCCGTGACGGGAATCCCGTCTAGAATACTTCTATTTCATGAGGGAATATTACTGTCAAAATTGATTAAATTTTTCATTGCTTTGGTTATGTAAACTTTTCTACTGTTAGCGTAAAGTAAAGGACCGTAGATTTTGAAATAAATACGTATATCTTTGTCCTACAGGATTTTACTAAGCGCTAGGTATATATTTTTTGCGAAGACTGCTACGAATGAATTACAAGAAGAAACATTATTTATTTCAGTATTCAGTTTCCTTAACCCCCCATATCTGCAATTAACATGTGTTTCCGTTCTTTTTGTTATTACACTACACTCTTACTTTATTTATTTGTTCGTTTGTGTGGAAATTTTACTGTGGTTGAACCCCCGCCATTTGAACTTTATGAAAGTCATAATAATTGAATGCTCATTGCTAACCGCGAGTAGTTAATATTGCATATGCATTTAAAAATCAAACTTCTGCATTGAATTTCCGCGAAACACGTGTGTGATTCATACATTAGTGACCTCAGTTTAATGAAAATAAAAGCGATGAATCGCAAATGGTGAATTTGAAATATCCAAAGTAAACAAATCATCGAATGGCAGTGCCCTAAATAATTCAAAATACTGTAGAAATGTGAACGATGAAAAAAAGGCCAAATCAATATCGAATCTCAACAGCCACAATCGTTTGAGGCGTGTGTACATTTCAGTAAACAGTACTTTTTAACTATAATGTTTTATCATTATGTTATTATCCATAATGACATAATTATCACTACGTGATTTTCAAACATTATTTATGGGTGTCCTGTTAACACAAAAGTATATAATTTATACAAAAGTTATACAAACCTGCTATCTTTTCTACGTTGCCTATTTCTAAGTGTAGCCTGGAAATTGCAATGGAAAAAAGGAATATATTGCAGTACCGCTTAATTGTAAAATGATTTATTAAGACAGTGATTTAATACAGTAAAGTAATTTTGCACAACCGTGAAAAAGGCACATGATGCGATCGTTCCGTGACGTGGCACAACGGTATAATAATAAACCTTATATAAGAAGATCGTGTATAGTATATGTAAAAAAAGGGCTTCACACTTATATTGATAAAGTATCTCGTGGACGCGAAAGACGCCAGCGGAATAAATTTAAGTCCCTAAGAAACGGCGATCTAAAAAACCATTTGCTGCTCTAAATGATACTTCATCTGGCATAGTTTCTGTAATCTAGATATCCCTTTTTCTCGATTATCGCCATATTTCACTTCCCACGCATCGAACAGCATGTTGTAGTACCCTGGAACGTCAAAGTACTGCAGGTATTCGTGGCTAGTGGTGGTGGGAAATAGTTTCTCGAACCTATCTAACTGCGTCAACTCGTCTTCGTAAGTTATTAAATGTCTAACATCGTCTGGCGTAAGGTCCTCAAGTATATCCTCCAAGTAGTCCTCTCTGTTCGTTAGGTTGGCGAACAGAGTTTGCTTGTGCCGCTCTTGATAACTGAGACTGGTTCTATGCAACCTATAGTCCTGACACACCACGTCCAACTGATACCTTTGCGCCAATTTATCCGCTTCTTCGGTAGATAACGTATTTGGCAATTGATACCCAACTATGTTAAAGACATTCTTAATTAACGGACCCTTGACGGCGCTGTCCAGTGGGGAGGAAGACTGCAACGAGGGGGAAATGTTCACTTCCAATAACCAGGGTTTCAGGTTCTCGTCTAAAAGAATATCGATGCCAAAGAGCTCGTAGCAGCAATACCGTGACGTAGTGTTCGCCCTTGTTAGACTACCGATGGCCGATTCTCCAGCTACCATTGTCTTGACAACGATGTCCTTCATGGAGATCCATAACTTCGATACGTTTACCTGCTCCCGTTCAAGATAGGACCACAGGGTCCTGAGCGTCCATTTGTGGCCGGAGCAAGAGTCAACGCAATCGTTGTTGGTATAAGTGGCGCTGGTCTTGTTGATACTGTAGTTGGTCAGGTGCATAAAGCGGTCGCTGAGGTAGTTTATGTCGTCGTTGTACTTGACCGAGGCGAATCGTGCCAAGCCGTCCGGGTAGATGTAGATCGTCAGTGGATCGAAGGACGTGACGAGAACGTACAGACGCAGATCGAACTTCGCGCCACCGATGAGCATTGGCCTGGACAAATACTGCTGGACGACCACCGCACGTTTCTTTGGTATCTGCGACCAACGGTGCACCACTTTGATCCCAGTTCCCCTAGCCGACGCTGGCGGCTTGATAATCCATTTCTTCTTGTTGCCCGCCTTCTTCCACACTTGTCGGAAGCAACGGAGATCTTGAGGTAGCACGTACGTCCTTGGAACGAAACCAAACTCTCGTTTCCCATACTTCATCATCATTTTGCTAAGGTTGCGCCACAGACGATCCTTCCTGCCTACTTGGAAAGTGCCCGGGAAATGGTTGATCTTCTGCGATTCTTTCAGCGTTTTGAAACAGGTCGACTTCATATGCTTGCCCCACGTGCCGCACCACTCCTGGCACTTCTTCATCAGACGGAAACCTGAGTTGACCAATGTATGGCGCACAATTAATGGTGTAATTGTACTCAGGCGCCACTTTAGGTGTCTCGTTACTTCGTACGGCACTATTGGTCCCTTGCTGTCGAACAATTGGAAGGCGATGTAGGGCGCCACGTGAGGGAAGAGGCTTCTTCGGAATGGCATCTTGCCTCTCTTGTCACTATTGGCAGCTGTCAGCTGGTCGATGGTTAGAAGACCCCGATCGATGTCGATGTAAGGCAGAATTTCCTCCACTTCGTCCTCGTACTGGGTTTCGATATCACCACCGTCGATGCTGCTCGCGATGCTCGCGATCTCGTGATGATTGTAGGCGATTACGTCCATCCCGGGCAGTCTGTAACATCTACGGTCAAACAGGCATGACTTTAGCTTGCTTTCAACGCGACAAGAATTACGGGGCGTTTTAACAACGAGGAAATTAACGCGCATTTTCTCACTTTCGGTAAATCGCTCCATTGTCGCGGGCAAGTCAACCTACAAATGTCACGTGCAATCGGTTCGTTCGATTCTGCCTTTTCCCGACAAAAATGCACGGCAGAGAATGGCCTAACTTCATATTGTTGACATACTTGTCGCAAATACCTGCTTTCACAATATTTCGTGAATCGTGAGTATAGTCTAGGCTTAGAGCATATACTGGAGGTCTCATTGCCTTATGTCTCCTGTCCTCGAAACTATCGCCAACATCACGCGAGAGAGAAAGAGGTGTACACTGGCGCATGCGTATTGCGAGCGATTGGGAGTCCCTCGCTCTACCTCTCTCACTCGCACCATCGAGAAAGTATCTCTTTCTCTCTCCCATGATGTTGGCGACAATTTCGAGCTCTCAATGAGACCTCCATGTATATATGCTCTAAGAGTCTAGGTCAGCGGTTCTTAACCTGTGCTCCCCGATGTATATAAATATTCATTTCCAATAAAAATATTATAATAGGAGTATCTGTATTTATTTCTGTGGGTGAGCTCGAGAAAGACCAATGTCAATGTTTGGTCTGTTTTCAGTTAAAAAGGACAAAAAATACAAGTATAAATTTTTTGAAAATTTTCTAACGCCAATTAAATAGTCAATAGTGTCAATTTTGACATTGGCCATTTTTGGACTCACCACTCACTCACAGATATATGTCTCCCTTCTTTCCAAATTTGAAGGCCGGTGATGAACAACTTTAAATAAATAGTTTATCCACTTTGGGGTTCTAAATCTTGAATTAAGTATTGGGGGTTAAAGAGGTAAATGGTAAAAAAAAGGTTACGAGAACCATTCGTCTAGGCAAGAGATTAGGCCACTGTATGCTATGCATTTGTATTAAAGGGGACAGCATTGACTGGGGGATTGTATGTATTGTACATCTGTTTAAGTTTGAATTTTAAATAAACATCGTACAAATACAAGTATACGTGTATGTATATACTAAATATAAATTTATTTCTTTTTAATCTGTGCACATGTAAAAGTATTTAATTCATCAAACACTGTGAATATTGAATAAAACGACACGTTGGGAACAAGTATCCTCATAAGAGAAATACGTTATAATCTTTATGCATTGATCAACTGTTGAGGCTTCTAGAATTATTGTGCAAAGCAAGCCGACTTCTGTTTCAAACAGCTGGGCGCATTTCGCATGTACATTAAACTGCGGATCAAAATTATACATGCAATAGATGGATGAAAATAATACTTTTAAAACTGAAATTATTTTTCGAAAAGTAATTTGAAATTTAAAAAATAATTTATATTAAAAAAATGACTTTTGAAGTAATATGTGTACTACTACTTCCACATAAGGAAGAGATAAGACTATAAGGTGGAATTAATTTTTCATTTAGAAATGGTGCTCCACTGTTACTCGCAAAGTAGGAATTTTCAAATAAAAAATACACGATCTTCTGTTTCTGTGATTTTAAAACGAATATACTTAAACGTTCAACATGTGAATAAATTACACAACCAATTTTTAAGTTTCATTCGTATTAAAAAACATGAAGTGTGTGCATAAATTTACATTATTAAATAATTTTATAAGAACACGGCAAGCAATGTAAGTTACCAGGCAACTAATTTGGAGGAAATATATTTGCAAGATATTCGTTATTTACTGTAATCTGATGTGTGTCTAATAAACTACCTACTGTCGACAAAAGCTAAGAGGAACAGTAGCTTATGCTACTACTGATAATAACGAAGAAAATAGTACTATACTTCAGGGCACACTCCTATTCGAGGTACTTTAACATTGTTTTGATACGTATTCATATATTCGATGCAGTATTAATTAAACAAGCCTTTTTAATTAAATAAGAATATGTATCCAATTTTTGTTGTATAGGATTGGGAGCTTATAAATGTATAGTACGTTATAAACTTTTTTCGAAATTATCCCACTTAATCTATAATTGAATCAGTTATTTCAGAAACGATATATGTGATATTTTCCAGTTTTTGAGAAAAACCACAAAAACTGTTTCATTCCAATAATTCCAGTTCTAAAAAGGAGTGAAAATATATGTTTTAAATTGAAAGTTCCTACATTGTTCTGGCAAATTACGTGACCAAATTTCCATAAGAGAACTAACAAAAGAATTTTGGAAAAATGTTTACATGTAGGTATTGGTTCTGTACCAATCCACTTTCTTCAAACATTTGGGTTTTTTTTTATTCAAAACTTCCAGCTTAACTCCACACTTTAGCAGTTTGCCGCCGCGAGACGCGCGTGAAATTTTTCTAGCAGTTCACATGAGCGGTTTTGCAACGCCATCATTCGCGTTCTGCGCTTTCTTCTTCTTCTATGTTTTTGAGTTTGAGAAAGACATTTTCTTGCGTTAAATAAACGCAAAACGCTCGTGTGAATTGCTTGTATATAAAACAATGTACTCTTTCGCCGCATCGCGGCAGCCTTCATTCGCGGTGAAGCGGTTCGTGCGTTCGTCAAAACGATCGCAAACATGCCGCCTGGTAGCCGCTCAAAGGGTATAGCCGGTTAAGGTGGTCAAATGTGCCCTTGAACCGAATTCGACTCACGATGAGTCATTCGAAAGCTTATAAAAAAATAAACATTTGTGGCAAGTTTCAACTTTGTATCTCGACTCGGAGGGTAGTAAAGGGCAAAAATAGAAAAACAGGTTTTTGCCGAATTTCTCCTATACTAGGGGATGAAAAATCTTGAAAAAAATCAGAGCCATTTCTGTTATCGGGGCACATATTAGAGAATTGTTTCAGATTTTTAAATTAAAAAACCAAGCTGTGAAAAATAAAAAACGCCAAAAAATGCTGAAAAATGCCGGTTGTGTATCGAAGCAGTCTTGGCACTATAATTATATTTTTACTGTAAGTACGTATCATTGATAATATTGTCCTGAATTTTTTTCAGATTTTTCAATTTGGTGCGCCGCAGTTAAAAAAATTAAAAACCGATTTTTTCGTCGTTTTTTCCGTGTCAGAGTAACTTATAGGTGGAATTTTCGTACATACTTTATGAAATAAATCATTTATGGAATCTGAAATGTTTATACGTACAGCAAAACATCATAGGAATTAAAGAAACTGAAAAAACCGAATCATTTGAAACTATGTTATGCGCCTTACATTGTAAAGTATCTACCGTATTTTCCAACGGCGTCGGTGGCGCAGCGGTAAAGCGTCGAGCTGTTATACCGCTGCTAACTTTTTAAACGTAGGTTCGAGCTTCGGACTTCCAAGTCCCTTAGGCTAAGTTTTTTTTTTTTTCGTTAATTATATATATTTCCTAACTTTACGACACAATGATCAATATTTATTTTCAAATGTTTTAAGAATATTTGAAAAACATATTAACCTGAAATATACGTAAATATGAGTTTGGACTGCTTGTTATGCCGCCGTTTCTCTTGTCAAGTATCCTGTCAATTATATTAATATGTGAAATTGGTTTTCAAATCTCTTACCTTTAACAATTATGAATGGATAGCAACAAAAATCGTGTTGTTGTTTTCCTACTATTTAGCCTTTTCGTCTATTAGAATTAGATCATACAATTCTATTCTCTCTTTTATTCAAAATATATGTTAGAATTTCTGTCACATTGGAACAGGCGAAAGATTCCATTTAATCAGCTATCAGCTAACGAGCTTCTTGATTTTCCGGAAATGACAGAGAAAGACCTCAAAATTCTTTTTACTGGTTCGTATCAATTATCTCAAGCGATATCATATTTAACAGAAGTAATGGATGAAGAGAACAACATTAATCTTCGTTGTGTTAAAGAGAGAAAGAATATTATTAAATTGGAAGTAAGATCACGACATATTAACAGCAAAACTTACAGATGTTATATTGGTTATGCACCAAACTCAATAGGCTATTCTGGAATAAAGCGCTATTGTTGTGAATGTGCAAATGGTAACCGCACCGTCGGGTGCTGTTCACACATAGCTGCAATAATTTATTACTTATCGCATGCTCGGTACCTTTAAAAAATTGTAAGACCTGCAGAAATTCTCAGCAAAATATTCAACAGTGAACACGTGACACCAGTAATTAATGAAGACAGCGATGACGATTGAATACATCAGACACGATTTTTGTTGCTATCCATCCATAATTGTTAAAGGTAAGAGATTTGAAAACCAATTTCACATATTAATATAATTGACAGGATACTTGACAAGAGAAACGGCGGCATAACAAGCAGTCCAAACTCATATTTACGTATATTTCAGGTTAATATGTTTTTCAAATCTTCTTAAAACATTTGAAAATAAATATTGATCATTGTGTCGTAAAGTTAGGAAATATATATAATTAACGAAAAAAAAAAAAACAGCCTAAGGGACTTGGAAGTCCGAGGCTCGAACCTACGTTTAAAAAGTTAGCAGCGGTATAATAGCTCGACGCTTTACCGCTGCGCCACCGACGCCGTTGGAAAATACGGTAGATACTTTACAATGTAAGGCGCATAACATAGTTTTAAATGATTCGGTTTTTTCAGTTTCTTTAATTCCTATGATGTTTTGCTGTACGTATAAACATTTCAGATCCCATAAATGATTTATTTCATAAAGTATGTACGAAAATTCCACCTATAAGTTACTCTGACACGGAAAAAACGACGAAAAAATCGGTCTTTAATTTTTTTAACTGCGGCGCACCAAATTGAAAAATCTGAAAAAAATTCAGGACAATAGTATCAATGATATGTACTTACAGTAAAAATATAATTATAGTGCCAAGACTGCTTCGATACACAATCGGCATTTTTCAGCATTTTTTGGCGTTTTTTATTTTTCACAGCTTGGTTTTTTAATTTAAAAATCTGAAACAATTCTCTAATATGTGCCCCGATAACAGAAATGGCTCTGATTTTTTTCAAGATTTTTCATCTCCTAGTATAGGAGAAATTCGGCAAAAACCTGTTTTTCTATTTTTGCCCTTTACTACCCTCCGGGTCGAGATACAAAGTTGAAACTTGCCACAAATGTTTATTTTTTTATAAGCTTTCGAATGACTCATCGTGAGTCGAATTCGGTTCAAGGGCACATTTGACCACCTTAACCGGCTATACCCTTTGCGTCCCGTGTGAACTCCTTCATACAAATCTATGTTCTGCCAAAACGCGGCGGTAATTTGCTGCGGCGGCAAACTGCCGCAAACCGCTCGTCTGCACCGGGCCTTAGTTGTTTGAATATACATGTTATTAAATCAATAAAGAAAATTATGTGTAAATTATTCTTCTGTTCATGTGAACAACGAAATTTCTCTCCATCTACTGCAATAGCAACACATATTATATCGTTTCTACGCTAAACTCAATCTGTGAGATAGATTTTAACGGAGAAATGTAGACGGAACATGTGTCAATTGTATGTACACCAAACGATGCGTGTTGATGCGTGTAAGTATAAAGATGTATCTAATTCAAAACTATCCAAAATGTCACATGTGTCGTTTCTGAAATAACCGATTTCATTGTCCATGAGACTTCTGTTCCAGCTTACGAGCAACACTATCCAACTACCATTATTTCTATAGCGAATAAAATATTTCTACACCTACCTACTTTACCATATTTACAGATAATGATATATGTATACGTATACCTAAAAGGAATGCCTGCTTTTATCCCTTCCATAATATAAGCCCTGTTCCCTTTTTGCCATCTCTTACGAAACTAATAATAATAATTTTCACTTTCACTTTAAACTCTGTGTTTTTCTTAACACTGGGTTTACGACACTCGTCCATTTGACGGATTTCAAATTTCGAAAAGGAATAGCGAAAAAACCATAGCATTAATTATAACCAATTCGTACCGTAAGTTAATAATTCTATTCAAAGAATTTATACACACATTTATTTCATCCCAGGCCTTTTAGCTTTTAAGATCTAAGTATATCGGCTAATTGCATAAATAATCCTAATATATTTGCTCCATTCGTGAAATTATTACACTAGTAATAAATATAACAGTAATAGAAAAGTCCCCACTAAGTAGAAATTATAATATGTCGGAGATATATTTTTGCTGCTCCGCATCTGATATCTTAAATGATACCTATATCGTATGAGCTTAGTATTTATTAGTGCTTTGTCAATAAGCACGATAATAAAAAACGATCTTCAGCAACTAAGTTAGAGTTGCAGAAAAAACTTGCGTGACAATTTCTGGGAATATACTTTTTACTTATTAGTAATTTATTTAGACGTGCAGCTTAATATTATATATACCTACTTAAGTTGTATTTAAATTGAATAAATCGATTTTTTATAGAAATTGCGTATTTTCGTTTACCCGTCAATGTGACGGGTGCTCGTGGAAATAGGTATATAAAAAATGTCCGTAAGCATAGTGTTAAAATATACTTTACTCAATTAAAAGATATGTGAAATTTAATGCGGCAAATTTTAGCAGTTATTAAAACGACTAAATTTAATAATGCGAATTTTTCATCCCTCAAATTTGAAATCCAACATAAGTAAAAGATAAGTGTTTTTTTTAATTTAACATTTAACAGGATACTTCTAGAAGACCAAAATCAAAATGATGATTTTCGTAACTAATGTGCTAATTTGGGAAAATTGTTCGACGAAACTCAAAAATCTAACTTTAGGTATTATTTCGTTAAACTCTCTTTACCCTGATTACATTCTGGCTGTACTTTGCGCTGCTAATAAAGAAGGCAAGCATGCTTTAGAAAAACTCGCAACACTGAGATATAAAATTCTTAAAAATTTGGGTTTACAAAGTTACTCACAAAAGTATCCGGCCTCCCCATACGTATAACATATCTTACTTATGTAAGTAGATAATATTAAATTCAGAATTACCCATTACAATTGACATTAGTACAATCCTCTATTAATATATTTTTAGTTAGTACTATCTGTCAAAGGAATGCTGAAAGAAATTTTGCTAGGAGAATGAAACAAGATAAGTCCGAATTTCACAGAAAATAAAAATAGTTGAATTTATGCATAATATCGATATTTCCGCTATTTCCTTACCTTTCCTTATCGTTTACTGAATGATTGAATTTACAATACTGATACTTGTATTGTAATATCTGTTCATCTTATTTCATCTCTTTCTGAGGTTTTCTTTGGTATTTGTTATTTTAATATTCATTTTAATTTATCTTATTTGCCCGTTCTCTATTCATTTATTTTCATGTTATCATAATGTGCGAAAAAGATGTTATCCCATAATAAATACTACTACTACTAATAATAATAATAATGATAATAGCCTGAAGCTTATAATAAAATCGCAAGAATACTAGAAGAATATAAATTTATTGTAATTATGTTTGTATAAATCAAATATTGAATTTGGGCGACTATTTTTTTGCACAATCTTTGCTACTTCCACGGATAATATCTAATACTTTTTTTAAAATAAACTGTGCACAATTTTTCAACTGAATACCCACAAAACAAAGGTATATTAATGTGAATTAGAATTGTGAATTCTTAGAAAATATGTTACATATAGGGTGGACGGATACTTTAGTGAGTAACTGTATATTTTGGAAAAAGTTAAATCTCGAAATTATGATCGCTAATGCTTAACGATACTCACCAAAACACGTTAAGATCAATGAAAATAAATAAACGAAGCAAATATTTGAACCGATCAGCAGAATGAGGGCATGGTTATGTTCTAGTGGCTTGAAACTGCTGAGATATCCCTGATGGTGGGGTGAATGATGCAGCAACAAGAGAACAAAAGGTAATAAAAAGTCGAAGCCTCCGCCGCGGCTGAAGTGAGTTAACACTGCTGTGTCGTATAATTTGCCGTGGCACTATATGCATAATAAATTTTGCGAAATAACACAAACCGCGTATGCAGGCCCCGAGAAATCGCGTTTGGTTTTCACACGATAAAACACACAAAGTCGCATGGACGTCGGATTAAACGGTCTGCTTTCGTGCATGGGAGCCGGCATCGTTATAATTTTCCTTAAATGATGGCAGCTCATAAAAACGGTTATCGATGCGGCAGCCACATTTAAACACCGCCGGTTAATGAGCTATATCCAGACGAGAAAGTTTATCTTTCGCGTGAATCGCGCGGCGTAATCGTTTATAACATTTTAAATATTCTTAAGGCTTTCACGCACGCGTTATCGGCCCGTTTAACCAATTTTCCCACAAAATTTCGACATACCTATTTAAATTATGTAAACGGCAGCTGTCACCATTCTGCGGACGGAGCTACGAATACCTGCAACAGAGAAGAAAAATTTTCCTTGTCATTCAAATGACGAAATATCCAGGGCGGTTCGATCCAACGTAAACGTAACACGCTGTTTGATTTAATTGTGGATGACTTTTAAGAACGGGTCAAGTTCTGCCAATGAAACACAGTTCAATTCGATAAGGTATACCTACATATAGCATTTTACGGTTATGCAGAAAGATAAAAGTCAGAGATATTACCGTTTGAAGTTATTCAATGATTTTAAAATATGATGTTGAAAATATGTTGTAGAACAACACATTTTGATTTGTTTGAATAAATAAATGTATGTTAATCGAAACGTGTCAATCATTTCCAACATCTGTCAGATTTACTTTTCAGTTAGGTTTTGCGTACAAACTCAGATAATATTGCTGTTCACTTATTCCGACATAACGCATTCCACTTTCCACCTTCTCCCGGGTATTAGTATTGGTTGGGGGCTAGGTTAGCGCGGGGGGCGCGTAAAGCATGGTACCGAACCGATGTGAGTTTGGGAATACTAAAAATGAAACTGCAATTACAAGCATCGCGCGATGAGTTCATTATCGTACATTGTATCGTCGACAGTGAAACAGTTGACGGTGATGAGGAGATGATTGTATTAGTAACGTCTGTATAGGCAGAATTCAATAATGCCGAAAGTTTTTTATTAATATCTCAGAAACTAACAAATACCCGCAGCTAAAATTTTATATTTCTCTCCCCCTTCTGCCCAACTCCTAAAAATTTCAGTTCATTATGATGGTTGGGTCATATCGTAGTATATCCATTATTTCGGTCATAATGAAAATCTGAGACACTATAGATTTATGTTGCTTTGTCTAATACGCATGGAATATATCTTGGCCAAAGCCAAATGGCTTAGTGTATTCTTGTGTTGAAAAGAAAAAATTCCTATAATAGGTACAGTAGTGTGTAACCTGAAGTTTTCAAGTTATCTATCATTGGGTAATACATAGAAAAGGGCACACCACACCGATGTTGGATGACCCTGAAATAAGTTGTTACGTTCATCATTCTCAACAACTTTTCCCTATACATGTTACCGCGGCCCGGCCTTCGGTTCCAAGTACACACAAAAATATTTTCGACATTACATATCGTATTTCTAAAGTTTGGGAATCAGGTACACCTGTGTTGATCGTTTCCGAGGTATGTAGGTCGATACCGATGTACATGTAGGTTTGGAGACAGACTGGTTGGGGGGAGAGCCCCCCGTTAAGGAGACCAGCAGCTACGCGTATGTAGTTAAAGAAATTGTAAAAAAGAATTAACCAAAATGGTTTATTAATTTCTCGGAAACTAATAAATACCCGACGCTAAAATTGTCTATTTGGGGTTACTCCTCACCCCCTCTCCACCCCCCCCCCCCACCCCCAATTTGGTGCTGATTGGCCACTGGTGTCGTTCGGGACAATATCCAAATATTTTTATGAATATCTTGTGAATAATAATTGTGAGTACCGCCATCGCAGGTGCCAGAATTAGCTACGTAAGTCAAAATTTAACAAAATTGCGCGCATTCAAACTTCAAGTAAAAATGGAAAATTTCGATACTTGAAGTTTAAATGCGCGCAATTTTGTTAAATTTTGACTTACGTGGCTAATTTTGGCACCTGCGATAGCGGTAAGGTAAAAGTACCAATAACTGGACACTTAAGGATATCAAAGTTGTATATCTTAAAAATGGACTAGAAATAAATGTCCTTTTTAACAAAAGTGTCAATATTCAGATAAATGTTACTTCTTTCTATCAAATGAGCTACTAAAAACTTGTTTTCAGTGCGTTATTTTAATTAAATTGAGTAAAAACGCAAGTAGTTATGTGTACCAGTACATGGACAATAGAATTCTGATTTGTCCCAGCGTCCCACTTTTGATGTCCCAATACCTGGCCAATGGGGAAGATAACGCAATGCTTGGCGCAGAGGGCGCCACTAGTGTTTGTGTGAATGGTTTGCGCGCGAATTTTTCATTTTCCAATTTTAGGTTATGTTGAAAATGTAGCATGCAATTGACTAAAAATATGAATTGAAAATAAAAAACTGTTAATTTATTGTACTTACACTTTTGATATACAAAAATTTTAGAAAACACAGACACTTTACCGGTTCGACAATGCGGTCAGGTATTCAGACTTCACCTAAGCGTTCAAAATGCTGTCACGCCGACCAACTGGGCGGCTGGTCAGTTATTGGGACAGCGTGCAGAGGACAAGATTAGTATGTACCGGTTCATGAACACGTATATTTTTAACTAAAATCAACATTAACTGATCAATGTTTTGTTTTGTATGTAACAAGAAACTTCTTAAGATTCTGTACATACGTTTTTTTCTCAGAAAAACGTTATATAACGATTATTATCACCTTAACAACTAACTGTATTTTTCTTAAGAATTACTTAAGAAATCTACGCAGAATTTAAGTGCATGCACCTCCGATATTTAAAGACTGTTTTATATATTAAACTTTACATCTAGGGCTTTCTTAATTTTTTATATAAGAGATCAAGTTACAAAATAACATATGTTCCCAACAATATTGTTCTAAAGTTTCTATGAAGCTTACAAGGGGAGGCCGCGACATCTGGGACACGGATTTTGATGAATCTCATATATGTTGTAGTGTAGGTGTAGTAGACCAATATTTGTCTCACATGTTGGGTCCACTACCCCATAGTTTCCGAAATATTAATAAAAAAAGATGTTTATGGGTTGAAGAATAGAAGCGATAGCGAAATTTATTGTAATGATGAATAGCGGCGCGTGTAAAGGGCAGGTCTCGCACCAGAACTTTCACCGGTTCGATTCTCACTGGGATCATTTTTTTTATAAATTTATTTTGTATTGTTTTATTCCTCAAAAGATAAAGTACTATTTTTTACATTCTAAAATATGACATTTATCGTAAAAACAAATGAAACAATAAAATTCACGACACCATGCACATCTAATAAAAGATGTATGGCCACAGGTACATTTTTTAATTGTACAATTAGTTTCTAGTGGACATTACATTTGATTTAATTTAAAAGAAAAGAATGTAAAAAATAGTACTTTATCTATTGAGGAATAAAACAATACAAAATACATTTATAGAAAAAAAATGATCCCAGTGAGAATCGAACCGGTTGAAGTTTCGGTGCGGGACCTGCCCTTTACACGCGCCGCTATTCATCATTACAATAAACTTCGCTATCGCTTCTGTTCTTCAACGCATAAACATCTTTTTTTATTAATATTTCGGAAACTATGGGGTAGTGGACCCAACATGTGAGACACATATTGGTCTACTATTCATCAAAATCCGTGTCCCAGATGTCGCGGCCTCCCCTTGTTAGTAAAAATATAAATATCATTGGTGCCCAGGTATTGGGACGTGTCCAGTTATTGGTACTTTTACCTTACTCACAATTATTAAGAATCAGTTTGGTTTTTTTGTTTCAAATGAGTCTGTGAGCTAAAATCACTCCCGTCGTATTTTCGAAGGTGCGATTTTTAACTCCAGATAACATTAAAAAACACAATTAAAAGTGTATTTAAAAAATTGTTCCGTATACATTATAAGTAACCTAATAAACGAAAAAAAGTTTGACATTGTTATCCATTGCATTCACTGAGAAAAAAACCTGAATTTTGCGGCGTGATTATCAGAATGACCCCTTAATACATTTTTTTTAATTTGTTTTCTTCCATCACACAGTTATCTTTTTTATTAATTATCATGGTGTTAGATACTATAATTATTCTGTACTTGTTTGTTATGGTCTATTTGGAAGGCCTGGGAGTTTGAAGGGAGTATAGGGTGTCAAAGTGGTAGAGGTAAGTAAGTTTGGAGGGATTTCTGGTGGGGGAACTGGACATGACCAGCCAAACTCATTGCCTCGACTGCAGTTTGAGGATAGAAAGTGCAATTTTTAGTGGTGTTCCTATGCTTATAGCGAAGTCGGTAACTCGCACTGACTCCGCACTGATGCCAAAAAATGACTTAGATTGGTTGATTGTTATAAAGCTATCTTCGTTTCTATCAGAAACAACCAATCCAAGTCATTTTCTGGCACCAATGCAGAGTCAGTGCGAGGTACCGAATTCGCTATTAATCAAGTAACCCCGTCCGACATTGTTAACATGTTAAGGGCTGTACCATAAAATATTCATGAAATATCAAGCAGTACCTAGTTAGTGGACAAAAATTCATAAATAGTCGAAACAAAAATATTTACTTCCCGCCGACCTTTTTAGATTTTTTATTCTTGCTAATAGAACACGCTTGCTTTGGTCTCGGCGACACATTATATGGCAAGCGAAGAGTCATTCATATGCTTCAATATCACGAATCGAAGCACAATTTACTCCATAATACAACAATTATAGGGAATTAAGGTCGGTATCAGATATATTGGCCGGTGAGTTTCGTGAGGGGTATTCTCCCACCACACAGTTTGCCTGCCTCGGTGCTCCTTTTCTCAACATTTTCTGACTCGCTCTCGCCTTCACAGAACGAGAGCGAGCCAGAAGTGGTGGGGATGGTGCTAAGCTTCTGGCGTGTAGCACAAACCGAGCTGTCAGCGTGGAAATACACACATTAGAATAGGTGTGCGTTAATTCCGAAAAAATTCTGGAGCTTCATTGGTCAGAACATTGATTCTTTCTTGATAGCTTCATCTCGTATCGGTCTACGCATACCTAGCTTCGTAACGCACACAACTATTACGCTAAGAATAAATAACATCCAAACGGCTAGGCAAACGGTTCAAGCGGAGCTGAGCAGCGTTCCCGTTACCCCACCATACCCTGCAAGGGTCTCGCAACGCCAATCGACAAATCCACGATCGTCAGATTGTGGTGACGGATTTCTCCTCTATCGCTGCTCGCGAAAACACACTCACCGGCCAATATATCTGATACCGACCTTAGTCAACTAAATTCATTAGTCAACTAGCCCCGGTCTCCACTACTACTTTGTAATAAAATGTTTATCTTCTTAAAATAGTAGGAGATACGTTCAAACAGGCATACTTGCAACTGAAATTGACTAGCACTTCTCAATATTGAAATTCAAATATCTCTTAAACAAATGGTTTTCCGGGATAAATAGTTTAAGGTGGATTGATTGGTGTATTAGAAAACATATGATTCCATTTAAACAAACAAACTTGACCTTCATATTATGTCCTCCACGCGTTCACCCACAAAAAACCTTAATACACCAAATTATTCACCCCTTCCCCTTGAAATCATACAACTTTTATATCGACGATAATTGAGGAGATCGGTTTAAATGAGTCACCCTGTACATATATATATATATATATATATATATTCATTTCAGCTTTACAGCCATAAAATGTATTTGGTTTCTCTCCATTACACACTTTTATTCACACTCATTCACCCCCATTTACCACCATGAACCTTACATATTTCCCTACAATACTCATAGTTTTAGCTCCTTTTTCATACACCCTCTAGTCACACTCTATCCCATTCCCTCTATTTCACCTCTACCTACTATTTATATAATATATAACCTAAACCTACATTTCCTTTCTTCATAGTATGATATCTCTATTACCTATTTGCCTACTTTTTGAGACTACCTTTCTCTCTCTTTCTCACCAACTCCCTCTCAGGTGGCTCCTTAAATAATAACTCCATAAAGTATTTTTAAAAGTACAACGCATCAATGTGCGAAATGTGTAGAATAAATTAGGCGTGTATTGGAGATAGTGTTGTTTAAAGCTCGAGTCTTCAAAGCTTGAAACCTTAACCTTAAAGACTCAGCCTTTAAGGCTAATGTCATATGAAGCTCGAGCTCTCGAAGCTCGAGGTTCAAGCTTCGAGGCCCAGGCCTCGAAGCTAGAGGCTTTTGTGTTTAATAGTAATGAAGTTAACTGCACGTCCTTGATATTATATATCTTATTTTATACACCCACTATTGTAAAACGTTAAACTTAGTAAAAGAACTTAATCGCTGTAATGAGATTGATATATACATAAAAACAGCCCAGGAATCTGAAGAAGTGGATCCAGTCGCTTGGTGGTACCAGCGGAAAACGTCTTTCCCAAATTTAAACAATATGGCCTTGGACATTTTATCAATGTCCCAAGTGAAGAATCTTTTTCTAAAGCTGGCAATTTAATCACCAAAAAGAGAAATAGACTGAGTCAATCCACAATACAAGCTTCCATGTGTTTACAGTCGTGGCTGTATTTTTTACGGTCTAAATAAAGCATGATATTTTAGATTTAATGTTAATTTCATTGTCTTATGCTTGAGGGATATTTTCTTTCAAGTGGCCCCGATTTTTTGCCTGCTTAAAATTATTTATGTAAGTTTAAAACCTTTATCACATTCGAAGTAATAAAGCCTGGCGTGTGAATAAAAACTAAAAAATAAAAACATGTAAAAAAATTATTTGGAAAGGATAATACCTCCTTAACGGTTTCGAGGGTTGTGCTTTAAAGCTTCAGCCGTAAGGGGGAACAACACAGTGAGAGTTGATAAAACTGAGTTTTTTTCATACTTTGAAAGTATAACCTATCAAAAATATTAGGTCGAAGTTCACGTAAATAACGAAAAAAGTGGCCCAGCTTTGTCTATCAGATCAAGTAAACGTAGAAAATTGAGAAACCCTTGTTGGTTCGGCCTATAACACTCTAAAGTGACTTCTATATTTTGTTTAAATATCTGTATGTATTTTGTAATAAAGGAAAGTTTCAAACATTCCTTAAAATATATACATATATTTGATCATCCTATCAGTAATAGGTTAACGAAGTTTGGGCGTCACGGAAATAATTCACTCGAGCTTTGTACATCACTTCACTACATACAATTTATACGACTCGAGCTTTAAAGGCTCGAGCTCTTACGGCTACAAGCTTCGAGCCTTAAGGGTTCGAGCCTTTAGGGTTTGAACCGCGACTCGAGCTCTTGAAGCTCAGGGCTCGAAGCTCATTTTTACAACACTAATTGGAGATGTATGCTTGCCACATTGTTATGAATTAATTTACCACCGTTATAGTCCCGTCAAAAATAATTTTGAATCACAAAACAAAAGCTAAACACCTAAACTAAAATAAAAAGCAGACATTTTGTTCTTAAGCCTCGTTCACATTGGTCGAGTTGTAATTTTCAAAGCAAGTAAAGTTGAAAGAATCTCTACTTCGCTTGAAACTTGAAAGAAACCTGAAGGACATATTTCAAGTCAATTAAATAATAGGTTCACATTAGTGATGTAATTTCAAGCATGATTGTCACTTAGAGCATGAGCATCACTTAGAGCATGTACTTAGAGTAGGTCTCTAAGTTACATTATGGTTTCAAATTACCTACTTGAATTCAAACGACTTGAAGTCAAGTAACTTGACTAATGTGAACGAGGCTTTATTTCCAAGTTATAAATTTTCATATTTCTTGAAACGTTGATGAAATGTCACGGAATGATCACATTTTCCCAGTGAAACACAGCGAAGGAAGGTATACGTGATACGAAATACCGATTAAAATGCAAAGCACACGGAAAGCGCGAAAAGATCTGGTGGCAGCAACCGTCGCGGTATAATAAATACAATTATCTATGATTGAAACGAAGTGCAGCACGACGATGACAGCATTCGATCTTAACCCTACTACGTCCCTCGGGTCGTTTCAGACCCATTCGTTTTTTCATTTTGTTAATGGTAGGTACTTTTAATTTTGAGGGAAATATAAGAAAGTTCTTGCTAATATGTGTGTAGGGTTAAGTTACCTATAAGGAAGATGTGGAATTAAAGCGAACGACGCGTAAATCGACCGATTAAAATACCTTTTGCACTTTAATGTTCTCGATATGCGGCAGATCGCGTGATGCTCACACCCAGTTCGTATTATCGATCGATCGGAAACGGAACCTGTAATAAAAAGGGAATAAAAAAGAGCCTATCGACTTCCGTGGCACGTACCAGCACGTTCTCATTATACGTAAAAACGGAGTATTTCAACCCAGCACTCGCGGGAAAACTGAAAAAAGTACGAAAATATATCGACTGGAGAACTGATCAATAGTCAGCGACGAATAAGCCCTCGATGATTGCTTGCAAATTCGACGTGGCCGCAATCATGCGCCGCGATCCTTTTTCTTCGCTCAGAAAAACAGCTGCGCGTTCGAGTTATTACGCTTTTTAATTCGCCAATATGAAACGCTCGATCTCGATGCAGAGTAATCCATAATTTATGGCACACTCGAAAGCTGATTCGTCATCCGGAGGCAAGTGGAAGCTACACAATTAATTTTCTTCTTCTTTCATCCAGGCTTTTATTTTTCAACTAACTGACTCTGAATATTGGTGGAATATGTTTGGGAACAATTGGGCCCAGTTATGCAGAAACTTACCAACCCTCAAAATGACAGGAAATTAGTTAAACACAGTACCGATACTATAATTCTGTGATTTATATTTTGCAGAACATTAGCAACCCATGGAACAACTCTAACATTATACAATTATTAAAACTACCAAGCCATAGTTACATTTTAGGCTTAAGAAACAAAAACTACAGAAAATTTAATATAATATCAATTATAGTACTCACTTATAGTACAATATTGAATAACCCATTAAAAAACATTGTAAAGCAATAACAAGAAATAGAATATACCAAATAAAAATAAAGCTACTTTTTGTTAACAATTAAAATCTTCAAACTAAATTCACTCAATTTCAGATCATTGAGGGTTGGTAGCTTTCTGCATAACTTGGCCCAATTGGATGTGCGTTAGACGAATAATATAGGTTTTTGCTAATGACAATGAACTTTTTTTTTCAATAACAGGAATACTGGAGAAAGACCGGGAATAACAAAATGTGTCTAATGATTACTGCTGCACAAGAGTGTGTACCGAAATAAGCAGTACGATTTTTGACTGTTCTAATGATTTAACAAGAACGTTAGAAATGAAGTTTTACCTATTTTGAACTTAGCAACGAATTAACGTAATGAAAATTTCGAATACACATTTGGCAACACATAATTAAGATCAACTTGAATTTTTTAAATATGACCATATGATTTTTTATTGTAGTTTGGGTCCTGTAAGTCTAGGGAAAAAGTCTCAGAAAAATACCACCTTTACTTGTTATGCAAATATATGTTTCAATCATGCTCCATGTAATAACATAAAATTCTACCCTTTTCAGTAAATTATCATGAGTAGTGGTTGTTGAACTGACTTAACCATTGTACGAGTCTAATTATTATTTTTTCAAGATATTTAACATTCTTTAAACGTGTTTAGTACGTTATAAATAATAATTAAGCTGTTCTGAATGAGTAATTAATTAAAGCAGCAAAAACTTCCAAAATGCTTTCATAAAATTTTTCATAAAATATTTTACTGGTGAAGAAATGAGGGGTATTTTGAAAGGCATCTTAAATATGGCCAAATTCTTCTAAGGCTTTTTCATATGTTTGCTAGGAATATCACGACCAATATAACGACTGGCGAAAATACTACTTTCATTTACATAGATACATATATTTCATGTGATGTTCACAATAATGGGACATTACTATTTCTACAGTGTTTTGAACTGCGATCGGTTTCTATTTAATTTATGTTTATAGGCATACATACGTACAGTTCATAACTTGTTTACTGCATTACCGAAAGTGTCTAAGAAATTAGGCAGGCTGTTAGTATTTACATTCTGTAAAGGTTTTTATTTTCTTCACGACGATCTTCATAAAAGATATTATTCAAATATACAAAGCAGACTTATACATCGTCGACGTACATATGCATAAACCACACGAATATGTATTTTTCCATTTGTAGCTATACTTTAATCTTAGGGGCTGAAACCTCTATCTCAATGTTGGAAATTATAATTCAAAGGATACTGAGTCGTGATTTAACAAACTTTATGAAATCTGCAATCAGTATTTGTTCTGAAATAAAATTTACAATAGGTATAGAAATAAAGTTTATACAGTTACACTCAAAAGTATCTACTCGCCACATACGTATACCGATGACATTTTACATATCTAATAAATGTTAAAGTTACAATGACTAATTCTAATTCACGTTCGTCTAAATTTTGGTTACATCTAGTCAGTACCATGTATCAAAGAAATGTTCAAATAACTTTTTGTAGATGAGTGAAAATAAATTGAGCACGAATTTCACAAAATATAATTATTTTAGTCTATGCCTAATAGACTGGACTTTATAATGGGATCGCGGGGATATCCGAAAAATTATCAATTTCTTGTAATTATGTTTATGTAAAACAAATATTGAATTTGAGCTTATATCTTAATTGTATACGGTGGTTGCTACTTCTACATATACATAAAAATACTTTAAGTAAATTAATATATTTTTAAGTAAACTGAAATATACAAAAATAATGAATTAATGTATTATCAAGGTTTGTAGGTTGTAGGTTATCAATATGAATTTGAATTGGTAATTTTAATTTTAACATTTATTGAATGTGTAAAATATGTTACGTATGGGGTGGAAGGATACCTTCGTCAGTAGCTACATGTAGAAATAGAGAAAAATAAATGTGTATAAATAGAAATTTAATTATATAAAACAAACTCGTTAAGTTTAGAGGGAAATTGATTGCCAATATATTGACGATGTCTCCTGTTATTCAATCACAAGTGTAATCAAACGATTTATATCAATTTTCACGAAAATCATACCTCCTAAGGTTTTTTAAAAGGAGAAATCGCTCATTCTCCCGTTTAATGAGTAATTACTTCCTTTATGGTTATATCACAAATTACAGACAATCCAATATAAGGACTTGCGAAACGACCACGCGAATCGTTCCATACGATTGATGGGTACGCGTCTCGTAACAGACAGTGAATCAATGATCCGTAGAAATTAGGTTATTACGAGAATCGGTATTTTTTCACGGCATGTGTTAATGTGCGTTGAAATTGATTTAATGTTAGAGCGCGTGGGAGCGAATAGACAGTCGTCACGAAATTCTGAAAATGTCTCTTATTTTCGACTTTCGAATTTTCTTCGGGGCACCCTCCAGAATAGTTCTAAATAATTTAAAAAAATCTGTGTAAAGTTTGAGCTCGATCGGGTAACGGGAAAAGGTGCCCTTGGGCTCTTCAACATTTAAATAATTATTTAACAGCTCAAGAAGTCGATTTTATATAATATTCTCCAAGTTATTGATTATATAAAAAAATATGTCAAACAAAAGTTGTAGATCCGGACAAGGAGCACATTTTATGTTCTATTACTTTTTCTCGTGCGACAGACGGTTTTCGAAACATTTCCGAAAAACGGTAAAAAAAAAAAATTCTCAAATTTTGAATGTGTAAATGCTGCTCGAACACTTTTTATTTATAAAGGCGAACAGACGAAAGGGAATTTTTATTTTCGAGGATTATTTTTTAAACATTTGGGGGGGGGGGGGTCATATACCGAAATATGCGAGAGATAAAAAAAAATCCTTATTTTCAGTGTTTGATATGTCATGAAAATATTTCCTGAAAAATTAAGACCGAAATTCGCAAAAATATCGAAGATCTAGACATAAGAAGTGCGGTATTCAAATGCATTTTTCTCGAAATCATGATTTTCAAACATGTTACCCACGATTATTCAAAAACTATTCAACCCATTTATTTCAAATTTTGCATTGCTATAGGATACACTATTACTCACGTTTTTGACAGCACGGATTTTTTATTTAATTCATAGTTTCTGTTTTATTGCCTAAAAAGTGCAAGATTTCATGCCCGATTTTTTTAAAAATTTTGAAAATTAAAATCTATCTCGAACATTTCTTATGCATGCAGACTAACAGAAATCTGTATTTTTTATTTTCAACCCTAAAGCTTAATGCTGTTTCGACTCTGTCACCAATAAGTATACTCCACTTCTAATCTCTGTATCTTCGATATTTTTGCGAATTTCGATGCCAAATTTTCAGGAAACATTCATGACTTATTAAACACTGAAAATGCGGATTTTTTTCGCATGTTTCGGTATATGCCCCTCCCCCTTAAATGTTTACAAAATTGTCCACGAAAATAGAAATTTCATTTTTTTGTTCGCCTTTATAAATAAAAAGTGTTCCAAAAGCATTTAAACTTTGAACATTTGAGAAAAACAAGAGTTTCTTTTTAGTTTTTCGGATTATTTTTCGAAAACCGTTTGTTGCACGAGACAAAGTAATATAACGTAAAAGATGCTCCTTGTCCGGAACTTGGAGGATATTATATAAAATCTACTTTTTGAGCTGTTAAATAATTATTTAAATGTTCAAGGGCCCAGGGGCACCGTTTCCTGTTATCCACTCGAGCTCAAACTTTACACAGATTTTTTCTTAACTATTTGGAACTATTCTAGAGGGTGCCCCGAAGAAAATCTTGATTTTTTTTTATCAAGAGTAATAAGAGCCACCCTAATGTACATAGGTACCTACATACATACAGTTACTCACGAAAGTATCCTCCCACACTATGTGTAACATATTTTACATATTAAATCGACTTCCAAGTAAGAATTCACATTAATATGAACTTTGATTAATATACTTTTCTTTCGGGTGCATTCGATTGAAAAAATTTAATTGGGTTTATTTAAAAAAATATTATCATTTGCGGAAGTAGCAAATATAGTGTACAGAAAATATTCGCTCAAAGTCAATATTTAATTTATACAAACGTAACTCCAAAAAGTGAATATTTCTTTAACATTGCTGCGATTTTATTGTAAACATTAATCTATTGAGTATGCATAGATTCAACTAATTTTCTGCGAAGTTCTGGCTTTTCTTGTTCCATGTTTCTAGCAAAATTAATTCGTAGTACTCTTCATAAAAAATATATCCCGCTTGTTAGTAAAAACGTATAGGACAAAGAAATACGTATTTGTTTCAAAATGTACCATCCCTTGTTTTGTTAATAATAGGAATGTATACATAACCAAAGCAATGAAAAATACATTTTGTGACAGTACTGTTTCATCACGAAACAGAACCAACGGCGTAGTATTGCCCTAAACTATGTTCTTGAAATTTTGTCGAAATGTTGACGGAAAATGGTCAACCATGTGATGTCGATCACTAATTAATCGAAGATACGCGACTACAATCGAATGAGCCGTTTGTACAGCGTGTTAAAAAAGTGATGGTTACTGAGCAGTGACCTGAAAATTTAGGGGTGAATCTACACCTCTGCATCGGTAAAGATTTCTAAAATAAATTTACCGCAGAATTGTTTATAACACTGGAAATTAGTATTCTTATTTTTTACATTAACATATTCTGCTCGCTGAAAGGAGAACAAGTTCAAAAGGAACCATATGTCGCAAATGCACCGTTTCCTAAAAATATTGCTGAAGTGTTGGTATGGATGAAGTGATCCATGTAGATTTGATAAAACTATTTTTCAGGTTTTTTTTTGAGAAAGGGAGGTTGCGTTTGCGACATATGGTACCTTGAAACTTTTATGGTACCCTTAAACTACCTTTTCAAACTTTTTCTTCTTTCAGCGAGTCGAATATCTTGATGTAAAAAAAAATAGTATTAATTTTCAGTGTTATAAACAATTTTGCGGCAAGTTTTTTTTACAAATACAAACCTGAAAGCAGTGGCCATAAATTTTTAAACATCCTGTACATTTTAAACATTTGTACGTGTGTGACATACTTTTTTACATTTTCGCATTTCCTCCCAATCAGTGATTTCTCTTTTTCGTATACGATGCTTTGTATTTTTCTTTCTGACGTAAGAGTTTAGTCGCCCTTTCCACTTAAGGTAGTTCCTGAATAATCTACTAAATTCAAGAATTCTTTCAAATTTCGTTCGAAACTAATTTGGAATACAAATTATTTATATGGTAATGGTATAGATAGAGGGCAACCTCACGGATTTTGACGACCGTGAAATATGTTGTCAAGGACGTCATTCTGAACAACTTTTTCCTCTAAACTTTTTGGCGGTCGACCTTCGTTTTCGAGATATTCGCAAAATTATGTTGCTACCACTACATTAAATACGATCTGTACGTGTATGATGCGGCAGCGTATGCGTCAACACGAGACCATAGGCAGGCAACGTATATACCGGGTAAACTAAAAGGTTCGAGTTAACCAATTCCACGGTAGACTCGAGGTGGTCGGTCGCCGGGGGGATTTGTTATAGTTTTGGCCGTCTCACGGCGCGTAAGCGCCGTGAGAGGGCGGACGGCGCATTCGAGTTTATCACTTAAAAGAATATTTCTTTCTTAATAATTGAACTTGAGACGGGCCGTCCGCCGTCTCACGGCGCTTACGCGCCGTGAGACGGCCAAATCTATGACAAATCCCCCCGGCGACCGACCACCTTGAGTCCACCGTGGATTCAAAGAACCCTAAAATCAACATTTATCCACTTTTTTTACAAATATCTCGAAACCTACGGCTAGGCGAGAGTAACATATATAGAGAAAAGTTGTTGAAAATGACGTCCTTGGCAACATATTTCAAGGTCGTCAAAATCCGTGAGGTTGCCCTCTATCTATACCATTACCATTTATATTAACATTGAACTGTTTAAAATATATATACATGATGTTAAAAATTATTATTATTATTTCCTATCAGATTACTTTATGTTTGTCGATTATTAGCCAACTCTAATTTGACTAACATAGTTGGTTAGGAACTACCTTAACAGTTTGCGATTCTGTATTAAGGAAGAATTCTCACTACTCTTTCTAAAAATCTGTAGAAAATAGGATTCCATATTTTCTGCAATATTTTGTTATACTTTGCAATAATTTGGAGAGCAATCGCGAATATGTTTAGGGTGCTTCGGTACAGGTGGTAAAATGAACGAACGAAATGGACTTTTGAACGAACATAAATTTGATTAGCAAGAGTTAATACCATACTTAAAGAAAACATATCTAGGTAACTAATCAGCCCCCTTTGTCAACTGTTAACGTGTAATAATGCTTTAAGATAATCACAGTTTAAAGGCAGAAAATTGGCAAGAGATCGTTTTATTTCAAACGACATGTGGCAAAATAAAATGAACGAGAATAAACGTTAACTGATGTATATAAGTATTAAATGGAATTTTTCGAGATGAACATTATCTTGACCATGCTGGAGTAAATTAGTACGCCATTTGCAACTAAGAAATCGTCAAACTCTAATCATATAGACATGGTATCACTGTTTAAGTTCCAAAATAATTACAACTAATAAGTTATTTCCTTGGAAAATAGCCTTATAGCGATTTCCTTTCTGGCAATGAAGAGGCGGCTTATCGATGGTGGTCTTCCGGGGTATCCCGCTCCTCTTTATATTATTATGTACTATTAAACTATCCAAACTAATAAACAACATATTTTCTTATTTTTTATAAATTATATTTGTATTTTGTGCGTTACTTTAATTACCATTGAAACACTAATTTATTATAACAAATTTTCTTCAGATACTTCACTACAAAGTGCAACACAAAAATCTTTTATTTCACGATTTGGTTTATATCAATGTTTGAATAATTTTAATCTCAATAACATTACGACACGTGTGTTCTTCAATACAGCTTCACAAATTCTCTTACATGCCGAGAGCGTTTTATGTCTAATACTTCTACATTTGACCGTAAATAACAACGTTGAAGTTAAATTATTCTTTACTTTATAGACGACCATATGAATCAATGTATATGTATAAGGATATAAATGAGACGGGTTTGATTTTACCGTGTTAAAATCATTAACTAGTAAGATAATATGCTAATTGAGCGAAGTGTGTGAAAACCACCTGTAAACAATAGCAAAGCCTGTTCCTATCGTAAAGTTTTTATCTTTGTTAATTATTCGCGTCGGTGATATTTTGAAATGGTATACAACTGTGATACAAATTATTATTTGACGCATCAACAATGCCAGGCGACAATAGGTACTAATTGATTAGAAAAGCACTGAATCACAAGGAAATTGTGGGATTTAGGGAGGCAGGTAAATCAAATGAGATTCCATGATATATGATTAAAACAATCTATTTATTCAGTTTCGCGCGATGTGCAATCGATTTTTAACAAAAAACGGAGTATCATGTTACGTCTAAAAAAATGCTCCTTAAACATAACAAATTAAAATTTATATAATAATAATCGTTCTACATTACGAGAAAATAATTATCTCAGGTACAAAATCGAACCCTATCACAGACGTCATTTAAAGCTTCATCACCTATGTACAACGTAAAACAGAGAATAAGAGAAACTCCGAAGATGTTGCAATAACTTACAAATGTATCGTATTAAAAAATAATAGATACCTCGACAGTGCGAGGTTCAACAATTTCAACATATGGAAGACAATGATTCGTCGTTTTTCCTCCCACTAGCTATCCGTCCCTATTTAAATCGGAGAAGCTTCTTCACCAGGAAGGAATATTATATTCGAAACGAAGAATTTTCAAAGACCATCGAATCGTTTGCTCGGGTCCATCGAGTCGATCACCAAGGTCTCCACACGGCGTTGGACGATTCCGTGGAGTCCCCGGAAGAGCTCGCCAAGCTGACAGGGCTCTGCGGTGGCGTGTAAACGTTTTGTGGCACGCTGACCGTGACGTTGGTGGTTGGAGTGACAGCCGGAGCTTTGCTGATCGCGTTGACTGTCGTGGAGGCAGTATTAGTGTTCCCAAGGGGGCTCGGGGAGGGTCCCTCGAGCCGTCGCAGGCAACCGCCGAGGTGTCTCATAAGTTGTGCACCAGCAGCTGGGTGAACAGCAGCGGCTACAGGAGTTGACAGGAACGACGAGACTTCCTGAGCGCACTGAGTAAATCCTTCCCTGAATCTGTCGGCATAGCTGTTCTCCGGGGTGAGGGTCAGTCTTCTGGCAGCTCTGAGTGTGTGGAGATGACGAACTGTCAGCTCAAGGATGTCAGCCTTCTCCAGCTTGGCTACGTTCTCCCCTTCCGCCTGGAGCGCCGTCACCATCAGATCCTTCAGCTCGTCCAGGCAACGGTTGATCCTCGCCCGCCTTTTCCTCTCCAGCATCGGCTTCATGACCTTTCGGTACTGATAAGTCCTCGACACTGGCTCCTCGTACTCCATACCACCGACCGGCGTGTAGCTCGTGTGCGGCGCCATCGGTATCGGCAGCAATTACAGTAATCCTTCTCTCACTTCTCACTTTACACAGAATACTCGTGGGGGGACAGATTATCCCCGAGACGAGCTGATCTCGTAGCAATCGAAACGATCAAGGAAACTTTCGAGAATGGGACTCGAAGCACCGAATTATGCGTGCGAGGCGAAAATGCTCGTAAACAAGACTTGTGGCGTTCTCGGAGTGCCGAGAGTGCGTTTGCTACCGTGTTTACGACGGTTCTGAATCTCTGGTGGGGACTAACCCGCTACTTATACCTCCGATCGTTTCCCCCACCGGACTGACCCATCTCGGTACCCCTTCCCGCTGCTCTGGGGACTCTCCGCGAAAAGGAGGGTGTCGCGCGGGGATGCGGCGGGGCGGGAGGGGGAGGGAGAACGGAAAGGGGGAGACGCACGAGTGAACCCTGCAGCCCGTGCACAGCCAGCCAGCAGCCGGAGCGTATCGTGGGAAGCTCGCACTCCGAACAGTTCCCACAGATCGAGGGCCTGTTGGGCCCGGCACAGGTTCCCTCCACGCGTCTCTGTGTTTGTGTATGCTCACTCGACTGGCGCAGGGGGGCCCCTCCGTTGATGCCGGCGCGGGAGAGGACCTTTTCGTGCACACCTGCACGCTCTCTGCCTCGCGGAGAATGGGGATCACGATACTTGCCGCTGTGCTGCTTCTGCTTCTCCTACTATTCCTCCTCCTTCGTTCCCGACCCACGCCACCTCGCCATAGGCCGCCGGCAGGGGAGTCGCCGAGGAAAAAAGAAGCGGCGAGCACACGCCATGTCGCGCGACCAGCACGAGGACGACCCGCGCGATCCGCTCCGATCCTCGCGCGCTCCACTCTTCCGTTTGTACTTCTCGCTTTTATCGCTCTTTCGCTCGCTCGCTCGCTTTCTTTTGGGGCACGTTTCTTACCGACACGTACGATACAGTGACAATTCTGGTGTACGTAAAACACTTATCTGATCGCATTTTTGGGAAGCAGTAAAAATAAAGCGAAATGATAAATATCTTTTGACGCGCTCCTCTCGTAAGAAGACATTGAAAACAATCACGCGAAATTAAATGTATACAATGGCCTGGTACATTCTAAAAGCATACATGGAAATCTTAATCTACTCTCAGACTAAATCAAGATCAAATTACTCGTACGATAACAATAAGGCCATTATTCAACTTCGAAGTGCACAATAACGCGGATACGCAACAGTAAACGTGTGTTACGTAATGAATAGTATATGTAATTTCGATTGAACATGTGAACAGGATCGAACTTGGCCGGGAAAAGGTTACGCGAAAAAGTCCAGGGAACTTCAAGTGAATAAACTCGAACTCAACATTCTTTATCTGATTTCTCGTTTAAGCAAGACAAAGGACTATTCATTCAAGCACTCTGTTGCTTTACCTTCGCTTCTATCATATGTAGAGGATAAATGCGTCATTGGAAAATGTTGCAATAAGTTGTAACATTTCCATACTTCAAGTTGTCATTCAGTTCATATTGCCATTTCTAAACATCATTACCTATGAATGAAACTTGAAGTGCCTCATATGTCTGGAGTAAACCTTAGCAATACATTTTTCTCTACATGCTTAATCTAATAGTATGTGGACGTTATTCGTAAGTTCGTGTAAATTAAAAAATGAAAAGAGAAACATTATGTATTTACATACATATATCACTACTTGTGACGTTGCATTCATTGTTAAAATGCCTAACGAACGTGAACATTTGTTATCGCATAAAGAACCAACGTTACTGATTTTATTACACGAATATACTCCTGGCACAAAGTGTGATTAATATATATTCACAGCATTCAATAAAGCGTCAACGACGTCGGGGATACATTATTCGTTTCGGAAGAAGGAAAAGGTAAGCAATTTTTCGTGACTTTCACGGAAACGCTTTCACCAAAGGTTAATTAAAAAATTTTCATATCAACCTTGTGCATCGATAAAAAAAATATCCATTTTCCTTGAGCACATCCTCGCGTCGCAATAATTAACCCATAAAATAGTGAATCGGCTAATAAGAAGATTAAATTACAAAGAGTATCTCGTGCAACCTAAATGTGACTTTCAGATTACAAGACTTCACGAGTTGAATTTATGGCGTTAATGTACAAGGTTTGTGTCACCAATTGGGCTCGAATTCTGCATACAATTAGTGCACACTATGTAGGTACAATAATGTCTCAAACGTATAAGTAGGTCTCGCAACTAAAAATTTCGCGAGAAAATTGACTTCGATGATTAAGTAATTCGAAACCATAATTAAAATGTAGCGATAACGATCTCCATTATAACACGAAGTGTCCCAAATTCGAGTCAGCTGCTAGTGAATTTTCTTATCTAAAATTATACAAGCAAAACAAGGTAATGGCCCGAAAAGTAAAGGTATCTTTGGAAATTTATTAAAAGAAAACTACTTAATGAATCTTTTTGAAACTTCCAGGACTTTTTATTAGATATTTAAGTTTTTTTAAATTTATTTAGAGCAGATTTATAAGCAGTGCAGGACCAGCGACTTAGCGCCGCTAAAAATTTCTGCTGATATGGTTGAGTTTTCCGACGAAACGATTCTTCAAAAATCAAAATACCAAAAAGTTTTTGCAAACTATGTGCGGATGGTTATGACACGACAGACGGGATTTTTAAAAATTTGAAAAGTAACAAAATGTCGAAGTTGTGCAAAAAATGGTGAAAATATGTTGAAAAAGAAAAAAAGGATGTGTGCCATACAGACGGGTTTTGTAAACAAAATGTGACTTGAATGATACGAATTGGATGTACATTTAGATTATATGTAAAGCTGTCTACTGTGTTAAAAAATTGATTTATTTATTACCTTTTTACGGGAAAACCCCATTATTTACATAGTGAAAAAATAACAAAACAAACATTACCGCACACGCGAAAACCCCCATCGAAACCTCGAGAACCAAATTAAAAGTAAAACAGAATACCACAATAAAGCAAAAACATGAAAATACATTCGCGACTGAGCAAGTTAACCTTTCACATAATAATCATATCTACTCATCAAGAAATCTAAGCAGTTCATTCCTGAAGACATTGACGTTCCGTGCAAAAATATCTATCCCCTCATCATAATTATTCGCCAAAGTACAAATTCTGCAAATAGGTTCCGTAACACTGAAACGCGACGAGCATAACAAAGGTCTGAAGAGCATAGGTGCTAAAAAACGTCGTTTTGAGAAAAACACGTTTAAAGTTTTAGAGCCTCGAATCGAACAGAGCCAATTTCACGAATTTCTATCTAAATACGTATCCTTCAGAAAATTGCAAGAAACTTTTGTCCCGTAACCGAAATCGACTTGGTTTCTTCCATACAGATCCATATATAAAATCAAAAAAAGGCAAAATCATGATTTCGATAATCTACCGCAGAATTTTGAGTAACGCACCTCGCACGTTTAGTACATTACGGCGGATCTTCGCACAGAACTGTATGCAAAGTTTCAGTGAAATCGATAACTTCATTCCTAACAGTTGGCTACCCAAGTGCCATGCGACACTGCATGCGGAGTGTGCGAAACGTTGGCAAACAGCGCGGCCAGCACGCGGCACTTGTCAGCGCCGCTAGGCACTCGCATCTCGACATCAAATTTTCGATAAGAAACGGGTTCCTCTGAATAGTTTTTGCTCGGCGCGAAGCGAGCAAGCGAGAGTCGGCTCGGGCTTGACCGGTTTATTGGAATCCAGGCTGCGTTGTCGGTTGGTGCATCGGCACACGGCTAGACCCGCGACACTTGTTGATTCACTGGAATACCACCGACGCGGAGCACGTGTAAGCGCGTGTCGCCACCACTCCCGGCCCCTGGCACTCGCCGCCCTCCGCCCGCTGAATCACGACTTGGCGAACGAGCTTGATCGCCCGCGACCATGCTCATACTGCCCTGACTCGCTGGACCAGTTTCTATTCGACTCGATGTAGAACAATTGAAATAGCGGACGAACGCCGCTCGTCCTCTTTAAACGATCCGCTGGACGAAAATACACGGGATGGGGTACTTAACGGGCTGCGAGCTGCGGTACGTGCATGTTCAAGGTGCCTCATTTCGGGCCAACGCCAGAGCGCCTTCAGGGAAGTGCCAAGTTAAACTACATAGGTACAGTTATTCACAAAAGTGTCCGCCCACCCTATAGGTAACATATTTTACATACTAAATCGTCTTCTAATTAAGAATTCATAATTCTAATTCTCATTAATATAAATCTTGATTAATATACAACCTTTTGTTTTGAGTCATTAAATTGAAAAACTGTTTAAAAATGTATTATCATCCGTCGAAGTAGCAAGGATCGTGGAAAAAATGGTAGCCCAAATTCGATATTTAATTTATACATTCTATAATATTCTTTTAATTTTCTGTGAAATTCGGGCTCATCTTGTCTAGGGCTGGGACTATTTGTCGAATTTTTCGGTATTCGAATATTCGAATATTTCAGTTGCTCAGTTATTTGGCGAATATAATACGAATATCCAAGTATCCAAATACTATATGAATAGTTAAGTATTCGAATACTATTCGAATACTTAAATATTCGAATAGTATTCGAATAATAACATTCGAATGTTCAAATATTCGAAGTTTAATATTCGAAGAAAATATTCGAATATTAAATTATTCGAATAGTCCCAGCCCTAATCTTGTCTCATTCTCATAGTAAAATTTCTTTGAGTATTTCTTTGGGAAATGGTACTAACTAACAATATGTTAATTGAGGTTTATATTAAAATAAATTATGAGTAATTCTGAATTTAACATTACATAAATAAGCAAAATATATCATACGAATGGAGTGGGCGAATACTTTTGCGAGTAACTATTGTTACTAAATGACGAAACATAAGAAGGCTCCCTTAATTGTTTTTTTATATAGACACAGATTATACAAATGGAAAATCTCTTCTCAGCTTTTCAAGGCCATTTCAAGGTCGTTTTATATCTTTCAAAGGAACTGCTTCACTTTTTCTTGCAAGAATAATATCTTGTGTACGTTCCTGTTAGTATTATAAAAGTACAAAAAGGAACAGATTGAACTTGGAATCTTGGAAAATAATCGATTAGTCGCATAAGTAAGTTTGCCTCGTATATTCACATTTACGCTATGATTGTGACAAAAGTGCAATTACAAAATTTATAATTAAGAATTTTCTATTTATTTTTCTATTATAGGAATCTCTTGGATTTGTCTTCATGTTTGGCATACTGTTTAAAGCACGCACATTGATCTAGAATCTAGACATACTTTTTTTTATTTACTTCTTTAAGAATATTAAGTTTTGCATAAAAGGTCAGTCGACGAGGCTTCTCTCACATCTTTCACTACATTTTTTAAACTATTTTCGTAAAATAAAATTTTTCTTAAAAGTGAGTGCCTAGGTGCTGTTATTCTGATAACTTTCCTTGTTTACTAATTGGAGAGTCGATGTTGAAAACACTAAGTGCTAAAAATCAAATTCTATAGTTATAGTATTACCATTGGCACGTGGAACATTTTCCGTAAAAAACCTTTTTTTAATTTTGGCACTTACAATGTGTTCTACAAGGACTCTTCAATTTCTCATTCGCTTAAATAATTTTAATGCTTTTAAAATATATAGTTGGTAATCGTAATATATGGTGTCGTCCTAAAAGTAGAATTTTTACATTATTTCTTCATTCAATGTATATTCAAAGGGTCGACAAAAGTTAATTGGGAAATACTTCCGAAAGGGACTAGTGGCCGATCGAGATGAGGTTTGGGGGCAGGGGTGGGAAGGGGTGTGAACCCTAAATCTAAAATTGTAGCTTCGGGTATTTATTAGTTTCCGAAATATTAATAAAAAATTGTTAATTTTTTTGGACGTTGGTGTGTTTTATGCACAATTACCACTGTATCTTTTGAACGCATTAATTTCCGAAGCTAAAATTTTATATTTGGGGTCTGTCCACACCCCTCGTAATACCTACCAAGTTTCATCTCGATCGGCC
The DNA here is from genome assembly GCA_947577245.1 of Andrena bucephala. Taxonomy (NCBI): domain Eukaryota; kingdom Metazoa; phylum Arthropoda; class Insecta; order Hymenoptera; family Andrenidae; genus Andrena; species Andrena bucephala. Next base: position 66,421,171 of record OX387717.1, read on the forward strand.
ACCGTTTGGGGCTAGACCAGTGCGGGGAGCGCGCGCCCGGTCGCGGGCGCGCGAAGCACGGCAGCGAACCGATGTGAGTCTGGCGATGCCAAAAAACGAGACCGTGGTTAAAAAATTTCAAAAATAAAAAATAGGGGGACGGAAGGGCTCCCGGGTAGGGAGGCCTGCACCAACGTCTAAAAAAGATTTCCAAAAAAAAAATGAACAATTTTTTATTAATATTTCGGAAACTAATAAATACCCGAAGTTCCAATTTTAGATTTAGGGTTCACACCTTTCCCCACCCTTGCCCCCAAACCTCATCTCGATCGGCCACCGGTCCCTTTCGGAAGTACAGCCGTTAATTGATTCAGTCCACGTTTTTGTTTAAATATCTGCATTTTTGTGTACCTATTTGTCTAATGGTATATACACTCCCGCCGAAAATAGAAAATCGTTTCCCGCTGTAATCCACTATTCTGCAAAGTTGATTAATTGATACAACGTACTCATTCCACAACTGTAATACCTACTTAGTGGCGTGTTCATTCGTGACCTCTCTTCTGATTCGTACATTGAAACGTAATAGTTGCACTCGAATAGGTACTATGTATATGTATTGTAGTTGTGTCACGTCACTAAACACACAGAATTACCTTATGTAATCTTGAGCTACAAATGCGTACAAATTTCGAAATTGATGCGAACCTTACCTTTAGATATCATTCAAGTACACAACACATTCGATAATTCTCATGTATTACACGGATGTATTGGTAATTTATGGATATTAAGTGCTTGATCTGTCTCTTTCTAAATCGTAAAAATAGGTATCATCTACATAATGTTGTTTTTTTTTAAAAACGACAAACATATAGAACCTATACCACAATATAAGAAAATGTTATATGTAAATACATTATATAGACTTTATTTTTCGACTATCAATAAACAGAGGAATGTGATCGATGACCCATGTAGTGCCTATTATTTAGGTACACAGTAGGGTGGCTCTTATTTTCGACTTTTAAATTTTCTTCGGGGCACCCTCCAGAATAGTTCCAAATAATTAAAACAAAATCTGTGTAAAGTTTGATCTCGATCGGATAACCGGAAAAGATACCCCTGGACCCTTAAACATTTAAATCATTATTTAACAGCTCGCAAAGTCGATTTTATATAATATCCTCCAAGTTATTGATTAAATAAAAAAATATGTCAAACAAAAGTTGTAGATCCGGACAGGGAGCACCTTTTATGTTGTATTATTTTTTCCCGTGCGACAAACGGTTTTTCGAAAAAAATCCGAAAAACTAGAAAAAAACTTTTGTTTTCCCCAAATTTTCAAAGTTTAAATGCTTTTGGAACACTTTTTATTTATAAAGGCGTACAAAAAAATTGCATTTTTATTTTCGAGGACTACAGAATGCCATCATATAGGGGAGAGTCATACAGTACCGGCCGTTTTCAGTTTTTGTACTGTAACTTGGGCTACTGTTGGTAAAAATCAAGTTTCAAAGAAGTAATTTGTACTGCAAATAGTGCTTAATAAGAGGAGACGAATCGTTTTTCACAAATTTTATCGTAAAGATTAATAATTCGCAGGAATAAAAAAGTTGTAATTCGCGGCGAACAAAAATAACTTTTGTCGTCCGAAACACTAGCGTAAACGATAAATGCTTAGAACTCTGGTAATACTGAAAGAAAAAGAATGTCGCCGGAATATGTTGCTACGGACTCTAGTATTTATTTATTTCTCCATCGATAGTACAGTTAACTAACATTAAAAGCGAGATCTAGCTTTGGCCGGTACTGTATGCTGCCCGGTACTATTAATCGGACCTATTATCAATTAAACGCACAATTCGGTGATGTTGATCCGTGTGTGATTTCCTCAAATATTTTCGGCGTATGGATGCGCGGTCGGTTACGAAATGTTTAGCGTTAGTCTTAAATGGGTCAGACTCTAATTAAGTTTCGTTCTTTTTGTACTTAATGGCATTATCCCGTGAAATAAATAAATAAATAACAAGTAAACAAGTAAACAAGTAAACAAGTAAACAAGTAAACAAGTAAACAAGTAAACAAGTAAACAAGTAAACAAGTAAACAAGTAAACAAGTAAACAAGTAAACAAGTAAACAAGTAAACAAGTAAACAAGTAAACAAGTAAACAAGTAAACAAGTAAACAAGTAAACAAGTAAACAAGTAAACAAGTAAACAAGTAAACAAGTAAACAAGTAAACAAGTAAACAAGTAAACAAGTAAACAAGTAAACAAGTAAACAAGTAAACAAGTAAACAAGTAAACAAGTAAACAAGTAAACAAGTAAACAAGTAAACAAGTAAACAAGTAAACAAGTAAACAAGTAAACAAGTAAACAAGTAAACAAGTAAACAAGTAAACAAGTAAACAAGTAAACAAGTAAACAAGTAAACAAGTAAACAAGTAAACAAGTAAACAAGTAAACAAGTAAACAAGTAAACAAGTAAACAAGTAAACAAGTAAACAAGTAAACAAGTAAACAAGTAAACAAGTAAACAAGTAAACAAGTAAACAAGTAAACAAGTAAACAAGTAAACAAGTAAACAAGTAAACAAGTAAACAAGTAAACAAGTAAACAAGTAAACAAGTAAACAAGTAAACAAGTAAACAAGTAAACAAGTAAACAAGTAAACAAGTAAACAAGTAAACAAGTAAACAAGTAAACAAGTAAACAAGTAAACAAGTAAACAAGTAAACAAGTAAACAAGTAAACAAGTAAACAAGTAAACAAGTAAACAAGTAAACAAGTAAACAAGTAAACAAGTAAACAAGTAAACAAGTAAACAAATAAATAAGTAAATAAGTAAATAAATAAATAAATAAATAGTTTTAATATTTAAGGGGGGAGGGGGGCATATACCTGAAATATGCGAAAAAGATACAAATTTTTGTTTTCGTTATTTTCAGTGTTTGATGTCATGAATGTTTCCAGAAAATTTCGGTTCCAAATTTGACTGTATCTTCGATATTTTTGCGTCCCATTTTGGTCCCAAATTTTCAGGAAACATTGATGACATATCAAACCCTGAAAATAAAGAAACAATTTTTTTATATTTTTCGCATATTTCGGTATATGCCAACTTGAAGGATATTATACAAAAACGACTTTGTGAGTTGTTAAATAATGATTTAAATGTTTAAGGGCCCAGGAGCACCTTTTCCCGTTATCCGATCGAGCTCAAACTTTACACAGATTTTTTTGATTATTTGGAACTATTCTGGAGGGTGCACCGAAGAAAATCTTGAAAAAAATTGTTACCAAGAGTAAATAAGAGCCACCCTAGTACACATCGATCATTTCAATATACCTACCTATGTATCTACATAAGTATATTCAGATATCCCGACATTTTACAACTTTAATCGGAACAAATAGATTAGATTTGATTACAGAGTGTCTAATATTTGATCTCGCTACTAATACTAGACGAATTGTAAAATTGATTTAATATTAATCGTAATATATCATTCTTAATTATTTTGAATCATTAATTTTAAATTGTATGCTCATTAAATTATAACGAAATAGAATTAAGTTAGTTAATATTAAATAGTACTAATTTCAGTCATAAAATGAACCATTGGTATTTCATGACATTTTGGGTTCTACATTCTCGCTTTGAAGTAGATATTGACATGCAATGACGACTCATCTGGTACAGATATGACACAAAAAAATATTGTGAAAAGTTTAATTGGAATTTAGTGAAGAACATCGTATGATTGATTCAGTTATCAAAAATTTGTAGAATACACAGTGATACTAGCAAATCAATCGAAAGGTTAACGCAAAAGAAATAGATGTGTTTGCACAGTTTATGATACTGTATAGTAAAAGTTTAAATAAATTGAACTGACTAAATACACTTTTCCTTCCACTTGGAGAGAGATTTCTTTAGAATTATTCATTAACAGAAGCTACATATCTATGTAATACAGTGTACATGGTTAGAAAGTCGCAGCATAAATAGGTTTAGAGTCACTTTATCTAAAAGAAAACCCCTAAATTGTATGATAAAATACTTTTTGCCACATGTTTCGATTCTGAAGCAAGCCCATTTGAAAATCATCAAATTCCAAGAGAAATCATTTCATTTCATAATTTCAATTTCATTTTATAATTTCAACTAATTTGTTCCAATAGAATCACGAAGATTTAGAGCAGTGACCCACGAAGGCTTTTTAAATGACTCATGCGTTAATTTTTATAATCCTATTTTTTATATCATAAAAGAAGAACAGGCAATCGAAAATATTAAAAAATTAAAGTATAACAACTTTTCTGTTAACAAATTTTCGGTGTTTCCAAATAATTGGTACCCTCCCCCCCCCCCCCCCCCCGCCCCTCCTTTCCAAGTGACGCTACTGACTTAGTGACCCACGGGCTAGCATTAAAAATCATAATGAACAAAATTTGACCCACTTCTCAAAAAGATTCGCCATCAGTGATTTAGAGAATTATGTATATACATCGCCTTTACTTCAATTAGGGGAAACCTGTGCAAACACGTACACTTAAGGTTCTAGGTTCATAACTTTTTAAATAATAAAACAAATTGGGTAATGAAAACGGTATTTATTAAAGGGTTTCGTAAACAACACAAAATAACAAAAATATAATTGAAAAGTTTAAATAGGGTACTTAATTGAACAATAAAACAAAACCTCTTCTTTTTCCGGTTTTACCCACCCTATGGGGCCCAATCGTATTGTATATATTATCGGTCTAAATTAACAACGGTAGCATTGAAAATCGTCGAGTTCTTCGGATCCCCAGCCGGTGCAACCTTCGTGTATTTTTATACAATTTCGTGGAAAAATGGGGCAGCTCCAAATTTTCAAAATTCAACCTGCCATGGAGAAAAGATATTTCTGCTGAGTAATAGTGCTGAATGCTGTGCTAACATGTAGATTTGAAATGGGTAAAGTACTTCGAAAATATGTAAAAAAATATTTTGGTAACACCCTCTTCATCAGTTTTCCAAAAGTTAATACATTTGAAGCTGCAAAGTCTCCAAATGTTCACCCAAACTGGCGAATTCATTAATGCATACGCAGATACGATGTAACATAAAAAATAACCTTGGACACAATTGTTTTATAGCGTGCAGCTAATATTTTTAGTTTTGAATTATTAATAAAGGTATTGGTTCAATAAAGCGAACGAACTTTTGCACCGACCTAATACAAAGTTACAAATCCATACAGCTTTAGCTCTCACGCCTATTATTTGACCCCGTAAGGGTTAGAACAAAATAACGAGCTAAGAAACAAGACGATGTTTTGACAATTAATTAATATTAATATAAGGTTAATTTACGGTTTTGTATTTTAATTTACTATATTATGAACTATAAAAAAGCCTGTAATATTTAAAATTAAAAAAGGATTCCGGGAAATTGAACGAACTGAAAAAACCCGAAAAATGTCATAAACTATAATATATTTTCTAGGCATTGACGATCACACATTTCAATTCTTGAGAAAATTAACCCTTGTAACTTTTGGGTATTTAAATTGCGATAACTTTTTTTGAGAAGCCGTGGAGGGCTGATGTTTTGTGATATCTCTAAATTTTTTGTCTAGATTATATACACCAAATTTCAGAAAAATACCTCTACCCTCTTCCGAGATAGAGGGTCGAGTCGAGGGTTGCATCCATAATAGCGGCATAGGCACAATTGCGCCCTCATACATTTTGTATAAAGATAATGTAAAAAAAAATACGATTTTTTTTTAATGATATTTTATTATAAAAAAAGTTAAAAAATAGATAATTTACATTATAAAAAAAGAATTAGTATTTTTTTTATTGAATTTCGTTGAAACTAAATGTTATCCATTTTCGTACAAATTATACTGATAGGGTAAAGGACCCAATTACTGACACTTTGAGCGTTGACGCTTACATTATCTTATAGATTTGTACTTAGACTAAAAGTATAGATTATTTCTGTTATTTATTATTGTTTAATGTTTTCTTGATGAAGAAAATTTGGTGGTTCTTAAAATTTCGATTTTTATGTATAAATTCATCAATTTCCAAAATATATTTCGGGATCTATTACTGACACTCTTCGAATGTATTTGAATGAATTACTGACACCCCAATTACTGACAGCTAACTTAATACTGTTTATCTCATTTTAAGGTTATATCGTCTCATGTTTCAAGCATTTTGGTATTACTGTCATAGCAGTAGTGCTATTTTTTTCATTGTTCTAATACTAATTATTTACATTCATATGATAGCCGTCTCCAGAAGTGAACGTATTTACTGTTAAAAATTCGAGATTTAAAATGTTTAAAATGTTTCTTTTTTCATAATTTCGTATCCATTAGTACTCAAGGATAATGCTCATATAATTATGTCAATAAAAAAAGGTACATCATATTTTCGCCAATGTCCGGGAATCTGTTCGCGTCGTCCTACTGTGCGCCCTGACCTCGGATTTTTTCAAATTCGATTTTATCGAATTTGGCTGAAAAGCGCGCCTTACTGCTTTGGGAAATTAATGCCCGAGTGAAGGCCTTCACGTACGCTAAGTATCAACATTTTCTGAAATTGCCAACCCTGAAGGTCCCCTTCTTAGTCCTTTACTGTGTCCTAACCCCTTAAGACCCACCTCCCTAATATTACGTTTCTTGCGTACAGTCTCAAGATTAAAGTTGGCAATTTTTACTCGTTTTTCTAAAATTCAGTGAAACGTTATGGGATTAAAAACAGCATAGCAAGTATCGAGCATAGCAAACCAGGTCCAATCCAATGCCACCAGAACCCCACTCCTAATCAGATCAAGTTTTACACAAGGGACACGCCGGTCGGCGGGGACGTTTCCTCGGCATTAGAAAAGGATTCCCACTGCGATGATCGGTGGCAACCGGTTCCCAGGTTGCCGCGATCAGCCAGATCGGCAGCCGATTTTTCGAATTAAGCGTACGATCTTAATGACCCGCCCATCCCCAGTTGCAGGACAGGTTTCGCTTGCGGGACTTAACGAGGTGTTTAGCCCTTTTGGAAGCCGGTAGGCCAAACAAGGGTCCAAGTGGGCCGGCCGAGTATTTACGAGGCTTTAGCTCTAACCGCGAAAGCTGGCCAGCAAAGGCGATCTCGCGACGCAGATCGGCCCAACGATGTGTCGCATTCATTAAAGAGACTCGCTTCTTTCGGTATACAGACGCCTTAACTACCGATCGGCTCGGCTTTACGGCTCTCTCTACGATCGCTGCTAGATATGGTGTGTTACCGCAAAATCTTGGAATTGTTAACAGCCACGATGAGACGGCGTAATGTCTCTTTAAGCAGCAACTCCGCTGTTACAGTCGATTCGGGAGGGCCAGTTCATGGGATGGATCCCAGCTCTGCGAAACTGCTGATTATTAGGGGATCGTGAAGCAGGCGGGAACCCATCGGTACTGCTGAAGGGGTTCCCGATGGGGAATTTATTTAGATAGCGTTATAATTATAGTCGAAGGCGGTCAGTGAAATGGGCCGTGTTATGCAGAAAGCAACCAACCCTCAATGATCCGAAATTTAATTGTTAAAGGAAAGTAGCTTCATTTCTGTTGGGTATATTTTATTTCTTGTTATGGCTTTACAAAGGTTTTCAATGGGTTATTTAATAGCGAGTAGTATAATTAACATTATTTTAAATTTTCTGCAGTTTTTGTTTTCTAAGTCTAAAAAACCAACCCTCAATGATCCGAAATTTAATTGTTAAAGGAAAGTAGCTTCATTTCTGTTGGGTATATTTTATTTCTTGTTATGGTTTTACAAAGGTTTTCAATGGGTTATTTAATAGCGAGTAGTATAATTAACATTATTTTAAATTTTTTGTAGTTTTTGTTTTCTAAGTCTAAAATGGAACTATGGCTTGGGAGGTTTAATAGTTGTGTAGGGTAAAGTAGCCGAATATGCCACCCATTTCTTAAAAACATCATAACTCTTGAGTAACACTTTTATTAAAATTCGATACACGTTTTAAAAGTAGAATATGTATTCTTTAGCAACCTATCAAAGATTCGATTTCTTCATAAAGAAATAAAAACGAAAGTCATTCAAATACGCAGATAAAAAAATGAGTTCCTAATATGAGACCCAGTTTGTTTTTTCATGATAACTTACTTTCCCTTTCTTTTTTCTATAAATTCAGCATGTGAAATCTATTGTTTCACTACCGCTGTTTTCGCGGGCCCACCACCGAAGTCTTCATGGGCCCAGCACGCCCATCATAATACTTTATACGTACACTTAACCCATTATTCACCTAGCACATCTGAAGAATAAAGACCTGTGCAAAACAAGCATTCTATATCATAATTTTCTTTCTTAATCACTTTCATCATTCAGAACAATTTCTTCTTCACTCTCATCAGTTGAACTTGCACGGGTCTCATATGCGGAAACAATAACATGATAACTATGAAGTAACTTCGAATTTAGGTCTTCATCATTTAATGATAGACAACTAGAAAACCTTAAACTCCATTGCAAGCACTATACAACAGTAGTTGTGAAAATCATTATACACTTACCACTTTAGAGGTATTTGTAATTTAATCGAAACGTTTCAAAAACTTTCTACAACCTATTTCAGAAATAGGTATGTGCTTGCTCAAAACGCTTAATTGATTACAATGCCACTGTGCGGACAAAACAACAAATACACGGTTAGTTAGTAAAGAAATACATAGCATCGCTATGACATTCAAGAGTTCTGTAGCTAGTCTTGGAAGCTGGGGTCTCATATTCGGAGAGGTCGTCATATTCCGCTACTTTACCCTATTGTAAGAGTTGTCATTTTGAGGGTTGGTAGGTTTCTACACAATTTGGCTGAAATGTGCCCCACGTTAAAACGAAGATAGGGTAAGTCATCCATGCTTGTATCCGTTAGTTAGTACTTTTGGTGAAGTTGGTTAGAATGAAGAAAATATTATGTCTGTCAATGATGAACCATTTTGTATTTTACTTCTACACAAAATGATTGGTGGGCAATTCAAACTCTTGTAGGTATGTTAGATGCACAATACATCTATCATTCCCGTACGATGAGTCTTCACTACTTTGGAGGAGCGATAAAGAATCTATTCAACAGTAATAATGTAACTTTTATTAAATGAAGAAATAGTATAATGAATTGTATATTTTATGTTGCTTTTACAGTTTATAATGTATAATAATAAAGTATAAAGTGTTAAAATGAAACCGATGAAGTTTTTTTCCGAAAAAGTTATACACATTTTTAAATAAAAATATAACGCCATGGTTTCCTTTTTTATCTATGCCCTATTATTTCATATGAACTGACTCTATATTTTTTATCAAATTAGCTACAGGGACTGAAATTTCCACTCCAAGAGATATACGGAAATTTATAAACGATTTAAATAACAAAATTTATTTCCGAATTTCTTCAGTACACATGTATACTAAATATGAATATTTAATTTAAAAAAGTCATAATCATACATGAATGTAACAGCAAGAAAAAGTATAAAGAAATTAATTTGCTTTCGATGACGAAAAGTCCAACGACTTGTTACTAAACTCAAAAAACATTACCCAAAAACCGATCTAAATAATAGCATAAACAAGTAAAATCCAATTTCTTAGACAATACTTCTTAGTTTTCAGGACAAACCAAAAATTTAAATATCCCTTATAGAGAATGTAATTTAAAAAATATATTCCAATTTTTGAAAGGCATTGGATCTCATACCCCCTGTAACACATTTAAACTAATCATTATTTTAACGTAACTTTATCTGCCAGTTGATTACCAACAAAGATCAATAAAGCATATCTTTGCAAACATACCGATAACTCATCACAAAAAAAAGGAATTATCAACTTATGTCGCCTGTCAGTCGCTACAGAGAAAAATAAATTCGTCAAATTGCTATGCTGAATCAGAATTAATAATTTCACAAGAGTATGATTCATACCAAAATAAACCGTAACTAAAAAGGATATTGTACATTTTTTTAAGAAAATGTGTTATTACCTGTCACCGCGTGTTACCCACAAAATCGCAATGTTTTTGAACAGAAAAGCAAACGCTATCGATGCACCACAAAAACTGGAGAAGCTTCTTACTAACGCTGTCACATGTCACAGTCAATCCAACTTGTTATACAGCTGAACGCACAACAAGGCACAACACGACTATCGAACTCGCTATCTCGTTCTCTATTATCTATGACACGCGGCGTCTCCGATTCAATTGTGCCGGAGCTGCCACAATATATTTTCGCGTTCGTTTTGGCATTGTGCCGGACTTCTCCGTTACGCTGAAATAATTTCGTCAGACGTATTCTGATGTGTCATCTATTTATTATTAATGCATAGCGCATCAATGGTCATCGTTCAATGTTCGAGACGTAGATTTAATTATAGCTGAAAATTTCCTTATTGAACTACAAACTGGTGTCACGGCGTTGTTAATTGGAGATCAATGATTCATAGTAGATCTTAAATAAAATCGTGAAGTCATCAATTCGAGCCTTTTTCTGTTTCCGAGCAATCTGCGGTGTTATTGGTGGATCATTAATGAAACACGTTCCACTGTAGTATATAGGATGAGGTGTGTTTAGCTTTTTTGTTCAAGACTATTCCAGATAATGATAGAATTTATTCTAGTGTTTGCTGGGGATCTTTTAAATGAACCTAGGGTACCCTGAGGGGCACAGATAGGGGTGCATTTTTTAAAGTAACTGATAGAAAAATGTTTATATTTTCAAATAACTTTCTGCAATTCTAGCAATATTTATCTAACATATTTTTCACCTGTGTTGCAGTATAAAAATATTGTGTTGAAAAATAATGTTTCATGTAAGAGAACCATGTCAGATAACTTTTTCTCGTATTTATTTAAATATATTAATGACGCGTGTAAACGATCGTTAAAATCTGCCATTTTCGAAATGTTGTCTGTGTGTACTACAATAATACTGGTAACTATCTACTTCCCTATGTGTATAACTAATCTAATCGGCAAAATAGGTGAGGTAATTGTTACAACATGGAAAAAAGTTTGCAAACACTTAGTTAAGAGACTTTGAATAATGCAAGTTATTTCTAAAGGTAAGTCTTCATAAAGTGTCCGTTCAGAAACATTCGCTCCTTTGCGAAGAAATCCTAACAGTAGAAGACATAATGCTACAATATCCCAAATTCACGGAAAAGAGAAAAATGTTCAACATCGTCACGATTCTAGAAGAAATCACTGGCGATCCAAATAAGATAGAACACACTATAAAATACAGTAATATTATATTATAATAATAAAAGAAATTAAAACTAGAAATAAGTGACACCCAGTCAAATTGTAGTGTAAGTAATAAAAGTAACTAATTTAAGAAATATATCATATCAAATAACTTGCTAAAATACTTTTATAGTCGCCAATGACTCAATTGTTGACGCGACTATAAATAAACGCAATAACAAAAAGCATTCACTCATTGTCCCTGCGTTTCTGTCACTTGCAAAAACTATTTTTCGTCATAACTTTTTAACTATGTAAAATACATAAGAAAAGTGTTTCGAATGAGTGTTATCACAACTGAAAACAGTGTTCTAAAAATATAAATCTTTGTACACAGATTACTATAGCGGATAAGATTTTGAAATAAATTTTAATGATTAGTTTACATATTATATTCACAATCGGTATTCATTCTATCTTTCTTCTTGTAGAGCTACGCAGATTATAGTTTCAAATAGTTGAAATGTTTAAATACATGTGAGTACTTACTAACTGAAAAATACATGTGCGCGTAAAGCAGTGGAAATTCGTAGCTCAATTGCTATTGTTAAAAAAAAGGAATGGAAGTTACAATATTTTGAAAGAAAATAAATATTAATTCCGCATTTACACCTTTCCAAGACCTGTTTATGCCCGAATTTCGCTTTCCACGAATATGTTAATATTTCGGGTATGATTCAAAATGTTGGTAGTCTCATATGATTAATCAGAGCATATATTAGTGTTCTAAATTGTAACTTGATCACTTCTACGAATTATTTAAAACTCTTATGAGTAAGCAAGAACCCACAGTAGGTGAGAAGCGTACCCCTCACCTTGCCCTTGGGCGCCTAAAAACAGAGCGTTGGAGCTGAAGCTTAGGACAGTGGAACAATGGGGTTTCGCCCGGAGCAGGAGCGGAGCCGGAGCACGGAAAATTTTTGCTGCTCCACTGCCCCATTTTTTTTTATTATTCGAATTTTCTTTTATTTTCTAAGAGTCTGCTCTTAGAAAATAAAAGAAAATTGGGTATTGGTATTTATTAAAAACATTTCATTCGCAGACGAATGAAATGTTTTTAATAAATACCAATACTCAATTTTTGAGCATTGAAAAAATATATCGTAGGGCCGCGCAGGCTGGTATATTACGGAGGCATAGTAAAATTAAGCATCCTTTATGAATTTTTTTCTATATGAAAATGAAACGCTAGAAAGATAGGGTTTGTTGCAAATGAAAGATCACGGTTTGAAAGTATTAAAAGAATTTTCATTTAAAAAAAAAGCAGCTGGAGCGGAACAAATAAAAAAATTGGTCTGCTCCAATCCCCTGCCTAAATCTATACTTTCGCGCATGCGTATACTGGCCGAAATTTAAAGTCAATTTTCTGAAAAACTAAGTGAGTCACGACGCAATTTTATTCCATATTTTTTACTTGTTTCTTCATACAGAATCATCACCACTCTTCACGCTTGTACCACCGGTTACAGGACACCCTGTATATTATACATTCGCCAATCCGCGCGTGCATTGCAATGAAGACGAAAAGTTAGCTGTACACAAAAAAGAAGTACACTCGTTAGGACTCACTTTCAGCGACAGGTACGGGACGCAATTTCGATCAAGAAAGCTTCAGTGAATATGTCAAACATTCTCATCCCGATAATCGTGATTTTTTTCCAAGTCGGTCGGTATAATGTTCTTGGACGTCGAAAACGAAACATCAGCGTGATTACGTGCCGGTAGAGACCGGTAGGATAATTACACTGATTGGTCCTCCGAACCGGATGTGATACTGCGCGCGCACACTACCGTCTGCCTGTTTAAGCTGAACGTGAAACGAGTGTTATCCGTGCTGGCATGCCGCTATCATCGGGACACCGGTTACGTTATTATTAATCGCGTTAACGGCGCTGATACTGCCCCCGACTGTGGTAACCCAACGGCAGATCAGATTCAAAGTTTTCATTGCTGGTCTTCGCGTTGCTCCTTAACTCACTCGAATCGGATAACCGCCAGTGCTTACACGTGATCTCGGACCCATAAAGTCTTAACGAGCTCTGGACCCATATCACTGAACTCGAAACCAATCAATGGTCAAAGGCTTACTTTTTCAATGAATTTTTTAACCAGTTGAAAAGAATCGAAATAGCTTCTTACTAATAAAGCGCGTTTACGGATATATCGAACCTATCTTTAAAGTGGTACCAAGTTGATGGAAATTTGTGAGATTGTGCGTTTTAATCTCCGTAATGTGCTCCAAAAATTTTAAACGAATTCATTCAACGGTTGCTGAGTTATAACGATATTAATGTTCACTGATTTTACACGTACTCTCGTGGAATGATAAAACAGCTGAAAAAATATTTAAGAAATGGTACCAATGTTTTCAATTTTTTTGTACATGTAGTATATGAATAGATGAAAATATCTACCGAGTTTCAATTGATTTCACTACACCGTTTTAAAGAAATAAATTATAACTTGAGAAAATTGTGAATTCTGGGCATTTTCACTGCCAAAAGTTTAGCAAGGAATGCTTGAAAAAGCATTTTTGAAGCGATAAATCCGTTTCTAGGTGTAAAAATAAGACTATAACTATCGTTCGAGTTTCTTACATGTAGATTTACTATGCGCAAGACGTAGATATTCAAGTATTTCAAATTTCATATACTTTTGTTTAATATTGTACATCCGATTCATCCTTAATGCTGACAAGGGACGTTCGGCAACCAGAAAATTCAGAAAATTATGAAACTCGGTGTGCAAGTAGAATAGTTCATCCGTAATACAGGCCAATTTCTTGTTGGTGCCATAATGCAATTTTTAGGGGTGAAATCACCCCTTGAAAAAATGCAGAATTTTCTTTTCCGTGGAATATCTCGAGAACGGTGAGAGATACCGAAAAGAAGTTTAAACAAAAGTTGCATCCTTCTTTTATATCTATAAAACCGCGTAAAAATAATTGTCGAAAATCCATATTTTTCAAGATACCCCCACCACCAACCCTTAAAATTAAGATTTTGTATTTTATAAATATACGTTGAAATACCTCTGAATAATCTCTTTTCATACATATAAATAGTTTATGTGTTATATTTTTTTGCAAACAAATAAAACCTCTATTACCGAATTTGAAGACCATTTTGCAGTTTCCATTAATAACATGGTTTCTTAAAGTTATATTTAGATTACTATTTATGTAAAGTTCAGACAGCTTTCAATTATTTAAGCAAGGCAGTACGTACCTAAAATTGCATCAAAGATAAAATTCATTAAAACTAATCAGTGACTTGGATGAATCAGTATGATAACAGCACATTCGTTAATGCATTATTTGAAGTGTAATCTTATTAGGCTATTTTGGAAACCACACGAAAAATAAATAATGCGTGAAGATTTGCAATGACTTTGCAAAATATATGTTATTGAAATGACGCAGAATCGCATTGATGCCGATAATTTTGTCGAACCTTCCGATTTGCATAATGCATATGTATATGAATTTTAAATAATTGTAAATCAATTTTACTTTTACATCCCACTAATAACAAATATATATATAATATTACAATTAATATTAAATTTAATTATAACATTATAGGAGGTTTCATTAATGAAGTGGCCGCATAAAGTAATATTTAAACATTCGCAGTCTCTTTTTGTACATGCTGTACTGTTTGATTATAAATTGAAAGAATTATACTAATAGAAGACGATAGATACATTGAAAATTACGGTTTGTAATAGGTACAATAATGATATTCTTCATAGAAATGATTGAAACAAAAATACTTGCTACACCATGCATATCGCATAAAAGCCGGCTCCCCACAAATACTACAATTGGGTATAAGCTTTTCATTCCTGAAGTAACAGAAATCTACAGGATTTTGAAATTCGCTGGGATGCGTTTGTAGATATCCGCTTTTAAACCAAGCATATTGAAGAAGGTTTTTGAATCTAGGCGAAGAAAACTAGTTGTAGGTTAGGAATTGGAATTTAATTATTTCATTACGTAAGTGCAAATTGACATCTCTCTCTTGGAGAATCACATTATTCGAAAATGTTCGCTCGAAATTTTTCCAAATCCGGAATCCAAACACATTTAAAGGCTGAACGATGACGGTCGTTTTTTTTTGGAATCATTCAAAAAGTTACTTCCTTGTCTTGTGGAATCAACTGCTGTAACTCATTTGGGCAGTGTCCCGTCCACGAGTCAAGTAGGAGCATGCATCTACGGCCAGTATTCGGTACATGCACTTCGCTAAACCAAGTTTTAAAATGTTTAGACGTAAGTTTTCCTGACTTTGAAGCTCCGATGTAAATATTAACCGGACGGAATAGAGTTCTTTGCACTATCGGACCAAGTGTTCCTGTAGATTCCTTCAAAACCATGTATAGTGGTGAAAGAAGACGACCGCTTACTGATATAATAGGCATTATAGTGTAGCTATGTGTTCTAGAAAATACCGATTGAATCGTCGCTTCTACTGTTTTCACTCCTAATTTCGCCAATGTTTGCCCAGAATGTATTTCAAGGTTGAAGCAACTCTCGTCTGCATTATAAATTTCTTCTACTCCGACAGCTGGGATGTTAGACTTTACGTGAGAAACAAACGATTCTGCGATATTTTTGATATTGTCAATATCTTCAAACGTAGATTGCGTCCTGAATGTTGTTATCATGCGGGACACAATCCTATGCGCAGTCTTAAAGTTCCAAATCCACCATTTACCTGCCACGAATTGGGGTTTGTCCACCTGGTTTTTTGCCTCCAAGGCCCACAATCTTAAATTCATGTCATCAACAATACATCTTCTGTCAAAAGCTTCTTCAAACTTTTACAGTACATATTCCGCAATAAATGCAAATTTATCTGCATTTGTTCCACCTCCCTCTACACTCGCCTCCCACCTGTATAGCTGCGGCAAATATTTAACCATGCGATAATTTTTCTGTACACTGGTAAGCGATCGACGTGCCTTTTTTCCACTTTTCCAAAACGTTACTGCTTTTCTCTTATAACTTAAGTCAACTTTTCCACCTTCATCATCAACAATATATTCTGCAGGGTCAAAACTGTTTTCTTCTTCTTCTGCAGGCATAATGCACTCTACAACCTGTGCACCATGTGGTTCGGATGGATCGGCAAATTCGAGCACATAATGTGCACATATGTTTTGAAACTTTTTTATAATGTCCCGAATTTCATTGTGCAGTTCCCTTTCTACCGAGTTTATAGGTGTCTGTATTATACTTGCAATTTTAAACGTAGTGGCTAACATGTTTATTACGTTAGGAACATTAAGAAAAGCCTTTCAAACAATGATCACTCACTTTTTGCAATTGAATGGTAACTGACTGCTTGCAAAAATGTAACTGCCATTCGCTGCATCCTCGGGAATATTTATATCAATCAAAAGATGCGAGTACATAAACATGTTTAGCGAAAAGTGAATATGGCACAAGAATATTATCAGTAACAATTAAAATGATGCAAAGTCACTGTAAATCTTCAGACATTATTTATTTATCGTGTGGTTTAGCTGTAATGAGTTTTACCTTGTATGCAAATTTAGGAACCTCTAAAAGCGGATATCTAGAAACGCATGCCAGCGAATTTCAAAATCCTGTATACTTCTGTTACTTCAGGAAGGAAAAGCATATACCTAAATGTAGTATTTGTGTGCATAATGTGGCAAGTATTTTTGTTTCAATCATTTCTATGAAGAATATCATTATTGTACCGATTAGAAACCGTAATTTTCAATGTATCTATCGTCTTCTATTAGTATAATTCTTCCAATGTATAATCAAACAGTACAACATGTACAAAAAGAGACTGCGAATGTTTAAATATTACTTTATGCGGACACTTCATTAATGAAAACTGCTATAATGTTATAATTCAATTTAATATTAATTGTAATATTATATATATGTTATTAGTGGGATGTAATAGTAAAATTGTTTTACAATCATTTAAAATTCATATACCTACATATGCATTATGCAAATCGGAAGGTTCGACAAAATTATCGGCATCAATGCGATTCTGCGTCATTTCAATAACATATATATTTTGCAAAGTCATTGTAAATCTTCACGCATTATTTATTTTTCGTGTGGTTTCCAAAATAGCCTAATAAGATTACACTTCAAGTAATGCATGTACGAATGTGCTGTTATCATACTGATTCATGCATGTCACTGATTAGTTTTAATGAGTTTTACCTTTGATGCAATTTTAGGTACATACTGCCTTGCTTAAATAATTGAAAGCTGCCTGAACTTTACATAAATAGTAATCTAAATATAGCTTTAAGAAACCATGTTATTAATGGAAACTGCCAAAATGGACTTCAAATTCGGTAATATAGGTTTTATTTGTTTGCAAAAAAAATATAACACATAAACTACTTACATGTATGAAAAGAGATTATCCAGAGGTATTTCAACGTATATTTAAAAACTACAAAAACTTATTTTTAAGGGTTGGTGGTGGGGGTATCTTGAAAAATATGGATTTTTCGACAATTATTTTTACGTGTTTTTGTAAATATAAAAGAAGGATGCAACTTTTGTTTAAACTTCTTTTCGATATCTTTCACGGTTCTCGAGATATTCCACGGAAAAGAAAAATCTGAATTTTTTTCAAGGAGTGATTTCACCCCTAAAAATTGCATTATGGCACCAAAAAAAAATGGGGTTGTGTTACGGATGAACTACTCTACTTGCACACCGAGTTTCATCATTTTCTGAATTTTCGGGTTGCCGAACGACCCTTGTGAGTTTACACCTGACGAGTGTTCGGCCGAGTGAGCCCACTGGGCTGAGCACTCGCCAGGTGTAAACCTAGCTTAAATCAGATTTGTGTTAGACTCGTTGAAATATAATTTCGATGAGTTATGGTTGGCAAGCAACCAGTTACCGAGGCAATGCTAAATCTATTATTGTTATCCAATTTCTAGAATGCGAATGGATGAATTTAAGTATTCGGACGTGAAGAGAATATTGTTGGTTCAATTTACATTGTAACTGTCATAAAAGTGCCCATATGTGGCAATCAACTATAAAATTACTGTCCGCAAAGTGGTGCAGTCATTATTCTAGATTGCAGAATAAATATTATTTCACTCACTGATTTCTGAAATCTTCATTGATTCTACACATTTCTAGATTATTTGTAACCAACACCGATATTTTTAATGATCAACTATCTTGTTCATAGGTCAATTTTTGTCTTACGTTATGAATCAAAAAATAGAAAATACTGCAGCAAACATCATTCTGTAATTTGGTGGTACAACAGATTTTCAAATTAATGTTTATTACTTTTGGGATATATTTCAGAAAAAATTGCATTTTCTTTACGCAATATCGTAATATGTAATTTGAATTATTTGATCTTCGAGCCAGAACTTCAAGGATTATGCAAGTCGTGGAGATCGTTGGAATACAATCAATTACTGATGTTGCAATTACTCAACCATCTATCTATATCAATCGCAAGTGGACAATGAAAAAAGAAGCAAGAATAATGTAGATACTCCCTATTCATTCATAAAAGGCGAACAAAATTTTTCACGAGTATAACAAGTCCTGCATTCGTATGTAGTATATTCTACTTAATGTTTCGATGAACTATTATTACTGTTTTTAATTTGTTTAATTTCTTATATCAGTTTTAATACATTAGCATAAAAGAGTGAGTCTAAATCAACCATTCAAGAAGTGACATCCCTTGACACATGCTCCAAATCATTCGAAGATCATTCAATATGTTTTTACATCAATTCTAACGCAGTATCAGTACCTACAAGTACTTAATTCCATTTCAAGAATAAATTTTCGTTGACTCTGAAGACACCCAAAACAAGGATTATGATTCGTCGATGTCTTCTCTGCGCATAATACTACAATACTAATTAATCAAGTGTTTCAAACATGATATAAGTTTTTGTCTAATAAAGGAAGTTCGGTAACACAAAAATTAAAACAATCTGACACTGCAGTAATGTAGCTTAAGTGATGCTAATATCGCAACTCTTTTTTCATTCGGGAATAAAATAGTCGTAAGGGTGAAAACAGCCCCTCAAAGAAATTGTGAGTTTTCATATTATCGTGATTACTTGCGAAACCGTAAAAGATATTGAAAAAAAGTCCAATTCAAAATTGTATGGCTTTCGACATTGTACAATATGGGGATAAAGAATTGTCAAAAAGAAGGGGGATAAATTTCGGAAGAAATAATGTTCTTCGCAAATTCTTTATCGCTGCTGTACAGGATATAAAAGACCATAGAACTTTGAATTTAACTTCTTTTTTATATCTCTTACAGTTTCGTAGATATTCACGATAATCCGAAAACTCACAATTTTTTCGAGAGGGTGTTTGCACCCTTAGAATAGTTTTACTGCGGAATCAAAAAATAGTTACGTTATTAACATCACTTGAGCTACATTTCTGCAACGTTTCACTTTTTTTTTAATTTTCAAATTGCCGAATTTCCCTTTTAAGTAGGTACACACAGTGTCTCAATTATACTTGGAATGCAAATGCACCAAACAGCCAAAAGCTACAAAAATCGATACATTACTCCTTTCTTTTTTCCTGAGGTTTGTGATGTTGCTTAAAATTTTAAACAACTGGCATATCAATTAGAGCGAAGGTTTTTGAAAATCCGTTAAAAAAATAGAATATCAAACATTTTTGTTATAATCATGAAAAGAAACTTTCCCCGGCGTTGCGGTGTGCTACCAATTCTTCAAATAATAAAACATTCTTAAACGACGACACGGTCTCCTGGAGCCTCAGAGTGTAAAAAAGTTCGACAAATATGTTCGACACGTACCTAATAGGTAATTAAAAGTGAAAATCGGGTCATCTTTTGTCATCAGTGTGAGCACAACTAAGTAGCATGTATATGCTAATAATAATACGAAGAATGCAATGAACTTTTCGTTTTTAAGTTCCCTGCCCATCAAAATTTTAACACGTTAACTACGTAACAACTATAATTTTTGTGTAAAGATTGAAGTATGTTATGTTTTATTAGAATAAATGGGTATTAAATGTTTTAGAATTTCATGATTTCTAAAGAAGAGGAAATTGAATATTAATTTAATGTTTTTAAATATTTTTGTTTTATATCAGACGACAATTTTCCGTTTACTATTTACTACCAATATATTTTTTGACATGTTCACTGCCACGCAATTTTTTCTATACAATTGCCCTCAACATTCATTCACGTTTGTGCTGCGGGAAAGGAAGACATTTAATAGTTCAATAATGCATTTGTTATCTCACACTATTCCCACTGATATTACTGTTACTCGCAAATTTACAAGTGGCAGAGTTCACTCTTTATCAGCTTTATATGGAAGTGTTGGGACATTCCACGCGAAATCGGACACTTTTCGGAGTAACATTTCGAGATGTTGCTGAAATTTGAATATGTTGTAGTCTTTAGTGATATTTAAACGTACCTCAAAGGATTTTTCAAAATTTTGAAAAATGTCGATTTTACAGCTGTTAGAAGGTAAGTGCTAACTTTTTTGCAGTAAATTATAGCTATGGAAGTAGTAAACGGATGGAGATGAACTTTAAGGTGTTTATAGAGAAGACATTGATCTTTTAAGAAACAATTATTTAAGTTTAAAAAAAGAAAAATTTGAACCATTTTTGTACAATTATTTTAAACAAATGCAGGTTTTTAACATCGGGCGCGATTTTAAAAATCTAAAAAAAAAAAGAATATAGTTCTATCCTTCCTCTTGATGAACAAATTTTCAAAAATATGGACATTTTAAAATTGGCCCCGTAAAAATTGCCGAAAGTTGACGCTGCGTCAAATCACACCAGCTCGACTGGTTGAGCCGCTGCGGTACTCGCAGCGGCCAAGCGGCTATGTCTGCTATTCTTATACAGTGTTCTCGAATATGGTAAGTATTTGTAAAAAACTGAAGAAGGAAATCTTTTACTGTTTTTTATACACAGCATAATACGGTAACTCAATTTTTGGTGTTCGCAATATTTTCCTTGAAACGAAGGTGACACTCAGTTTTTTAAATGAAATGCTGTATATTTGATTATCCAATATGAACACGACTGTCAAGACAAATTGAACCATATGGTATACTATAACCTTCAAGGCTACACATAGTTAGGAATGAAAGATGAAGTTCAATCTACTAGATAGATAGTAACCATGAGTATAATAACTTAAACTTGATACATTCTAAACCCTGCAATGGGGCCAATTATACATTTGGAATTTCTTCACTCCATGCTTGGATAAGGTGCATGGAATGTTTATTACATAATTCTTATAATTTGTCTTTTAAAAAGTGGAGTGCAAAAACTGCAGATGTGAAGCAAAAAAGAAATGAAAAAAAGGCATATGTACAGAATCAATTTAAAGAAAGAATGGGTTTATACGTAGATTACGTGAAACAAGGATGGGGTTCATCGAACGACGGAAATACAGCCCGGCGTTTTTTTTCCAATGCACAAGTTTCAGCTGAAATCACAGGAATTGATGCAACATTAATTAAAAAATTTCATATTTTACTTCAGGTAATTTTCTTTTCAACAAATAGATGTAGAAACTTTATAATTAATTATATGACATCTTTTACACGTACTTGTTCTCGGTATCAAGTACATTTTAAAAAGCCGGGTTTATTATAATATTAATTAAAAACTCCTATTCGTTATTACAGGTCATTTCTTCCCCCTATGAAATAAACATTGAAAAATTTCGGCAATATACTCAAGACACAGCAAAGCATTACGTACAATATTATGCCTGGTACTATATGCCGGCCTCTGTGCATAAATTATTAATACATGGGGCAGAAATAGTACAATATGCATTGCTTCCAATTGGGCAGCTTTCTGAGGAAGCTCAGGAAACCCGTCATAAAGATTTTAAGAGAATCAGATGTGAAAATACCCGAAAATGTTCCAGATTAGCAACAAACGAAGACATACTATATAAATTACTTTTAACGTCCGATCCTTATATATCTAGTATGCGAATGAAATCATCTACTAAAAAAAATCAGAATTTAGACCATGAAGCTAAGGAATTAATATTGTAAACATGAACATCACAACGCGACCCACCTTTACCCTACGGACTGACCGAACGTTGATATCTTTAAACACTAATAATTTGAGCAGTGGGACGAGGGGGGAAATGATCGATACGTGATTATTTAGAGGAAAGTGTGCTGAAAATATTGCAATTGGTCCGAAAGTGAAACTTTTCGGCGTTTGGAAGATATCCCTAATCAAATTTGAAAAATGTCGCCATTTTCGTTAATGCACTTAAAAATATTTTTTAATGGATTGTTTATATTAGTTATTAATAAAAGAAGATATTTATCGCAAAAACCTGGTCCTTAATTTAAACAAACCGATTTGTTGTTACTTTCCTTCATTATTCGAATTTTCCTTATAACTTGGAAACGAAAAGTTTCCCAAAATTTTGCATATACCACTGTAAAGGGCATTAAAGAAGGTACCAAATAAACAGAATTAAAATTTTTTTTATCGAAAATAAGTTAACAAAATTAAAAAATAAATAAATAAATAAATGTAACAAATATTAAATTATACATCATTAGAAAGGAATAATTTTTTCCTATTTTTTAGCGTAAGTTTCATTCCGATATCTTAAAAAACAGACCCAAAAGGCGGCAAATTTAAAATCCGGCCCACTGTGCGACGGACGTTGGTGTTGCGTGCAATGTTTACCGCAGTTGCTTAGGAAAACGTACGATCGTCGCAATCGCATATACGGTCCTTCAGTACACAATAACCGATACGGTCAATGTACACATCCGTTATTTCGCCGCAAAATTGTTGAAAACATTGATTCATTAGATATCGAACTGTTTATTGAAGAAATTAAAAAATATCCCGAAATATGGAATGTGGCGCTAGAAGAATATCACGACAGGACGAAGAAAATAAGTGCTTGGATTGATATCTGTCGTGTTTTTTATGATACTTTCCACGAAAGAGATGAGAGAATAATTAATGAATTTTTCTGAATTTTCTCTTATATCAGCAAAAGATGTTGAAAATCTACCTCGTCTAAGTCTCAAATCGATAAAAGGGTGCACCCAATACCTACCGTCTTCTTTTTTTGAAAAGAAAATATTTATATACAAAATAGGCAAAAATTGTACGCTTCCTTTGATACACCTCCATTTTCGATAGCAGCAGAAAACGCACTGACCATGATTTCTTCCGGCAACAAGCAGTCGCCGCACGTCTAACAAATGCATGTATACGCCGTTTGCCTAAACCGAAATTCCGGCAACGCAAAAGCACCGCACGTTAAAAAATTGGATGTGTGCAGCGGGCCTAAGTATTCGTTCAATTCAATTCGTCGTTTCAACAAATTTAATTACAGAGTATTTAAGCATCAATGACTACATTGTTTGGATTTCAAAAATGTTTAATAGCTCTTGTTTCAGAACAGTGTTACCCGGATTAACGGAAAGCCGGGAACAATAAAACCGGCGGGCCAGATAAGATATGCAGTATTAAAAACTAAAATGTTTATGTTGTTGATAAATATTCATAAAAACATTAGCAATGGGTTCCTGAGGCTTTCCTGATAAAAATGAGCCCAAGCACGAAGCAATTCAGTCCATTTTTACTCACCAAACGCGTTTTGGCTGAATTCGAGGAACACTGAAATTCTAACCGTTTATTCATAACTATAAAAAATAGATTGAAGTACTTCGTGTTTGGACTCATTTTTCTCGTCATAATCTCACCAATTCATCGACAATACTCTCATCACGATACAATGAGAAATATGAAAATTTTAATATTCAATAATGCATGACTCAAGTCGCGCACATGGCCGTCGACTGAGGGCACTCGCTGGTGCGTTACTTCACTCATTCTTATGTAGTTTATCTCGTTTACTCTCCTTATCAGAGAATTCGAGCGAGGACCCTGACAAAGGAGAATTTATTAGGTGCTAACTATTTCCCCTCCCTAGGATTATCGAAAATTTTACAGTCCAGAATCTTTCTTCGTAATTCGCGGAACACTGTAATACGAAATTGAAACAAACATGGACTTCATACGAATGAATCCTAAAAAATGAAATTTCCTTTTAGAGATTTCTAAAAAATGTTACCCGCGAACGCTGTTTCGCTAAAGAAAAGGAGTGCTTGATGGAGAGCCCAAAGAAGTTACCTGGAGGAGCAATCAACACCGTCCAACGAAGGCAGTCCCCGAACGGAGCATGTTTACCGAAGAAGTAGCAACGCAGCCCGAAGCATTCGCTGGCCGTAGACCGAAGCAATCAGCTGTGGATGCGGAATCACGGGAGAGAAGGTGGAAGAAGCCAATTCAGCGACGCTAATTCGGAACGTGCTGGTATACGAAACGCTTCCGCACTGTTCCTCGCCTCCCTCTTCATTCTCGTTCGAAAACAGTTGTCGGGCGCTCCGTCGCGTTCCCGCTCGCTCCCTTTTGTCCGGCGTCTCTGTTCGTCGCACGGAACCCCCGGTAAGGATCACGGTGATCCCCGACGCAGAACGGGTAGCCTCGCCTCCGAAATTCTTCGCTTGTACACACTTGGCTCGTGCTACGAGAAACGTGGGAAGATTCTCAGGCCTGGAAGCCGTTCATACCCCCACCAAAGTACGAGCAACACGCGATGCCATGGCTGCGTTGCCTGCACGCACATCCACTTGGGGCGCGCGTACGTGTAACCCACACGAACGTTTTATATACGGGACGTACTCTCCTTCTCCTATCGCATTGTGCGCCGAGCCGTGCGTCCTCTTTGTGAGGCAGAAGAGCCAACCTGGCCTGTAATGTAACCTTACCGTGGCCCCATTGCCGCTTGTTGTGCACATAATATGAGGCTATTGTACTGAGCACGGGCCATATTGTTGCCCACATCTCGGCGGCACCCTGCCACGCCAACGGCAACGACGATCCCCCTTTTCTTATTACTCCTTTGCCCCTTCGCTTCCCTCGCCCGTTTCGGAGGAACCAGTGTTCTCGTTCACCATTCTTCTCTCCTTCTCTCCTTCTCGCCCTCTGTCTATGGTCTGGCTGACGCCTCTGCGAATCGAGACGGAACACCGGGATTTCGGCAAGAGTTCACGCGGCGCTCATGCGATTAATCTTTTGCTGGCCGTGTTTGTGTGACGGATGTCTTTAGATATATTTGTTTCGCTGGATCCATTTTTTCTTGTGCACTGCTGTTGGCTTCTTTTTTTCACTTGACGATTAAATTGTTTAACTGATTGTCTGTATTTATAAGGGATGTTCGGAAAATTGAAAATTTAAAAAAAAATAGGAAACTTTGCAGAAATGTAGTTCAAGTGATACTAATAATGTAAGAGTTCTGATGTCATGTAATGTTCTGAGGTGAAAACACCCCCTCAAAGAAATGGTGAATTTTCATATTAACCTGAATATCTGCGAAACCGTAACAGATACCGAAGAAAAGTTTAATTTAAAGTTTTATGATATCCTATTTTTTTTTATGGTATCCTATAATATGATGACAAAGAATGTTCTGATTTTTTTTTTAAATTTGAAGCCACCTCCATTTTTTCGAAAATTCTTTATCGTCATATTGTAGGATATCGAAAAACTATAAAACATTGAATTAAACGTGAGTTACCGAACACGTGGACATCCCTTGTTAGATCGTTGTGATTTAGAAGAAAAAATGTTGATAAGGATGTTGAGGGGTTTTAAGGGCAACTGAAGTGTAATCTGTGATTTTTAGCTGAGTTTGATGTAATCGATTCGGGTATTATGGTGCTATGTGGACACGTAGAATATACACCATACGGGGTGCAGCCAAAAGGACGATTCTTTACGCAAAAATAAATCAAAAGCGTAGAATAAAATTTTTTCATCCAAAGTTTAGTTTTCGAAAAAATCGAATTTCAAAAATGCATCCAACTACAAAGCACCAGAATTTATCAGTAAAGACGGTACAACTTTGAACCTTTTCAATGTCCAGAAAGATGAAAGAAACTAAATACATAATTTGCACCAATCTATTTGTCTTAAATTGACATTTTCATTTTGGACTCATTCTGTAGGTACTTTGTAATAACGCATAATACATATTTTCTATATCCTAACTATAAGAGTTAAGAATTGGTATATTTATACACAGAAAGTCCTTCCATATTTGAAGTAAAATTGCATATTTTTAAACGCCACATTTTTCTATTAACGATTATATGGTATTTTTTCTGCAAACACATTACAGTATTTGTGTTCTGTAATTCGTGAACTCATAAATATTCAAACCTTAACTTCAACATATCTAAATATTAATAAACTGCTTAATAATACGAATTTAATTTTACTAACGCAAGAATTTTTAATTTTTGAAACTCGCAAGATAAAAATACTTGAAATCCTTTCTTATAAAGTAATATGCGGTTGCAATGGCTTTTCTAATACCGACTGGCTAGTCGGTTACCTGTTTCCTCGCAGCAAGTTCTACTGCTAGTAGCACATGTCTATGATATCCTCTACCACTTTTCCGTGTATTATATGACACTAGCTGTCTCCCTTAAATAAAGTCATATCGGATATACTCATGGACCTTTTCTTTTATTGTTGTGCTTTGAATTCACCGCTAAAATACTCCTCACATATTAATTGAAACAAAAGGTCAATAACTTAGAACATTTCCCCAAATATTATACTTTAAAGATTTCAGACCTGTGGATCACGGTACTAATCCTGAATAAAAAGCATGGCATGCAAAGTTGTTTGGGATAATTTTTAAAGAAATAATTTGCGAATATATGTTTACTGGAATTTTTTAACTAACAAGGGACGATCCCGAACCCGAAAATTCAAAAAATTCTGAAACTTTGTGAATATGTAGGGGATTTCCTTCTGATTACAACGCAATTTTTTTTTGCCGCCCAAAATCACTCCAAGGGGGTGAAATTAACCCCTGAAGATTCGGCTATTTTTCGATTTTATTTTGTAACACGCAATCTGTAAGAAATAGAAAAAAAGTTTCAAGACAGAAGTTACTTCTTTTAATTAGATCTATCAAATCGTAAAGGTTTTATCAATTGTTTAAACAATTAGAAAAAAGTTATAAACAAAAATATGAATAGTGTTTTCTAAAATTCGGGTTTTCACGTAAAATCCGAACTGGATGTTTAAATAATTATGAAACAGCATAATCCATATTTTTTTCAATACACTTTCAACTATTGTTGTATTGCGGAACTGTGCTCCGCGACAATCGAAGAACTTTTGGATCCCATTGTAACGTGCCTTAAGCTGCACGACGAGCAATGTTTTTCTAACATTTATTAGGAAATAATACGCGACGCGTAGTAAGAAAGTAAGATAATTTATATACTTTTGTCTCTAATTACACATGGGGCAATTATATCAGGTGGAAATGGAGGAGAAGAAGGGAACTGTTAGATATAACTTATCCTTATTAGAATTTTTTATTTTTAACATAATTATCGAACTTTTCTCTTATTTGCTCACCAAACAAGCGAGACAATGCAGACGTTTAATAAGCGATTTAAGTATAGTTATATAACTTTGAAAACACTTGTGTGATTATGAATTATTCTTCATGGTGTTGAAACTCTTCAAAAAAATGTTGAAAACATAAATATTGTTTACACCACACACATCGTGTGATAGCATAATTGCTGCATATGGAACAACGAGGTGGATGTATGAAATCTTGTTGTGAAAAAGCGAAATCTACTGGATTTTCAAACTGATTTGGTGTCTCAACAATATATCCACTTTTATACCATGCGTAAGCAAACACATCGTGATACTTTGGTAATGATAGTTGATTATGAATAAGAGACTTTAATTTAATGACATTATACCTTGCATTTAGCTGCACATCGTAATTAAACTATAATACAAGGTCGGAAAATTTTCGAACAAACTTTGTCCATATCCGGAAACCATATAATCAAGCGGTTGCATCATTTCCTAATAAACGTTAGAAGGATATTGCTCGTCGTGCAGCTTAAGGCACGTTGCAATGGGATCCAAAAGTTCTTCGATTGTCGCGGAGCACAGTTCCGCAATATAACAATAGTTGAAATTGTATGGAAAAAAATATGGATTATGCTGTTTCATAATTATTTAAACATCCACTTCAGATTTCACGTGAAAACCCGAATTTTAAAAAACATTCATATTTTTGTTTATAACTTTTTTCTAATTGTTTAAACAATTGATAAAACCTTTACGATTTGATAGATCTAATTAAAAGAAGTAACTTTTGTCTTGAAACTTTTTTCCTATCTCTTGCAGATTGTGTTACAAAATAAAATCGAAAAATAGCCGAATCTTCAGGGGTTAATTTCACCCCCTTAGAGTGATTTTGGGCGGCAAAATAAATTGCGTTGTAACCAAAAGGAAATCCCCAACATATCCGCAAAGTTTCAGAATTTATTAAATTTTCGGGTTCGGGATGTTCCCTTGTAAGATTTGAATTTTTCACGAGATTCCAAGTTGGTTTCCTTTCGTTTGAAGCTCCCAGTATACACTGGTGTACAGAAAAATACTTGCAGTTAATGGAATATCGTGGCATTTATTAAACACGTATATTTTGGTGGACACTTAGAACCTATCGCCCCCCTCCCTCAGTACAAGATTTCTTAAGAATTCAATTTTTTTTTCTAATTCGTAACAATTTTATTGACAGCCTTTAAAAATTAAGTACCTATATAGTGTAAGAAATATATGTCTTCGATGTTCCGAAACATTAAATAGAACAGGTCAGCACAACCTAGATCCTTCCTCGAACTAGATAAACGCATATAGGTACTAACAGAATCTTCTTCACTTTTCGATTTCAGATGATTCGGCTCTGAGAAATCGTGCTCACCGCAAACAAAAAATAGCTTCCGGGAGAGTGGCTGTTATTCGTTCATTTTTTAATACATTTCTGTAACAAAATTACTGAGAGTTGCTGAATATATGTACTTTTAAAATAAGCAAATAGGTAATTTGCTAAATTTAAGTCTTCAGAACATCCATATGACTTTTGCGACGGAGGTTTCTAGAACATCCGGAATTTAAGTCTTACGAACATCCTAAATAGGTATGTTCAAAATGGACGCAGGACGTTCAGATATAAACTGGGCATGAAACGTACGTCCTTGAGAGGTACGATACTATCTGGGTTATATGTCAGTCGAAGCTAAGAAGTCGTTTGATGCAAAAAATAGTTTCTCGGTATTAACCATAAATGCTACAGACGTGAACACAAATGGAAGAATTGTAATGCCGCATATCTCATTTTACATATATTAATTTATTCGCGGGCTTATAATAGCGAAGTAAGTCAACGTGATGCGGGTACTCCCTTGTACAGCTTCTTTGGAGTTGCAAGTTGTAACAGAAACTACTCGACGGGTCACTGCTAAGTGTAAGGAAATTATACTAGAAGAGGCAATAGTATAAAACGCTTGATTGGCCAAGCATTTATGAAACGACGAACAAATATTTTATAAGTCCAGGTCCAGGTGTTCCCAGTTACAGGTCTGAGCACCCGCTGTCGGGCGAATTGATCTTCCAAGAAACGAAATGGATTTCACAAATTTGAAAAGCGCGTAAAGATAAGAGAATGCTTCCTATCCTTGCATGCGGGTACTAATACGATTCGTGCTATCAATAATCGGTGTCGCGTAATAGACTTGTTCAAAGGGCGCCATCGGCTTGGGCATTAATTTTCGAATTCAGGAATGTCGCTCAAAGTCGCTGCTACAAGCAATTTGCCGTTCATAGAAGTAAGGGACATGATAACTGGAGACTTAAAGAGGGGACGACAGGATATTATTAAACCGTGATATTTCCGTCTGGTCGTTTTGCAGTTTAAAATGCGGGCAACGTAGGCTTGCACGTCAATAATCAATTTCCATCAAGTTTATTGGAGGTTTATGAGGGTTTTCATTCCAAGACGTATTATTAATCGCGTGCTGTTTTTAGTTGCCTCGCCCGTAGACGTGCACGCGATTATGAACAGAACGCAATGCGTGATGTAGTACTTGATGTAATAGGACGCGAGGACTGATAAGAGGAACCGCTACAATACCATAATGATGAAACTGAGCGAAAAGATACCTGATAACCAGTGCTTCGGAGATAGAATTCTTAAGGGTACAACCACTTTATTATTTATATTCAAAATTGCAATAGGACAAGGGGTCGGCAATACATGGCTCTTTGGGTAACTATGGCTCTTTTGATACTTGAAGGAATGCAAACATTTGCGAAGTTCCCGCGACCTAATGTGAATTAAAATATTTTAAATTTTAAACCATAATGGCTTTGGTGTACTGCATGCTTGTTGCGTATTTGGTTCATCTGCGCTGGCTGTCTTTATCTCCACGAAAGTGTATGCATTTTTCTGTTATTAAATGTCTATTGCTCTTTTAAAAGTAAAGAATGTGTATTTTACGACTTTTGGCCCTTCTTAAGGAGGTACATGCGTATTTTGAAGTCAAAAAATCGATTTTTTTCTTCATTGTTTATGATAGCCACAAGACGTATTTTAAAAAAGATTTCATTGGAAAATACGAAAAATTCCGAGAGTTACAGCGCAAAAAGTACCGGGCAGGCCAATTCAAGTAAACGCGCCGCGGACTTTAAAGCTGTCTTTCTCAAAATTATGTTTCTCAAGACGGTGAACATTGTAACTCGAGAACGGATCGATACTTTTTGTTGAAATTTTAACGAACCTACAAAACACCTTTCTCGACGAGGTGGAACTCGCTCAATAAGATCGCAAAGCTTTAACAACATTTAAGATAACATTTATCACAGAATTATTTCACGAAAATCCTTCAAAGTTGATATTTGTTGTATAACCTCGTGAATTTTTATTAAAATTTTTCGGCCATGCTGCATCTTGTAGATTTTGAGTTAAAGGATTCTCATATACAGCGATTTTGCTTTTAGATGAGTCAGTCAATCGAAAATCACGCGACAAAAACTGGGTTTTCAATTTTAAATACCCGCCATTTGGTTTTAAATTAATATTTCGGAATCTAAATTCCGGGCGAAGCCGGATAGTAAAGTAGGTATGTAGGTACAGAATGCGGCACACAATTAGGATGGTTTATAACTTCGATTTCGTTGGAGATCAAAAAAATTACAAAGGAAAATATTAAATGGTACTATCTGAAATGAATAGGTATTTAAGTCTCATAATAATAGATAAATTGAGTTTTCTCGTTACACAAACTTTTGTATTACTACTTTTATATTACACAAGTGAGGCGTTGTTATATTTTTTCAAAATACATTTCGAATAGGGCTGGGATTATTTGTCGAATTTTTCGGTATTCGAATATTCGAGTACTTCAGTTGCTCAGTTATTTGACGAATGTAATTCGAATATCCAAGTATCCAAATACTATTCGAATATTTAAGTATTCGAATAGTATGGTGTAAATTATAAATCAACTTCTTTAGCCTCATTTTTTTACAAGCTTTTATTTAGTTTCAGTTGTGAGTTCGTTAGTTTGTCAGGGTGAAATCTTGTAAGTTAATTTTGACCCTCTTCCACATATCCGATTGACTTGAAACTTTTGCACACTTACATAGTTCCGATGAAAATACAATATTTTCACTAAAAAGCATGAAATACTTTATAGTAAACATTTTATTTTTAAAAAGAAGCTTTTATTAAAATGTACCTACTAAAAAGGAATCAATAATTTCGATAGCGGCCCAGATGACTCCCCTCATATGACTAAAAACAAACGCGTGTTGATAATTCAATATATCAGTATTCAAATAGTATCCGAATACTTAAATATTCGAATACTCAAATATTCGAAGTTTATTCGTAACATTCGAATACTTCTAAAATATTCGAATAGTACCAGCCCTAATTTCGAAGCCATACGATCCATCGTCAAATAAACAATGTATAACCGTATAAAAAAATAGAAAGTGCAAATCAATTTTCTATACATTTGAAGATCTAACGCTCAAAGTGGATGAAATCCCATGCAAGTACATAGTTGGGGAAGCTCGTGCAAAAAAATGGATTCGACCCGGTATTTGAATTACTTCGGTCGTAATGGACTCTGAATTTTATGTAAGGCAGATTGCTGCCGTCAGATTATACGCACACGTGTTACCAGAATTTAAAGAACGCCTTCTCTGTCCGTGATTAATTGATCTCGTGCAACTAGGTCCCACCGTTCATTCGCGTGCTGGTGTTATGTAAGATTAATCGGCTTTACCTCTCAATCTGGTGTGGTGAAAGTCCCTGTATTTTGTTAGTGTAGAGGTGAATTTGGCGACGTGCAAATTGGACGGACGACGTTCTTGATAATTAATTCAAGATACTCAGGACGTCTCGCAGAAGTTAACCGGTTCATACAATGAAGAACCTATATTACGAACTAGGGGATCTCAATGTCACTATTCGTGGCTATACATCTCGCTTAAAATTGGTAAAGATGTAAAATTTCATGATAAAAATCAATAAGTAACCATAACATAGGATTAGAATATTGAAAAATGACCCAAAAGACCAAAACATACGAAAACGAAAGAACAGCACTTGTTACCGTATTATAATGTTATAGTCACAATATTAAAATTTAATACTTATGATGCTAACAATTTGAACGCTCAGCGTTTTTCTGTGTGCGGGACTCTTCTACCCCTACAGCACACTTCTGTTGCAACAACGTTGCAGCAATATCCCTATGTCCGCTCCTGTGTAATATTGCAGAAATGTATTCCTGCAACGTTTCGAGCAGTGGGGCCAAAAATATAAATAACGGTGTGTGTGTGTGTGAGGGACGACACGACGACATGAATAATGTGTGCAGGCAGAATCGTAACAGTATAAAAGTCCGTGTTTTTTTCTCATAGAAAATTCTTTTTCCCAAGGGGATTTGAACCGACGATCTGTAGCGTCGTACGCGAACACTTTACCGCCGCAACTACAACCGCTGATTGATTAGATTTCTTACGTATTCGAACTTATACTCCTACCGTGCAAAACTTTAAACCCAAATTATTAAAAAACGAAGGCTCATTTTGACAAACTCCATTAGGGTTTTGTAACACTAGGTATGTACTACATTTTCCACCCGGTGTCATTCTACACACTAATATATACAGGCTGAGTCACCTTACATTTAAACTTAAAATAACTCCGTTGTTTTTAAAGATACGAGAAAATGTATCAGTAAAAAAATGTTTGCTGGACAAAAAGGACAACATATTATACATGGCTGAATTTGTATTTTTATTGGCTATAACGTTACAGTAATGAAACCACGCCATCCCATTTAAAAAACCGATTCGATGATCTTGAAATTTCGGAAAATATAACCTTAAGAAGAAAAATATTCTCCGCCACAATAATTGTCTCTCTGAAACAAACATTTTTTTCCTTAGACATTTTCTTGTATCATTAAAAACAACGGAAATATTTTAGGTGTAAATGGTAGTTCCAGCACCGTTGCAGCAATATTGCAGGAACATTGCCGAAACGTTGCTGCAACGTTGCACCGCAATATTGGACGGCAACGTTGCAGCAATATCCCTATGTCCGCTCCTGTGGAATTCGCACACAGTTTATGACACATATTTTTCGTTTGATGATAAATCCGAGCTATAGGCTAAGGACACATGAGGCGGTTAAAAAGTTGATGTGCAAAGCATCAACTACAACGTGAGCAGAAAATAAAAGAAGATTATGACCCGACTAAAAACAGGCCACTCTAAAATAATCCATGAACACCCAGTAAAGAAAACGGAGCCACCTTACTGCAACCACTCTAATAACGAAATAATGATCAACCAGTTATACGAGTTCAGAAGATTCCAGATGCGGAGACGAAAATATAAACTGAATCCAGAGACAGCCCTGGTATCATAGGACCACAGAAAAACCATCTTAAATTACCTAAAAGTCACTAATCTCTTAAAATTCATCGCTAATGACCTAGCAGTAGATGCGACGTAAAGACCATAATTAGAAGAAAAAAAGGAATGATGACAGTCAGTTTTACACAAATAAAGGTGTCCAAACTTTTTTAGTATCCAGGATTCTCCCTAAAAATTAAGCAAGTATGTCCGTTTTTCCCAAAGTGCTTTCCTTGAAAAATAAGGAAACAACGAATGGTATTAATATTTAGAAGTACCGTCATAAAAATGTTGGCAACCACGCAGCGCGCTTATTTGCTAAACAATTACCTGTCGCGTGAACAGTTCATTAGGAAACAATAGAACGAAGGGAAGTTAAAAGCACTAACAATTGGCAAAGTCTCTCGATGAGTTAATGAACAATAATTTTAATTTATATGCATTTTATTTTCGCGAGAGTATTAGGGGTCGTCCCTAAATTACGTAAGGGTAATTTGAGCGATTTCCTACCTCTTCCCTCCCCAAGTATAAGAATTCATAAGATTTTATATTCCATCTCCTTCCTTACGTAATTTTTTCAGTTATTAAAATTCTTTTAAAGATTGATATGATTCCTTTAACTCAGTTTTATGTGTACGACGAAACATCGTTTTTAGGCTACTTAGTATATTGAAAAGTAGGTTAAAAAATTATACATAAGACGCTGCCTGACTCCCTCTCCTCCCCTTGTAAGAGAACATAAGAAATTCGCGACATCCTTCCCCCGAAAAGCCTTACGTAATTTAAGAACGACCCCTTATTATGGGGTTGCTGAAGTTATCCCGACGGAAATGAGTTGAAACACGACATAATTCGGACTCCTCAGTTCCAATTCCCGGTGGGTGAGTTACACATTGTGTATACTTAATTAAAAATAGACCGTAGTATACTCTGTTTGAGCTTATTTTTATTAGAAAAATCTTAGCAATCCGTTGATAATACTCTCACAAAGGTATAATGGAAAACATAAGAGTTTAGATTTTTGTTAGTCAATGCCCCAAAGTGCATGTAAAATTATAGCTGCGTTTGGTCATTCGTCTGGCATACATCTGTCATATGAGGCGCCGATATACATATAAAGAAAATCATAGATTAAAAAAGGAAAAAAATTATTTTATACACTTTAGTGCATTTTTATTATTTTGAAGTCGGTTTTAATTTTTCTTCAATTTTTTTACTTTTACTTTTAGTCATTTAAGTTACATAACTACACTTATTAAAAAAAATTGAGTAGGCCTACAAAAAGAGCTGCTCATAATAATACTAATGAAGTCGGTTAATGAAACAGATTTCTTGTTCTTGGTGTAACTTCCAAACAACTGAACCAATTTTGATAGTTCTTTCTCCGTGACCTAATCAGTTGATTGAAGCTAAACTAAATGCAATAAGTTTCACGAAAATCGGTCCAGTATTTTGCGGAGAAATTCGCGGACAAACTTAATACATACATACATACACATCGACCGTAGAACCACTTTCTTTTTAAAAAACTCAAATCGATGTTTCCACTTTTATAGTCTACAGACGATTGGAACGCGCTGAAGTAACGTTGGAGAGTTACGGGTGCGGGTAACCGTAAACAGATTCAGAAACGGATCCTGCACCGAACGTCGTAACTCGTAACCACTAAATAAAGTAACGCGGTAACAGAGTGCGATGT
Source organism: Andrena bucephala (assembly GCA_947577245.1). Lineage (NCBI taxonomy): Eukaryota > Metazoa > Arthropoda > Insecta > Hymenoptera > Andrenidae > Andrena > Andrena bucephala. The sequence continues at coordinate 66,457,067 of OX387717.1, forward strand.
GGTAACAAATGTGGACCCGGCTTTAAGTATCAGCAGATGTGTTGCATATAGAATGGTTGAAAGGATTTGTAGTAGATGCTAGTTTAGCTGAGAGATCGGCCACATCCCGGGATCGCCTGGATCCCAGCGATAATAAATTACTGTTTTGCCTGAATTTGATACTTCGTTGGATGGTTCTAGAATGAGCCTGTCCATTTCCGTGCTATTTTTTGTGTTCCTGTTTAATATTAATATTTCTAAAATACTTCAAAATAAACGATCTTCCTAAGGCGAAAGCAGATTTAATCGATTATTTATCCGAACAGCATGTATCATGATTAGTAGGGATAATCAAAATCCTACTGTAATATTTAACGATGTCCAGCTCAGAGTTAGGAAATGTCTATAAATTGTCTCGCTACCAAGCACATCGGTGCTGACCGAAACGGATTGAAAATAAACATTGATTAACGGCGTGAAGACGTCGCGCTTCAGCTCCCTGGGCTCTTTTTGCTTTCACAGGTGTAGCTACGCGATCGCGGCGTCAACGCGTAGTCGATTAAAAGACAGCCTCCTTGGCCCTTGAGGAATAGGGAGAGTCCGTTCAACTTAATGCCCAATTATTCATCGTGCGAACAAATCAGAAATGCCGATCTCTGGCCGGCTTCTCTCTGAGCATTAATTCAATGCGGTAATGAAGTCGGTGAAAAAAACACGGGAGACGAAAGAGAAAAAGTAAGGGAACAGAACACCTCTTTTGAGAGGCGCGCTTGAATCCTGCCAGCGTGCGTGTTTCTTATTTCTTTGCAGGTTCAAGGGTGCGTTCCCATGAAACGGAGTTGACCATTAATTGAATAATGTACAACATTTATATAAAGTAATTGTCAGAATAACATTTCCGAGTTGAATAATGTATTCGGATTACAATTATTTATTACTCACATTTCATACTTCCTCTTTAAATTTTTTTTAATAATTTCTCGTTATTCTTTTGGATTGGATTGGTGCATATGAAAGTGCCGATCGCGGATAGCGTAAAAGTTCCTTTGCTTACGGTGGTGATGCAATAACAGTTTCGAGACTCGAGATGTGTCACAGAAACTCAAAAAAAAATAAAATTATAGAAGGGCAAGTCGCGGATAGCGCGTGGTCAGGTTGCCGCTCAATGACTGACGAGTATAGGATTAATATATAGCTTGGCTGTACTTCCGAATGGCCCCAGTGGCCGATCGACATGAGGTTGGGGGGGATGGGTGGGGAGGGGGTGTGGACCCTAAATCTAAAATTGTTTCTTCGGGTATTTATTAGTTTCCGAAATATTAATAAAAAATTGTTAATTTTTTTGGAAAATTTTTCTGGACGTTGGTGCAGGCCCCCCTATCCGGGAGTCCTCCCGCCCCCCTATTTTTCATTTTTGAAATTTTGTAACCACGGTCTCGTTTTTGGCATCGCCGAACTCACATCGGTTCGCTGTCGTGCTTTCCGCGCCCCACGCACTGGTCTAGCCCCAACCGGGGCCGATCGAGATGAAACTTAGTGGGTAATACGAGGGGTGTGGACCGACCCCAAATATAAAATTTTACCTTCAGTAATTAAAGCGTTCAAAAGATACAGAAGTAATTGTGCATAAAAGGGTACACCTTACCGATTTTTTTCAATCACTTTACTACGGTCCCCCCTCTTAACAATATTTCTGTTCACTTATACCGACATAACACATTCCACTTTCCAACTTGTTCCGGGTTTTAGTATTGGTTTGGGTTAGATTGGCGCGGGGGGCGCGCGCCCGCTCGCGGGCGCGTAAAGCATGGTAGCGAACCGATGTGAGTTTGGCGATGCTAAAAATGAGACAGTGGTTACAAAATTTCAAAAGTTGAAAATGGGGGACGGAAGGGCTCCCGGGTAGGGAGGCCTGCACCAACGTCAAAAAAAAAATTCTAAAATAAATTAACAATTTTTTATTAATATTTCGGAAACTAATAAATACCCGAAGCTACAATTTTAGATTTAGAGTTCACACCCCCTCCCCACCCCTCCCCCCAAACCTCATCTCGATCGGCCACTGGGGCCATTCGGAAGAATATCCCAACTTCCAACCAGTGATGCCAGATTCGGGACGGGAGCGCTCGAGAATTTCCCCCACCTCGCATGCACACTACGCCGTAGCTGCGTGTCCGGGAGTTCGGCGCATGCACACACGCAGCTCCGGCCTAGTGTGCATGCGAGGTGGGGGAAATTCTCGAGCGCTCCCGTCCCGAATCTGGCATCACTGCTTCCAACAGTCGAATCTCTCCTCAACGGTCCCCCATGACTCACTACTATTCCGTCGCTAATACGCCATCGGCGGTCGACCGTTTGTCGCGCGATCTCCTGTAACCGTATCCTTAAACCAACAATCGTTCGGGACTGTCGGCGACGATCGCCGACTGCCCAGCTAATCTCTCTCGGTTGGCACCATCGTCATCAAAATGCCTACAAAATAAATAAAACAGTTGAAAAGCAAAAAATATTTTCATTCAACTTCCCTATGCGAAACGGCAATTTCATGCGCACTAACCTAATATGATTTACGATTGTTTAAGTGCCTGTTAATACGTAGAGAGAGTGGGGGTTGGGGAGTTCCAATGTGTAATAAGATATACGATGCAAAATACTCCACACTAAATTCTTATTTAAAAAAGACTATAATTGATATTTCTTTTCTTGTTAGAAGTACTACCAACCAACCATGAGGAAGCAACGCGAAATGATAATAAAAATGATGAAACTAGAATGATAAAGATATGTTACAATATAATAATATATACTATATTATATATATTATATTACGTATTTATAAAATTATGATATGATCTGGAACTTAGCTCATGAATCTCTTTTTTGAACATACAAACCCAAATAACGTTATGTTAAATTATGTTATAAACAAATATGACCAAATATGAACAGTCTGTAGTCAATGTTCGACATTCTTTTTAACCGACTTCAAAAAGACACAGATTATATTATATTTATTATATTATAATATATACTATACATTATGTTATATTTATATTATAATATATATTACATATTAAATTATTTAAATAAATGTAGTTATATAACTTAAATAACTAAAAAGTATAAAATATAAAAATTTGAAGATAAAAATTAAAAATGCGCTAAAAAGTAAAAAATAAATTTTGTTCCTTATTTAATCTATGACTCTCAATTTTTTTTTTAAGTCGGCGCCAGAATTACACACAAATGATGTGGCGCCGACATAAAAAAAATTGAGAGTCGTAGATTAAATAAGGAACAAAATTATTTTTTATTTTTTAGAAGTAGTCGGTTTAAATCTTTTTAAAATTTTTGTTTAGATATCAATCAACAATCTATATAGAAGGTGTGGAAAACTAAGGCCACACTTACAACACAGTTTAAAAAAATAACAACAGTCCAGTCGAATCAGGGTTAACGCAAAATAGCGTATAATTGTAGTGAAATCGATTCAAATATGCTAAATATTCAAAATATAGCCTTTCTCATTTTCAAAGGTGTTCACCTGCCTTCCTCGAACATTCACATACTGTAGTAATGTTTTAGGGACATCAACGAATATCCCGGTGGTTGCGGTAATACAAAAATGTGGTATCGGTAACTGTAGTTAGCATGACCAATCTGGCACTGGCCGAATTAAGGTTAATAACAGACCCTTAAATTTGCATATTTACGACGCATAATCGCGGTCCTTAACTATAGCGATTCAAATTCGCCGCATGAACATAATTGCACAAATTGCGCGTGAAATTCGTATTTATTAAAAGACAAGCAACCTTAAACTGCAATACGCAAATTTATATCGCATTTAAAAGAAAATCGTTGCACTGGTAAAATAATTGCTTTTAAACTCTTTCATTTAAATATCACATATGCTGATATAAATACCAGTAAACACAAGTTACTTTAATAAATGTCACTAAAATCGAACGACTTCTGGAGAATTTTGTTTTGCCATGCAACTTCGTTAATAATGAGTCATTAGTGTAAGATGCTGCACACAGTCACTTCCGTCCATTATCAATTCAATTCATAAGTTCATTTAGGTAGAATAATCGAAAACTTATAATAGCAATTCAACTACTTCCACACCCTTTGAAAAAAATATTGACAAAAATACTTATGAAGTGTGAAAGACTTAAATATACAGGAATGGTCATTGCGATAAGAATCATGGCCATTTTCTTGAACAACGTAGACACGCGTGCAGAAGTTAATGTCAATCGCATTAATATTTTCAACATATCACAATGATTGGACAGATTACATAGAATTTATAAAAATATGAATCATGAAGTACAAAAACACAAGCAAATAGAATCTTATCGCAGAGAGTAAGTACCTACCTCGTCAATTTTACGGTCAAGAAGAAACATATATATATATACAGCCACCTCATCAAAATTTAAATATTTTTGCTAGATATGTAAAATATTAAATTTCCCCGAGTCGTTATGTCATCACTAATGTTATATAAATAATACTATACAAACTGAGCAGTAATTAACTTTCGATGGCACATAGCTATAACAGGCCCGCGACGAGAATCCATTTTTCAATATTTTAAGTACTTTCAATATATTTTTCGCTGCTGAATTCGAAAGACAGAATACAAATTTCATATAGGTATGGCTTTAGGATTGTCGTGATGGTTGGTGCAGGTAAATATTAGAGCTTACTAGAAATTCCTACAAGTTTTTCTAGCTGTGAGTTCAGTCGTTACTCAACTTGATTATGTGTGGAAAGAGTGCACAAAAAGTAAAGTAATGAACGCAGCTTCACTGGCAAAAGGGAAATGGACAACTAAGTCATTGGAATAACAAGGGAAGTTGGACAACTCGAAAATTCAAAAAAATCTGAAACCTTGCAGAGATGTAGCTCACCTGATGCTATATAATATCGTCACTATTTTTTTATTCGGCAATAAAACTGTCCTAAGGGTGGAGCCACCCCCTCGAACAAATTGAGTTTTCAGATTATCGTGAATATCTACGAAACTGTAAAAGATATAAAAAAAAAAGTTAAATTCAAAGTTGTATGGTTTTTTGTGTCCTATAAAACGGCGATAAAGAATTTCCGCAAAACATTTTTTTCAAAATTTATCCCCACCAACCGTTTTTTCGACAATTCTTTGTCATCATATCGTAGAATATTGACAGACATAAAAGTTTGAAATTAACTTCTTTTCAATATCTGAATAATAAAATATAAGAATCTGAAGAATAAAATGGAAACTTCTAATTTCTTTATACTGGGTGTCTTCACCCGTAAAACCATTTTATTGGCGAATCAAAAATAGTTATATTATTAGCATCACTTGAGCTACATTACTGCACAGTTCCAGATTGTTTTGAATTTTCGAGTTGCCGAATTTCCCTTATTATTGTAAATCAATAAAATTATATATTCAGTACTGGCTCCCAAATAGATTTCACGTGGAAATTTTTCACTACAAATTTTATTTAATCGTGTATAACAACACAAAAGTCAAAGCAAGTTGTGAAAAAATATACGTAATGAAGCAAATCTGTTATTTTTGCATCTGGAAGTCGAAATTCCTATAAAACCAGTATACACCTTTGAAAATGTTATTACGACTCTCAGTTTTGCAGCCCTGTGTATTCCGATACTTCGTACAAATAGAAACTTAATATAATTATAAATATATAATATATCAATATCATGTTGAGTGTTTATACAAAAACCGACATTTGAAAAAACCAGTTTTCGAATTCCACTATTCTGAAAAAACCGGTTTTCGAATTATCACGAAAAGAATATAATTACAATAGTAAATAAATATTTGTACTTATTTTAACAAATTTCAGTTTCCTTAATATTATGGAACTACAAAAATATAACAAAATAAAATATACACTATCTATACAAAACCAAATAAAAAAATATTAATAACTAAAATCCGTGCAAATACTTACAATTTTTTAGTTAATCAAATATTTATTGGTCTACAAAAATATAACACACAATAAAATAGACTGCATACAAAGCCAAAGGTAATTATTTAGAAGTTTTCCATCCTCACCGATTTCAATGATTTTTGGATATGTTGTCGGGGACACGATTCTGAACAACTTTTTCCTATACATGTAAAGCAGTCTGTAGACGTTCAATATAATTGCGCAATATTCAATATTGCACAATATTATTGACCGTTTGTGGATCATATTGGAAGGTTGCACAATAAAATTAAAAAGTTGCGCAATAATATTGAAAGGATGTACAATATATTGCGTGAATGAAGAAGATAATCAGCCCCTAGACGCTCAATATATTGTGCAATATATTGTAATATTCATATTGCACAATAATATTGAACGTCTGTGGATCATATTGGAAGATTGCACAATATATTGCGTGAATCAAAACGGTTTTGATATTTTTTGTGCAATATTCAATATTGCACAATAATATTGACCGTCTGTGGATCATATTGGAAGATTGTACAATATATTGTGTGAATCGCGTGGGGGAAAAAGTGACGTGAGATAGACCTATTAATTAAGATCGTAGCGTAGCTGATTAAGTGGTGACCTTCTCCGACATAAATTTTATATTTTATTTCATTATACAGGGTGTCCGCGGGAACAGTAAAGAGCTGGATATTTCCTAACGTATTGGAGATAAAGAAATTGTTTATATGCAATTGCATGGTTCGAGGGCGTAAATTTATAGCAAATTTATTAAATTTATTATTTTAAGAGATACGATGGTCAAGTCCGGTTTTTTAAATGAAACTATTTTTTTTTAGAGATCACTTGATAGTGCGTTTCAAGACAAATTCAATAACCTCGAATGTATACACCTTATTTCAACTGGTTTTGCAAATTTACTGATTATCACTGGTACAGGTTGATTCTCTCGGTGCGCCTGTCAAAGAGATGCCGTCTGGTACCCCGTGGTGAGAAATCTTCGACTTCTGCATTACTCATCAGATCTTTGCGGAAACGACGCCAATTGATTCCTTATGTTTCGCCGATGATACTGACACCAAGAACGACGTAATTCGAAAAGTAATGAAGGTAATTCCATGGAAAATTCGTTTCCAAAACCTCAAGCTAATTTCATTAGTAATAGCCTGATTTACATGAAATTTGGTATGATTTTCATCGGAAAATCCATATCGAGAGGATAAAGCAGGGGTGCCGAACTAGCGGCTCGCAAGCCGCAGTGGCTCCTTCTCCTCTTCGCCTGCTTCGTAGAGCCGTAGGAGAACGGCCCCCTCCACACCTACATCACAATAATATTGACTGTAAGCAACCCCTAGACGCTCAATATATTGTGCAATATTCAATATTGCACAATATTATTGACCGTGTGGGGCACACAGCAAAAATATTGTACAATAATCGCACAATAATATTGAGCGTCTACAGACCGCTTTACAGCCGCTCGACCTTCGTTTCCGAGATAATTGCGAAAAACTTCCGTTGATTTATTCCGACGCAACGCAATCCACTTTCCAACTTGTCCCGGGTATTAGTATTGGTTGGGGCTAGATTAATGCGGGGGCGTGGGCACGCTTGCGGGCGCCCCCCTCCCCCTCCCCCCTTCCCCTTATCTAGCCCCAACCACTACTAATACCCGGGACAAGTTGTAAAGTGAAAATCGTTGGGTCGGATTATTCCGTGAAAAGAAGTTTTTCGCAAATATCTCGAAAACAAAGGTCAGCTTCGTCATTTGTTTTGTCCCATGCTGGCGCATCTCATACGCTGCCACGGACGCGTACTGTAGATAGGTATACGGCAGAACACATTGTAGTAGTAGTAGCAGTTTTCGCGAATATGTCGGAAACGAAGGTCTAACGGCGGTAACATGTATAGGAAAAAGTTGTTCGGAATCGGATCCCCGACAACATATAAAAAAATCATTGAAATCGGTGAGGATGGAAAACTTCTAAATAATTACCCCGGTTTTTAAACCCGTTTATTAAAGCCGACAAACCCTATTGAGTGTATCACACGCGTAGACACATTGTAGTAGCAAGGCGTTTCAAACGCGCCGGCGTATTAAGACAAACTTCTTTAAAATATTCAACGTCAGTACCTAAGATACATTCCCCACTGCTTCTATCCTTTATTTACCTAAACCTCGAAACGAAGCGCATAGACACTCCGAAGTCACGTGAAGGCGAAATTGCTAAAAGAGAAGGTTGGGCGAATGTTTCCCCGCGGGCGGGCATGTCAGGACTCGCCCCGAGAGAGCTGAGAAATGCGTCCCGAGAATTTAATGGTCCCTCGAGGAAGGAATCGCAGAAGCCCGACGTGAGGCCCTTCGCTCGATAAACATCAAAATGACCGCGTGACCTGTTTAGCCTGGCTCAATTACGGGGCCGTGCCGGCCGAGAATTACACCTGCTGTCAGTAGCAGAGCCAGTGATAGGGTGGCAGCTACGATTCACAAAGGTGGCGTGGTGCGTGTCTCCCGGCAAAAATGTACGGTTACGACAAAGCAACGGGGGACCCGAGGTCGCGGAGGTGTGCAATTTTCGCGGTTCGCATTTTTCGCCATTACCGAACGTACCGTTATTTCCTCGTAATCGTGTCTCATCGTTCCTCGGCCCGGTTCCTCCACGGAGAGCCACCTGCTTCGCGTACACCGACTCGAATTAACGTCGATGTTGACTGAAAGGTTACTCGAACAACGGTCCCCTACCGGGCTGCGTGTTTGAACTTTATTTTTAACTCTTTCCCCGCGATGCGCCGAGTCGCTTCTCCGTCATCTCGGAACGGTCGTTTTTTCTTTCAACGAACGAGAGTGCTGCCACCGAGTAGTAATTTTTCTCCAACCGATTCACGGATGTTCTACCCGATAGCCGAGTTTTTTTTTACACTCGGGTGACCTGGTTTAACGCGCTCACTGCCACGCGATTGTTCCGCGTTTCGCGCTTACTCGCACTCATACCAAGTATAGGTATTCTTACGAATAAATATATTCCTAATACCTAATTCAATGATGTAATTACTATTTGACATCGCTCCTGATAACAGTATACTCATCCCTCGATTTACGCGGTACTATTTATACGCGGATTATTTTTACGCGGTCAGAAAATACGTAGCTAGGTAAGAGAGAGTTGCTAATATCGTACTGGTCGCCTAAATCGTAGCTCATCAAGTTCTCAATAATTAATGAATATAAACGACATGATCTAGTAAATGCAGACTGAGAAACAGAAACAGAACCTCTCGAGCTTACTCCCTATTTTGTGCGTGGTATAAACATTTAAAAGAATCAGGGATGTTTGATGTAACTTTTTACCAACCAGTTTATTTTAGCAGTTTTATCCTGTATTTTAGTATTTTTCTAAAAGCGGGTTTATTATAGTATATTTGCCATTCCCTTTATGTACATATTAAATTGATTGTAAAGTTTAAAGCGATATTTATAAATAGATTGATCATGTTGCCTAAATCGTACCATTAAAATCGTACCAGTAGGGTTATGGGAACTCATATGTGTCTGTATGTGATTTATATACATACTAAGTAGTTTTACTATTCGGCTTCGCCCTAAATTTAGATTCTGTTTTTATTAAAAAAGATTTTTATTTGTTTACTTTTTTTTGGTGAAAATAGTCACATTCATCTGGATTAGCTAGGCTCAATAAGCTGGGACACATTTGGTGACCCCAGAGTTTACCGTTCGAAAGTTTTTAGGCGACAGATAAACACACAAACACTGCCTGCTTTATATATTAAGATTTTACTTGCGATGTTTGTACACATAAAATTTGAAAAAATCTTCTATTGTACCAATTAAATGTCATTTTATTAACATTGTTAATCATTTACAACAAAAAATCTACTAATTTAATAGTTGGTTGGTACTGGACGACAATTTTTCGTTTCCTAGAAATTACAACTTTTTTAATTTTGCGAACATCAATTCTTATTATTAAATTTCACAAAAATAATGTCCCTCCGCTTATTAAGTTCCATCTATACCACATACACGTTTTTGAATTTCTGACTTTTATTGACTATAACCCAAGATATAACACAAAAACTTAGAGCGGTCGGTAATGCACAACTCTCCCTACGTATCTGTAGAGAACAATTTATGAAATATAAATGTCCCACATTACCTACGTCTGATTTAATTGGATACATAGCGATATGGATATCGTACGCAGTAGAAGATACAAAAGCACCGTCCCAGCAAAATTTTTTTGGAGGAGGACGTTACGTGGCACAAGTATTTACTCGTTTCTCTTCGGTACATGGATATGTAAGGGAGCACCAATTAAATTGCTATTGCTGATAGATGTACCGATGCAGTAGTTTGAAACTATTAAATATCCTGTACACAATAATATTATACATAATACGTCTGAAATGTTGTTAGGTCTAGATTAGGTTAAGAAGTTGGGTAATTATTCGGAATCAGGTACACCTCACGGATTTTGACAGCCTTGAAATATGTTGTACAGGTCATCATTCTGAACAACCGTGCGATATACTTTCTCAAAAGTGTCTTTGAAATTGTGGAATACATTCATGAAAAGAAGTAGTGTAAGTAACGAAATGAGGAAATAGCATCTAAGTAGTAGGGGAGACCGGGGTAGGTTGTTACACGGGGTAAATTGTAGCATAAGTAAAATCTTTTGAACGACAAATCAGGTAACCCACAGCATGCTCGACAATATTAGCACCGTCGGTTTTAGTGACACAAACGAGCGTTATGTATTCATTTTGTGGTTATAGCCCAGAATTATAGTATTTAGAGTACGTAAGTAAGTAAATTTTGTCTTAGCACTTTTATTTCAATTCACCGTCATTAGAAATCGTTTGAATTTTTGCTTCTTTGTAGCAAACGAATCAGTACATATTGGTTTATAATGTGTACGCATTTTAACGGGGTAAATTGTAACATGTTACTACTTACTCCGCTCTAAATGGTGATAAAGCAAACATGCTATTTGCTGTCACATCAGAAAAAGATACTCTAAACAGTCTAAACGGACAACCGAACAATCGAGAATCCAAAAAGTAGAAAAAAATATAAAGGGAAAAGGGAAGAAAGCGAAGAAGATTTTGATAGAATCAGATGAATAAGCAATGATTGTTTAACAATGAATGTTTAATAATGATGTGTGTTTTCATTTATATTTTTTAGAAATGTTTATTTGTGTTCATATTTGTATTTAAATAACTAAAACAGATGTGTTACATTTTGTGCACATTGTAAAAAAGGATCAGATTTGTTTAAGATGAAGCTAGATGTCTAAGTGTCCAAGATTTTGTCACGTACTTACACTCAATGAGTTCATCAAATATGTAAAGAATTTTAAATAAACTAAATTTCGACCGTAAAACTTAACTACAATGATATCGGCGCACTGGATCGGTCAGATTAAAACAATTATTATCTTAATAAATTAATATAATACATCAAAGCTATTTTGCAATTAATTAATTATATAATTAATTAATGGCAAACTAATATATATAATTAATTAATTGCAAAATAGCTTTGATGTATTATTTTAATTTATTAAGATAATAATTGTTTTAATTTGACCGATCCAGTGCGCCGATATCATTGTAGCCAAATATGTAAGTAGTAAGTCACGCAAATTATTTCCTGTTTGAGGAACACACTTTCGAGAAAAAACTGAAAACTTTTTTGTTACAATCTGCCCCAGTCTCCCCTATATTTATGCAATAAAAAAGAAATTAATATTTTAGTAAAAGTTGAAGATTTAATGTGATGGGAATTCAAGAATCGGCTGATCTTCCAAAAATGTCATATATTATTTGAGAGTAGTTACTCTCCCATTAAATCACTCAAAAAATATGTAATTTTTACGATTTTATTTAAAAAGAGGTAAACGTCGTAGTGTTACGAAAGTTTTTAAGCTGTATTTGGACATCATTAAAGATAATATCATTTTTTTTGCATATTGTATCTAATACTGCTGTCTGTAGCATTTTCACAAAACATGTTTTCTTAAAACTACGCCCGTCCTAGAAAAGAAAATTATTGACTGATTTAAAATTTCATTACTAAATTCTACAATCATAACTTTTCGATGCATCTCTTTCTTTTTATTATAAACATTTTCATGCATAAAATTATCCGTTTTTTTTTACTTTTGTGATTCATACGTCTGCCAAAATATGAGATTACAATATTTTTCTATGACTTTAGATGATTCCATGATCAATCTCATAAACTTTCAGAATTTTCTTGGTTTGTTGATTTCAGACAATTCTACGAGGAGTTATCTATTCCGCAGATGCGGAACATATTTTTTTATCACCACGTCAGTCACAGTCACCTACAAACAGCAGTATTAGATAAAATATGCAAAATAAACTTTATTATCTTCAATGATGTCCAAATACAGCCTAAAAAGGTTCTTAACACTATGACGATTTTTTTTTTTTAAATAAAAACCACATCATTTACAGATAATCTTGTTCATAGTTACAGATTGCATTACGATAAACAAAATAATTTAAAAGTGTTTCATAAACTATCTGGAATAAATAACACAAATTTAATATTTTACTTTTTCTTACATCGTTTGACATTCAATTAACACGACAAACGTTTGATAAACTTTAACGCTGATAAATAAAATTTTAGGCAAGAATGTTCACCTTCAATCTGAAGAAAATGAACGATGATAAAAGTATCGGATGATTGTGGCAACTACAGAAAGATGGATGATAAAGGTAATGGCAGCGATAATGGTAGGGATAAATAGATAATGGTACTGATTAATAAAAAAATTATAAATGCTGCATAGTCTTGAAGATCCATGTACTTATTATGTGCAGTATCAATAACGCGCATAGTTATTAAGCGTACTTTCTATTAAATTTATGAATTCACGAACGTCCAGGAATTGAAAAAGATTCATCCAATCATACGTTACAAGATGACAACGGATAACATTATAACTGTGAGGAGTAAAATTTAGCAAACGATTATTGACTACACCACTAGCATTGGCTTTCAGAGGAAGTAAAACCAAGTTTTGTAATTATGTATATGTGAATTTATTTGAACTTTGCTTCGAAAGGTAAATAGGTACCTGTTGACAAAAGAACGATGTAAAAAAATTACATTTGATAGCTCCTGACAAAATACAGTCTTCTTTTCGCATTATGTCCATTTTAGATATTTATTAACAGTAATGTATTCATGTATGGTACAATAGCGATTAAAATACAGTAGTACTTGAATAAATAATTTTTATTAAAACACAGTTTGCTACGATAAGTAATATTTTATAAAAAGAAATAGTGCAATTTCAAAAATGAAGTTGACGCTTGCTACCAGTCCTCAAATATTATGTAAATTCTTTCACACGAAAGATCGTTAGCAGTTATTAGCTTTTTTATCAGTATTTCAATTATTATCTTCAAAATTTCTTCTATATAACTTATACTATCATACAATAACACAGTAACGTTACAAAAGTCATAGAAACTGGTGGTGTTCGCTTATAAATAACACTTATCTTACAACAGGAAGTAAGTCATTGCGTTACTAGAAGAGAATATTAAAAATTATTCTGGCAGTTTTGTTTTATAGACTTATATCCGCAAGAAATTTTTTTATTTATTCCTTTGAGTTGTATGAAACTCATCTACACCTTTCTGTAGAGCACCCTGTCTTCACATGACACAGTGAATTATTTGCTGGAAAGTAAGATGTACAATTTTAAATAACCTCGTTTCATCATCGTCCCATTACCATGCTTCGATAGTGCAAAAAAACGTGCACATAATTACGCGCGTGTAATATAATTTATTCTCCGGATACTTACAAAAAAGTCAAAGCTGTTAAGTTCGATAGAACGAATTATAAAAAGGCTTGGTAATTAACAGCCATAAATTCTTGGATAATTTAAAGAAGCAGTAACTCTGACACAGAAGTTATTTTGTAAAGAAGAATTAAAATTGCCAGGTGTGACAAAACCTTCGGAGGCTATTAAATATAATTTGTTTGATAGCATCTCTTATGAGATGACACGAAGCTGCAACAGACACATAAGGAGACAAATTGGTCTCATTAAAGGTGAAATTAATTGATAGTCCAGCGTCAATTATACATCGGGAAATATAGATGGACGTCGATCTTATGTGACGCGAAGATGCTCTAAGCGTTGATAGGTTCGAAATTAATTAATAGCAAATTGGTCGCGGATGCCAGCTGCCGATGAAGTTCCCTGTATGGCTGCACGCAGCGGAGGATAGGAAGGCGTCCGGATTACATGGGACATGTTGTCCTTCGATCTTTTCAAGAGCCGCTCGAGGAGTGGTCATAGAGAGAACGATGCTGTCGTTCGAGAATTCGTGTTTTATTTTTCGAGTGATCGGTGAGCTTAAACGATGAGGGGACTAATTAACAACCGCTACCGCTTAACGTTCGGGGACCATTACAGCCGCAGGCGCTACGTCGTTTCTACACTGAAGGGTATTTCTCTTTTCTCGGACACGCGGCGCCATATTTTTTGTTATAAAGAAGACGTCGGCTCCGCTTTCTTGTTCCTCCCATTAACGTTTCCACTCTTAATTATACCTTCAGTTTCCCATTAAAAGAATATCCCGCTTATTGAAGAGCGACTTTGAGCCAGTCGTAAATTAAAATACGAATTCATACATGTAAAGCTAATTTCACAAGGAGTCTCCCTCCCTCCCCCCTCCTCCCTCCCCCCCCCCTCTCTCCCTAAGAGAGAAATGGGGAATTTTTGTTTCCTCCTTGGGCTAATCAAGATGATTTTATTTCGATTTTTATTCGATGGAAGACATAAAATAAGAATTTTTTTCTTAAATAAATTGTTGCACTAGATGTACTCAAGTCGCATTTACTTAAATTTCGAGGAGAAACAGTGAAGCTTTTGAAAATTAACAATGCGTCGAAAACATATCTGATTTTCAACATATTTTTTATTCAAGTATTAAACCTTCAATTTCACATTTATGTGATCTAATGTGTCGCGGCAACACAAAGTCTGACACACTGCATCAGTTTTGCAATAATTACGAAAGTAACACGTAAATAATAAAAAAATTCCTACAAGGAAGTTGGGTTCTCACTTTTAATTTTTTAATAACTCTGTTCAAATAAATTATGTTTTGAACTGTTTAAAATTTCTGTTAAAAACTGTTAATGTTTGTTTCTATTTTATGGAATTAGAGAATTATAATGAAAAATATTTTTCAAAACAGGAGTTTGAAGATGGAGACAAAAACGTTAAAGTCAAAGTTTCATCGATTAAACACTATTTTAATAAATTGTTTAAAGCGTTGCCGATTCACATCGAATCATTTATTGATTCATTATCTAATATTTTGTCTAAACTATTAAATATTTGTTCATGTGGTCGTGCACAGAGTTGATTTTCTCTAAGTTTCAATAATGTTAAATGAAGGGTTGGATGCAATAAGGGGACTAGCGCTTGGAAATTGAAAAAATAATTGTCCAAACGCAAAGAAAGAATGGTAAATTAAATGTTATTAAATTGCATTTCTAAAAATATAGTGTTGTACAGCTCGTCACGACACACATTTTTTCTATTTACAGTTTGTTTATCCAATCATTACTATTCGAGCTAAAAATTATAAACAAAAAATTTTTCATCGCCCGAAATCATTATTTCTTTAAACATAAATTGCGATAACTTGAGTAAATATTAAGGGATCGTTATGAGACTTGAAACATAACTTCAGAAAACTCTAGCCAAGCCGTAAAATGTATGCACAAAAACCTTATGTTAAAAAATGTAATAATATTTAATTAAAAAGTAATACTGGACATAACCCATGTTTTTTAAACGTTCGCCGTTAAAAAGTATCGAGGCAATTTTGAGGTACATACAACTTGCAGCGACAAAGTTTTTCCTTGATATACAAGGAAGATTTTCACCAATTTTCACACTGATTAATGAATAATTGTAGAAGATATGATGATATATATAAATCTCGCGCGCTACCAACAGTCGGTAGCCGCGTGTAATGCGCTATTTAGCAGTTTTAGCAGTCGCGTTGACTGTTGGTGCCGCGCGGGATTTATACATATCGCCGTATCTTCTACAATTATTTATTAATCAGCGTGAAAATTTGTGAAAATCTTGCTTGTATATTAAGGAAATACTTTGTCGCTGCAAGTTATAAGTACCTTAAAATTGCCTCGATACTTTTTAACGGTGAACGTTGAAAAACTTGGGTTATGTCCAGTATTACTTTTTAATGAAATATTATTACATTTTTTAACATAAGGGTTTTGTGCACACATTTCACAGTTTGGCTAGAGTTTTCTAAAGTTATGTTTCAAGTCTGATGACGATCCGTTAATATTTATTCAAGTTATCGCAATTTTTGTCTAAAGAAATAATGATTTCGGACGATGAAAAATTTTGAGATTATAATTTTTAGCTCGAATAATAATGATTGGATAAACAAACTGTAAATAGAAAAAATGTGTGTCGTGATGAGCTTTACAACACTATATTTTTAAAAATTCAGTTTAACAACATTTAATTTTCCAATCTTTCTTAACGTTTGAACAATAATTTTTCCTATTTTCAAGCGTTAATCCCCTTATTGCATCCAACCCTTCAAATGATTATAAATAAAGGACAGAATTCACAAAGTAATAATGTCTGACAAAAGAATAACCAGAAGAAAATTAATAAATGTTTGAAAGTGAATGAACAATATTCAAACCATTTAACATACAGTTTTTCTGTCAAACCATTGGTTTTAATATTTTTATCACAACTTCCAAGTTCCTCTTTTACAAAATATTTTTTTGTCGTAATTCTCTAACAACATAAAGTGCAACAAAAGATATGTTAAGTAAATGTTAAAAAATTAAACAAAATCTACCAGATACTGTAAAAATACATATATCATTCCACTTAAAAAAATGAAGCTCTCTTTCACCCCGCTAATGAGTCCGATGATGACTCCCTATCTGTCACACGATAGGCCACAGTGACCCATAAAAATCGAAGAAAAATATTCCCACTATCATCTTACAAGACATTCTATACATACAGGATGTTCCACCTAACTGTACCGTCTGAAATATTTCTACTTAAATTCATCTTTACTGTGACTATCGGGTACCAACAAATAAAATATAGCATTCCATTTAAAAAAAACAGAGCTGACCTAGAAAATGTTCAAGGTATTCAACAAATGAGGAGTTGATGCATAACTTGTTAATATCATGAGATTCTTTAATTTCGAATTTGAGATCACAATGGCCAACTCCGTCCGCTGAATTTGAAGAAGGTGCAAAATTTATTTGTATCCAACTATAAAGGAGACAGGGAACATGTAGAATATATTTAAGAAGGCTAATGTTTTCTTGTTTAAATGATATAATCTATATTTATTTTTTTTTCTGTCTTTACTTTTTTATGAAAAAAACGAGACTGGTTAATAATCTCGTTGTTTTGGAGCCAACAGCTCAGAATTGGTTTGTTTTTCTTCAATCCCTAAAGAAAATTTTGAAAGCTCTGTATAAAATTTTAGCAAAATTAATCCCTAACAAAACGAACAAAAGAGGATAATACAAAATATATAAAAAGAAACATTTTTAAGTTAAACGATTTTATTTAATTTGATCAAAAATGCACTAAAAACTAAAAAATAATTTAAATAAAATCGTGGGGCAGGATATTTCATCGCTTTTCATCGCTTACTTTGACGTTTGATTCTGTATGAAATTGATTCATATCCTGTTATGAAATATCCTGTCCCACGATTATATTTAAATTATATTTTAGTTTTTAATGCATTTTTGATTAAATTAAATAAAATCGTTTAACTTAAATTTCGATTATATTTTTTTATTATTGATTTTTTAGTGTCTAACAATATGTTTTGATTTGTGGTTATAGGCTGATTTCAAGACGTTTGAATTTGTGGTTATGCGTGTTTATAGTAGGGTTTGTATTGTCATCATACTTACGTACGCCTGGTAAATTCCAAGTCTATTGGAGTCGTGGAAGTGGGATAAAATTAATTTTCAAAATTTGAACCAAACAAATGGACAGAGGAGTGAAGCTTATTAGCTAACACCGTTTAAAATTGTTTAAAAATCGGTTCAGAATTGACTGAGATACGGAATTTTCTCCACAAAAAGTCACTTTGGAACCACTACTCGGCCCCCACAAAACTATGCATCTTTGGCAGGAAATATTTTCATGAAATTTTAAATACAGCAGAAATATTTCAGGTGATAAAGTTAGATGAAGCACCTCGTGTAACATTCTTAGCTCGCAGCAGAGATAAGGTAATTGTCCCAATACTTGGACACGTCCCAGTACTTGGTCACTAGTGCAAATACAGATTGTTACATTTAATATTCGCTTTATCAATAAATGAACTGTTTTATTCAATCACCCAAATATTTAATAAAATGTATTCATATACATATTTTTCTTACAAGGGAACACCGCGAACCCGGACTCACCGATTGAAACGCAACTTTGTGGGTTTATAGAGTGACTCAAAACAAGAACAACGGTGTGTTTCATTTGAGCTCTATCGCCCTTTAAGGAGGTGAAAACTAACCTCAAAGTCAAATTGGCACTTTCACTTTTTCGCGTATAACACTTAACGTACAACAGGCAGAAAAAATGTTTCAAACAAAAGTTTAATGGTGCAATAAGCGCTACGAACTTGCGTTAACAAAATTTTGAAAAGAGTTTAAAAAAAATACCTGAACGAAAAATACTTTTTTAAAAATTTTGTTAACGCAAGTTTGCAGCGCTTATTGCACCATTAAACTTTTGTTTGAAACATTGTTTTCTGTCTGTTGTACTTTGAGAGTTATACGCGAAAAAGTGGAAGTGCCAATTTGACTTTGAGGTTAGTTTTCACCCCCTTAAAGGGCGATTGGGCCCAAATGAAACACACCCTTGTTCTTGTTTTGGGTTACTCTATAAACCCACAAAGTTGCGTTCCAATCGGTGAGTCCGGCTTCGCGGTGTTCCTTTGTTAGTAAACTTGTAATATTCGTAATAAAAATAAATTTTCTTGAACTCTCCAGGTTATAGTATTTTAGTATTGCTCTTATCTGATTTGCTAGACAGTCACTACTTTTTCTTAAGCGAATATAATTAATAATGTTTAGTATATTGGTACAACTAATACATTTTTAGAAAAATGGCACCTTGTAGTATAATTTTTTGATTGGAAGATTAAAGTTTGTATTAGTTTTTTATTCGCGTGTCTATCTACTGGTACAGTGAAATCCCGGAATAGCCCTAAACATGATCATGTGTGCAAACTGTGAAATAAATATGCGTCATTGTTGGCACAATAATAAAATAGTTATTTAACACCTTAGCAATTATTGCTTTGTATTCTTGTTATCTTGTTTTAATGATAATATTTAATTGATGTGTATAATTCATGTGTTATACACGAATACACATAACCCTAAAATTAGTCATTCAATAATAGATTCTTCTTACTCAAGTTTGTTTACTGATTCGAATAAATTACTTATACAGAAGAAATATGTCAAAAGAAAAAACTATTGTGTTGTATTTCTTTTATTTAATTTCCCTAGAAAACATCCAAATTGCTGACGTTTCATCATGTGTTCGGGTAATGGGTCATACTAAGAGTAGCGGACAAAAAAGTTACCACTTTTTCGAACCACCCTACTTCTATTACTTTTCAATATCAACTCAAAACTGCAGTATGCGCCTAATATTCTGAAAGATAATTAAGCTGTATAAAATCCAGTTACTGTTGAAGTTATTTAACTAACAAACAGAAACCCTACATAACATTAAACAAGACAACAAACTTTAAAAGTCAACAAAAAGTTACCAATTTTGAACATTAATAAAAAAAATCTAATATTTTGTGGCGGCACCTTTTGCTTATAGGACAACCTAACAAGTTACTAGACGTGGTAACTTCTTTGTCGGCTCCAAAAATGTGTTACCCCGTTCAATAACACCCCGTTATATAACACTTTTGTTTGTCAGTTAAATAAATTCAACTTTAACTGGGTTTTTTACAGCTTTAAATTCTCCATCAGAATATGCATATTAAACAAATGCCACAGTCCCAAATGTATGCTAAAAATTAACAAAAATAGAACAAATCGAAAAAGTGGTAAGTTTTTTGTCCGCTAGTGTAAGCTGTCCAGGTATTGGGCCATTGTAAGGACTAAGAGTTGTCAATATTTTACAAAATTATTCCATCCAATAATATGTTGTTTTTTTTTTTAATGATGAAGTACACACGGTGCCCCATATAATTGCAAAATCGTTTTTATATAAATCGACTTGTCGAACTGAAAAATTCTCAAACGTGTTTCCGCCGTAGTGGAGACCGGGGTAGGTTCTAACACGGGATAAATTGTAACATAAGTAAAATCTTTTGAACGACAAATCTGGTAACCCATAGCATGCGAGAGCTGCTTGACGATATTAGCACCGTCGGTTTTAGTGACACAAATGAGCGTTGTGTATTCCACTCACGCCCGACAAGCACATACCGCGTTCACTGACAAGAATCATGCCTCACATAGCAAGTCAATCATACACATCAAAACATCATAAACAACTGAAAGACATCAGCGCCCCTGAATTTGTAGTCGCTGAAGAGTGCAGTGCCAGAGGGCGAAGAGCGAACTCCTCCCATCCTCTAATTGTCTCAATCATGTAAAATCTCTCGTGCCACGTTGTCCATAAAACTGGGTGCCCGTTGAAGAGCAATCGGACCCCCAGGCCACCGAATCATTTAACGCCCCGTGCAAGGAGTGCGCCGGGTGCGCGCGTATCCCCCAATCCCCGAAATTAGGGTCGAAAATCATGACACGTCCCCCTTGGTTGTTCCTTTGCGTACAGGGTTGTACGGCCTCATTCCGACGCACAGGTGGTGCCTCTCCTCGTGGGAACCCGCCGACTGGAGTCTTCCCGTGTTAGAAGAGGCATGGCCCGAAGGGTCTGTCCTTTCCCCTGCGGTCCACCCCGCGGCGAGGCCCTCTAAAAAGCCTCGCAAGTGTGTTGTAGCCACCCTAAATCGAGCCATTCTTCTCGGGCTCGTTTGCCTTCGTCGGGGATTCCTTTTCCTGGGCGTATAGAATCGGAATGGATGCGGGGGCATCGGTGCGAGGGATCGAAAGGTGCGTACTGAGGAAGTGTGCTGCTCGTGTGCGGCTCGTGTGCTGCTCTTGTGCGACCAGCAGCGGTTCTCCAATTGCTTAACACCCGCCTCGTCCAGCAGTCGTTCCCCTTAAGGGGTCCACTAAC
Source organism: Andrena bucephala (assembly GCA_947577245.1). Lineage (NCBI taxonomy): Eukaryota > Metazoa > Arthropoda > Insecta > Hymenoptera > Andrenidae > Andrena > Andrena bucephala. The sequence goes on from OX387717.1 coordinate 66,478,350, forward strand.
CCTTGGCCCATACTGGGGTGAAATTGTCCACGGGTGGTTCGTTTCCTTAACGAGTATTCAAAGTTAAATGTTTGTAAACATTGGGTTTTAGAGGATTCGAATGGTACTGCTCATTCGATTGTGGCCGCGTGCCTATAGTTAGTGCAACGCACCATTTCTTTCGTAAACATTTTCACAATATTTCGTGAACACGCCATAGCTCCCGCCTGGAACACTTTTATTTAGTGAGGAAATATTACTGTAGCTGAACCCCCATCATCTTTAGTATACTATGATTGCCATAATTAGGTATACAAATTTCTACGGTCAGCTTCGTCTGGGCTGCTAAAGTAAATTTTATTGGTTCTATTAAAACGGAGGCTCACATAAAAACAGTTCATTCTACATTTCCGATTTATTTTTGTCCAAGGAATTACCATATATCCCGTTGTAACATCTGCTCCGGTCTACCCTGTATATATGCAATTTAACAATCGTACAAAATAGTAGGTGTCCTCTGCATTCATTAAGAAACTTCCCTGAACAGACTTGGGAAGCTTCGACTTCACCGGTGCAAGCATCTGACCAAGTTTGTTATCTCAATGGAACTATTTCACGTTCGGAAAGTAATGAGAGTCGATAAAGAAATGTAAGGTGGAGTACGAAGATTCTCCCGAAGAAATACCACGCGTATTTACCTACTGGCCATAACGTGAATTCCAAATACTTGGCGAGTCGTGTCGTGCTTTTACATGCACGGCTTATTCTGCTCCCGAGTTTCAAGCAAATTTTAGTGTATAATCTACAGTGCTTCAGAAGGCACATAAGGAGGAGCAGGTAATACAGAGATGCGCAATCCTTCAATCCCGTCTCATTTTTCAGTGCAAATGCTACGTTTGGAGTGACATTTGCATACACTGTGAGTACAGGTGAGTTTCCAATTGATGGTGGACAGTTATGGCCTCTCTCTTTTTAACCCGTAGGCAGTATTTGCAGAGGCTTTGTAGAGGTTTCATTTTAGTTTACCAGAGCACAGGATAAAATTACACGGTGTGCAAAATATTCATTAGTAATCCTACTCTTTCTTCTTTTTTACAACAACATCAACGTTAATTACACTAATACATTAGTCATTTTGTATTAACTAATTACACGTTAAACGGATATCTATTTAATAATGAAATAATATGTGCATGATCTACATATATCATGCATGTTTCAAATCAATTTTGGGTTTTGATAAACCCATTTAAAGTAAAGATGATTTATATAAACGAAATTACAATAAGTTAATATTCCTGGGATTGTATAATCTTTAATCTATTATGCATAAATTCAACTATTTGTCTGTGAAATTTGGGTTTATCTAGGTCCATTCTTCTAACAAAATTTCTTTGGTAGATGGTACTGCCTGAAAATATATTAATCAAGGTTTATACTAATGTAAATGATGATGGATAATTCTGAATTTAATATTACTTAATTAAGTAAAATATGTTATAGGTATGAGGTTGAGGTGGGCGAATACTTCTGTGAGTAACTCGAATGAGAAATAAAAGTTTCTCTAATGAACCATACAACATATATATATTTTTTTCTTAAAATGTAATACGTTTAATGGGAACAGTCTCGTTACTGGATTTAATAGGAACCAGGAATTCTTCTGGAAGCTAAGGGCAAAATGCTATCAACATAAATGAAATACAAGCGTTGCACTAAAATACAAGGAAGAAGTAATTTTCCAAGAGGGCACATTTCCACATAGAATTTTTTTTCAATAACTGCAAAATAACTGTGGTACCTACGTTTATTAAAAGAAATCATTTTTATTTTTATTACCTTTTATTTTATCCATCTGATAGCGGCAATGTTTTAAATTTAGCGACATGTTTTAATAGTTATTTAAAAAAAACGTTTGGAAATAAGCCAAATCTATCTATCTTTCTTTCCTCCACTATTAAGAACTTGCACAATCTTTTCTGCCATTTTCAAAGTATAATATAATGTTTATGGTTACTTTGTTTTGCCAGATTTAATTCTAAATAGGTATACTATGACGGTGTGTACATTTTTAAACTAATTTAACTAAGCCTGGGTAACTCTATGGAATTAAGTTCCCTTTGTTTCGAATTCATTACAATATCCCAGATGAGTTTAGGAAATATGTCCGTTTTGTTTCAGACTAAAAAATTATTTCACTATGTCATCAGACAAACTTAGAAATATATTTTCACTTCAATTTTTCAAAAAGGAATTAAACCTATTTAGAAGTGTTTTGTGCCACTGGGGCTGTAATTTAACATTATTGAACCGATGCCATCAAACTTTGCTTCAAGGTCAAAAATGGAAATATGCCGTTTTGAAAAATCACTCCTCAAGTATTTTAATCTGTGGTAGAATATATGAATAGCGTTTTCTTCAATACGTATAACCTTTTTTTGCATATTTAATATTGTCTTTCATTTACATTTATAGACTTTTTCATTATCTACTTTTTTATTTATTTACCTATGTATCTATCCAGACTGTTTGGTCGATGTGTATTTGTTTTCAACAAGTCCATTATTTCTATTCACTTCTTCAAAATGTAATGGAAAGAATTACACCAGTGGCTGATTATAACTTGATGTAAGCATCTCACATATGATTTTAAGTTTGACAGTAATGTAACATGAAGTAGAAAATATTTTCAATCTAAAACATTTCACAAAAATTTCCTGTAATCCTACATTTCTACACACTTTTCAGGAATGAATTTTCGATACTCTCACATCTGCTGGCAACGATTAAATGCTTCAGATAACGTACTTTACCATCTCCGCGTAAAGATTAAATGCTTCAGATAGCACACTTAATAATTGAAGACATCATTATTAACACTTTACTCACAAGCATTTCCATTGTCGGTTGCGAAAAGCTTATGTTCTTTTCAACGGAACTATTTTCTTAGAACTTCAAAAATTTACTCCAACGACACGTGCTAAGCGACATCAATGAACAGCCATGGCAATTAAAATCGAGACAGTGCGGCAAATATTCTATAATCCATGGATGGCCATCAAAATTGAAAATGTCAATCATACACATTTCTCAAACTGACGACTGCCATTCTGGAGCAGATTTTTAAGATCTAAATTCTAAACCATGTCGTTTTGTAATATCAGGGTAGCACTTCAATGAAAGTGCTTCAGCCTGTAAGTACATATCGTCATTTTGTGTGTGGATAATGTGCGCAACACACATATTGAAAGGCTAAAAATTGTGTATATTCTTATGAGAATGTGTAATATAAGAATTTGAATGCTGTAACCTCAACATGTAAATGTTGATGTATATATTAAATAAGTGGTTTTGCAACTTTTAAACGTGTGAGAAAACTTTTCGGTACTTCTCTGCAACACTGTATATCCCCCTCATTAAGGTATAAGATTTCAGGAAATACATTGTTTGCATGCAAATAAGTGAGAGGACATCCAGCGAATGATTTTCGTTATCTTGTCACCGTGACTAAATAAGCTGTAGGTAGGTACCTATAGGAACTTCGTTCCAATTTTAACCTGCATCTTGATTGTATAACTATGTTTCATGACCATGTAAACTTTCCCCAATATCGAGAACTCTTTTGGTTGATAAGCGAATTTTGGAACCGATTAAAATTTTACTTGGTTATCGGAGAATTTTTATAACTCAATTGTAGGAAACGCACCCTACAATTTCGCAAGTGCCTTTTTGTTCTATCTAATTACTGAACTTATAGAACGTATTAGAAGTAGTTCTAATTCATTTTGCAGCATCGAAGTTACGTCACAATTCGTGAATTCTAATAATGTTAGTTCTAACACGTCAATAATGAAAATTATGCAACGTTATTAGGGAATTAATATATTTCCTTTAATAAAGTTTTACACTATAATAAATGGAATGTGACGTAATTCGTAATACAATCAGGAAAAATAAATAAATTAAAAATTTCATGTTAAAAAATAATTATTTTCTTGTAGTGCAATTTCGGTGGTGTTTTTTCACTTTAAATAAAATCGTGGAGCAGGGTATCTCACAACAAATTCATTTCAACGCTTGATGCTGTATTAAATTGATTCATATTCTGTTATGAAAAATCCTACTCCACAATTTTATTTAAAGTGAAAAAACACCATCGAAATTGCAATAGCAGAAAATAATTATTTTGTAGTTTTTAGTGCATTTTAAATAAAATTATTTAACATAAAAGTTTTTCTATATATATTTTTTATTTTCTAGTTTTTAGTGTTTATGGATTTACATTTCGCAGCTCTGACTTCTTTAGAAATATCTTTTATTTAATTTCAAATCGCGATGCGACTAGCAACCCGAACGCAGCGGCTTTTTGTCGTTTTCGTAAATAACGCGTGTGGTTGATTTCAAGTCGTTTGGATTTGGGGATATGGGTTATATTTATTGATGACTGGGTAATTTTATCACCCGCTCGGGGTTAATTTTTTTTTAAATATTGTATTGTCATCCAAACTACGCACGCCTGCAAAGTTTCAAGACAATTGGATAATTGGAAGTGGGTTAAATTTGAGTTGCCAGATTTGAACCATACAAACAAACAAACAAACAAACAGAGGATAGAAGCTGAATAAAATCGTTTAAACATAGGTGCTTCTTTATAGAAAAACAAATTTAAAATTTAGAACATATTTCTTTGTACGACTTCATTTCTTAAGAAATTTGATATTTATAAGCTGTGGAATGTGCATGCGGATAGACTACATGTATAACCATATTTACTGAAATTTTCAGATTTCGGGGTCATCTTCATTCTGTTTCTAGTCAACATTATAGGATTTTTAGTCATTTAAGTATGTGATAAAGGTAAAGTAGATCTTATATTCAGAATACGGAAGATTTTATATTGAGTTCATTTTAATGATTTCTTACCAAATCTAAGGAATTTACAAATCTTCTTCTTCACAAATTCATGAGAATCGTTATAAAAATATTTAAAACTGAGATTACATTAGCAATACAATTAATACCTTGAATTAATAATACAAATGTAAAATAAGACCCATATCAATGTCTACATTTTAAATTTGTGACGCCTATAATATTGAATTGCAATCAGGATTCTGCCATAAAGTTACAGGCAGAACTTTTACTTCCAATGTATACGATGTTCACGTTCAAGGGCATATATAAGAGAAAATAATTCATAACTTTCAGAAGTTATTACGTACTGATAACTAATTATTACAGCGTCATTAACTTTCATAAAAATTTAAGGGAGTCATTGGGTTTGGTTTCAGACATATTTCCTTGTGCGATACAGAATCTAACTAAATAACTTGTAACATTTCCAATAATAAACATTTAATTTTATGCGTATACATTTCACTATGGTGAAAGTCATATATAATATTATTAATATTTTTATAGTTACATAAGTTTGTATATTTAAATATACATAATCTCAATTTCATATTACATATCTATATAAATTTCGCACAAATAAAAGTAAAAAATATTTAAAATATCATGTATAAAAATATTTAGAATACAGGATCTTCTATTCTATCCTCGATGGAGAGCAGTCGAAAAGCGATTTAACGTGCTTTTCGAACCATTGGCAATTATGCGAAGTGCATAATAACGGAGTTTTATGGCACCTTAAAGTATAAAGCGAGTGGTGAAATGAATCGATAAAATCTGCGAAAACTTGCCATGCATGTCACGTGTAATTTTTAATATATATGCGATATTACAATATAAAACACGATACTGAACATTAAACGTTAAAAAATGTATGTACTACGCTTATTTTAAATAATAAGCTAATGAGTAAGCTCTCTGTTATAAGCATAAAGTTCAATATACAATTTCATTTCATACTGCCCCACAGGTTTCAAAATAATTTCATTAAGTCCATTAGACAAATTATGAACTTATGTACTTCCTGTTTAATTTTTAGTATTTAAGCGTTGTAAAAATATACAAAACACGAACCTGATTAGCAATTATAGTCAGAAAAGGCAGCAGGGGAAGATAAACCAGGAAACGAAACATGGATACATGGACGTAGAAAAGTAGCAGAGAGAGTGACGGAAATAATAAACCAGGTATGGAAAGGAGACGGTTTTCCTGGGAGATGGAAAGAAAGAGTTATATCCTCAAAATTAAAAAAGGGAGACAGAAATAAGGAGAAAAACTACAGAGGTATAACGCTGCCCAACACGATGTAAAAGATATACGCGATGGTTACAGGAAAAAGATTGAAAAATAGAAATGGAAAATAAAGAACTAATCCTACACTGCATTCCATATTAGAGCATACCGACGCCCCTACCGATTTGCGACCGATCTGCGCAACTCCCACTACTACCCACAATTTGAACCACATGCGATTGGTCGTGGTAATTTCCAAACAATAACTGGTACATCCCAAACGCGGAACCTGTGTTGATATACAGAGTTCTAGTTTATCAACCAAAAGACTATCCATTATAAGCTATATGTCCAGTCGACCTGCAAACGTTGTAATGTAAACATGTGCTTAAGAGTATAGTAAAAGTGTTACATAATAAGAATTGTACTCATTTCCTAACCTATGTCGCTGCTCGGCTCCGCCTGAACCTAGCCGTTTGGCTGTTTGTTTATTCTTAGCGTAATAGTTGTGTGCGTTACGAAGCTATGCGTAGACCAATACGAGATGAAGCTATCGAGAAAGCATCAATGTTCTAACCAATAAAGCTCCTGAATTTTTTCGTAGCTAACGCACACCTATTCTGATGTGTGTATTTCTACGCTGACAGCTCGGTTTGGTCTACACCCCAGAAGCTTGGCACTATCCCCACCATTTCTGGCTCACTCTTGTTCTGCGAAGGCGAGAGCGAGATGGAACGAGAGCGAGTCAGAAAACGTTGAGAAAAGGAGCACCGAGGCAGGCAAACTGTGTGGTGGGAGAATACCCCTCACGAAACTCACCGGCCAATATATATGATACCGACCTTAGTTAAGAGAATAATACTCTACGCCAGCGATGCCCAGGTGGGCGGTCCGAGATAAACGAGCATTCATCGCGTTTTCCAAAGCTCGCGTGGAAGGGGGTGCTCGAAACCAATGACGTTGCGGGCATGTCACGGACGGGGAAAACTCTAGTAGTGTACGTGTAGGCTCGTACCCATAGGCTTTTACAACTGGGGCTCTTGGAGCCCTAGTGTTCTACATTTTAGGAATTGGGAAAATAAACAGGAATTGACTAATGATTAAACAATAAGATTATATAATTGGACGGAATAGACTTGAACAGTCTCATTTACACATCTAATTAACAAACAGTTTCTTATTAAACGATTTTTATTCAATTTCAATCCTCTGTTTGTTTGTATGTATGTTTGTTTAATTCAAATCTAGAAAATCAATTTTAACCCACTTCCAACTATCCAATAGACTTGAAACTTTGCAGGCATATGTATTTTTGATGACAATAGAAAATTATGAAGAAACAGAAACCGCCCCAGGGGTTTAAAAAATTACCCAGTCATTAATAAATATAACCCTTAACCACACATCCAAACGACTTGAAATCAGCCTATAACCACAAATCAAATCAATTTAATCGACATGAAATCAGCATGTAACCACAAATCAAAACTAGACAATAAAAAGTAAATAAAGAAAAGAATTATTTTTTAGTTTTTAGTGCATTTTAAATAAAATAGTTCAGCAGTATAACTTAAAATTTGTTTTATATTTTTTTTCATTTTGTACAAGTCGGTAGAATCAAATAACACAAATTTATTTTTTATTATTTTGACTTTAACCAATGAGGAAATATTCTTAATTAACTCCGCCTACCTCGGAAAACTCGAGGTGGAAGAGTTTTTAAAAATTTGTCAGTGATATCTCATCGTCCGCAGACGTTATAGTTATACGTAGGGTAAATCCGGGAGACGCGGTCGCGCCGGAGAGTTGGTCGAGTTACTATATTTCAGACTCTATCAGCTATCTATACGCCAAATCGTGTTAATGTTCAGAACAATTGCCTCTCCGGGAATCAAACAGTTGACTGAATAGCGTTATTACGAGTCATTCTGTGTTTTCCGCGAATTATTTATTGGTTACAAAAGATACGTGGACGCTACATTTAATAGCAAACAGTGGCGATAAAATGCTTTACTTCAAATAACTTCAGTCTTCAACCCGATTTTCAGTAAGTATTGTCCTAAAGCAAAGATCGACCAGTTTTTCTGAATCAGCATAAAATTCTGAGCACGTTAGGTTCATTCTGATTAAATAAATAATATCAGTATTAGTTTAATAGCCATTATATTTCGCGCCTCGTTCTCAGGATTACCAGTGTAGTATCCTCTTCATTCCGCTAGGTATCACAACGTTTAGAGTAAAAACAAAAAACTGCTCGCCGATCTTCTCCCTGCCGTTCCGCTCGTGCCTCATATCTTTTCGTTGTGCGCTAGGTGAAACACGTGGAGTCAGAGTGCGCGAGTTTTTGAAATTCTGTCGGGTTATTTTTAGTGTTTTATTGTGGCTCAAGACAATGTCAAAGAAACGTAGAAGGGAAGACGGTATGGATGAGTTGAAGAAGCAGATGTTGGAAATGCAAAAGCAGATATTAGAGTTTCAAAGAAAAGACGCACATCAGGAAAGACAAGAAACAAAAGACAACGACGACGCTTGTTCAGAAGAACTTTCTGGTAATCAGAATAGTGGTAAGTCTTAGATTGTTTTATCGGATAAAAACATTCTTAAGCCCCCCTTAAAGGCAAACATGTCTGCACGTGAGGCAAGATAGGTTAGACAATTTCCTACTATGTTTGCACGTGGGGCAAAATACAGTAGCGCTACGCCTAACGACGCTGCACGAGAGGCAGTGCAAGTTAGAGCTTATATCTAGAATTTTGCATGGGAATAATCTGTACGATGTAATATAGATGAGTCGTCGGAGGGAGAAAAGGAAAATGCAGCACCTGATGCCATTGTTAATACAGAACCTCAGGAATCTGAACCTTGTCTAGACGAGAATGTGCTTAAAGTTCTGGGTAACGATCCAAATAAATCAAAGGCGTTAGACATTAAAGTACACTCGTCACTGATTTCAAGATGGCGATACTGGATTTCTCATGGTGTACCTAAGCAAGAGAAAGAAGAACTTCTAAACAAGTATGCTAGACCAGCCGAGCTGGAAATACCCACATTAAACCCAGAAATAAAGGTAACGATGTCTGAATCAGCTATCAAGAGGGACACACATATGTTAGAAATTCAACAGCTAGCTATGTCGGCTCTATCAGCCGTGGGAGGCGCAGTGTCAATGACCCTACAAGAAGATGAGGGTATTGATAAGCTGGTACTACTAGAGAGACTTAGTGACGCAGCAAAATTAATAACACATATTCAGCACAAACAGACAGAGTCGAGAAAGGCATTTATCCTTCCGGGGGTAAATAAACAAGTCAAGTCTATTCTAGAAAGCACAAAAACAGAGGCACTTCTGTTTGGTCAGAACCTAGGGGAAAAAATAAAAGAAGCTAGGTCAATGGACAACATGGGGCACAACATGAAAAACCAGTACGTCAATAGAATGTCAGGACAAACAGCGCAGAAACAGTTTTTAAACTCCAGAAGCCTGATGGGGAGAAGGCCGTTTTCCAATCAGGCGCCTACTTCAAATGTACCAGGACCGGCCAGACAAAAATTGTACTTCAGAAACAGACCGACACCATACAACTCCCGAGCTCAGAATCAGAGGGGCAGCAGGACAAAAACCAAATTCAGATAGGGGTAGGTATAGCTGGAAGATTAAAAAATTTTATAACTAACTGGCGGAAAATTACGAAAGATAGATTTGTGTTAGGATGCATTAGTGGGTATAAATTACAATTTTGTAAACCAATTGTGCAAGAGCAGCCACCTACTGAGCGTTTTACCTCTAACAAAGAAATAGGAAATATTAGACGAGCGATCAGGGCCCTCCTGGGTAAGGGAGCAATAGAAACGTGCAAGCCAGAGAAAGACCAATTCCTATCATCATATTTTTTAGTTCCTAAAACAGATGGATCGTTTAGATTCATTATAAATTTAAAAAAGTTAAACAAGTTCATGGAACCAATACACTTTAAGATGGAAGACATACGCACTACAACGAGATTGATATTCCCAGGCGTCTTTATGAGTACGATAGATTTAGAAGATGCCTACTATGTAGTTCCAGTACATAAACATAGTAGGAAGTTCTTGAGATTTAGGTTTTTAGGGACCTTGTACCAGTTTACATGTTTACCGTTTGGTTTGTGCACGAGCCCCTGGGTATATACAAAACTAATGAAACCAGCCATACGTATGTTAAGAAGTAGGGGCTTCCCGTCAGTGGTGTATCTGGACGATATTCTGTGTATGGGAGAAAATTACCAAGCATGTGAAACCAATGTCGAGAAGACGGTCAACTTACTGAATTCACTGGGTTTCCTTATTAACAGACGGAAGAGTTGTTTAGTTCCGCGAACAAGATGTAAATTTCTAGGGTTCGTTCGAGATTCAATCCAGGTTACTATTGAGTTGACAGATGATAAAAGAGCGCGATTATCGGAATTGATAGAAATTTTTCAGACAAAGAAAACATGTTCGATCGAGGAATTTGCCCAACTAATAGGAAAATTGATCGCAGCCTGTCCAGCCATAGAGTATGGTTGGTTGTACACGAAGATTTTGGAAAGGGAAAAGCTCGTCGCACTTATTCTTAATGATCATAACTATAAAGGAAAGATCTCAGTTCCGAAAGTGATTCAACCAGATTTACGCTGATGGGGAAAAGCAGTGAAATCAATGGTAAACCAGATTAGAACAAGCAATTTTAGGACAACGATCTATACAGACGCCTCGAATACGGGTTGGGGAGCCGTAAGAGACGAAAGAAAAGTGTTTGGTTTTTGGGATGATACACAGAGAAACTTTCATATCAATTATCGTGAGCTATTAGTAGTTAAGCTGGCGTTAGTAGAACTAGCCTCCGACGTACGGGACTGCCAAATATTGTTAAGAATAGATAACACTACCGCTATCGCTTATATAAATAAAATGGGAGGAGTGAGATTTCCAAAGTACAACTCCCTAGCAAGAGAAATTTGGCAATGGACGGAAAAAAGACACATATTCTTATTCGCGGTCTACATAGCATCTCGTGATAATGTAGAGGCAGACGCGCTGTCGAGATTGAGAAATCATGATTCAGAATGGGAACTGGCAGAGTCTGCTTTTAACAAGATTGTTAATTTTTTTGGTAACCCTCAAATAGATCTATTTGCGTCAAAATCAAATGCAAAAAGTAAAAAATTCGTCTCATGGTTTCCTGAGACTGGAGCTTTCGAAATAGACGCGTTTACAATAAGTTGGGCAGAATTGAATTTCTATGCGTTTCCCCCTTTTATTCTTACGTTAAAAGTACTTGCCAAAATTAAGCAGGAAGGTGCATCCGGTATTCTGGTGGTGCCAGACTGGCCAAACCAGCCCTGGTACCCACTTTTTAAATCATTATTAGTGGGTGAGCCATTGATTTTTGAACCAAGCCCTAACTTATTGTTGTCCCCCTGTAGGTCGAAACAACATCCAAGGGCAGAACACTTGGCTTTGATTGCAGGGAGAGTATCAGCGAGTCTTTTCTAAGAAAGGGTGTGCCCCATGAAAGTGTCAGAATCCTGCTAGCATCGTTAACGCAGTCCACGATTAAGCAATATGGAGCGAGTTTAAGACAATGGTTGTGTTTCTGTGAGAAAAGTCAGGTAGACTTTTTTAAACCAGACCAGAAGAGTGTTCTTTTATTTTTAACGAAGTCGTTCGACTCAGGGGCTTCGTATGGCACGCTCAATACTCATAGGTCAGCGATCTCACTTATCTCAAGTAAGAAGATAGGTGAAAACGCAGTGGTTAGTCGATTCTTGAAGGGAGTGTACAAACTAAGACCGTCAAGACCAAAGTATGCGTTCACTTGGAATGTAGGAATAGTGTTAGAATATCTAAAAAAATTATATCCATTATGTAACTTATCATTACAAGAATTAACAGAAAAGACGGTCGTCTTATTAGCATTATGTACGGCTCATAGAGCACAAACTTTAGCGAGTATTAATATTAGAAATATAAGACAAACAACAGAAGGATTGAACATTAGAATCCCGGAATTGATTAAGACATCAGGGCCGGGTCGCTTTCAACCTTTGCTGACACTACCGAAATACAGGGAGAAACCAGAGCTATGCATAGTGTTAACCTTGACTAGATATCTACAATTAACACAGAATATAAGAGGAGAGGTAGAGACACTGTTCATCGCAACAAAGAAACCCTTTAAAGGGATAGGCTCTCAGACGATCAGTAGATGGGTTAAAGCCGTACTAAAGAAAAGCGGAATAGATGTTACAATGTTTTCTGCACATTCTACGAGACACGCGGTAACGTCAGCGGCCCTCACCAGAGGTGTAGATCTGAATATGATTCGGAGAACAGCAGGCTGGACAGAGGGTTCGCGAGTGTTCGCGAGATTCTATAATAGACCAATACAGTCAGAGAGCCATGAGTTTGCGAGTGCAATTTTACAGTCATAAGAGTAAGATAGGCTGTTCTTAGGGGAGCAAATACCGAAATTTGGTTTAAGTAAAAGAATTTTATATACAGAGATAATGTATATGAATAATATATATATTTAGATATAAAAATGTGGTTGTATCTGATTTACAACGGCTTAAAATTGATTTTGCCTCTAAACAACTACACTGGTAATCCTGAGAACGAGGCGCGAAATATAATTGAACGATCAAACGAACTTACCTGTAAGTGAAGTTCGATCGCAATTATATGAAGAGCCTCGTTCGAGGAGATTACATCCCACCCAAAATTATTTACCCCGTATACCCTGAAAAAGGTGATCAATTTTAAGTAAGATACTCAGAAATATGAGGCACGAGCGGAACGGCAGGGAGAAGATCGGCGAGCAGTTTTTTGTTTTTACTCTAAACGTTGTGACACCTAGCGGAATGAAGAGGATACTACACTGGTAATCTCCTCGAACGAGGCTCTTCATATAATTGCGATCGAACTTCACTTACAGGTAAGTTCGTTTGATCGTTCAATTTTATGTTAGATCGACCGCATCTCCCGGATTTACCCTAGTTTCGCGTGTTTCACGTTTGTGAACAGTGATAAGAGATGGATCATCCATCAAGTTCGAAACGCAAATTTGAGGAATGTTGGGAAGAGTTATACCTTTTAACACAGCAGAATGGAGAAATATACTGCCTTGTGTGCCAAAAGGTACTGCCTTCTAAAAATGGTTCCACAATCTAAAAAGGCATTACAATTCATGCCATGCTAGAGAATATGGAAATTTATCGAGGGACGAGCGTCTTGAAACCATCGAGCGCCTGAAAGGCAATTTAATAGAAGAGAAAGAAAATCAATCGGAAGACGTAAGTTTTTATAAATTCGTACTAGAATATTTAATGCTTATCAGCTATTTTAGAACATATGTGTATATGTTTAGTATTGAGTTCATTGCTTTCACTGTAGGAGAGTAGTGCCGTGAATAAGCACACCATTTTAAAGTGCAGCTACGAACTCGCGCTTAAAGTTGCAAAAAATGGGCGCCCATTCGCGGATGGAGAGAATTAAAGAATGGATTAAAGAATGTTTGACGACATCGGCAGAGCTCCTATGCCCCAACCAAATTGATCAATTTCGCCAAGTGACGTTATCGCGAAGTACGTGCACCAGACCAACTAGCTGCAGCACGTCCAGCAACAACTAGCTGCTGCCACCCGCGAATTTATCGCGTACAGTTTGGCACTGGACGAGTCAACGGATGTGACAGGCACACCACAGATCGCAATATTAGTTCGTGGTGTCAATGAGAAGTTGTCAATTATAGAGGAACTTGTCGTGCGTAGAGAAGGCGGTCGACCAAGCTGGTCTCTGTCACAACTGATGGTGCTCCAGCAATGGTTGGAGAGCATACCGGATTCGTCGGCCACCTCCGAAATGGTTTAAAAAAACTTCCAGTTTCTCAGATAATTGATAACTTCCATTGTATCATCCACCAACAAAAACATATACTAGTGCTAAACATATACAATTTGAAGACGTTATGTCAGTCGTTATTCAAACAACTAACTATATCCGAATGAACGGACTGAAACAAAGACAGTTCCGCACGTTTTTAGAAGATTTGGAGTGCGATTATGGTGACTTGCCGTTACATACCGACGTGCGTTGGCTTAGCCGTGGTAAAGTTTTAGACAGATTTTTCCATCTTAGAGAAGAACTTCTTGTATTTCTGGGCATAATGAACCACGACGTTCCGCAATTGCAGGACAAGAAGTGGTTATGTAATTTAGCATTTCTATCGGACCTATCAGATCATTTAAATATATTAAATGTAGGTTTACAAGGGAACGGTAAAACTGTAATAGATTTCTACGATTCTATTCGCGGATTCCGAATGAAAATAGATTTATGGATATCACAATTGTACGGAAACAATTTCTGTGACTTTAAAAAACTGACATCTGTACTTACAGATTAAATAAATATAGATGTAGCTAGATATAGAAAAGCAGTGGAAACTTTAAAACATGATTTTACAAACAGATTCCAAGATTTAGATTAATTAGAACAGTCTCTGGATATAGTGTCATCACCGTTTTCAGTAAACCTCGAAACAGTTCCATCTGACTTAAAATTAGAATTAACAGATTTAAAGGATGATCAGGCGCTCAAAAAAAAATTTGACGAAACAAGTCATATCACCGAATTTTACAAAAACTTTCCGGTATATAGATTTCCTCATTTCCATAAATGTATCGCGAACACATTGGCCATGTTTGGTTCTACATATATTTGCGAACAATTCTTTTCTACAATGAAAAAAGTCAAATCAACAACGCGAACGAGAATAACCGACTCTAATTTGAAAAGTATATTAATTTTAACTGCATGCCAGGCATTTTCTCCTGACATAGAACATTTAGCACAGCAAAAGCGACACTAGGTATGAAGGCAAATCACATAATTGACATAACATATTCGACTGACTTAACGTTATCTGCAAGCAGAGTTGGGCAGTAATTGATTATTTTGATTATTTGATTATTATGATTAATCATTTTGTGATTAATTGACGATTATTCAATTAATGATGCCTACTGATAACATTTTCTTTGATTGCGTCAGTTATTCATTAATCATGATTGCTGAATTACTTAGTAATCATAATCATTCATCATGAACATGATATCACTCTACTTATAATCGCTAATCATCCGTCAGATTACTTTTCGCCCGACTCTGCCAATATGTATAATTGTATAGTGAAGCACGTAAAAAGCGTGACAATTGAATATTATCGAAAATATTGGTGATATAAAAAACTGTTATTAGGAAAAATTGAAGTATGTAAGAGGCAGACTTTTCGGCGTGATGTAATTTTGTTGTGCGTGAAGATGTCAATGACATTACAAGGTCATCATACGCATACTTTTCAAATTAGAGTCGGTTATTCTCGTTCGCGTTGTCGATTTTACTCTTTTCATGACAGAAAATAATTGTTCGCATATATACAGTGAGCCACGAAAGTATTCGAACGCCCTGAAATGAAAAGTTTGAGGCTTAAAAAATATGAGTCGTATTACGAATTATAAAATACTTTTATTTCTATAATAACATATAAGTATCATGATTATACATGTAAAATTTCAAGTGTCTCTGATGACGTCAACAATAGTTATAAAACATTTCTTGGTAACATCGACTAACTGACCGTCACAAAAGTATTCGAACGACGACCCTTGTAATACAAAACAATCCTTGAATATGATAAAATGTAAACATTGGCGTTCTCAGTTGGTTTCTCACACTTCCCGTGTTCAGTACTGTGAGTGTTAATAAGATTAAAACAGTTTTGGTAATAATGTGCCCAAAAGAATCAGAAACAAGCATCACTGACAGGAAATTGATCATTAAGTGGCATAATGAAAGCAAGAGCTATGGCGAAGTAAATCTACCGTTTACTACATAGTAAACAAGTTAAAAACCACTGGAATCCTTCGAAACAAAGTCCGTTCTGGCCGACCCAAGACGTTAACGAAGAGGGAGGAACCCAAGAATTTCTGGTCCAAAACTTGCAACACTAGTCGCTGATAGTTTTAAAAAACAAGTTCATCCTGAACTTTGTCGAAGAATTCTTCGTGAAAATAATTTTCATGGTCGGATACCTCGAAAGAAACCATTCATTAGCAAAGTAAATAAGCAGAAGAGACTAAATTTCGCTAAAAAGTATGTCAACAAGGATAAGGACTTTTGGAAATGTGTTATTTTCTCGGACGAGAGCAAATTTAACATATTTGGTTCAGATGGATGTCATAAGGTTTGGAGATAAGCAAACAGAGAGATGGATCCTAAAAATCTACGCCCAACCGTGAAGCATGGGGGTGGATCCATAATGGTATGGGGGTGTATGGGAGCCAGTGGTGTCGGAAACCTCGCCATTATTGAAGGCATATTAGATAAATATAAATATATGCAAATATTAAAAGATAATTTGGTGCAAAGTGTGGAAAAATTAGGGCTAGAAGGAAATTTTCATTTTCAGCAGGATAATGATCCGAAACATACCGCATATATTGTTAAACACTGAATCATATACAACATTCCCCACATTTTAGAAACACCCCCACAAAGTCCGGACATCAACCCCATAGAACACTTATGGGCAGAAATTGACAGACAACTTAGTAAATATAATATTAGTTCAAAGGAAGCATTAAAAACCAACATTTTTGAAGTTTGGAGTAATATAAAAGAAGATATTACTCCAAATTTGGTTGACAGTATGCAACGACGTTTAGAAGCTGTGATAAGTGCTCGGGGTGGTCCGACAAAATATTAAAACACTACATTTATTTAAAATATCTATTTTGAATTTAGTCGTTCGAATACTTTTGTGACGGTCATTTAGTCGATGTTACTAAGAAATGTTTTATAACTATTGTTGACGTCATCAGAGACACTTGAAATTTCACATGTATAATCATGATACATATATGTTATTATAGAAATAAAAGTATTTTATAATTCACAATAGGACTCATATTTTTGAAGCCTCAAACTTTTCATTTCAGAGCGTTCGAATACTTTCGTGGCTCACTGTAGGTAGAATCAAACATGGCCAATGTATTCGCGATACATTTATGGAGATGAGGAAATCTATATACCGGAAAGTTTTTGTAAAATTCGGTGATATGACTTGTTTCGTTAAAATTTTTTTTTGAGCGCCTGATCATCCTTTAAATCTGTCAATTCTAACTTTAAGTCAGATGGAACTGTTTCGAGGTTTACTGAAAACGGTGATGGCACTATATCCAGAGACTGTTCTAATTTATCTAAATCTTGGAATCCGTTTGTAAAATCGTGTTTTAAAGTTTCCACTGCTTTTCTATATCTAGCTACATCTATATTTATTGCATCTGTAGCAGCAGATTTTTCTTTGGAGAAATTACGCCTAAAACTCTGCCCCTCAAATACTTACATTTTTCGTTACAACATTTTTCATATCACCAATATTTTCGATAATAATCAATTGTCATTCAATCGATCTGTGCAATGAGTGGTTGCCTGCACGTACGTCGTCCGGTGACCTTCGTATATCGCGGATATGTATGTATGGATGTGTGGGTGTATGAATGTATGGATGTATGTATGTACAGTTTTACATTGTTACATATTCAATCTTATATTGTATATAAGCGTATAGTTGATGTGAATATTGTATAAATGTATAGTGTTAAATTTCAATTATATGTACATAACTGTAAATAAATCACAATAGCTAACGAGGCGGCGCGCCTACGCCACAATAATATTTATTAAGTATGTAATCTTACTTATAAGATATAAAACAAATTTTAAGTTATACTGCTGAACTATTTTATTTAAAATGCACTAAAAACTAAAAAATAATTCTTTTCTTTATTTACTTTTTATTGTCTAGTTTTGATTTGTGGTTACATGCTGATTTCATGTCGATTAAATTGATTTGATTTGTGGTTATAGGCTGATTTCAAGTCGTTTGGATGTGTGGTTAAGGGTTATATTTATTGATGACTGGGTAATTTTTTAAACCCCTGGGGCGGTTTCTGTTTCTTCATAATTTTCTATTGTCATCAAAAATACATATGCCTGCAAAGTTTCAAGTCTATTGGATAGTTGGAAGTGGGTTAAAATTGAGTTTCTAGATTTGAACTAAACAAACATACATACAAACAAACAGAGGATTGAAATTGAATAAAAATCGTTTAATAAGAAACTGTTTGTTAATTAGATGTGTAAATGAGACTGTTCAAGTCTATTCCGTCCAATTATATAATCTTATTGTTTAATCATTAGTCAATTCCTGTTTATTTTCCCAATTCCTAAAATGTAGAACTCTAGGGCTCCAAGAGCCAGAGAAATGAAGAATAGGCGTAGGGGAAAGAGCAGTGACATATGAAGAAAAAACAAAAAAGCCAAGATGAACAGCTAGGTTTGCTACACTACTGTTAACCTAGCTAGTTACAGCTAGTTCACTATAATTATATTTTTCTCTATTTGCCTCATTGGTGGTGGGGGGGGGGCAGGAAAAAAATGTATATAAAGATAATGTCATTTCTTCGCATAACAAAAGTAAAGCTTCCTGTAAGCTGCAAATATGAATGAAATAATATGTATATCATCTGTAAGTATGGGAATATAAGTACCAAAGTGGAAAATTGTTTCTTACACATAAGAAAATTTACAAAAATTACGTACCCTCATATTTCAATAAACCACCGAGAATTTAAAATTTCTGGCACAAAATCATTGTCTCGATCCCTTACGGTTAAGCATTAATATGTAAAATTACAAAACAATCATTTTGTTTAAAATACGCGGCGTGAAAAAAATTTTTTTTTTGCAACGTGATAGAGCATAAAAGGCTGAACAATTCTTACATTTAGAGTTTTAATGTAACGTTCCCTTTGTAAGTCCCAAACCATTTTAGGATTATTAAAAGAAGGTTCTTAAAAAGAGCTTCAGGAGAGGAGAAAAAGACACTCCTAAACCCGTTGCCAACGTTCCATCAATTTAAATGAACCTCGCCGATAGAAGAAATGGTCCCGGCTGTTCAACGACCCAATAAAAAACGTGCACGTCGAAGAGAACATTATCGCCGTGAGATATCAAAGTGGCCGCGCGCACGAAAGCCTGACAAGTAATCCTATCACGGTGCCAACTCACCGTTCTGTCCAACTTTGTGGCGAGGAGATTTCGGCGGACGTGGTCTCTCGACGGAGCTCTCAAGGGATTAGAATCGAGCGCGAGTGGCCGGATCAAAAGAACCCGATGCTCGCTTGGCTGGCTGGATTCCAGGCGTACGCGCACGCAGTGCCGAGAATTCGGTTGGTCACGCGTCCTGTCCTCCGCACGGTGATTTCCTTTTGTCAGGCAATTTGACGATGCGAGCCGCGACACGTCCTCCAACGGCCTCGAGAAAACAACACATGCCTTCACACCGCCGGTTCCCATAGCCCCAAGGTGGCATTGTCCACGAAGCCAACAGCTCGTGCCTCGCCTTTCCTTGCCTTTTCTCCACGATCGCGTTGCCGTTCCCTTCCGCTTTGGCCCTTCCATCACCCCTCTCCTTCCGTATCGTCATTACGCCGCTGCGTTTTCTTTTTCTTCGCCTTCCTCTTCTTCATCGTCTTCTCTTTCCTCTTCTTCCTCGAGGCGGTTACACGTATACGAGCCGCTACGGTATCGACTACCGCTGTTCCGTGAATTACAAGCAGTTCGCTTCGTTTAAAACTGCTGAATGATTTATCGCTTTATGCTGCCGATGGGGACTTGGTACGTTTTCGTGGAAGCTTTCAAATCGAGTATCATTTTAATTTGTCCACCCAGTGAGTCGAATACTCGGGACAAATGTATTCAAGGATAACGAGGCTTTTATATCGTTCATGCTTAGCAGGGGTAGGTAAGTCGCCACAGCGAAATGTTCGCGTTGGACGTTCGCTGGTGGTGATCCGGTATTCGACCGGATCGGTGCCACAGGGGTGCAAGGGAGTATAGGGGTTCTAGTAGAAGCAAATGGTAAAGGATAGCGATTAAATGCTAATGACTGATGCAGGTTTTGTCAAGGTTAGTCCGTAATTAATCAGTTTTGATGTGACCTTCGCACCAAGAAGACAAATTCGTTTCATTCTGTTTCAGTCTGAGGCTTTCAGAGGGCGAATGGAATGAGCTGGGTTTAGAATGGAAGCAAGAACTAGAATGTTTCTTATTTCCAGTAAAAAATACGTTTTCCAAAACACGATGATTTAATAAAACAGTAGAGGAGAGTTGCCAATATCGTGATGGGCTCTCAAATCATACCTCATTAATTTATTCGTAATTAATGGAGATAAATGACATCTCATGGTAAAAACATGAAATAAATGAGCTATGAGAACTAGGCACCAAATGTTTTTTGATTACATCCTATTTCGTGCGTGCTACAAACATCAGGTACGAGTGATGTAACTTTTGACTAGTTTATTTTAGTTGATAATAATCTAACAGGATGGTTTCATTTTGCATTTTTGTATTTATCTAAAAGTAGGTTTACTGGAAAATATTTTACATTCGCTGTATGTGCATATTACATTTATCATAAAGCTTATATCGATATTTATAAATATCTTAATCATGTTACCTAAATCGTACTACCACAATACGTTCGTTGTAGGGCTGTTACGAATATTCGAATATTCTAAGTATTCGAAAAATCGAATACCAGAAAATTCCAATAATCGAATACCAGAGAATTCCAATTTGTGATTTGAATATTCTAAGTATTCGAATTTGAGATTCGAATAACTTGAATGCCAACGAATTCGAATAACTAGAATATTCGAATATTCGAATTATTCGAAAAATTATTCGTATTCGAATATACGAATTATTCGAAAAAATTATTGGAAGAAATTTACTCGTATTCAAAATTATTCGAATATTTGAATATTTACAGCTCTAGTTCGTCGCCACCTGTCTAGCTTGTTATGTTAGGCATATGCATATAAATCAATAAAAGATTCTTTTTCTCACCCATATTTTCATTACTATTTCCATTTGCAAATTTACTACTTTTAGAGGAGGTGCGATTCAGGACACTGGTTGCTTAAATCGCACCTTTTACACAATGCAAAAAAAAAGATTACTAACAAATAAATTTGTTCCTGACAAAAGGTTAACCATCTATTTAATAGTAGGTGTCTTAATCATGAAGCTACAATATCCAATGTTAACTTCCGTATAAATTACTGCCAAATAAGAAATATAACGTAAAATATATTAAATGGTACCACATTGGCAACTCTCCTCTACTTACTTGTGAGGTTGCATGTGTGTATATTTGGGTGGTGGAGCCATATGCAACTTGTGTATGAGATAATGTTTCTAACATATTATGTTTACGCTATGAAATTCTGAACTAAACCTTATGTAGACTTTCCAGAGATACAAGCAGAAGCTATGACGTGTTAATATGGAAAAAGTTTTAAACTATTAATGAACTTTCCCGGAAAGTAAAATTAATTATTAAATAATATTTCAATAAAATTACTGCGCAATTTCTAATATCGCTAGAAACAAATGTTTTAAGTGAAGCATTTTATAAAATTTCAATTTATACACATGCACAGACCATGTAAATGAATTTGTGAAATCTCTTTCATGGTTTTTGTTAAAGGCTATATAATAATTGTGGCAAACGTCTCGAAAATTTTATTACCTACTGAAAGGAACCCTATGTTGAAAATAGTGTTCATTAGTTAATATTTTTAATGGTAATGTTAAGAAAACACTAATTGATACAAGTTAAGAAAATATTACAGAGATATTGCTACAATTATATGAAAATGCATAAGGCCTACAACTTAGACAGAATTGTATTCAAACTGTTTAGCCAAAGTCTAGTAGCGTATATTTCCCGGCGTATCGACCTTTCACGGTTTTTATGAAACTTTTGTATAAAGTAGATTTCACAAAAATACTCCCACGTGTATTTTCTTATATGTCAACGTCCATGTAATGGTATCATTTAATGAAAAAGAAACAAGTTAATGAATATAATAAGAATATGTGTATTTATTTTGAAAAAGTGACATATCTATACGTATATTTAAATAATGAATATATTTATAAACCACAATATTGGTTAAAGTACAATCACGTGAATGCAAAAAGTTTTTCTTCGGCCCAACCTGATGACGTCATTTTATGTCTTTCAGATATTTCTAAAAAGTTCCTGCTTATGTTACTGAAACGGTTCCTTCAGGATTCCATACCCAATTCATCTTGAACTTCTCCAGACCACTACGCTTGCAATTACGAATTTCAGAAGCTCTAAAATTCAAACTAATTGTACTCAAAATAAATATGCACGCATCCTTGCGCCTCTATGGATGAATATTTTGAAAATCTAAAAGAATGACCATTTGAGATTTCTTTTCTTTAAACAATTATTTGTACGTAGTAAATTGAAAAATGGATTGCATATGTATTTGTAACTGGAGTTCACAAGGTTAAAAACTTCAAGAGCAGCGTTAGGGTAAACCAACCAGTGAATGACCGAATTATTGAATTTATGGACCTTTGAGATTAATACTTGAATATATTTATGTATAACAACAAAACAACTGTTGAAATTGCATTTAAATTTATTTTTCTTGAAATTTCTATAAAAATAATTACTTATTCTTATCGTAATTTACAAAAAAAAACGATTACAAAATGCAAAACGTGTAGAAGTCCAGTAAATGACCGCATACTTTTAATAAGAATTGTACTTATTAATGTTTGCTTAATGCGCGTAACTAAAAATATGGGATATTAAAATGTGCAACTACACTCCATTTATAAACATATAATATTTAAAAATTTATAATTGACATTTCTTTGCCTAATGGTCATTCACTGATATGCGGTAAATTACTGGTTGGTTTACCCTACTTGTTTTTAATAATCCACAATCATTTTTTCTTTAAAATATCGATCATGCAGACGTAACTTGTTAGTGTATAAAAATGTACGTACATATAACGCACCTTTCTTTCGAATTTACAATTTCAAATAACTTACTTCACATTTTTGAAAATATACTAGAAAAAAAATGGTAAAAAATGAATGTAAAGTTATGAGTACACAATTCAGTATATCAACGTTACTAGACTTTGCCATCTGATTATTTACTATTGCTTTAATATAATCGCTGGATTCTGTCGTGCCTGGAATAATTTCTTCCTGTTAAGATTCCGAGAACATCAATATTATGGTTAGTGGTTACAGGAAATTATGGATTGGGAAACCCCGTGGTCGAGCTGGCGGAAACACATGTCCTTGTACGAGACATTGTTATGCTAAAAATAATTTTCCTTATACTGTGAGACCTTCTACGGTCACGAAAATTCACGCAGTAAAATTAATTATTCTGAGAATGCGGTAAGGAAAGGTAGTAGATACTAACATGTTAATCGAAAAGAGGAAAAAATGCTACATTATGTGATAGCAATGTTACGTAAATGTCGAATTCGGTAAAATTAAAATTAATGGTCAACTATGACTGTTTGGATAAGGGTATTCTTATGTAACGAAATACAGTAGAACCTTCCGCATCCGAATTAATATGGAGACATACATAATCGTTCGAATAAGGGAATTTTTGGATAGTGGAACACACTCGCTATACTCGTGGGAATTATTTTTTGTTTCAGAAAGAATACCACAAGTAAAAGTATCAACAATGAAAAACAATATAAATGTACTATTATACACGTTTCAATGTACAATGTCAATTTCTTCCAAAAAGTAATGTGAATAATACCTATTCATTTTGCTCGTGACACTTATGTTTCTGTGAGAATATTATAAACAGCAATTACAGAAATACAAAAATAATTTACAGGGTGTATTTTTTTTATTGAAAACGGTGGAATACCTCGTTCGTAACTGAAGGTATCAAAAAATTGTTTTTGCAAAAGTAGTTTGGTGTAAAGTGGGGTATTATGTCGTATACATATCTAAATAGTTTCTGTGCTGGTGGCGAGATGACAGAGATTTCAAGGTCACCTTAATTTTTTTAAATGAGACCCTAATTTTTTAATTCATAATTTGATACTGCTTGTTGAGACGAGTTTAACCGTGTGCAATTAACCGTTTTATGAAAGGTCGTAAAATCGCGAGGTCCCGGGGAATTACAGGCGGATCCACACATACCAGTTCCGTGATGGTTCAGTGCCGTTTGTGTCAATGGTCTCTTTGTTTCAGTGTCAGCAACTGACACGGACAGGTGTGCAGTGTTCCGTTCTAAAACGGAGAAACGATATTGGATATCACTGGCACTACCGAAATTGAACCGTCACGGAACTGATACGTGTGAATCCGCCTTAAGCCAATGCCTATCACACGCTTTTTGGCGATGAGTAGCACGAACAAATTAGGGTTTAGCTAGCCGAAGGCGTGCGACATACGTTGACCTGATTGTGAATCCTCGAGTCTTCACGATTTTACGACCTTCCATAAAACGGAACGACTTAATTTTGCACCTCGTAAAACTGGTATCAACAAACGTAATCATATTATTATGAATAAAAAAATGTAGCGTTCCAACTAGAAGAATTAAGTTGACCAACAGAGAAACTATTTATACAACATAACCCCCCCCCCCCCCTATATCAAACAACTTTTGTAAGAATTTTTTTAGTACCTTCCCACTGTGCCTCCCCATACAGTGATGTAAAAACAGGACCAGGATCCGATCGACCAGGAAAGAATGGTGTCGGAGTGGAAGAGACTTGCGACCAGACGATTAGCGATTCCATCGATCGCACGTTTTTTAACAGTTATCAACGTTTGTCGAAAAATTGACTACTTAAGTAAATATTTTTTCTTAAACTATTTTTTCTTTGACTATTTTAAAGTTTGTTTATTAGACGATCTATTGACGTAGTATTTTTGTTTATACATAAGTAATTGAAGGTTATATAGATTATTGAAGTCAAAATGATCGGTCGGGGCTGGTTGACTAATAAGGTTTAAATTGTTATTTTGTTAGTCATAAAACGATTTTTATTTTTTGTTTAAAGGGTCTAGCCGGGTAAGCGTAGGGAAAAAGGCCCCAGCACCAATTTTAGTATTTATGTGTACCAAATACAGTGTTCCCCGGATTATCGAGAAAGATTCGGGACCGGGGAATTCTCCATAAACCAGGGCAGGGGAAGTAGTTAGCACCTAATAAACTGACCCTTGTCAGGACCCTCGCCCGAACCGTCTGACAAGGAGACTGAACGACATAAACCGAGAGTGAGTGAAGTAGCGCACCAGCGGGAGACCCTCGGTCGACAGCGAATTAAGATTCAGTATTGAATATGAAAATTTTCATATTACTGATTACATCTGGAAGAGAGTATTACCGATGGATTGGTGAGTTTATGTCGACGAAAATGAGTCCAAACACGAAGCAATTCGGTCTATTTTTTATTATGAAAACAATTAGAATTCCAGTTCCCCGGATTAAAGGAAAAGCAAGCTTCTGGTGATTAACTCACCATATTACATAGTGTGTAACGGAAAGGAGTCACTTTGCAGTGTGTGAATTACAACATTTAGTGAACGTAGTGACGTTCACTAAAAATGGACCGAATTTCTCCATATTTGAACTCATTTTCATTGGGAAATCCTAAAAAATCCATTGGTAATACTTTCATGAACATTTGTCGAAAACATGAACATTTTATTTTTCTTTACTGGGTATTTTACCTGGCTCTCGGCAGTCAACGGGCGGTCTACCCGGGACCGAAGGCCCCCGCTCGCACCAAGAAAGCAAAACTGTGTTGGTCTTTCCCGATGATCTGGGGAAAAAAGCATTTCAATAATCCGGGGAAAACTGTAATGCTCTTTGCCTAAAAAAGCACTAAGAGAAATTTCAGAACTCTACCCCCTTTCGTTAGAGTGATATGGGGATAAAAACCCTAAACTTTACACTATGTTATAAATACATTATAATTAATGTTTAAGTTGAAAAAATGTTCAGCTTATTATTAAGATATGAAAGAAAGAAATTAATATTTTATAATGAAACAACTTTTGTGACATTGTGTTATTTTATTACCACTGAGATAAGGTACTAATAACATTTTCTCAACTGATTGTACCTACATATAGTCAACCTATCCCATACTGTAAGTCCACCAAAACCAACCCCGATGGGGCTGCTTATACAATAAGTTGAACAGCATGGAAGGTGTTAGAAAAACATTAAAATACCTTAATTTTATTGTTATCATATTGAGTCAACATTAATAATTTAATCAGATAGCCAAATGTATGCCCTATCAAATATACTAACCGGTTTAATGATATTTCGCCCACATAATTTATTAAAAATCAAAAACTGAACAACCGGCCTACCAGCTCCGGTCTCCGCTACTTTTGAAGTTTGAACAGATATTTATGGGTAGAATATAAACGCTAGGAATATTCTTTTAATTAGTATTAATTAAGAAATTGGAAGCGGGATAAATACAGAAGAGAAAGCACATTGTGATTTTTATATAACTAGTTTAAGGTTTCAACTTCGGATCTATCTACTCCAGAACATTCTCAGGAAATCGGCTTGTAACAACTTTAACTTTTACAGAGCAGAATAACTGTTCCTGTTTAACTAGAACTTACTTCTCTTTTCAAGAAAATAAAAGTTTCTTATTTACACAAAAATATATGGAATTAAAGTTTCAGTTAATACACTGCATTTTATCAAGGGAATGCCGCAATTTCTACTTCTAAAAAGTCACGCGAATGGTTTTAGCAAAAAGATTTGCCACTTATGAAGTGGCCCGCTCATTTCCCGGACTTAAATCCAATAGAAAACTTATGGGGAATCCTAACAAGAGCCATACATAAAAATGGGAAGCAGTATAATAACGTTATGGAGCTCGAAAAGGCAATTAGAGTTGAGTGGTGTAAAATCCATATTACAACGTTACAAAAATTAATTTGTAGTATGGAGAACAGAATATTTCAAGTAATTCAGCATAGTGGTGGAAGTACATCTTATTAATATTATACTTTTTATGTTCTTTGTACTAATATTTTGTTTTTAATACACTGTTCCTATGCAAATTTCGTTAGTTTTCTGTACTTTCAAGTATTATATATATTTTATAACAAAAAATATAACGATTTTTTTAATTCTTAATACTTTTTCTTATTTTGTATCCTGCCGTCACTATTTCCTAGCCTTCCATTAATTGTGTTAGCACATTACTTGACATTTTTTATTAAAAATTTCGTCCACTGTATGACTATCAGTGTAATACCAAGGATTTTAGGGAAGTCTAAACTTTAAGTGCGCACACTTGCCCCACATTACTCTAAAGATGGGTGGGTGAATACTTTTGAGCCGTAATATATATTTAGATATGTATCACGTTGGTTTAGCGACGCCGTCGTAGAAGCAGAGGCACGAAGAACACCTCCGTCAATCTGGAGTGGTTCTTACTGGCCGCGGAAAACGTGGTTATGCACGGTGAACGTTCGTTCCCACAGAAGCGTCCCTGAGATGTTTGGCTTCCGATTTATCGATTCGGCAAAAAGTCACCGGCTAATCGTGCCGTTTTCTAAGATCCACGGCATGCCAGCGGACCCTCCTCTCGTGGTTCTCTCGTTCGGATTTTTTTATCCCCCGAATGATCCCCTTCATCTTCGTTCCACGATCATGGCGAGCAGTTTTTACGTCCTGAGCCGCCCGTCGTGCGAGACACTTGCGTATAAATATTAATGCGATCTGGATACTCCGTGACCTAACCAATGAGTTCTTAAAATGTGAATAGCACGATCTACTTTACGAAGTTTGGGAAAAGAGGTTCTAGAAACATGCAGTTATTTTGAAGTCTGTTCTGTAGACTGTTGCGCAGAGATGGGCACAAATGTTATGTAAATAAAAATTTCAAATAACGATCAAAAGTTAAAAAATTATTCGTCATGTGTCGAATAAAGTTAATCCTAAGTTAAAGTTCAAGTTAAAGTTGAAAAGTTTATTCGACGCTGAAATTTAAACGCTCCAGGAATAGAAAAATAACTTTCTACGTCGTATAAATTCTCGTCTCATAAAAAAAATAATTTTATTCGTTGAATAAATTTTCATGGAATGAAAGAACTCACTTTATTCGTCAAATAATCTAAAGTAAAGGAACTTTTATTTGGTCCGGTAGTTAAATAATTTTTTATTTAGTTAATAACTCCGTTGTTGAGACTGTGAAAGAGGCACGTGTATCGCGTTAGTCTCCATTGAGTCTCCTTTCCAATTTATGATAACATGTATTCTTGGCCATTTCTGCATAAATAATTAACTTTTAACCATAATTGACTTTGATAACAGCAATGTGGAAGATTATTGACGAATTCATATTATTATATTTTTCAATTGTGAATGTGAATTACATAGATATATAATTTTATTTTTTTCATATTTTTATATTTTCTATTTTGTTTTCCTCTGTTACGTGAATGACTTTAAACAAAGTCATTACAAAATCGTGACTTCAGACTTCATTAAAAAATCGTCACTTCATGTAATGAAGTTGCCGTGCTGTAAAATCAATATAGTGTTTCATCTTATTAGATTTTAAACCCATTATGCTACAGAGGAAACAACGAAACGGTTTTATCAAGTTTTAATAGAGCTCGACAATAGCTCCCATCTCCTGAAAATTCAAATTTTTGCACAAGCAGCGGTTCCCTTATGTAGCGTATGCAATGTATGCATGCGTGTGTGGAGAATAGAGTGTGTCCTCGAGACTGTGAGAGTAAGAGGGTGCGGTACTCCACTGTGACGAATCTAGTCCAGTGACATTAGACGGAAATTTAGTCAATCTGCGGAATATTTCCCAGCAAACCAAATTTCTGAATGGGCCTTTATTTCGTCGTTTTAAACAATATATCAAAACTCCTCATCGATGATGGCTTCTAAAAATTTTACGGAGGGTTAGATATAAAAAAAAAACAGTTTTCACGAATATCTCGTTATCTATCAGTTTTACGACAAAAATAGTTATTATGGAATTTATACCTTAGGACTAGTTTTTTCTGTCGGAGTAACCATTTTCATGTATGACGGTTTAAAATGTTTCGACCCTCATACTTTTCACAAGGGAAGATCTCGAACCCGGAAAATCAAAAAATTATGAATCTTTGTGAATATATAGAGGATGTCGTCCCGAGTACAACGCAATTTTGTTTGCTGCCGAAATTCACTTCTAGAGGGTGAAATTGACCCCCGAAAATTTTCCAATTTTGTGTTAGTACTCGCAAACTATAAGAAATAGAAAAAAAGTTTTCAGGGACAAGTTGCTTCTTTTAATTAGGACCATCATTCGGCAACTTACAGTTCGGCGAGTTATAACACAAAATCGGAAAATAGCCGGATTTTCAGGGGTCAATATCACCCCCTTAGAGTAAATTTGGGCAGCAAAAAAAGTGTAGGGGAAAGGTGGGATAGTTGATCATCGGGGATACAATATACATGATCATGTCAGTTTTTTAATTAATATATTGGTAATTTGTGCCTGCTGTCACGTTATCGTGGTAATGTTTGCATTATCGCAATACTTCATGTTGCAATTTTCATTCGGGAGCATAGAATAATGTATATAGTTAGTAGCTTCGAACTTATTTGCAGCCAAAAAGTAAATATTTCGGTCACCTTGATCTTCCTCCTTTTCGACTGAATGCTGCATTTTCAACGATTTAAAATATATTAAGTAAAAACAGCCATTAGTCAGCCACAGTCTATTAATGCTATTTATTGATTGATCTAAATATTTAAGGTAAGTTTAGTTTTTCACCTTTTTCAAATCGAGTGCATTGAGGGATATTTCATCAGTATGTGAGGTGGGATACTTGAACAGGTGAAAAAGCCACAGAAAAAACCATAAAACGGCTAATGAAACCGATAAATACGGCAAAGAAAGTAGAAGGAAAATCTTTTCTTCATCATCATCTGAATTAGATGATATCTAACAATAAGTGAAATGTCTTTTATGTCATAGAGTTTTATGTCATTCTTCGGTTTTATTTATTCAGTAATTCTTTCAAGTTAGTTATAGTTTACTTTCCATTTATGATATTCCCTTTATTTCATGTTATTGACTAAGATAATAAATATTTTTTAGAAAATTAATGTGTTATTTACTCTTAAAGTTCACTGGTCAAGTCTCCACAACCTTTTGATCAAGTCTCCCCTTTAGTGGGGGATACTTGTGCATACGTCACTGCTGGAAAATGTTTAAATTCAGTCATTAAAATTAGTTTTCACCTCTCAAATTTGTACACGTATATTGAGAATACTCTAAGAATCACAACTTAAGTAATTAAATAGAAATAAAGCAAACCATTATTATTATTTTAATAAAATAGCAAAACTGTGAACAACTATCCCACCTTTCCCCTAATACATATCTACGTATCCTCTACACAATCCCTAAAGTTTCATAATTTTTTAAATTTTCGAGATGCGTATTTGTTCCTCAGGCGCTAGTGCACCTACTCCACAAAATTTCAAAATCGATTTACTCGAAAAGTAAGCCGCGGATGAAAAAATTGTATTCTACATTTCTTATTTATTTTTGAAACGCCACCTTCCAGCTTGTGTCATTCTTTCGTCCGGACTCTGTATCAACAAAATCTCTTCTATTCAACTGTAATTCTTTGGTTCGTTTCCCTTAAGGTCGTCAGCCCAACGTTCGATAGCGTTCAATACATTCACATGTAGCGCAAGTATGTTTCACCAAAGTGAAAAAGCCACACATGAAAGAGTTATAAGCCGCACAGGGTTCCTTCGATGATTCCTCGAAACGTGAACGCTACAAGTGTACAAAACTGCGTGGAGGTATACGTATGCGGATCGTGTGGCTTGTTGACTGATTGATATTCCTGGTACAGGTCCCAGAAATTCGTGAGAACAATTCCGGGCCAGGGAAGCACACGCAAAAGTAGGCGCGCGCGTCGACCTTACAACGTGAACATCTGCGTTCACAGTGTCCACAACGTGTCACGGAGAAATCGACAAAATTAAATAGTACTTACGAAAGAAGGAAGACTGATCAACTTTTAATACTCCTCGTGCAGCGGCGGATTTGTACATAGGCTATGTAGGCTACAGACTAAAGCGGGAAACGAAAGAAATTGAAAAATCTTTAAACACAGAGGTTTGAGACAACTTTAAAAACTATTCACTTTCTTTTCGTGTAGCAAGTTGGCAATAATTCATACCTATCTGAGTTGTCATGTTGAATTAGTTTCTAAATTGTCTTCACTCTTTTAACCCTCCGTGCACCAGGTGGGGTATGACAACCCCCAGAGCATTGAAATATCGAAGAAAGGTCTGTGAGAAGGAACCTGCGAGAACTGTTTCTCTGAGTAGCTGGAGCTGCGACGTGGCCGCTTCGTGCAGTGTGGTGCAGTGGCAGTGGCTCAGTGCAGCATTCGCTTTTGCGAGTGTAAAATGTTATATTTCTAAAGTGTTACATTTCTTCACGTGGTGCACGGAGGGTTAAATTAAAATAGTTAATGATATTTCGTGGAAAGGGCGGCAGACTCTTGCTGGCCTAGGCCCGCCAAATCTCCAAATCCGCCCCCGTTCATTATTTTGGTATTTTGAACCTACACAACAATTTCGTTTTGTGAGCATGAATGATTATATGAGAGCGGTTTGAGTTAGGTTCAAAATACCAAAATACTGGTGGGCAAATAACAGGACAGATCCCACTTCTGCCTATAAGTCACCGCACACTTGCTAGTTTTGAGTTAACTGAATATTGGAGCACTCATACAAGTTTCTGACGTGACTTTATTATTTTACTGTGTTATATTTATTTATTTTACTCATAACAGGCTTCAAAAATCCGTATGAACTATTTAAAGGAATTAGAAAAGTATAATGATTATTATTATTATTATTATTATTATTATTATTTAACGGGAAACCCTTTAGTGTACAGAGATACAAAATTATTACCATTATTACATAGAAAGATTAGAATAAGAGAAAAAACAAATATATAACATAAAATAAAATAATATAAAATAAAATAACAAAGATAAATTAAGATGAGATAATAATAGATAACATAACATAAACTCTTTAAATAATATATATAACAGTCTGCCTGTTCATGCCTAATCACGGCGCAAGAGAAAATTTTGGTTGTTGCAATAGAAGATGCCTAAATAGATGCGCACGGAACCGGTCAAGCGAACCTGTAAACAGGTCTATGGCATCACAGCATCGATTCCACTCTTCCATCGCACGGTTTATGGGGTCCACGGTGTAGTGTGAATAGGCGGGAACTCTCGGTACAAAGAGAGGTCTCGGACGCAAAGACCTTTGAGGGGCATGATAACAAATCAATGCAACAAGCTCATGACAATTAATATGACCGTGGATTACCTTATAGAGGAAGAGCAGATCAGAACAAACTCGACGATAAGTTAGAGAGGTAAGCCTCATCGTCTGTAAGGCAGGACCATAATCATGATCGCAAAACCGCATAGGGCTACCGGATAACCTCATAGCTAGCCTCAGGTACTTGTGTTGGACCCTCTCGATTAAGCTGATATATAGCTTATGTTTTGGGTTCCAAATTACCGATGCATATTCTAACTGTGGTCTCACAAGCGCCACATATAACAACTTAACCGTTCTGGACTGCCTAAAATTCTTAGCAACTCGAGCAATAAACCCGAGGGTTTTCATAGCCTTGCAAGAGATCTTCCGGTAGTGGTTTCGGAAATCAAGCCCAGTTGCGAACACAACCCCAAGATCACAGACTTCACCCACTTCAATGAATGGGGTGTCACAAACTTTATAAATGTCCGGGGACTTGTGGACGAAACGTGTGCAATGTTTAGACTGCGGAAGTTTATACAAGTATGATATTTATTACGATAATTACGACCTCCCTATTGTAAGAAAATCGAATACACTACTATATCATAGCCGCTACTATACTTGAGCTAAGTAAGTTCTGTGTATACTAGAAATAAATAAACATAACATGTTTGAAAATAAAAAATATATTTTGAAACCCCTCTCATGACGAAACATATTTCTATCAAAGTTTCAGTTGTTTAGTCCTTTTCTATAAAAATGTATATTTGCATAAACAACCGCAGTCAAGCAATTTTATATGTTATCCTTCAAACATCTAAATATAGGACTTATTAAAGATAAGGAAATAATTAAATTTCAGTGAAATTAGCGAAGTTAGAGACATAGATTGAGACCGTTGTTGGAGTAATGAGACTATCGTTCAACATCTACATATCTATGTACACAAGTTGTGAATGAATAAAGTTCACAATGGAACCAGTGTGTGACTGTATTGCATGTTAAAAGTACCCAAGAGATTTACATTTAGGATCGAAGCGTATATTTTTACAGTACTTGAATGGCATGATGGTTTCACTAGCCAACTAACATCATACAAATGTATTTAATCGTATATTTTACAGCAACTATTTTATGATAAAGTTAATTACACATGAAGTCATGAAATAATACACAACAAATACAAGAGCTCAGTTTTAGTCGAAATATCGAAAGATATTAATAAAAGGACTATGCATTTCTTTTTTGCCTACAACAATCATTGCAATTTGTAAAGGAAAGCAACATGTACAAAGTAAATCATTTCCCACATTGTAAGAACACTCTAAAAATAAAAAAATCTTCATTCATAAATGATCCCCCTATACCTATACTTTAGAATCTGGTTAATAATAATTATCTAATAATATTCCGGTTCACCCAGTGCAGAATTCTAAAATTAAGAACTGAACAGAAATCTGGCTACAATTCAGTGCTCAACAAATCTGTTCCCCGCAGTTCGTAAAAACGCATTGGAATAACCGTTCTTAAACTTCCGATGGAAAGTGCATATTATGCATGCGTGTGCTGCATTTGTACGGAAATTGCGTGGCGTGGTTTTATCGAAAACCGTTGGATTTTGAGCGGCTTTTATGGACTTCCCGTTCAGCTCCGATTTCGCACGGGTCCACTTCAATGCATAATTACTGTCACTATTACCAGTGTATCGACAGGTATCGCTGTTGTCTTAATTATTATAATTCATGTCGGATATAACCCTGCTCCTGTCAATTACACGGGATTAATTACATTCGCGCGATTAATGTACCCTTCAAAATGATAAAGCAGAGTAGTGCTTTCGTGCGCGAAAGATAATTAGGTAGGTGAAAGCTGGACGATTTTTCGGCGGACCAGCTGTTGGTGTAAACAAATTGAGCGTAATCCGTACTTTGTAGTATGCATTATCCTTGGAAGAGGGTACAAACGCAAAACGAAATATCGGACAGGAAGTCAATTAAAATGTATTAATATTACATTCCAGTAAAACTGTTCAAAAGAGGAGAGAGTTGCAGCACTAATTACAGAAAGATCGTGTGCCGGAGTCTTTCGTGGAATTTCCAAAAATTGTTCATCTGGGTAACACGGAAGTACTATGAATTCAAGCATTGGTATGCTCGGGAATTGAAAGAAAGCAAAAAATTGTTACTGATTAAACTCACTGATTTATGTTACGTTTGCAATATGTTGGCAAACTAAGTTTAGCAGCGAGGTTTGTTGCTCTTGTTGTTCTACAATCAAACACGAAAACGATTTTAACAAAATGACGTTGATATTAATAAGATATATATGTATGTACAGGATGTTTCATCTAACTTTATCACCTGAAATATTTCTACTATATTGAAAAATTAATAAAAAATTTTCCTACAAAAGTTGCATAGTTTTGTGGAGGCCGGCAGGTAGTAACGATAGTTTTATTCTGTTGGAAGGGGTTAATGAGATGAAACTTTGATCTTTTAAAGATTTTGCAGGACCTTTAGTGGCCTTGAAGGACTTATTGTTGTAATTCGTCCATAAAATGGCTATCGGGTATCGCCAAATAAAATGATTAAAAGTTGATCCTGGAGTATCTTGGATGGTTTGTTAATTATAATGGCATGGGTGTGTAGTGAAAATATAAAATTAATTTCTTTGAATTGTGAATTACACAATAAAAAAATACTTGAAAGTTTAATGTATTCAACAGCACTAAACATGTTAGTGAACGTTTAAAAATGTACACTACGTGGCGCATAGATAGATGCTTATCATTATGAAGCTTCGTCGGTGGACAAGTAGGTAGGGGAGACCGGTGCTGGTAGGCCAGTTTTTCAGTTTTTGATTTTTAATAAATTATGTGGGCGAAGTATCATTAAACCAGTTAGTATATTTGATAGGGTATATTTGATACATTCGGCTATCTGATTAAATTATTAATGTTGACTCAATGTGACAACCATTATTTTAATGTTTTTCTAACACCTTCCATGCTGGTCAACCAACCCCATTACCCAACCGGGATTAGTTGTCTTACGGTATGGGGTAGGTTGACTATAGGTACAATCAGTTAAGAGAATGTTATTAGTAACTTATCTCAGTGGTAATAAAATAACACAATGTCACAAAAGTTGTTTCATTATAAAATATTAATTTCTTTCTTTCTTTCATATTTTAATAATAAGGTGAACAATTTTTCAACTTAAACATTAATTATAATGTATTTATAACATAGTGTAACGTTTAGGGTTGTTACCCACATATCACCCTAACGAAAGGGATCTGAGTAGAGATCTGAAATGTAATAAATACTAAAATTGGTGCTGGGCCGTTTTCCCTATGCTTACTCGGCTAGACCCTTTAAACAAAAAATAAAAAACGCTTTATGAATAACAAAATAACAATTTAAACCTTATTAGTCAACCAGCCCCGACCGATCATTTTGACTTCAATAATCTACATAACCTTCAATTATTTATGTATAAACAAAAATACTATGTCAATAGGTTGTCTAATAAACAAACTTAAAAATAGTCCCTTAACATTTATTCTATTGTAACTATATGGAACGTGAAAAAATAAAATCTTTAAGAAAAAATATTTACTTACGTAGTCAATTTTACGACAAACGCTGATAACTGTTAAAAAACGTGCGATCGCGGGGTCGGGCATAAATGCATGGCATAGTAGAAGTGACTTCTTTCTACAGTGAATGTTTCCGCCAGTAGAGCATATGTCGGTGCAAAGTTATTAACAATTAGTCAACATACCCCTTGAGACAACCAGCCCCGGTCTCCCCTACGATTTTCATTCATTAAGCTACAAAAGATTCTACAATCTGAAACATTCCATGTACTTCTATGTATATTCAATCTTAGAATTCTTATATTGCCCTCGGTTTTATGATGAGAGCTGCTGTGGACTTCAGGAACCCAAAGACGCTGAACATTCTTTATATCACTCTTGATCTTCCTCATTTGGAATATTATTCTAATCTTTGGAATCCTCACTTTATTTGTCACATTAAATCTTTAGAGAGCATACAATATGGATATTTGAGATTTGCAGCCTATAAATTGCGTATTCCTTTTGACAGATGTTCTCATAATTATGAGCATGTCCTTTCTACTCTGGGTTGCGTATCTCTTGAATGCCGGAGACCGATCTAAAGGCAGCCACACACGGTCCAGTCGGCCTGTCAAGTCTGCCTGCGCAGGCCGGCCTGATCAGGTCGACCGGACGCCCGTAGTGCCTCCACACGCTCCGTTCGGCCTGACAGGCTGGCCGGATGGTACATCCACACGCTCCGAGCGTTCCAGAAAAAAAAAATTATTTATTCTTTATCGTATCGGTATGGAAGTGATGCCGATGGATTCCTTATGTTTTTCCGATGAAAATCATACCAAATTTCATGTAAATCGGACTATTATTAACGAAATTAGCTTCAGGTTATGGGAATTAATTTTTCATGAAATTTCCTTCATTTTTGTCCGAATTATGTCGTTGTTGGTGTCACTTTCATTGGCGAAACAAGGAATCAATTGGCCTCGTTTTCGCAAAGATCTGATGAGAAATGCGGAAGTCAACAATTTTTCTGACTTTCTTTTGGTCGAGAGTCCCGAGGTCCCTTCCTCGGTATCATATGGCAGGCAAACCTTTGGTCTCCACTACTCTAAACACTCTCTGTCCTTCAATCTTTAGCTGTCGCGAGCCACGAGTCTCTGTTTAAACTGGCGACGATCACTAGACATATACGTTCCACACATAGGAACTTGGTATTGGCCGCGGCGTCAGGCCGACCGAATCGTTTTTCGATTTTGCTGCACAGTCCTTATCGCGCTGGAAAAATAAACTTTCTCCTACCGAAATCTACTGAATGTATACTACAGGGTGATTCTCCAGCGACGCCAGTCAAAGAGATGCCGCCTGGTACCCCGTGGCGAGGACAGGATTCTCCATTGCTTCACCGAATTTGATGGCTCTCGATTTTCGAAAGTGTTGGAATCCATTAAAAAATCAGAAATGTCCAGGATTTCCGCATTTCTCATCATATCATTGCGAAAACGACGCCTATCGATTCCTTATGTTTCGCCAATGAAACTAACAACAATAACTACATAATTCGGAAAATAATGAAGGAAATTCCATGAAAAATCGAATTATATAATTTCCAGCTGAATTTGTTAAAAATAGTCCGATTTACATGAAATTTTGCATGAATTTCATCGGAAAAACATAAGGAATCCATCGGTATCACTTCCATATCGATACGATAAAGAATAACGAATTTCTTAATACGCTGAAATGAATGAATCCGTTGAATAAATGAATACTAATGTTTAACTAAACTGCAGATTTCGTCACAATTTCTAATAGTACTATTTGGTTTTTCCTTATAATCGGAAACTAAAACTTTTCCCAACAAGCGATTTAAATCGCTTAAAGACCATTAAATAAACTCCTAAATATACAGTTTTCAAATTTTTTTATAACAATTAAGTTGAAAAAATTGAAAAAACAACATTAAATGGACGTACAATATATTCAATTATAAATCATTAGAAAGGAATCATTTTTTCATTTTATGTTTTTTGGCGCCATTCCGATATCCTTTATAGTTTAAAAATTATACAACAATGAATGTCACTAACTATCCCTATCCCGACCACTGTGCGGCGTCAGGCCGGCCTGCACAGGCTGGCCTGCGCAGGCCGGCCGGACGGCGTAGTGCATCCACACGGTCCAGCCGACTTGCACAGGCCTGTCTGCGCAGGCAGACCTGACAGGCCACTTCCGGTTTAACTGCCGTGGCAGATAGGTCGGTGTTGTATCGCTCCGCTTTAATCGTGTTTTTCCGAGCTATTACATTCTTTAAAGTGTGTTCAGTGGATAGTTACTACTAGTGAGTATTCCGCATCAGTGAAGTTTATATATATTTCCGCACGGATGTGGGCTGAGTCCCTCCTATTTCGTATTTTCGTCCGAGATGTCGGAGCCCTCTGGGCAAGGCGAAAAGCGTCGCCTTTCTCCCACAGGCGAAAACAATGATACTGAAGGAGTTTACACCAATCTAAGAAGTAGACCTCAAAAATCACGAAAGTCACAATCGATTCCACTCGATCGAATCCACAAAGATTTCCTTAAAAAATACGGTGCTCCACAAATGTCGAAAGTTACACCTAACCTGAACGCCGTGCGAAAGCGTGGTGCTGGGGCGCCACCAGACGAAAGCCCGGGAGGGTCGGGTACTTCGCAACTCTTGAAGTCGCAGACAGATAATTGGGAGCTTCCTAAGAAGACGAATAAAATTACAACGTCCCAAGAGAATTCTCACTCAGAAAATATTGTCTCAAATCGTTTTTCACAGCTTGTGGATGAAAATGATATGGACATAGATAGAGAAGAAAAAGACACTTCCCGTTCTGATTCGTCGCAGAAGAAGAAGGTTATGAAACCGCCTCCTATTAATATCTTAAAGTCTTCAGTGAACGAGATTATCAAGATTATCACATCCCTGAATGTTCCTAAATCAGCTTTCCTAATCAAGGAAACGGACATAGGGGCACACTCCGTGTATATCAATAATATTGAACATTACACAATTACCTGCACCAAATTTGCCGAACAAAAAATTCAGTACTATACATACACACCGAAGCACCTTAAGCCCAAGACCATTTTGCTCAAAGGTATTAGAGGAGTTTTTGATGCTGAAGACATCAAAAATGAAATTGAGGATCTAAATATCCCTCGTATTAAAATTATTAGCCTTACAAAATTCATTTTTAACAAAAATCAACCTGATAAGCATCATTTTTTTATTCAACTCTCGAGTGAAAGCAAAACAGCTGATCTATTTAAAATAAAAGCTATAGCTTACCAAAGAATCAGATGGGAACATCTTAGAAAACCAGACCTATTCCAATGTAAAAACTGCCAACGCCTAGGTCACGCTAGCAAAAACTGTTGTCTCCCGTTCAGATGTGTCAAGTGTGCCCAATCGCATACTCCTGGTGAATGCAGCATTAAAGCTCAAGAAGATAGACCAGTGCTCAAATGCGTTAACTGTAATCAATCGGGACATCCAGCCTCATATAAAGGATGCCCCTTTCTAAAATATGCATTGGCCAGAAAAAAGGAGTTCAGAGCTTCCAAAATCAACTCCAAATTACAAAGCATCAACAAAATTTCTCAATCAGTTAGAGAGAACCTATCATACGCTCAAGCAGTCACCAGCTCTAAACCACAACCTCAACCGGTTAACGTAGCAACCTCGCAGTCATCGCCTCCCAGGGGAATCCCCTTCCCATCATCATTCTCGGGAAGTCCTACTCTTCATAATATCAACGTCAACAACGCATCTCCTCCCAGTTGGGTATCCAGCCTGAAGGAAGAATTAGCAGCACTGGTGTCAAGACAGTTTCAAACCCTTGCCTCTCAAATTGCGGCGAACTCAACACAAATTGAATTTATTCTCAATACAATCTTTAATAAGGACAATGCCTAACAACGGTAATGTTATTAATCAAATCAGAGTAGCAGCCATTAATATTAACTCTTTAGTGGCTAATTACAGGAGATTGGAACTTCTCCAATTCCTCGATGACTATAACCATGATGTTATTTTTGTGTCTGAGACGAAGCTAAATCATTCGCATAAACTAACAATCAAAGATTACAATATTATCAGAAATGATAGGCCAAATGCGATCCGAGGGGGGGGGGGGGGTACAGCTATCCTGATAAGGAAAAACATACACTTTGAGGAATGTTTCCTTCCGTCCATCACCCCGAACGAAATTCTAGAGCACTCTATTATTAAAATCCCAATTACAGGTGGTAACACCTTAATTTTAGTGAGTGCGTATGCCAAAAATGATAATAGGCATTTATTTGTTGAAGAGTTAGACAAATTATTCATTAATCTTAAGTTATTTAGTTGTAATACTTTCTACATTATAGCTGGAGATTTAAACGCCAGAAGGAAAGTCTGGGGCGACAGAGCTAACAACCCCAGGGGCAGATATCTTGGTCGGTGGGTTTCTTTAATCGATTTTGATTACAAATTGAATTTAATTACCCCGGCGGTACCCACATTTAAACCGGCACAAACATATTTGGATATTTGCCTAGCAGACTCTAGATTAAAATTATTAAATGGGGTCGGTGGTAAGGCTGATACACTGCCATACGACAGCGATCATCTAGCCTTATCCTTGACATTTGAGCTGGCTGGAGGCGGTGTCCCTCTAACTCAAGCCGCTTTGGGTTCATTCCGCCTTGATTTTCGTAATGCCAATTGGGATAATTTTTCGAACAGAATTAAAAGAGAATTCCGTAGACATATTCCTAATGATCGGAATTTGTCCATTGCGGAAATTGATGACGGTCTGCTCCATATTAATGAGATCATCTCTGATTCAATTGTCGCTTCTGTTCCGCCATTCAAAGCGCGTAGTAATACACTTAGATATATAAACCGTAAAATCCGGAAGCTACAACGAGATAAAAAAACAATAGTATCTTTACTACATAGACTACACATTTTGGACCCCCAGTCTCACTGGACTATCACGAAAAATTCTAAAAATGCCCACAAGGCTCTTGTTTTAGCACTTAAAGCTGAATTCAAAAGCGCAATTGACAAATACTGGAGTAATGTTATCAAGAATATCGACTTCAGAAATTCCGATACCTTTTTCCCCAAAATCAACTCTATCTTCCGTCCTAAGCAACAAGTAGGGATTAAAGAACTTCAGGTGCATCGCGATAACGGGACTTTGTTGGCCAACAGTGACTGTGACTTGAGGGAAGCAAGGTCAGATGGCGAGAACTTTATATTTACAACCCCTAGCGATAAACTTAACATTCTTGAAGCCCACTATGAATATATAAATTCCCCCAGGCATCTCAACACTGGTACGCGTTTTAAAGAGTTGATAGATAATTCGAGCGTTTTGTTTAAACAAAGCTTCACAGATTTCAGAGTTAACAGAGATTCAATTACCACTTTTAATGAAAATAATACGGCTGATTCCCCTAATATAGAAGACATTTTGCTGCA
The DNA here is from genome assembly GCA_947577245.1 of Andrena bucephala. NCBI lineage: Eukaryota > Metazoa > Arthropoda > Insecta > Hymenoptera > Andrenidae > Andrena > Andrena bucephala. The sequence continues at coordinate 66,519,890 of OX387717.1, forward strand.
CCCATTCTGCAGCCCTCCTTCAGTGGCTCTAATCTTGAAAAAACTCCCCAACAAATCCTCTAGTGGACTTGATGGAATCCCTCCAATCTGCTTAAAACATCTCCCTGCTAAGATCATTATCGCGTTTACAATACTATTTAATCATGCTATTAATTTATGTTATTTTCCGGTTGCTTGGAAATCTGCGAAAGTCTTCCCCATCCATAAAAAGGGGAAAAATCCTGGGGACCCTGCCAGTTACCGACCCATTAGCCTCACGCCTTCTATAAGCAAGGTCTATGAGGCTGTAATAAATAATAAAATAGTGGCTATCTGTGACTCTTATAATATTATTCCCTCTTCTCAATTCGGTTTTCGTCACCGGCATTCAACCACACACGCGATCCATAAGCTGGTTTCTGATCTGAATAAGGCAGTGGACAAAAGCCATCTTGTCGCAGCCGCCTTTCTCGACATAGAGAAGGCTTTTGATTCCGTATGGTTGGACGGACTTATTTATAAACTAAATAAAAAAAGATTCCCCCTTTGGCTATCATATTTGATTTGGGATATGGTTTCGGGTAAATCCTTCCGTACCTGGGATGGATTGGGCCTTTCCACGACAGAATTCCGTATTCGTGAGGGTTTACAACAGGGTACAGTTAATTCCCCTATACTATTTAATATTTTTCTAAGCGATCTACCGAAAATATTCAATTTTAATGAGAATAGTGGCGCCGGCCTTATTGCTTACGCCGATGATATGGTGGTTTATGTATCAGGTAATAGAGTTGAGCTGATTCAAAACAGGCTAGACTCATCTGTAGACTCTATTAACAGATATTATACCAACTGGAATATCCGCCTAAACCCACAGAAATGCGAGACGATTCTGTTCAAGAAGCCGGTAAACAGTCTTTCTTGGAAGACTAAGGCAGGCAGCACAACATTTCAAATCTCTGCTACAATCCCTGGTACTGCCAATAAGGAGTTGATTCCGCATAGGAAGGTGGTGAAGTATCTTGGGGTTCATTTAGATTATTTATTACGCGGGAATAAACATTTAGACATCCAGCTCTTAAAGGCCAATAGGGCCTTCCTAGCTAACAGTAGAATGTTTTATAATAAATTTCTATCTAAAAAAGCTAAACTTATTCTTTACATGCTGCTAGTCCGTCCCATAATTACTTATGCGGCCCCGGTTATCTGGAACTGCAACCATACATCAATGGAGCGTGTCCGTGCTCTCGAAAGAAAATGTTTGAGAGCTTGCCTCCGTCTTTATCGTACTCCCGAATCTGACTGGCAACATTTCGTTAAAAACCAAACATTATACGACGTGGCCAATATTACTAGAATTTATACTTTTATGATTTCACTAATTAGAGACTATTTCAGCAACTTAATAGATATCGACAACCCGATTATCCAATCATTGGCCTGCCAAGATGTTCAAAGTACACGCTGACAGCTCACCACAGGTTATCTGACTCCGCAATCCTTCCCTCTTTGCGATTGTTTGGGCTTGATTCAGGATGCCTCCAATTTTCCGCTTATATATCACTGGTGCACCTGAAGATTTCTTGAATAATAGAGATAGGTTTAGATTTTCCCTAGCTATCCCCAAAACAGATAGTTTAGACTTTCGTCGTCTGAACTTCGATAAATTTTGGTGGCTTTCAGAGGATAGCGTTCATATAGCGGAATTGACCGCTCGCCGTACCACTATCCTGGAGAGGAGGATATGATTAGAACAAGACTGATTAACTTATTCTCTATTTTCATATACAACGATTGTATACTCATGTCTTTACAGTTCCTATCTTTGTATATATTAGCTCTCAAGGTATTTTATAAGTTTAGCATAGTATATTTATTAGTTTGTAAGTGTTAGATCGTGTAAGGGGTTTTTTACCTTCAAGCCTTCATGTTTGTTTTTCCCCTTAATTCTTTTATTTGACTATGTCACTACATTGTGCAATTCTTCTAGAATTTTATTAAGGCCAATAATGTACTACCAAAGAAGTTCAAAGTTAGCGGATAATTAAGAGTTTCCTACCTGCGGAACAATTAATCTTACCATTTACACCTTAAGACTGTGTAGCAATTTTTTTTTATGTTTTTGATGCTTTTCCACATTTATATATATATATATTTTTATATATATATATATTTTTTTATACTGTACTGTTATTTCAATAAACATCTTTTTAAAAAATAAAAAAATAAAACCTGACAGGCCGACTGGACCGTGTGTGGCGGCCTTAAGGCTGCCGTCTCAAGTTTGTTTTGGTCCGAATCGATCGAAGCGCCCTTTGTAAACAGACGGACCCTAATGAAATTACTCCGATCGATAAAAAGAATTTGTACAGCAATGACATCTTCAGGTACTCTGGGTAGACGAATTTTTAACGCATAGTTGCCACATGTTCTGTACTCTCTGTCTCTGCCGCGCTGTTGCCACAGAGTTCTCTCTTTTCATCGAGAAGTCTTGAAGGAATACAGCACGAGAGCTGCGTCTAGCGTTAGAGCCTCCCTGAATGTAGCAATAATGAAAGATAGAGAGGTCCGGGAGTGTAAGAAGGAAAGATGGAAAGATAACCTGACACAATTTGAACTATCATTATTAACGAATAACGATATTACACATAAAATTTATTTGCAGAATTGAAAGCCGGTTTCGTTCAAAGTACTTAGTCCGATTCAAATTATTTCCTGTCAATTTAATCGGCAGAATCACTTTCATATTGATACGATAAAAAATAAAGAAATTCTGTTTCTGCATAATCAATGATATGTACATCGCCGAGCAACTCCAGGCAACAGATTAGACGGGTGAGCGATACAATGTCGCTCGGCTCGAGCTTCGGGGGACCTCAAGAATAGAGGCCCTCGATTAAAAAAATTATTTGTGGCCGACGGATGGAATTCCCGTCGAATAAACTGATCATCCGTGGCATTTCAAATAAAACTAACTCTGGGTTATTTTTATTCGACGACAAATAAATATAAAGTCTCTTTAATTTGATAGTTTATTTCAATAATTTATGAAAGAGTACTAATTTGGGTATCAATATCCCTTCTAAACTTCACAATTCTTATTATCTTCTCTCATTCGGTGCAATATTTATGTTTACTTGTGAAAAAATATAATGATATGATTGTTCAATGATTTGTATATTTTGTGTGTTTTAATAGAATGTAAAACTTTCTATCGTATCGGCATGAATGTTTCAGTAACATACTGCTGTGATTTCCCAAATAAAAATGAATTTAAACACGGTATAAATCAGATTATTTTTAAACGATTTTATTCAGCTTCGACCCTCGGTTTGTTTGTATATTTTTTGTATGTTTGATATATGCATGGTAGAAATCTGGCAACTGAAATTTAACCAACTTCCAACTATCGAGTTGTCTTGAAACTTTGCAGGCGTGCGTAGTTTGGAGGACAATACAATATTTAAAAAAAAATTAACCCCGAAGGGGTGGAAAAATTACCCACTTATCAATAAATATAACCCATAACCACAAAACGACTTGAAATCAGCCACTTGCGTTCTTTGCGAAAACGACGAAAAACCGCTTCGTTCTGAACGCTAGTGGAATCGCGATTTCCGTAGTAAATACACAAATCGAGAAGTGATTCGTTACGTTCGAATAGGACAAAATTGTAGTACAGAGACTCGAACTGGGATCAGAAGCCACCGCCGAACAGCCCAAGTCCTCGCTGGTCGGGACCGGCGCACAGTGGGGCAAAGTGGCGAAGTTTGTTTCAAAATCAAAGAACTTTTGATAGAAATGAGATAGAGTGATGATTTTTTTTAAAATTAAAGCTGAAAAATTGCAGAATAAGGGAAAATTAATGAAATTATGGTACGAACGTTTTTTACCATTGAAAATCTGTGTTAAACTTGAAATTTTATAACAAAAATATGTTTTGTCCAATACCATGTTCGGTTAGAATTTTTTCTTGACATGTTGTACATCATTTCCTATAGATTTTGTCGCGCTGATTTCAAATCCGTTCGCAAAATTTGTCTACTACCTCAGGATTTTGAAAAAAAACGATTTAAAGTTTAACACAGATTTTCAAAGGTAAAAAACGTTCGTATCATAATTTCACTAATTTTCCCTTATTCTGCAATCTTTCAACTTTAATGCAATCTTTTAACTTAATTTTAAAAAAAATCATCACTCTATCTCATTTCCATCAAAAGTTCTTTGATTATGAAACAAACTTCGTCACTTTGCCCCACTGTGCGGCGCGGCGTTGAGCCCGTATCGCGAACAGAGCCCTAATTCCCAGTGTTCGTTTCTCGCTTCTTTCTGGCCGAAGGGGGGAGCGAGATGGAACGCTTTGCCTGCGCGACGGCCGCGAACGCAAAGGACGGAGTTGTCAGGCGTCCGAAAGACGGAGCGAGACAAAACATCATCCCGTCGTCTATCTCGTACCGCCCTTGCTCGCTTTCAGTGCCTCTCGCTCGCTCTCGCCTTCGCCGGACAAGAGTGAGACAGAAGGAATAGGGAAAAGTCCACATCGTTTACACCAAACCGAGCCCGTAACGAGACAGTACGGTAGTATCTTTTATTTGAGTTATCCAGATAATATCTTTGTCCATTTCTGTTCTCCAGCCACTTCGCCGTGATTCATTCAAGCCTCCCTTACGACAAAATAGTAATAGGGGAAATGCGGCAACAGCGCGATTCGACTCTCGATACATCTCGGCAACTATGTCTTTCCTACATTTATCGGCTAGATTGGACTTCCACCGGTTTTGATGGTACAATGCACGAATATACCATCAACGCCGGTGACGGAGAATCCTTGAAGCTTCATTCTGTCATTTCTCGAGTCTGTCTCAGTACACGAGTCAGAAATTCATTATTATTTCAACGTACGGTGCTTATTGGCGTTCAAACGCACCAGACCCGTCTGCACGAATGTCTACTGGAGGCAACTATACCCGCAAAAACTTCTTTCATGCCGATTCCAGGGCGAAAGTTGTAATTTACGGTTTGTTTACTACATCTCGTATACGTAGGGCCGGCGGAACCATTATGCAAGTTACGCGCCGCATAAGGGCGCCAGTCGAATGGGACGCTAAAAAACTGTATCGCACGCTTAATAATAAAGGAATCGAAGCCCTACATTAACGGAATGTACACCCCGTAAAGACAAAACATATTAAATAGAAAACAGGTGCAAAAATTTGGAGGAACCAAAAATTTTCTTGCATAAGGGCATCAACTAACCCCGCGTCGGCCCTGCGTACACGTCACGCTGGTGCGACGTGGCTGCAGTACACCATTAGCGCCACCAACGGAGAAGCTTTGAAGCTTCATCCTGTCAGTTTTCGATTTAGAAATTCATTATTATTTCAACGTACGGTGCTTATTAGCGTTCAAACGCACCAGACCCGGCTGCACAGATGTCTACTGAAGGCAACTGTACCCGCAAAAACTTCCTTCGTGCCGATTCCAGGACGAAAGTTGTAATTTACGAATTGTTTACTACACGCGTATACGTACACGCTTTTCCTAGCTTGTGTGAGCGTACGCACACATTCAAGGCCCGGTGAGACGGCAGCCTTAATACTTACTTTTAAAACTATGAATCACCGCGTCGAGTGTCCGGAGCTTTTAAGCTTACTTGAACTTAATGTACATTGTACCGCCTAAAGTGTTAAGGAATACTGCTCTATTTATGCTGCGTAAACATTCTGCGACATTTGGCACGAACAATTGTATTGATAGACTGTGTACATCTTCAAATTCTGTTGCGCATTTAGTGGACTTCTTCTGCTACTCACTATACTCTTTCAAGCACTCAGTGAGGAAGGCGATTAATAACCCTCGTTAACTCCTATGTACTATCATTGTATTTTATTCTTTTTTGCTTATACCCTATCTTGGCACTATTTCTTTTTGGCTTTATGTTGTTCATTTTTCTGTTTCTACTTTTATGTATTAGTCCCCTGCTGGTCATCTCTATTCCATATGTACCAAAGTGTTTTCGCGTATGTAAATAAAAAAAAAATTATAATCACAGCAAAAATGTGATTAACACTTGAACATGCTAATTAAAGAAATGAACGTAGATACTTAATTTACAGTCTTCAAAACTGAATATTATCAATCCGAAAGTGTGATTATCATAAAACTTACATCAGATAATAATTCAACAACAATTTCAAAGCAGAACATTATTATATCATTATGTTTCAAGTTTATACGGTTAAATACATTATAGAATGTACATAATTTAAAAAAGGAGATCAAAGAATTTAGAGATTTATAGTTATCACAATAATAGTTATACAATTTTCAAGTAATTGTAGTCCGCGAATTAATCTTGTTAAAGTATTTTGCGATTTCCTGTTCTTACAACACAAGTGATTCATTTCCTTTTATTCGTTGAATGTTGCGTATAGTAACCTGAAATTATTGACCTTATGTTTATAATACTGTCATTTTATTATGTAACAACATAAAATAATACGAAAATAATTACGCAAAAACGAAGATATAGCAAATGATAACAACGTAAATAAGTATTTTATCGACGTTACTGCAGCAGGAAATCGCATATTGTTCCAATAGATTGAATTTATAAACTTACGTTAATTAAACATTTCCTGTCTGCTTTCTGTAAGTACTATATACGGTGTTTACATTATTATTACCGTGTAATATTTTTTCTCGTAAGTCGCAAAAATATGAAAAAAGCATACAAGGATAAAATTTCGTTACTTTTTATACATAGCGCGATTGATTATACAATTAAATTTGCAATAACTTTCGAACAATAAAGGTGACCTTTAATTTTTTTAAATGAAAAGCTATAGGTAGTTAGGGAAGGGGGGGGGGTATGATGGGGAAACTAAACAAATTTGCAAAAAAATTGATAATTATACCTTTTATTTAAGTTTTTATGAATCAATATTTAATTATAAGTTAATACTTTAACCTTTGGTTCGCAGTTTAAGCACCATTTAAATAAAAATTTGAAGTTATTAAACTTTTAAAAACAGTAATGAAAAACCATCTTGCCCCTGCCACGGGGTATGACGGGGTACCGAAAATGGGGCAACACGGTTCCTCTAAATATTTTCACAATCGATCTAAATATGAATTTCTTCTAAATTATTTTCTGCCTACCCTCGTACAGGAGTTGTTGGACCATATCTTTTTAATATTCGACAAGTTCTTCCTCATCTCTTTGTGAAAATACACTCTTAATCTAACGTAATGGTAAACCCATGATCACTTTATTTCCCTGTTTCAATTTTTGGACATAACGTTCCAATGTTGTTTGTGGAAGGCAATATTCTCGAGCAGCTTTCTTGTACCCCATTTTGTTGCTTAAAACTTCATCTACAGATTTATTCATAACTTCTTTTGACCATTTTCCTCGTTTAGTTTCTTCTTGTATGTTCTTACGATTTTCAAATCCGAATTAAAAGTAACGAAAATTCGACTTAAATTATAATAGAGAAGGATGGCGTTGTTCCACCTCACATGAACAACCATAATCCGCGGTATGATGGGGTACCCCATCATTCCCCGTATCAAGGACCCCATCTTGCCTTAAACCATCGTTTTCCAAAGACTAATGATATAACCAATCGTGTTATTTATTCATTACACACGCCATTTATAGAAAAACAGTTCAATAGTAGATAATAACATGAACCTGTACACCTCTAAGTTCGTCGACCTTATTCTTAAATTACACTGCAGATGTTTCTTCACAATGGATTGAACACGCTTAATTTTAATTTCTTTTTTTTTCACGAAAATTCATTGAAATGGGATATTTGTATTTCTGTCTATGCACGGCTGTCGTGAACGTCGCATAACAAAGAGTACGTATAGTGACGCCCATTGAAAAGTAGTGCAGAAGGTCGTTGGAGGCCGTGATTTTCAGAATGACTGTGTGTGTCACGTGTCGCGCAACACTGATCGTCGACGGCATACGTCATGTAGAAGGCCCTCGTTGATTCTAATCACGTAGAACGTGAGTAGAAATTTCTATGGGCTGGATAGGGACTGCCTCGTGGGGCTCTGACCGGTCATGCGACCACTTTAATAATTCACCATTTACCTCACGATTAAAAGCCACTTATCTGCCCCGATCGTTCCAACGAAGAAGCGTTTCGACAGAAAGCGCGCCCACCTCTTTTTCCTTATTCTTCCACTGTAGTTTCGTGATGCAACGTGGACAGAAAAAAAAAAATATATATAAAAATGCACTAATAACTAAGAAATAATTATTTTCTTGTACTACAATTACAATGGTGATATATCACTTTAAAGAAAAACGTGGAGCAGGATATTTGTAATGATAATCGTCCATCTCTTTTCATTCATAATTCATTTCAAGGCTTGATTCTATGTATATTAAATTGAATTGTATCCTGTTATGAAATATCCGGTCCCATGATTTTCTTTAAAGTGACATATCACCATCGTAATTGTAGTACAAGAAAACAATTATTTTTTAGTTTTTAATGTTTGTGGATTGTTTATACACTTTTTATATACTTTTTATTTTTGGCTTTTTTCCATAATTTTGTTTTGTCATCCAAACTACGCACGCATTCAAAGTTTCAAGTGAATTGGACAGTTGGAAGTGGCTAAAAATTGAGTTTCCAGATTTGAACTAGGGTTGGGACTATTCGAATAATTGAATACCCGAATATTTTACAAGTATTCGAACGCTACGAATAAACTTCGAATATTTGAGTATTTGAATGTTATTATTCGAATAGTATTCAAATATTGAGTAGTCTCTCAAATTGTGTGGTGCAGTTTATGTGAATTGCAAAGAAATTGGATAGAAATGTTTTTTTCTCAATTTTTGATATCCTTTCTGTTTCCTAAAATGGCGTTGAACTAACAAACGAAACACGCAACAATCGTCAAAAAGCTACGATTCTTCAATTTTTCAGACCATATCGCATGTTTCCATCTAGGACATACGGAAACAACATCTGATCCGTCCGGCCTTTTGCACAAAGTTTAAGGGTACTTTTATCTCTCAAAAAACGTAGACACTGGAATGATTTCATGTTATATCCCTGAAGTGGCATCATGTTTTATAAAAATAGTAAATATGCAATTTTTGGGATCATTTTTAAATGAATTTTATACGATGAAGAAAGTCTCATTCAACTGGCAACCAGAGGCACTGAAAGGAAAATTTCTTAGCTTTCCAAAACACATTAAATTATTTCTACGATCATGCGTTCGCAAGTTACAGGTGCTCAAAGTGCAAAGTATCTATTTTGCTTTGATCGCGAATAACTCGGTCAATAAAAATCATACAACAAAACCAAAAAAACTGAAGTAAAGAAAAATGTTTGCTCTATGAGAACCCTCGATTGGATATACCTGAAAAAAAATTTAGTCCGTGCTTACTTTCAAACTACTTAGGCAAAACTTTTTGAAACTTCGTTTCCTGCGCTTCATTTTGGTAAAACACAACATAATGGATAAAAAAAATTGAGTCCGTGATTCAAAAACTAGAAACTCCAAGTGTTAAAATGCCTTATTTAAATACTTATTGCGACCATTTTTTGCGGAGATAAAGCCATTTGAAAATGACCAAAATTTTCGGGAAATTATAATGTTTATTTAATTTTGACCAGCAGTGTAGTTTAATGCAACGTTTACATTAAAAAATATGAATATTTTTAAGAATTAGTTTCTGTAGGTACAAGGTCCCCAATCACCACGTGAATCTTATAAAAAAATATAGAATAAAATGCGCCGTAACAGCATAGATACGCAGTGGACTTTCACACTCGATTTTCTCGAACACTAAGCCGAGAATGACAAAATTTTATTCTGTATGTTTTTCTTATGTTTTCCTAAGGATTAACGCGGTGCCTGTTTTAGATATTATTCGGCCGGGCCCTGTTTTAAGCTTCAATTTTGTTCTGATCTGAAATTTTCATCTTCTGCAACAAGTAATATTAATAATATGTAACGTCGCGTAAGTGTCGCCACAAAATTTCAGGATTTTCCATGAATTTGTAAAAAATTAGTTTCATAAGTTATTAGTTCATAACTTCCGTAAACCAGAGTTCATTTATCTGCATTTTTTCGGGGATATGAATTTTACCTTCTATTTTTTGCAAATAAAATTATAATATTTTTTAAGTATTTATTTATTAGAACGAATCATGGCAAATCCTACGACTGTATCGAAGTTGTAAAAAAAAACACATAAAAAGTCCACCGTAGTTTTGCAAGGTCGGGGTATCTTTGAGCGTTCGATTACAAAATGTATTCGGATTCCAAATCATTTTGTTATAAACATTGCTCAGGTTACCGAAGGAAATTTTCAATGGTTGCTGCCATGATGCTTTCTTTTCTTTAAATCATCTTTGTTTTGAATTGGAATAGGTACTTACTTAGCACAGATTATGGATTCCTGGTGCCATATGAAACGAAAATTTACATTGTTCCTGAAACGATCGCCTTGATATACCGCGACGTTGCCCAACTTCGTTTGATTTTTTATGTTATTAATTTATATTTTTTTTGTAACAGTATAATCGTTGGATTTGTCATGATTCGTTCTAATAAATAAATACTTAAATAGTCCTATACTTTGATTTACAAAATAGAAGCTACATCTGCACCTCTGCAAAAAAGTGCAGATAAAGAAACTCTGGTTTGCGGAAGTTATACACGCGTAAATATATTTCAACTTTTATCTAAAACAATTCTTTGTAACGTTCAAGGAAAGTCCTGAAACACTTTGTATACATAAATTGATATTTAAGATGAGTACGAATGGATCCAGTATCCTTCAGGGAAAACTTAATATTGTTTTCTTTCTTAAAGGCCATAGCTACTCGTATTTCAATTACTGAGAGAAATGCAGTTTCTCAAAACTTCAAACCAGTTCTTAAAACAATTCTTTGACGATTGGTAATGAAAATAGAAATTAATGGAGTAGTACCTGCGGATACTGTGTGATCCATATAACGAATCGCCATGTATTGAAATTGGTAAATCCCAAAGTTTATAAAAAGAATTTCTTAGAAGTCACTGCTTCTTTTTCCAAATTTTGGTGAGTGTTGTCTACTTGCAAAGTTTTCTGCAAACTGATCAAACAAATAAAGACTAATTTTTTACTGAACTTGTAGCTTTTCTCCTTGTAACAGGGTTTGCAAATTTACCGACTTTTTCAATTACCGGTAATTCGGTAAAATTTTCAATCAAAACCGGTTTACCGGTAATTACCCGGTATTTTTTTAAGGAATTAAATGACTCTTAAAATATAAGAGTAAACGTTACAAAAAACTTTTTTTGAACTCTAATCGTGCATTATAAAAAATATATGCATGTGAAACTATTCTGAACATAAAATATAAAATGATATAACACAAAATAGATATATTTGTATAACTATTTACAATACTTATTAATATGGATCTTCACCAGGCAAACAATGAAAAGAATCTTATCTTACATACATAATTAAATATTTTTTATTTAACAATTCTTTTTAACAAATAAGTACGTAAAAAATATAATTTGTCTAAAGTTTAGTTTCCTGATCGCGACCTAATTTTTGTAAAAAATAATCCAGCCACGGATAAAGCGCTCTCATATTCTACACTTTTTGGTCGGGTAATCATTAGGAAATCATATGCCATTTGTATATACTTTCCCCTTACTTTTTCTACTTGAAAATGCGTCCATTTTTTTGATGACATGATTCAGATTCTTAGTTTTCTTTTGGATCAGAGTTGGTTCTCCATGAGATACTTCGGTTTTAGTCTTTATTAGTAACTGAAGTTCTTTTTCACTGATAACATAGTAGATGTCGACGGAATTAATAAACGCTTATATGTGTTATATTGCTATACGTAATTTATCGAATTACCGGTAAAAATTTAAGGGTATTTCTCGCGATTTACCGGGAAACCGGTAAACCGGTTTACCGGTATTGCAATCCCTAATGCTGATCCACATAATACAGAGTGTTTTGCTCAACTTTATCCCCTGAAATGATTCTGCTATATTTAAAATTTGATAAACATGTATCCAACAAAAGTTTGGGGGGGGGGGGGGCAGTATATTGTAACAATAGCTTTAACCTGTTTAGCGGAGTTAATGAAATGCGAAGATCAACTTTGTTTTTCAAATGGAATAATGCTGTATTTCATTTGTCGCTACCCGATAGCCACTTTAAATAAGAATTCAACGATCTGCAATAATAGGTCCTTCAAGATCACTAAAGGTCCTTTAAAAGCACAAAGTTCCAAAATCTCATTAATCCCTCCCTGACAGCTCCTAGTCCAACTCGGCAGTAGGTAAATACACAAGTACACTAAAATTAGAACGACTGTTTTAAAAATTGCAGTACATTGCGTACTGCAAGTATATATTATCTCGAAGAGGGTCTGCAAGATTCCAAAACGTAACCCGGTCTTTCAATATTTAAGGCTTTTTGCTACGGGGAAGCAAAAATTTTAGTTAAAACATTGCTCAATCAGAACAATAAGAGTAAAGTTAATCACATATACTGTCTTTACCTTCATTAGAAAAAAATGGCTCTGCACGGGAGCACATAATAATCTCATTTCCAATTAAATTTTACGGCGTCACGTATTGTTTCGCGCAATTAACGCGGCACGCCGCGCAACGTCGTAAAAACAATCTATGCCGGCTCGCGGCCGACAATTATCCGCGAAACCGGTTACATTTTTTGACCCGGAGATTATAATCGGCCAGCTGACGATCCTTATCGGACGATTAATTAAAACTTACAAATCGATAATCGCCGGATGGGAGAAATCCGAGGCGGCTTCTTCTCTGCTGCCTTATTTTCTTCTTCCAGTGTATAGGGGACGATGAATAGTGAATACGCATCGAAGGTCTCTTAGCTTCGACGAATCGGCTCCGGTACTGATTACGATACAAGCTCGTCGATCGCGCGTCAGACGACATAAAAACTAACTACGGGTAATCACAATGCGGCCCGTTGGTGGCTGTTTAAGGCTGCCGTCTCACTGGACCTTGAATGTGTGCGTACGCTCACGCAAGCTAGGAAAAGCGTGTACGTACATATACGCGATGTAGTAAACAAACCGTTTCAACCAACTTTCGTCCTGGAATCGGCAAGAAGGAAGATTTTGTGGGTATAAGTGCCTCCAGTAGACATCTGTGCAGGCGGGTCTGGTGCGTTCGAATGCTACTAAGCACCAGACGTTGAAATAATAACGAATTTATGAATCGTGTACTGAGACAGACACGAGAAATGATAGAATCAGGTTTCAAGGATCCTCCGTCACCGGTGATGATGGTATACTCGCGCCATGTAGCATCAAAACCGGTGGAAGTCCAAGCTAGTCGATAAACGTAGGAAAGACATATGTATGTAGTTGCCGATACGTATTGAGAGTCGAAGCTGTTGCCGCATTTCCCCTATTACTATTTTGTCGTCAGGGAGGCCTGAATGAATAACGGCGAAGCGGCTGGAGAACAGAGATGGACAAAGATAATATGTATCTGGATAAACGCAAATAAAAAATACTTTTTGTTTATCCGTTACTCGATGCTTTGAATAACACGAGTTATCTTTATTCCAAACACCACGGATAAAAGAAATTTATTTGAAGTGAATTTATTCGACGGCGAAAGATATATTTTTTATTCGAAATGAATTCATTCGAGGCGAAAGATAATTTTTTCATTCGAAGAACGTTTATTCGAACCGTCGAATAAGGTTTTCCGTCGAATAAGGAATCCGTAGTTTATTCGGCTTTTACTCAAAGGCTTCGAAATTTCAATAACTTTCGTGTTTATCCGAAAGAACTAATTCTTAACGTGCTGAGGACTTGGGCTGTTCGGCGGTGGCTTCTGATCTTGGTTCGAGCCTTGGCTCAAAAGGCATACAGTATTGCTTGTAGTGGATTATGTATTAATAAAATGTAAAACGTAACGTTTTTTCAGGTTTTCACGTCACCACGGTAAAAATCGGGCGATTTTTAGAACTGCACAAGATAATTAATTTTTAATCTAATAATGCTAAAAAAAATATAAAAAATGCACTAAAAACTAAATTAAAATGCACTAAAGACTAAAAAATAATTCTTTTCTTGTACTACATTTTTTTTCCTATTCAAACGTAACGAATCATTTCTCGTTATAAATTGTGTATTTACTATGGAAATCGCGACGCCACTAGCGTCCAGAACGAAGTGGTTTTTTGTCGTTTTCGTAAAGAACGCGAGTGGCTGATTCCAAGTCGTTTTGTGGTTATGGGTTATATTTATGAATGAGTGGGTAATTTTTTCACCCCTTCGGAGTTAATTTTTTTCAAATATTGTGTTGTCATCCAAACTACGCATGCCTGCAAAATTTCAAGACAACTCGATAGTTGGAAGTTGGTTAAATTTCAATTGTCAGATTTGAACCATGCATACATCAAACATACAAAAAAAAATACAAACAAACCGAAGAAAAAAAAATTTGTTAACGCAAGTTTGCAGCGCTTATTGCACCATTAAACTTTTGTTCGAAACATTTTTTTCTGCCTGTTGTACTTTGAGAGTTATACGCGGAAAAGTGGAAGTGCCAATTTGACATTGAAGTTAGTCTTCGCCCCCTTAACCCTCGAGCGGGCGCGCCGGTGAACTCAGTTCACAAATCCGCGTATTTCCTTGTTTCCGTCTCGGGAAGATAAACATTCCCTCAACACGCTCGTCGTATGTTTCAAGAATCGCGTGATGCGTGTGCCAGTTGAGTTTCAGTTGTTTAACCGAGCTAGTGCCTGTTGTTTTCACTGTTGAAAGTACGCAAGTCACACTGTCCCGCCATGTAAGTGACTTCATAATGTTTTTGAAAACTGAATTTCACTGCCTTTCTTATTCGTTTATACTCAATTATATACAAATGGATTGTTTTTTACAATATACCATTTTACAGGGCAAAATTTACGAAAGAAAAAGAGTATGAGCGAGTTCTGTGTGAACTTTCAGATTTTTGTGTTATTAAATACATTTACTGTATCCTTGGGTACATTGCTATTATTTTCCCATCACATTTAATCAAAAGTTACTATTATCGACAGAAAAACCGTTCCTGAAGTGTATACTTTATATAGAAGGGGACTAAAATGATTATTTTCAACTGGTGAACTGAGTTCACCACGCGCCTGGTCGTGTAACTCTGACTGGCGCGCCCGCCCGAGGGTTAAAGGGTGATAGGGCCCAAATGAAACACACCGTTGTTCTTGGTTTGAGTCACTCTATAAACCCACAATGTTGCGTTCCAATCGGTGAGTCCAGGTTTGCGGTGTTCCCTTGTAAGTGCATAGTTGAAGTCTATTCTTATAAAGCAAGCGGACACGACGATTTGTATGACAGATAATAAAGAAAGCTTTTGAATAACAAAGAATCTGTTAAATTTTTACACTACCATTCATCAGTTTGTTAGTGATTTCTCGATCAGATATAACAATTGATTGAATTCCAGAAAGCTCCTTATATTCTTATAATGTATCGTTGGTTTAAGCTCATATTTGCAAAATTTATAATCGCATACTAGCAAAATACCCGTGCTTCGCTACGGTAGAATAATTAAAAGAAATTACTTTTATATGTATCCGTTTTTTTATGTAATTTTTCATGTAATTTCTGTAAAGTAATCTTTGTATAACGAGCTCTTATATTTGTATATGTTCGTTCACAACTACTATTCAAAAATTAAAACGCCCCAATTCAATGCACACTTATTAATACGACATGTTACAAAAACATCTGATACCAGATTCAGATTTGACCCTTTAAGGGTTGATTGGGGCAAAATTTAGAAATTGGTTTTTAGGCATTTGGGTTGTTAGGCTAAAACAAACTATCGATATCGAATTGGGCCAAAGAGATTTTGAGAAATCCGTGAAAACACATTTTATACCTTTTCGCCACCTTAGGAGTTCATTAGGGCAAAATCCTGAAATTTATTTTTAGGGATTTGTGTGAGTAACCTTTGCATGTAAAAACCGAGTTGATATCTAATTGGTCCGAAGAGATATTAAGGAATCCGTAAAAACACATTTTACCACTTTTCACCCCCTTGGGGACGGAATTTCCAAAAATCCTTCCTTAGTGTAGGGGCGCCTACGTCATAAAAACAATGTACGTTCCAAATTTCACGTTCCTGAGTTAAACGGTTTGAGTTGGGCGTTGATGAATGAGTGAGTCAGTCAGTCAGTGTGATTTTTCCAATTAAACCATGTAATCAGTAATAATTTTCTTTTACTCGTTTATCGTACAACTCATTATTATTACGCTATATTTAATTCTAAAAATTCTGTGTTTTATTTTCAAAATAAATCATATTTACTTGAATTTTATTTATATAGGAAGGGGTAAAAATGCTGTTTAAGGGCCCTACCTCCAATGACCTTGTCAAGATTACCCACCTGAGTAACTTTCAGAAGGTTTTACACGTCGCTCGTTGTTTGTTAAGGGTGGTTTTGACATCATCTGTCAAAGTCATTGGAGGTGGGTCCCCTAAATAGCATGTTTACCCAGGAAGGTGAAGGTGCCCAGGTTACTTTAAAAGGCAATAGCGCACCTCCTTTAACAAGAAAAATTTATCGGTAAAAAAGCTGTATAATTGCAAATTATGAGCAGATTAATTACATATTTCATCGTGAAAACCATTAAAGATTTCGCTGACAGCAGCGCGCTGGTACAGTGGCGCAACCCCTTTTTCAGTCTATATTTCATGCCTATAATTCACCATACTGGAACAATAAAACCGCGGGCACTGTTTCACAGAGGATTTGCATCGACAAGTCATTTGCCAACGTACAACAGGCCGAAATAAAAATGCTTTACCGTTCCGATGAGACCAATTCACGTTGATGAAACTGGCAAAGAAATTGATGAAGAGCAAATAAAGTGTCACTTAAGGCGGGAAAGATTGGCGATGGAAACGGGCGGCATTGAAAACGCCACGTCACTCAACATGCATTAAACTCACAACTACATTTATTTTCCAGCCATCTGGAGCAAGAATCGGGGAGAGATCGTGCTCGAACCGCAGAAAAATCAAGGGTAATTTCTCACGATTATATTTATCGCCATTCTCATGCATGGGGACGTGATATCGTTCTGCATATTTAGTTGCACCTGTGAAGGCTATCACGATGATAAACGACGAATGCACAGTGACGGTAGCAAGAAACTAATTTGTTTGAAGATTGAAATTGCCAAAACGTTAATCACACGTCACGCGTGCGCTGTTCCCGGCTGTCTATCATTGATCCAGAAGAACATGTTATTGGACGTACAGCCTTCTGTTAGTATTTCTTAGTCACTAATTGTAAGGAATTTTTTGACACGGGGCCATTTAGCAAACCCGTCCAACATGAGCTTCTCATTAGCACACTTTCCATTCCAAGCGTTCAAACATGCACAGTTTGACTTCCTCATTTTGTTACTACAGAGAGCCAAGTGAAATATATATTGTTTTGTACATCCAACTATAAGTAGTCCCATACAGCACACTTCGTTGCAGTAACGTTGCATCAATAAATAATGATATTAATATGATATATTATTACAGTAATATATAATTGATTACAAATTACATTATTGGCCCTACTGCCCCAAACGTTGAGGATCATTGCCGAAACATTGCAGGAATACACTCCTGCAATATTGCCTAGGGCGGATATAGGAGTGAACTTGCAACGTCTGTGCAATATTGCGGTGAAATATTGCATCGCAATATTGCCACAACGTTGCTGTAATGTTATAGTGCTGTATGGCGTAAAGTTTCATCGCAATCGGTTGAATGGTATAGGAACGCATGCGGGACAAACGAACAAAACATTCGAAATACACTCATTTGTTGAAACGACTCGCGCGCCACCTATTATAAAATGGTTTTACTATTTCAGAAACCTTCGCGGGCGTGCGCACATCAACTCACCAAAGTTTCATCGCAATCGGTTGAATGGTATAGGAACGCATGCGGGACAAACAAACAAACAAACAAACAAACAAACAAACCAACAAACAAATATTCATTTTTATATATATAGAAGATAGAAGATAGAAGATAGAAGATAGAAGATAGAAGATAGAAGAAGATGAAATTGCAACATATTACAATTATAGACTACTGTGTATAACCAAATTGTTTAAAAATTATTATAAATAAGTAAGTAAATATATATTATGTACACATTTGTACATACATATACAATTATCTGGTAATATGAAGTGTTCGTTAATATAAATGTTTGGTTGTTATATCAATGAAAGTCTAGATCACCGATTTGAATGATATTTTAATATGCTGTCAGAATCATAGTCCAGATGGTGAGGTGACCCCTAATTGAAAAAATGAACTTGACAAATAAAAGTTTCGATGTATGGTATTAAATTTTTATTGAACTTTTTAAGTACCTGCTTGTGGTAGCTTTGGCATATTTAGGCGGATTAATAAAATGTCTTCTATAATGTCCGGCTTCATTGACAAACGGTGGTGGGACAAGATAAACTTTAACGCCAAAAATAAGCGTTCCACACGTACTTGTGTTGGCGGAATTGCTATTAATTGTATATGTATGTACAAATGTGTACATTATATATATTTACTTACTTATTTATAATAATTTTTAAACAATTTGGTTATACACAGTAGTCTGTAGTTGTAATATGTTGCAATTTCATTTTCTATAAAATTTTGTACAATCCCTACAAGAATTGGTTCTATAACTCACTTTGGAACGTATGTAGAACCTAAAAAATAAAAGTTATTAAATCGGTTCTACAACTGTTTTGGAACTTATATAGAACCTAAAAAATAAAAGTTATAGAGCTATATAGGAACCGTAACTTAAACTTATATAGTCTGATATAAAGAACCTATTCTTTATAACGGTTTTTCATAACTCTTTCAGTCAGAACCTTTATATAACAGTTTGAAACAGTTATTTTCGGAACCTATTCAAGCCCTGATCATGATGCAGGTTTCATGACTCTTGCATCTTGCTCACGCGCCTAGCTGATGAGCAAGATGCCAGTTCCGCTTTAGTGCTGAAACACGGAAACCGATCTACAGACGTAGCAACATGTATCATGAAACCTGCATCATGATGCATGTATCAACGTTTCACTGCAACATGCATCAGCGTCTGGAGCACCCTTTACTGCATACATATTGGCATTTCCGATCAGTTTCAATTAAGAAAATATCGATTTTTGACGAAATGGCTGGCGATTGAACGTAATGTAGCGGTTTTTAAGGCAAAGTCCGTTCATTTCTCCCCCGCCATTCTCAAAATAATTGTGAAACGAACAAAACCTATGATACCCGAGAGAGATTAATATTCCGTTTGATTTTTTCGTTTTAGTTAATTTTTGGCGAAGATTACACCTATTAGTATCATTTTGAATGATTTTCCCAGGCTGCCTATTCCCAACGCCATATCTCCACCATTTTGTAAAATTTTTCAATAAATCTAATTGTGGACATTCTTCAAAATGTATATTTTTAAATGCGAGAAAGCTCAATCCGATAACTCCAATACTTTCCTAGAAAACAAATCCCGAAAATTCCCTTCTTGGGCCTCCTAGGTGTATATGCCCCCTTCAAAACTGTTAGAATAACCATAGACTTTTTTTTGTATTTTTTGGTACAGATTTGAGGCATGCAGCAACGAAAGGATGAAATTGCAATTAAAAAAGTGCAGCGCATGTCAAGACCGCTGGCGAAATGGTGGCGCGCAAAGAACTTTTTCTTATATTTCCCCTGTTTGAAGAAAATGCCCTTTATGCAGTGAGTTGTGATCGAATCCATTGCTTCTAATTTAAAAAATTGACAATTATTACCCAACTCCATTGGTCACCTAAAAACACAAAAAGCACGTCGCACCTTTGGTCGAGGAATTTCTCATTTCCCGGATACCTTATGCATTACAGAACGTTTTATATATCGAGAACTGTACAAAAGATCGATATAGAAAATGAGAGAGTATAACGAAGGATGAAGAAAATTGCTATTGATCGTGCTATGCAACCAGTTGCTCCGGTTTCTTTTAACTCGATCGGTGCCCATGGAATGACGAAGAATAAGAAAAAGAAAAATCGGTTTCAGTAATGTAAAAAGTTAAGTTGATTAAAAACGAGAAGGGATAATAGAAAAGAAACAGCAGACAATATTTTATTACACATGAATTATTGTGAAGGAAAAGTTATTAACCGATCTGATCGATCAAATAATAATATTAATGAATTTAGATATTTGAAACGTCAATCTCTGAGATTTCCATTATGAGGATGTGATAAGCTCGAAGACATAATAGAAATATCTACGAAGACAGGAATAATTGCAAGAATGCTGAGTGACAGCACAGAATATCCAATATTATAAATATTGTGCGGAAAATATTTGTCATTTTTTAAAGTACACGAAGAAGTTAGAAGAACTGCAAAGCATATTATTTGTTGCACAAGTATTTTACAGTAGGATGCAGATAAAATTAATTCTCGATCATGTTTCTGGTTTTAAAGTTTTGAAAAAATTCATTATGAAAGAAACCATTTAAATTTGCAATTATAAAGAATAAAGAAAAACGATGCTACGATAGTCAAACGATAGCTTCATGGCATTTTATTTTTATTTAATGAAGTGCATTAGAAACCGCAATCAATTAGTGCACCTTAAAGCATACTTCCTTTATTTTGCAAAGATATTTAATAATTTACAAAGTTTAGGATTTCTCATGAAATGAAGGAACAAAAATGGAGGCAATACTTCAATAACACAAGGAAGAGTAAATTGAAATGTAGTAAAGACGAAATTTCTTCAGATGTGCTCTGTGAGTATGTTATAAATGATAATGGTATACTAAATGTAGAGAAAATAGAAGACCTCAATCACGTGAAATGTAATATGAGATTAACGCATAACAGAATAATGGAAATAAATCAGGCCAATGCATAAAGAACTTAATTGCGGGCAAAAAAGATGAAATGAATCAAAAGAAGAAATAAGTGAACATAATGGTACCTACTCGTTTCTCAAGTTTCGTTTAAAGAAACTTTAAACCATCCAAATGTAAAAGATTTACTACAACCGACAACACTAGTGTTCAACTTGGATACATTAGTTTGGAATCAAATATATTTTGTAAAATCCTACTGAATATGTAGAATCAGATTAATAACATAACATGCGAAACCAAATTACATACACACAAAGCCACAAATTGTTAAAGTCTTAATTTTCCAATTAATTCCAACAGGTTTAACTAATCTCATCTGTCAAAAATGTTTATGAAAATCTAATGAACCTTATACAACTTTATATAAATAAACCCCAATTATGGAAATATCGTTTGTCTGAATGTTTACTTACTTGAATTTCGGTTAACTTGATTATTCAACTATATTGCGGTCACTGAAACGAAAACAAAAATATACAGATTGTTACTTTATACACTTGCACTTTCTTTTTCTACCGATCGGTAATTTTCTTAAACACAAAAATTTATTTGATAAATTCTTAAGTAATTAATGCTAACCGTAGTTAATTATAATGATTCATTATTGATTCTTTAGATTTATAATATAGTTTTCGTTAATTATCAAGAACCTAATTATTATACCTTAGATACTAATTTCTTTGTCTATTATTTTTATTTTCCACACATTTGATTATGGTAATTTTTCATTTTATTTAAAACTGCAATTGTGCAATTATTCGCAAAAAGTGATGATCTACATATCTAAGTAATCCCGTAATTAGTTAAGATAATCCAGATTTGACTGCATCAACTTGCAAAAACGCATCAGCATAAAATTGGTCTGTATTTATTCGAAGCATAACTGTTAATTAATGTTTTTGCAAATTCGAGTGAAAAGCATAAATAAAAGTATAAATTCTACCTCCCTTCGTGCTCGATCACGATAGAAAACCCTTGTCAAACGAACAACTCTTAAACGTCCTTCTTTATATCGAATAGTGGTCTATTGAAAAATACAGCAGGTGCATCGTGTTCGCATGGACTCATTACTCGAGAGGAGATCCAGTGGGAACAATCGATTCGATCGACGATCGAGATCGGGGGGAGATCAAGGTTGCAACGTCAACGGGATACTCTCGTAAACGATCCGATTGTTCGGTTTATGCTTTTTGCAAAATGTCTGCGGCGATGTTTCAGTTGGCATGAATATGCATCCGGTAGCCGTATCGACAGGCGACGAGTGTGATAGTGATCGCTCGATCGTTAATCTGATCGAGTAACACTCACATCAGCTGCCCGTGGACCTGTGATTTTCACCCGACTTAATATAATATACTACCTATTTAAAGCGCTTCGACGTATAACGATGGCTGTAGAGCCGCTTTTACCACAAGGCGCACTAGGCGCAAGCGGAGCCTCACTCTCTATGGGGCTGCATTTTAAAACCTTACTCCTCACAAATAAAAATATAAATAACAGCCAGGGGCGGATTTGTGTATACCATAAGTAGGTTGCAGCCTGGGCCAGGAAACTTTGGGGAGTGGCAAATTTTGGGAAGCGTCTAATTTTGAGGCGTGACGAATTTTCGAGGGAAAACTTTTGGGGAGCAAGAAATTTTGAGGGCCGCCAAATTTTGAGGAACGACAAATTTTGGAAAGCGGCAAATTTTGCAGAGCGACAAATTTTGGGGAGTGGCAAATTTTGGGAGCTTGCAAGTTTTGAGAAAGGACAAATTATGGAAAGCAGCAAATTTCGCAGAGGAACAAATTTTGGGGAGCGACAAATTTTAAAGAACGCCAAATTTTGCAGAGCGGCAAATTTTGTGGTGCGATAAATGTTGGGGAACGATCAATTTTGTGGGCGAAAGAAATTGGAAAAGGTTTAAAAACAGAGGCTTAAGACAGCTTTAAAAACAATTCACTTTTTTCATGTCTCAAATTAGCAATAACTCACATGTAAGTTGCCATATTGAATTATTGTTAAAAGTGTCTCGACTTTTTTTAATTCAAATATTTGATGAGATTTCGCGGAAACGGCGGCAGACACTTATTAATCGGGGGGCGCCAATTCTCCAAATTCGTCCCTGAAAACTGCCTAGTTATAGTTACGAAATAAAGTACTTCTTTTTAAATATTAAATTCGTAATATTTAAACTAGAGGCAGCTGAAAAATTTGTGAGACCTCCCGCTCCCATTTGAAATAAATCGTTCTTTCCTTAGAATATAAAACTAACAGGAACTGCTGTACCTATTATATAAAATTGATGTACATGAGCATACCACCAACGAGGCAAGAAACTATTAAGGTAATAACTATTTTCTACCAAATATTTACATATTTCACAAAACCATAGAAATAGTCTTGTTCCTTTGAGGCCTCATAATGCGCCTAGAGCCTCCAAAAGTAAAAATGCGGCCCTGGATGGCTGGCTGGTTGTATTATGTGCGTATGATTAACCGGTTATCTGGCAATGTATCATATATGATAAAAAAAAAATCTGGCCAATTCTGCTTATGTATCATATATGATCGAATGGAATAACTTTTTTCATTTTCAAACGATTTGAATGAAACTTGGTATGTAATGGTTTTTGGGGTCGCTGAATCTGAGTTTGGCATTGGAATTGTAAAACTCAATATGTCAGACTCAATAGGGTAATTTAGTAAGGAATTGAAAAAACTCACCCCTAAAATCCTATTTTTTAGGTGTTGGGGGTGTCAGATGAAAAAAATTATCCCCGGAATCGATTCAGCGACCCAAAAAACCCCTGTATACTAAATTTGGTGTGATTCACTTAATTTTTCCATGTTGTTCATTCATTACATATCATTAAATGTGTCATCCAGAGTGAACTCCATACCAAACACCGGCACCAATCTTTATTACAAACTTTTAGATGATTGACAATATTTTTTTTCTAATAGAAAAGTATTATTACCATTTGTTATTCAAAGCATGACATGTTTAATATAAGCAGATAAAACAACGAGAACTGTAGCAAGTACATATTTATCAGACCTTGCCGGACTAGGGCGCACGCATAATTATTCCAGTCATTCTGAAAGTCGTCAAAATTCATTCTTGGGTAAAAAAAAAGTTATATCTCAAATCTAATTTATTTCTCCGTGAGATTATTCTGTATAATTAATGTAACCTCGATACATAATATGCATCTACAAATCTTTAGAACTAACCAATAAACATGCTACGTAAGTCTGATGCTGGTCTGAATTGGATCTGAGTTAAATTACCAACTAGCAAAAATGTGCAGTGAGAATAATCATGTCGTAAAAAAATACAGTAAATTTTTTAACGATTACCTACAAATATAATCAGATACATACTAAAAGTGTGAGAAAAAAGAGGAAGACGATTTTCAAATCTAATAACCCAGCGATTGCATGATACTCTTCAATCAAGTCATCGTTAAAATTCTCCAGTCCCAGCGGTGGACATGTCACACAGTTTTCTTCCTTTTTTATAAAACCAACTGCCATCCCTCGGCATTTCTCCGGGCACTGTTATGAAACATTACTGCAGGGGAAATGACCGGTTCCATAACCTCCGGGCATAGATATTTACTTAAGGGCCTCCTTTTCTTCTTCGTCTACATCATTCTAAGCAGGTACCTATACTGTTCTATTTGGTGTACGCCAGCAGCTATTAACAAACCCATTCTGTTTATGCAACGCAGATTTACTCTTATATCTTTAGTTCAATCTCGTTCCTCCTTATTCTTAAAAGTTTCTTATCCGAATAGGTATGTACGCAGCAAGTTATGATGTTGCGTATACAGTGTGCCACACCAACTCTGTCCATCTCAAATGTCTCCATTATTTCAAGTAATAAGCGAAAATAGTACTTAACTGTATGGTTAGAATAGTTCCGTTACTGGTGGAGGCCTAAAGGAGATGTGGAGCTCAATTTTTTATGCTCGATGGAATTAAAGTTGAGCGTTATTCGAATTAGTTTTCATTCGAATAAAATATGGAATACATTTTTTCGAATAATATTTGAACAAATGTTTTCGAATAAATTCTGTTTCGAATATTTAAATAAATTTTTTCGAATAAATTCTGCTTTGAATAGCATATGAATAAATTTTTTCGAATAAATTCGGTTCCGAATAATATTTGAATAAAAGTTACGAATCAACCGATATTATTCGAGAACAACGAATAATTTCTTATTCGATTAAATCTGGCTCGAATAACGCTACCGTTTTATTTGTGGATAAGGAATAACTTTTCATCGAATAAAATCGCTATTTGTTATTGCAGCTTGGGGATTTATTCGTTGTTCTTTTCCGTTATGCGAAATAAAATTTGCCCAATTCTGGACAGTATAGCGAATTCTGAGTAGAAAAATACTAACTGTAAGGTAAATTTATCCTAATACTCACCGTTCCTATAATATTCGACTTTAACCATCCTATTACTTTCATTATGAAACATGTTCAAAACTATGCTCATTGTCAGTATTTCGAATGTAAACGCTCGTACGTTGCATAAGGAACGTAATAGGATGGACAAAGTCGAATGTCCCAGGACCTGTGAGTTTTAGGATAAATGTACATTACTCATTAGTACTTTTATACTCAAATTTTGCTATTCCATAGAATTTGACATTCCATTAAAAAAAGAAAAACAAAATTGACCTCCAGATCTCTATGCCTCCACCTAAAAAACCGCACTGCCACCATGTTAGGTATATCTATCTTGTGACCTTGAAATAATGGAGATATTTGAGGCGGACAGAGTTTGCGAGGCACCCTATATATAAAATAAATAGTAAATACGTGAAATGAAAGATATAGATATACAATTATCCAACAAATCATATTGCATACCACCCAATAACGCGAAACAGAAAAGAAACTGATTTTCAAATCCAAGAGCTCAGCCTCCCCGCGCTACATTTCCATCGAATGGTGCCCGGAATCTTTTCAATCTTACCGTTAAAATCGCTGAACGATTTATTATACAACGAGCCCGGCGCGGATCATTGCGGTGACCCACACGGCACGGAAACGGCGTTAAAGCTCTGGACCCACCCGTCCCCGGTGCGTGCACGCGATGCACGGTGTCATTGGCGATTAACCAACCGGTGTGGCGTGTGGCTGTGCGTGTGCGCACCGCGTATCGCGTATCGCGCTCCTGCTTACGCCACGATCACCGACACGATCGACTCGCCCCGGCGTACACACGCGGCAAATCGTCCGAACACGGCGCGCGGTCAAGAAGAGGCCCACGGACGATGGCCGTAGCGTAGCGAAGGCGGGAGACGGCTGGGGTGCAGGGAGGCACGCGATGACGTCACGTCCGGCGCGAGGGCAACGAGTGTGGGAACCGGCGGCAGGTGCGCTCGAGAGTCAGTCAGAGCACTAGGGCCCGGCTCGCGGGGCGGGACGGGGGAGGGGGATGAGATGGCCGAGGAAGACACGGTAGGAAAGAAGCGAGCGACGGGGGGAGAACGAAACAAGTAGCGAAAGGGAGCGAAGAGCAGAATCGGGAAATGAATGGAAAGAAATGGAAAAATCGGTGACGAGCGGGAGAACGAGGGGGGGGGGGGGGGCGCCGAGTGGGAGCGAAGAACTTACTGAAGCGATCCAGAAGAGAAGGAACTGAGGAGTGATAAAAGGGGACGACGAAAAAGGTGCTAAAAATCGAGTACGAGGAAGGGCAGGAAGTGATAGGAGAGGATAAAGAGAAGGGAGGAAAAACGTGATGTGTGAGAAACGGACGTGGCGCAAAGTAAAAATAGCGGGAGACTGTGAGATGGGGTGCAGAACGATAGGAGGACGGAGGTAAATAGAATGCAACGATAACGTAGTTGTACTATTCTACAGAAAAAAATACATACTGGTCGAATCTACAACCTCCTCCTTTTTGAAGTCGATTAAAAAAGGGAAAATCCATTAACTGATATGCAACTGGGCGAAAAGTATGGCATGACTCTGATTTTACAGATCGATAATTCGAGAATCTTTATAGAAAAACTGCAAGTGCCAAAAATCAAATTCTATACTATAGTATTACCACTGGCATGCAGGACATTTTCCGATAAAAATTTACTTTTTTAATTTTGGCACTTACAGCGTTTTCTACAAGGACTCTTCGATTCTTTCTTTGCAAAGTATCGCGGGTCGAGATTGCAGCGCAGATAAAAATAAAATAAAACGAAATTGCAATCAATTTGGGAAAAAAATGCACCAAAAGGTAAAAAATAATTTTTTCCCTTATATAATCTACAACTACAAATTTTTGACACCGAAATATAAAATAAAAGAATTTAAAAAATAAATAAAACCGACTTCGAAAACATAAAAATGCACTAAAAAGTAAAAAATAATTTTTTCCTTTATTTAATCTACGACTATCAAATTTTTTAAATCAGCGTCAGATTCACACAGTGCAAATGGTGAAGCGCTGACATAAAAAAATTATATAAGAGAAAAAATTATTTGTTACTTTTTTACTACATTTTTATGTTTTTGAAGTCGGTTTTAATTTTTTTAAATTTTGTTCATTGTTTACTCTTTAGTTATTTAAGTTACATAACTACATTTATTTTTAAAAAATATGAGTAGGTCTATAAAAAGAACTGCTCGTAAAAAAAATCTGTTTGTTAGAAATGGAAGATTCGAAAAATAAGCGACTTGAAAAAGTGTGAATAAGAGTGTCTCAAATTTGTTATTTGAGGTCTACAACTCAACGCGCGGTAATACTCTAAATTGCGAGAATACGTGAAATACAAATTATGTAATGAGGAGAAGTTTGAATTAACCATCAGTGGCAAAGTATTCAGCCAATATTGATGCAATGTAGGATGCAGGCATCGCCCTTTTTCGAATTAAAAATGATCATCAAAATCGCTCCACATTAGGGCTGGGACTATTCGAATAATTTAATATTCGAATATTTTACAAGTATTCGAATGCTACGAATAAACTTCGAATATTTGAGTATTCGAATGTTATTATTTGAATATTTAAGTATTTGAATACTACTCGAATAGGTATTTCAATATTCGAATACTGTTGTATTCGAATAGTATGGTGTGAATTGCAAATCAAGTTATTAGCTTACAAGATTTCACCCTGACAAACTAACCAACTCACAACTAAAACTAAATAAAAGTTTGTAAAGAAATGAATCTAAAGAACTTGATTTATAATTCACACTATACTATTTGAATACATCAGTATTCGAATACTTGGATATTCGAATTATATTCGCCAAATAATTGAGCAACTGAAGTTTTCGAATATTCGAATACCGAAAAATTCGGCAAATAGTCCATATGCTGAGGATTTATGCGGGGACAAACATAAAAAAATAATAAAAAAAACT
The DNA here is from genome assembly GCA_947577245.1 of Andrena bucephala. Lineage (NCBI taxonomy): Eukaryota > Metazoa > Arthropoda > Insecta > Hymenoptera > Andrenidae > Andrena > Andrena bucephala. Next base: position 66,548,231 of record OX387717.1, read on the forward strand.
ACATGCGGATCGAATCTATAACCTCCTCCTTTTTTGAAGTCGATTAAAAAAGAAGTCGTACGTTTATACTTTGACAGTTTTGTAGCTTATCTCTTTACACTTGTCTTTGTTATACTTCGCGCGAGGAAAAGATTCTTGGATTTAAGTATGCATGTAGCACGTTTTATCAGTTGCGGTATGTATATGTTGGGTAAATCTGAAAAATACAATGGAACGCCATCTACACACACATGATTTGCATATAAATCAGCACGTGTACTAACTGGACACATCCAGTGCCGAGCCATCTGCATAGTAGACAAGCGCAACATTGCAGCCTTTCAAAATCGCGCGTTTTATGGTTTTAATAACGGCCTCGTAGAAAACAAGTCGGCATGTTGCAAGATGCTTTAAGATGAACCCTCATACAGCAAGCAAGAGATAAGAGAAATAAGAAGGAAACTTTTAATTTGTAGCTATTTATAATTATACTCAAACCAGGATGCAGATGAATTTATATGTATGTTTGTTCACTGTTACATGCAACATTATAATTATAACAAATTGTATTGTGTTAAAGAAATACGTTCTTGATGATTTTGTAGGCCATTTCGATTTTTAATAAGGGTATAAATGCAAAAGTCCATTCACTTTTTTTATTATCAAGACATTTTTAATAAACCACGTTAGTATTTATAGGTATTAAGAGTAGGTACATAATTATCAACTATTTCTACAACACGTGAAAGCAAACGAAACAATAATTATATTTTAATGTTCGTAATTTAATATTAATATTATTAGTGCTTTCAGTTTTCGATAAATAATGTTGCCTCCTTAATAGTCAGTTTTAAATTTCCCGCGGGATTAATTGATGCAATTTTCTTTCGTTAATATTCATTGCCAGTAGCAACTGAAATTACACCGTTCCCTTTCTTCAGGTTCGCACAAAAATTATTACATCGTTTAAGATGAAATCGCGTACCGCCGACAAAGTGTAATTTGATACATAATACTCTACAGGTATTAACGAAGATACGATCAATATTTTTTAAAATGTGTTTAAAATTAAGAAATTCCAGCATCCGCTAAAGACATTCAAAGAAAGTAATCACATTCTTGCAGACGAAGATCGAAATGGAAGAATCATTTAATTTAAGATGCGGACATGAAAGATGAGATTAATTGTAAGTTGCATTCGAATTTTAATTAAGTACAAAATCGAAATTGGCATAAAATATTCATAGCAAACAAAATAATCTTAACAACACATTAGGAACAAAAAATAGCATAGTCTACATTTGCACCGACTTGTGTAATGTAGAAAATAATTAACACTGTAAACTTGAAAGAAATGTAAAGAAGACATCTATATAAATAAAAATGTAAATGTTCGTTTGCTCAAAATCTTAAATCTCCGAAAGTTCTTCACCGATTGCTTTGAAATTTTGACACAACGTTGCATTCGAATACACGCGTGTTTTTATATACCTACTATTATATAGATGTCACACCTGTGACAGGTAAAAGCATATTGTGAAATTAAACATATTAGAAACGTGCGCTTTCTCTTTTCTTTCTTTTCCATTTAGCCAGACTGAGCCACAGCAACGCGTGGCCGGGTACAGTTAGTTGTTAATAAACAACACGTAGGGGACAGGTGCTATAAAAAGGAGAAATTATATTGCCAAAATTCTAAATGCATTACACATGCAAGTTATTTTCCTGTTTATGGCAACACTAGTGCCTAGTCATTTGAGGTAAGCTTCACTGCGGCCTCACTCGCAACAGAATAGTAATCCGCGGTGGAAGTTTTTCGGATGTACCTAAAAGGAAAATTTTCATTGATGTTTTGTGTCGTTTTGTGAGATAAAGTTACATACTATGTGTTAAAGGGTTATATCACTAAAAGTGCCTATATTCAACTGAAACGAGAATATTTAACAGGTAAGTTTGATTGATAATTTTTTTCTTTTGAAGTTATTTTGTAATATGCTCACTTATGTATAACAATTAAAGGGTGTATTCATTTTTTTTTGTTCTATGTGTATATAATAAAATTTTTAATCTGCAATATGGAAACGTAACTACCTATTTTAATAATTTATCTCATTTTTGTTCAAGTAAAATTTAATTCTGAACTATTTTATTACCTATATCGTACACCGCTTATTGTGAGAAAAAAAACAATTTAGAATATTCGTTACTTCACAGCGATCGTCTCAATTTTATACAGGGACAGTGGTGGCGTTAATTTTATCCACCAGAAGATCTAAACTATTCTTATAGTCTTGAAAATATAAAAGATTGATTATGAGCATAATTTGAATGAAAAAATGAAGAAGTAAACATGAAGTTTCTTTCTGAAACTCTATTTTTAAATCTTTTGATAAATATTCATGAGTTTAGCAAGTAAGAAGATACATTTTACACTTCCGATTACCACAAGTGACATTCAGGCAAGCTTATTCGTGTATACAGTGTTTCACTTAACTTTATCGCCCCAAGTATTTCTGCTATATTTAAAATTTCATAGAAATGTTTCCTACGAAAGTTGCATGGTTTTGTGGGGACCGGCATATAGAAACAATGGTTCTATTTTATTGGAAGATTTTAAAGGACTTTTTGTGACCTTGAAGGACTTATTATTGTAAATCGTTCAATTCGTCTTTAAAGTGACTATCGGGCACTGATAAAATAAAATATTGTTACTATAGCATATTGTACCAATTTGTGTGATGCAGACCTTTACCGTATGTTCAGAAAAATAGTCCTCTATAAAAAATGGGGACTTCCACTTCATCGCAGCTATCACTTTTCGCGGAGTGAAACGAATTGTTGAATCCGTCGCTCTACCGCGAAACTCCAGTGTCGCTAGCGGCGAGATCGTTATATTTGAAGGGGGGACACCACGGTAATGACCCGAAACATAAAGGTATCTCTGGAAATTTATTAAAAGCAAACTACGTAATGAATCTTTTTTAAACTTTCACGACTTTTTATTGGATATTTAAGTTATACGAATATCTTTGTTTAAATTTATTTAAGGCAGATTTACAAGCTGTACAGGACCAGTAACTTTGTTTCCGTCTATTCATATTTCAACGAAAGAAGATAACTCTTTACTAGAACCAAACTTCACAATTTTTTTCGGAATTTTTCAGTCATTTTTCAAAATTTTGAAAATCGAACCCGTCGTGCCATAGCCATGCGCATATAGTTTCTAAAACTTTTTGGTTTTCTGATTTGTGAAGAACAGTTTCGACGGAAAACTGTCAACCATGTCAGCAGAAATCTTTTGCAGCCCTAAGTTACTGGTCCTGTACAGCTTATAAATCTGCTTTAAACAAATTAAAAAAAAAGATATTCGTATAACTTAAATATCTTAAGTGTATAACTTAAAGATATTCGTATAACTTAAATATCCAATAAAAAGTCCTGAAAGTTTAAAAATGATTCATTGCGTAGATTGCTTTTAATAAATTTCCAAAGATACCTTTACTTTTCGATCCATTATCGTGGGTGTCCCCTTGAATAGGTTTACCGTCGCAAGAATTCGGGATCAGCCGAACTCGAGGTGTACCGGTTTCTGGTCGTACTGAGACTACAACAGAATAAAACTGTTGTTACTACACGCTAAATTTTAAATATAACAGAAATATTTCAGGTGCTAAAGCTGATGAAACACACTGTATACAATACTGTAGGTATCATAGATCACGTTTTGCAGGAAAGATTTTTATGAAATTTTAAATATAACAGAAATATTTCGTCCGGAATGAAGAAATAAGGAAAGACCTAAACAACCCTACGATAGAAGAAGAAATAAGTAAGACAGCCACCAACTTCAAAATAAGAATTGAAGAACACGCTAGCCAAAAATATATACCACCAACACATCCCGCAAAGGCTCAAAGAACACACCCTGAAGACCTAACAAAGGAAGCAACGAGAACTAATTCAGATCGACAGATCTTTTAGATAAGGATATTACCTCAATGGAGACATCATCTACGTGCGATTTTATACAAATATAACAGTTTACCTAATGTCTACACTGACAAATTGTAAAGAATATAGGAGATATAAAAAAAAACTCTTGTGAAAAATTCCACCAGTGCAAGCTCTACGAGTGCACTTTTGAATCGCATGGCTAACTCTATGGTTCAGGATTGAAATTTCATGCACACTCCCTTGACGGACAAAGGCACGGTCCATTAAAACAAATGAATAAAGATAAAGGACTCTGTGACTATATAAAAAATACCAATCCTCAGCGCCAGCCTGGAAAGTCTTTCGCGCGACGAAAACACTGAATCATAGCAGAAATTAAAAATACACCATCAAAACAGGAGAGCATCGGGCGGGCAACGAATGCCCGTGCGTTTAACGAGAGACCCGTCGACGCGTGAAATCTTCAGATTCGCGCAGCATAAGTATAGCAATAACAGACACGAAATTTCAAGCGCGCAGTTACGACGATATACATAATTCGCCGACAATCTTTTCCCCGCGTTCACGCAACGCGCGGGCACACGTGATTCGTGCGCGTTGGCATGCAGAACGCTCGCTCGCGCGTGTACATCGCGCGCGACACGTGTCAGGCTTAATCTATGCCGGCGAAGCGTGTGCGTGCGTGTGCACGGCGTGCGGCCTCCACGTCTCCCCCTCTCGTCGTCTTCATAATCCACCGCGCCGCCGCGCCGAGCCGCGATCCTCAAAGGACGAAGGGTGAGAGGCAGTAGAGCAGGGGAAATTTCATCCTACAGATACTCGTCACCCTTGATTCAGCTTCTTCTTCTTCTTCCTTTTTCTTTCAACTTGTTCTGCGTCTTGCCATCTTGTGCTTTCTCCATTTTTTTTTTTTTTAGTTCCCTTTGTGCTTGCTGCAATCTCCTTTTTATAGTATCTTGGCGTTATCTTTATCACGAACAACGTACCGAGTGACATTAATTTCGATTAGTCAGGTTTGGAATATTAAGAGTGCGCGTGAAATTGTGTTGTTCGGTGAAATCTTGTGTTTTGGGAAATGGAAAGTAGAGTAATGGGCAGAGGGATGACGGATTAGAATGGTGTCGATTTAATTCGATCCATTATTATATAAGGAATTTAAACAGCAGTGTTTTTATCATTTTTGTCACTTGGGAAAATTTTTATATCAATTATGATAGTACAAACAAACGTTGATGAAGTTTAGATTCATTTTACTTTTATTCCATTTAATTTTTTTTCTTTAATAATGTAGTTCGTTTTACCTGCAATATATTACAAGGTGATATGTCTTACTTTTCTACAGATGGATATATTGTTTGACATATAAGTCCATATCAAGTTTAGCAATTTCTTTATTTAATGTCGCACTTTCATCATTTTTGTTCATTTTTTGTGTATTCTTGCCACATAGTGAATTGAAAAAATTGGTGAACAAAAACTGCACTCTTTCAATAAATAATATTCGAATTTTTTCCCACTAACAAGGGAAGATCCCAAACCCGAAAAATCAAAAAATTCTGAAACTTTGTGAATATGCAGGGGATTAGGGGATTCCTCCTGATTACAATGCAATTTTTTGCTGCCCAAATTCACTCTAAGGGGGTAAAATTAACCCGTGAAAATTCAGTTATTTTCCGATTTTATTTTGTAATTCGCAATCTGTAAGAGATAGAAATAAAGTTTCAAAACAAAAGTTACTTCTTTTAATTAGGACTATCATTTGGTAACTTAGAATTCTTACAGTTCGCTGGTTATAACACAAAATTGGAAAATAGCCGGAATTTATGGGGTCAATTTCACCCGCTCACAGTGAATTAGGGCAGCAAACAAAAATTCCGATGTAATCAGGAGGAAATCCTCTACATATTCAAAAAGTCTCAGAATTTTTTGAAATTCCGGGTTCGGGATCTTTCATTGTAAGGAAAAATTGTGCAGGTGTTTAGAGTGTTAAAACGTCAGTTCAAAGTACACATCAAGTAACCGAAACATTTGTAAAAATGTGTTAATAAAAAGAAGGGAAAGAAGAAATATAAAACAGCTTGTATTTTGTTTTCTATTCATGTTTGGAAGCAAACCTTTACTTTCAACTACACTCAGGATTTATTATATTACCTTTTTGCAATCTCTTAGAGATGTGAAAAATATAACAAAACTTTACTACTACTTTTTCTTCAGTACAATTGTTAATAATATCTATTAATACAAATATACAAATTATATCGTATGCTCATCAGGAGATAACCAGTATTATGATTATTTCTTGTCGACGACAGGCGTCCCAATAATCATTAAACTAATTTTCAATTCACCGATCTGTTTCATATTATTTTAAAATTACTTCATTCGAAATCCCTTCTTCCCCATATTCCCAGCGGTAGCAGCATTAAAAACCCACGAATATCTAACGAGGACCTCAATTATGCCCCCATTTAAATATGTCAGACGCCCCGTTCGAGGCATTCCATAACTCTTTCCCCTGATTAACCCGTGGTAGGGGCAGAGAAAATCTGAACGGCACGCGTCTTTTTGTGGCGCAATCCTTAGATAGCTTCCAATTATTTTTCGAAAGTCCATAGCTGCGCGCGCTCAACCTAGTTCTATGCAATTATCGGCCGAGACCGTAAGGGAAGAAAAGAAAAGCGAGGAAGGGGAAAAATGGGAATGCAATGTGCTTCATTAACGCTCGTAAAGGCGTTCATGTTGGCGCCGATCACCAACAACGGGGCACACTCGCGCCACGAGGCCTGTAATCATGAACTTATAATAATCTAGGTATCCTCGTTCCTGCAGACCGACTATAACGACGTGAAATTACAAACGATATCAATTTTATACTTATAACGCTGACCTTAATCGCCGACATACCTGTCCAAACGTCCGCCCCATTCTTCACAAAATAATCCTAACTCGTTCGAAACTGCGGTTCCCTCTATCAGTGGGGTAACCATGCACTTGTACCTTGTTATGTATTGCTGGCGAACACAATTTTGCGTGCATTCAGTCAGACACCTTCTTTTTCATCTTTACTCCTCCATCGGGGAAATTGAGATGGTAGTGTTCGATTTCTAGTTGAACGTTTTTCTAATTACCTTGGCATTGGAAATAGAAAACCAGTGTGAAAAGGGATAGGAAATTCATATTGCAAAGATATCTACATGGATACTAAAGAGAGGAAGTTTTATCATTTCAGAAGACCTGAGTGATTGCACGAGAAATTCAGCTTATGTTGTAAACACTGGCTTATTTTATTGTATTTCAATCGCAGTATTCAATTAATTTATTTTTCAAATGTTAGAGTGGGTTTCCTCTACATTTATGAAGATGTTAAGAATTCAAGATATATAATTAAAAATATTTCAAGATATACGAAGATGTTCGCCTTTTTCTAGTGTATCATGTTTTAAAGAATTACTTTTGTCAGCAGTTACATTTTACGCAGAAGGCAACGATGTATTCAGAAAATTTTTTTGCCTCAGCATTACCTACTAGAAATAAATATGATTTTGTCTGAATAGCCAGGCAACATATTTGCATTTTTCTAATAATGTTGGCAATGAATTCCTGCTAATTAATAGATAATACATAAATTCATGGTCATTCAACATATCAACTTAATTTCCGAATATCACTATGTTTTTCTTACTTCAATAGTTGAGAAGTGGGATAAATGGTGATAAATTTAAAAAAAAAAAATTTTCCTCGAGAATTCTTCTTACAATGTTGTAGGATATCACAAACCATGAAACTATGAATTAAACTTTTATTCAATATCTTTTCCGGCATCGCAGATCTTCACGATAATATAAAAACTAACAATTTCTTTGAAGGGGTGTTCCTACCCCTAGGACCGTTCCACTACCGAAACAAAAAATGGTTACGTTATTAACATTAGTATTAAATTCGATTTAAATTAGCTGTAAATAAATGGATCGATTAATGAAGTTGGTGATTGTAAAATGAAGTAGGAGATTGCAAACCAAGCCCAATTCTTGGCTGTAAAGCTGAATAAATATGTATTATACATGGAACGATTACTACTTTATTGGTATGTTAAAAATTTCAGAGAGTATTTGTTGGATTAAATGTTTGTTACATCCAATGAGCGCTCTTCTCTTTCACTTCCGGTTTTAGGTCGCCATCTATGGGATAGCAGTTTCCGCCCTTAGAACAGAAAAGTATTGCGATACATGCACAGCTTATGTAAGACTAATAATAATAAAGTTATAATTGATAGAAAGGAAAAGTAGATTATTGCTCTCTCCAATTTATTAACCTAACAGTATTAAAAGAGAGAGCCGAGGGATTATAGAGCATACCTACAATGTTCACTGAATCAAATTAAAAATTCTTAGTGAGCATGTATTGAGAAATTATAATTTGCACTTGCTCCATGCAAATAGTTTGTCAACAAATACCATATTCTTATTGTAATAGCCAGAAAGGGGAAACCAAGTTTCTTCTTTCATTTACATGCACATTTCAAATCTTCAAATTAGAGAAGTCTGTATTCCTCTAAAAATTCCTGGTCTGCACTTTTACTCCCTGTAATATCATAAAACAACAACACAATAACAGCTATTAATTTCAATAATAATGAAATATATTTGATATCCTTGAAATACAATTATTTAATATTTCAAGGAGGAGAATGGATAAATTCGAAAAATGACAGGAGTCATTTAAAATTTGAATATGGAGAACACTTCTTAATTGAACGGATTTATGCAAAGGAGCGGCGATGCGTCGACTGTGATTATGTTGGTTAACGATACGTTTGGTTTACTGTGCCCAATTATGTTCTTTACCGCCTATATGTCCCGGCAAGATATACATCTTGTCCCAAAAGGAAACAGTGAATCGGGCAATCACAAACCCACCGCGGATCGGGTCCCTTCGTCGAACCCAAGTGCTCCTTAAAATATCTGATGAAGCCATGCTTATGTTTAACTCCACTGCAGCGCTCGCGCTGTATATTGTTTTGGACAGTGTCGCTGTCGAATCTTTACTTTTATAGTTTTGTGGCGTGACGCGTGCGTGGCGCCACGGTTACTTGCCGGTGGCCAGTGGTAGTAGTCGTCGTATTTATAAACTCCCAAGAGCAAATATAACATATATGTGATGTAAATGCACAATAATCACAAATGCAGTTAAACTCAATCAACCGAACGATATTTCTGTTGTTATTTCTTCTTTGGGATATACTAAGGTATGACGTGTGGTAGATATATTTTCGTGATTTAATAGAATGCAATAAAATTACAGGTCAATCTCCTAGTGTCGCAAAATCGCCCGTCTCTTGAGACTCTCGTCGACCGAATGCCTCCTCGACTCCATCCCGCCCGTCTCCTCGACCCCCGGACCCCTCGTATACTTTTTACGTCTCTCGCGGCAACAACGTCTCGCCCTTCAACTGTTCGTCCGCGGCATCGCCGCGACGAATTATCGTCAACCGTGTTACGTACACAGATTTATCTTTGACTTTCTAACCCTTTCGGGTGTCCGGAATGCGCGTGACCCGACGGGTCACCATTTCCTGCGGTGGTGTGATGCAACCAAGTTTTCCCCGAAAACCTTATATTCAATGGAGGCACTCATGTCCCCACTACTTTCTAAGCCGAATTTCACCGTATAAAAAGGGCCACGAATTCACACTCGGGGGCTCATTTCAAATCTAGTACGCATAGACGAAAGAGGCTTATTTACTTCAACTTAAACCAGACAGTACGTAGAGTTGCTGATAGGTGTTGTTACTATTAAACTCTTTGAGACCCCCGCATTTCTCAGTGCGTCAAAACCGAGAGGTGGACTTAGGTACCGCGACAATTAAACACTAAAAACATTTGTAAAAGACTGAACTTATAGAATATAATTAGTTATTTCTAACCCAGAGTTCTTTTATTTAAATTAACCATTATCTGAATTTCCTCTTCGAGATAAACCCACATAGATACTCCTTTACCGCTCAAGGTGTATCACTTTATAAAGTTACGAGGCTAAACTAACATTTCCTAGTGGCTCCCGGGGATACCAGACCCCGGTTCGTCCACGACAACCAACCTCCTAGTGGCTCCCGGGGATACCAGACCCCGGTTCGTCCACGACTTCCACCTTCCTAGCGGCTCTCGGGGATACCAGACCCCGGTTCGTTCGTGAAAGCTTACCTTCCTAGTGGCTCCCGGGAATACCAGACCCCGGTTCGTCCACGACAACCAACCTCCTTATAGCGGCTCCCGGGGATACCAGACCCCGGTTCGTCCGCTACTAACAAACTCCAAAAAACAAACTCAATCCTCGGCCTCACAGCCGCCATTCACATTGCCCTCAGCCTCGGCTCGTAACAAATTGGTGACAGCGGTGGGATTTATTCTCTTAGCTGGTTATTCAGATTTTGATGTGCTTTCGGCACAAGCCAAATCTTACGGCCCCGCGTCCGAGAAGGCCTATTAGAGTTAGGCCGGAATATCGCGAGAATATTTGTATTAAAGGTTGGACTACAACCTTGGTCGATGGTAGCAAAATCTGTTCACAGTGTGCTTTAACCACGCCTAAAGAAATATCAAGTACCGCATTAGAACATCGGTTTCAGCGTAATCCGCCTGTAGTTCTTTGCGAATCTTGTAACGAGTTCTTGTACGAGACTCAACCAATTTTGTATTGCCCTCGTTGCACACTAAATTACCCCACGCACGGTCCGTGAACGGTTCGGATAATTTGAAGCAATCAAATTATCTGTAAAAGGAAAGAAAATCTTTCGCTTTTATTTTTAACGCCTGTTCGGATCGTTACTTTATTAATTAATCATGCCCGGAAGCCAAGCCTCGGCCTCTCCGGAGGATATAGCTAATCTGACTTTGTCAATGGCCAATTCAATGGCATTACTTACACAGCGTAACTGCATACAGTACGCCGCAGCTTCAATTCCGGTTTTCGACGGTGAGACTCCAGCCCTCTCGGTTTTCGCGCAGAATGTAGAAAACGGGTTGGCATTGATACCGCCAAATACGGAGACTGAATATCTGACAATCGTATTAACAAAACTCACGGGTCCTGCGAGAATTAGTATTCGGGATAAGACATTTTCTGATACGTCGGAGTTATTAAAATATCTTAAAAAACGATACGCACCGGGACGTAATCTGGCACATTTCCAAGGGGAAATCGCTCGACTCAAAATTCGTAGTGACGAATCCTTAAGAAGATATATCAACCGGGTTAGTCACCTTGCTCATTGCTCTCGTGCGGCAATTCGGGATCGGTACGGTGCGAACGCCGATGAAATAACAAAGGAAATGGAGAAAGACATACTGGAGAACTTCATCGAGGGATTACCAGAAGGCGTTGCGTGGCGAATGGCGGCATTGGGCGAAAAACACAAGGATTTGGACGACGCGATTGAGGCCGTCCTCCTAATAGATCGTCGCCTCAGGAATCGCCGTGAAACCTACGACAACCGATCGACAGATTACAACGACGAATATCGCGGAAGAAGACGAAGCCGAGAACGGGATCACGGGGTGCGACCTCTGTACCCTCAGTCACCCTCTCCTTCGCGTTATCGCAGGCCATACTTTAGGGACAGTAACGCATCTGGTTCGGACAATGAATACGAAGACCGACCAAAACACGTGATGGCTATGACCTTACGTAGGAGCGATTCACGTTCCCCATCCTATAATTCTGACGCGTCAGAAGAGGGTAATCACCGCGATAGGAGATACGCTGGAAAAAGTAGTGATAGGCAAGAATTATACTGCTGGAATTGCGGCGTGAATGGACACGACGGGAAGACTTGTAGGGAAAGAAACAGATTTCAGCGTAGAACCAGATCACCGATAACTTCGTCCGCCGGACCAAGTAAATCATTAAACTACAAGGACGCTCATCGCAACGGCGATCCGGTGAGTGTTTGGAAAAAGGATCGCCCAAAAAACAATCAGGTTCACCGACAAGAAGAACGAAGATTATTGAAAGAGGCGCCAATACCGAGGGTCAAAATCGACGTCCCGGAACTGGAAAGCGGACAAGGGGAGTTCCTCATAGACGGAGGAGCCTCCGTTAACCTGGTCGCCCTTAACATATTGGGAGATAAGGCCCAGATCACTTCCAGAGAAAAGATAGAGATAACGAGTTTGTCTCCTTCGCCCATTCACACTTTGGGAACCACTACGTTGCATATCAATGGCATTCCAGCGTATTTCTATGTTATTAAAGATCTCCCCGTGTCAGCAGATGGTCTCATAGGAAGCCCTTTTTTGCTACAAGAGCAAGCAGAGATTTCCTACCACCACAAAACACTCGTCATTCACAGTCAACCGATTAGGCGTATCAGATTTACTAATTTCCCAGAAATGGAGGCACGAAACTCTACAGCAGTTTGCTTACCTCTCACCTCTAAGGGGAGGACGAATCCTGACACCAACACTATAGGACATCGCATCAGGACATTATGCCGAAACCAAGAGGCGAAGCCAAACTACAAGGAACCTAGTTCTGAAGATTCTGATAAAGCCGCTACACCGGTTGCTCGCCCAACGCATCGAAAAACTAAACTACCAAAAACCGTGATAAAAGGGAAAATACTACCTCCTTCATTACCAACCATACAACCTGCACCAGTAAATCAAGAAGAAGAGGAACCCATTGAAGAGGACAGGACTTTAACTGCAGATTCAAATCCTTTCTATGACTCAAATCCTTTGGACGCTACATTAATACCCACAGATCAAAGTCAATTATTTTCACAGCTAATCATGAAAGGACCAAACGGTTCCAATCTCCCTATATCACCAGTATCAACCACTTTCAGTAATCCAATTATCACATCCACACCTACTCCTCTAAGAAACATAACGACCCCTTTACAAAATATATCCATCCCTTTACAAAATTTATCCCTCAGAACAAATACCCCCAGGTCGATAGATACCGTTCTGATAGATTATGAATCTTCACCACCTGAAGATAGCAGTTCGGATCAAGAGGAACCATCCAACATCCCAACCATACAACAGTCAACCATATCAAGCAGTAATCTTCAAAATCCGCCAGAAGACACCAGGAAACAACTGATGGAGGAAGCACATAGCAGCCTCATTGGAGGACACAAAGGTGTTACCAAAACGTTCAATCGACTACAAACAAAATACCACTGGTCGGGTATGCGAAGAGACGTACAGGAATTCATCAGGAAATGTAAGAGTTGTCAGGAACAAAAATTAGTTAGAGCAAAAACACGGCAACCTATGATCATCACCGATACGCCTTTGAAGCCCTTCGATAAACTCGCTTTGGACACCGTTGGACCCCTTCCGGAAACTCCTGCTGGGAACCGCTACATTCTAACAATGCAAGACAGCCTGACGAAATATTGCATCGCAGTTGCAATACCGAATATTCGAGCCACTACAATCGCAGATGCTTTTGCACGACATTTTATTTCAATCTTTGGGACACCTCGTTCAATATTAACAGATAAAGGAACCAGCTTTGTGGGGCAGATAATGACACACCTCGCTGATATCTTCAAGATAAAACAAATAACTACTTCTGGATACAGGCCTCAAACAAACGGATCTTTGGAGAGAAGCCATATCGTCCTTACAGAATATTTAAAACATTACATAGAATCGCATGAAGAATGGGATCTCTTCATTCCATTTGCCATGTTTTCCTATAACACATCTGTGCATGAAGCCACTAACTTCACACCACACGAGTTGGTATTTGGAAAAATGGCTCGTTTTCCCAGCACTTTTGATGTGGACCAAAATAAAGACACCTACGGGAGTTATCTTACAGAACTAATCACTCGGATGGCAAATATCCGCAACACCGCAGCGGACCACCTCAACAAAGAAAAGGAACGATCAAAACAGTGCTACGACAGACGAGCACGCCCGCAACAATTCAAAAAAGGAGAATACGCCTATGTTATAAAGGAACCTCGATTAAGCAAATTCGATCCTCATTATATTGGACCATATAAAATAATTGACATATCAGATTTACATAACGTAGTTCTGAGTACTGGTAATCACAAATTAATCACTAAACATCAGGATAAATTAAAGCACGCATTTCTTCCCGACGATTCTTCGGAATCAGAATGAAAATCATCGTAGTCCTTTCTAATCGTTATGCCAGTGCCACACAATCTTTTTCGATCCGAAGAAGACAGGGGAAAAGAAGATTATGGACCCTGGGATGGAGTTAGACCTGCAGATTATCCAGAAGCATGCAGGAAGCTCTCGACGTTGGACTGCGTACAACCATGGATTGTGCACATTTATGTAGACGAGGCTCACCGAATTTGCGAAAATTCCTGGGGAAAGTTGCAACGACACGAGTAAGCAGTCTTCACCGAAAGAGGATGGCGAAGGCAACCAATAAAAGCAGTCGGGCCATAATCTCATATTATTGGGAAAACGACCTGATGCTGGCCCACTCGATAGACGAAAACATTAAGGACTGGACTCCCGGTGACGTGCTGAAGGTGCGGTTCAACACAAGGTATTGCAGAGAGGACCCCTTCCAGAGGAGCGAAGACTGAGGCCACCCATCACCTACGACATCGCCCCACAGTACACTACAATTATCACACACACACACACCGCAATAGGCCGCGGAAGGTTTGGTTTCACACACCTTTGCATGAGTGAGTAGTATTCTGTTTAGTCGCGTGCATTTCCGACACCGAAGGGTGGAAAAGCATCGTAATAAACGATGTTTTATCTAAGGGGGGAGATGTTACGTACGCAGATTTATCTTTGACTTTCTAACCCTTTCGGGTGTCCGGAATGCGCGTGACCCGACGGGTCACCATTTCCTGCGGTGGTGTGATGCAACCAAGTTTTCCCCGAAAACCTTATATTCAATGGAGGCACTCATGTCCCCACTACTTTCTAAGCCGAATTTCACCGTATAAAAAGGGCCACGAATTCACACTCGGGGGCTCATTTCAAATCTAGTACGCATAGACGAAAGAGGCTTATTTACTTCAACTTAAACCAGACAGTACGTAGAGTTGCTGATAGGTGTTGTTACTATTAAACTCTTTGAGACCCCCGCATTTCTCAGTGCGTCAAAACCGAGAGGTGGACTTAGGTACCGCGACAATTAAACACTAAAAACATTTGTAAAAGACTGAACTTATAGAATATAATTAGTTATTTCTAACCCAGAGTTCTTTTATTTAAATTAACCATTATCTGAATTTCCTCTTCGAGATAAACCCACATAGATACTCCTTTACCGCTCAAGGTGTATCACTTTATAAAGTTACGAGGCTAAACTAACATTTCCTAGTGGCTCCCGGGGATACCAGACCCCGGTTCGTCCACGACAACCAACCTCCTAGTGGCTCCCGGGGATACCAGACCCCGGTTCGTCCACGACTTCCACCTTCCTAGCGGCTCCCGGGGATACCAGACCCCGGTTCGTTCGTGAAAGCTTACCTTCCTAGTGGCTCCCGGGAATACCAGACCCCGGTTCGTCCACGACAACCAACCTCCTTATAGCGGCTCCCGGGGATACCAGACCCCGGTTCGTCCGCTACTAACAAACTCCAAAAAACAAACTCAATCCTCGGCCTCACAGCCGCCATTCACATTGCCCTCAGCCTCGGCTCGTAACAAATTGGTGACAGCGGTGGGATTTATTCTCTTAGCTGGTTATTCAGATTTTGATCTGCTTTCGGCACAAGCCAAATCTTACGGCCCCGCGTCCGAGAAGGCCTATTAGAGTTAGGCCGGAATATCGCGAGAATATTTGTATTAAAGGTTGGAAAACGACAAAAAGCCGCTGAGTTCGGGTCGCTAATCGCATCGCGATTTGAAATTAAATAAAAGATATTTCTAATGAAGTCTGAGCTGCGAAATGTAAATCCATAAACACTAAAAAATAGAAAATAAAAAATATATAAAAAAAAATTTTTATGTTATACGATTTGGATATGCTTCCGAAAGGGACCGGTGGCCGATCGAGATGAGGTTTGGGGGGAGCAGTGGGGAGGGGGTGTGAACCTTAAATCTACAATTGTAGCTTCGGGTATTTATTAGTTTCCGAAATATTAATAAAAAATTGTTCATTTTTTTTTGAATTTTTTTTTGTACGTTGGTGTAGGCCTCCCACCCGGGAGCCCTTCCGTCCCCCATTTTCCACTTTTGAAATTTTGTAACCACAGTCTCATTTTTAGCATCGCGAAACTCACATCGGCTCGCTACCATGCTTTACGCGCCCGCGAGCGGGCGCGCATCCCCCGCACCAATCTAGCCCCAACCAATACTAATACCCGGGACAAGTTGGAAAGTGGAATGCGTTGTGTCGATATAAGTCAACAGAAATATTGTTAAGAGGGGGACCGTAGTAAAGTGATTAAAAAAAATCGGTAAGGTGTACCCTTTCATGCACAATTACCTCTGTATCATTTGAATGCATTAATTGCCCAAGCTAAAATTTTATATTTAGGGTCTGTCCACACCTTTCGTAATACCCACCAAGTTTCATTTGGATCGGCCACCGGTTGGGGTTAGACCAGTGCGGGGAGCGCGCAAAGCATGGCAGCGAACCGATGTGAGTCCGGCGATGCCAAAAACGAGACCGTGGTTACAAAATTTAAAAAATAAAAAATAGGGGGACGGAAGGGCTCTCGGGTATGGAGGCCTACACCTACGTCCAAAAAAAATTTCCATTAAAAATCAACAATTTTTTATTAATATTTCGGAAACTAATAAATACCCGAAGCTACAGTTTTGGATTTACGGTTCACATCCCCTCCCCACCCCTCCCCCCAAACCTCATCTCGATCGGCCACCGGTCCCTTTCGGAAGTACGGCCCACGATTTTATTAAAAATGCACTAAAATCTACAAAATAATTAATTTCTTGTACTGCAATTTCGATGGTGTTTTTTCACTTTAAATAAAATCGTGGAGCAGGATTTTTCATAACAGAATATGAATCAATTTAATACAGCATCAAGCGTCGAAATAAATTTGTTGAGAGATACTCTGCTCCACGATTTTATTTAAAGTGAAAAAACACCATCGAAATTGCAGTACAAGAAAAGAATTATTTTTTAGTTCTTATGTTAGTACATTTTTAATAAAATCGTTTAACATTGTGATGACCCACGGAATTTTCGCGCGGTACTATCCTAAAACCTATCGTAAATCTCAAAACCACTCCACCAAAGTCCCTCACACTCAACTCTTACCCCATTTCCCCAATCACCAATCACCTTGACGATGTACCTTAGTGGTCCCCATCTCAAGATGGTCGGTACAAAACCCCTTCGCCTATTCGCCCTACGAGGCACCAATCCCTCCTCAATACTTGAATTCAAACAAGTCATTCGTAACAAAACCCTCTTAAATCGAGACTACGTCTTACTCCCCTCTATACGACTCACTGAGCCCAAGCCATTTTAAACCCTTTCCCATTAAAACACCCAAAATCCATCCGATGGGATGAGTATCTCAAAATCACAGTCATAAAAACCCCGGAAGTCTAATTGCGACGCAAATTTGGCGTACGTGACATAAACATAGTCTAAATATAGACATACCAGTTATAAAAACCCCGGAAGTCCTACTACGACGTATTTCTCAAATATGTCAAGGTCCCTACCGCGCGTACCCCCCGCAACACACCATGTGACCCATATAAATACAAAGGATCGAGAGGCCAGGACCTCTTTCTTCGACAGAAACCTATCTCCGAGAGACATCGTATTCAAAGTATATCTATAAAAGTGTTACAAGTAATTTCAGTGTTCTACGGCAACTACTGTAAGTTATTATAATCATTTAATATTATCGTGCTTATCATCACCATACCATTTATTACTATTGTTTTCTATATATATGCTTATTGCGATCTTTGCTTTTCACATTGTCTTCTATATATACGCTTATTGCGATCTTTGATTATTTCATATTACTATTCATATCTATTGCTTATATATATATACGCTTATTGCGATCATTGACTATTTCGTATTACTATTCATATCTATTGCTTATATATATACGCTTATTGCGATCATTATTTCACGTAATTATCATCAGCTATTGTATTTCATGTTCATATACTTATATAGTGGCTAATTACCGTTAACCATTTTATCGTACTCATGTTTAAAGCCAATAAACCTCTTTGTTTCGAATCACGCTTCGAATTATTGTGTGCATCCTTGGGGTAGAAAGATTCCAAGCTAAGGCAGGCTGCCGCAACAGCTGATTCCTGTTAGTAAACGCGAGAGCGCATTCGCTGTTTACAAACGTACTTTCGCATTAGCCGTGCTAATCTCGGAAACCATACGCGTGGTATTCTTTACATAAATGCAACGGTCAATCTTATCATTTAAATCAAAACAAACATAAGGTGCTCTAACGGGTGTTCCCCGGGTGTGTATTCACCTTTTAAACCTTCCCTGGTCGATTAGCGTGTTGGATTTAAGATTCGCGCCTGATCTCCCCCTAGCTTCAGAGTGCTGGATTAAAGATTCGCGCCTGGGTTCCTTCAAATCCTCAGAGTGCTGGATTTTAGATTCGCGCCTGAGTTCCTTTCAAAATCCTCAGAGTGCTGGATTCAAGATTCGCGCCTGACCATCCTCCCAAATCCTCAGTGTGCTGGATTTTAGATTCGCGCCTGACATTCCCCAAGACTTTCAGAGTGCAGGATTTTAGATTCGCGCCTGACTCCTACCCCACATGTCATTGTCCCCAAAAGACCTCCACCCGGGACGTGACAACATAATTTTTTTTTTTATATATTTTTTTAATACAGTAAGTCCTCGCTATTGCCCCGTTTTTACCATGTGTAGTACGCCCGGTGACTATCACCCACCATTTCTTGGAATCCTTCGGTTGAGAGTGAGAGAACGAAAGAGTCGATGGCAACTCGAATATGTTGACGCACGATTTACGACGTACCTAACACGGATGTAGGTATAAGATAGCAATCAGAAAATGAAATTCAACCTAGCTCGAATTGAAACCCGTTCGAATTCATTAATTTTGCGAATTATAGAATGTCAGCTAGCGTGCAATTTGTTGCAACGTTGGTTCCGAAGAATCAATTTAAGTTAAATACAAACGATATTTGATTCATTTTTCGTATTTGTTTACTTAAGGTGCCAGTATTTGGGAGAAAGTCTGGGGAAATATAATTGACAAATTCTTTCCTATGTCAATCATCATTGTTTACGTTAGTTAATCGTTTTGTCGATAGAAAACGTTAATAATAACGTAGTCCTATATTCAGTTTACTTTCACAAACATTTAAATAGTTTAATTGACTATTCTCTTTAGTTTAACTTAGTTTAATTAATTCGCTTGTTTTAATAAAGATGCATTTTCATGAGAAATTAACTTGTTTACGCCAGCTGACAGGTTAAATAGTTGCTAATTTTAAGAAATAGTTAAGTTGCGATATGACGACGAAGTTGCGAAGTAAGTTTGAAAGGATGCTAAATTCCAACTCACCTTCAATCATTTATAATAGAGGAAGTGCAGTATTTTGGAATACCTGTTTGTTTAAGACCAATACAAAATTACGGTAGAGGATGGGAACAAATAAAATTGCACAATATCATAGGGAAACTAATAAGCTTTTATATTTCAAACTCTCAGTAATAATAAGAAAACAAAATGTAACTGAAACTTTGGTCTAAATGAAAAATGACAGAAAGTATCGATTTCATTAAGGTGCAGGTAATTTAGAAAATCCCGATAAAAACTTCAAAAAAGTAAAAAAATTACGCCAAGTTCATGAAATAAAAAAAAATACAAAAAATAGAAAATAATTACAAAGTAAAAAAAGATGTGTAATCAAAATGAGCTGCAAATACTTACATAAAGGTGCTTTCCCGCAGCGTGCAACAGCGACACTGTGTAACACAATAAAAGACAAGAAAATATGTCCGCGGCCTGGAAGTCAAATACTTGGCGTGGCCAGGCAAAGTATTCTCAGATCATCAATACCCATACCTTCCCCCTCCGCAGGCTTTCAGATAATTAGTCCATTTAAAACACAGCCTATAGGAGTACATTTTCATTATATTGCGTTTTAAAATAATTGTAAGATCCTTCATCGACACCGATGCTTTTCCTCTCACAAGCTTTCATCAGATAATTTGTCAATTTAAAACAATATGAGTATACTTACATTATTTTGTGTTTTTAAATAATTCTTATTTATCGACACCTCGACCTTTCCTGGCCACGCCAAGTATTTGCCTTTCAGGCCGCGGACATCTTTTCTTGTATTTGATTGTGTTACACAGTGTCGCCGTTGCACGCTGCGGGAAAGCACCTTTATGTACATACAGCTCATTTTGATTTCACATCTTTTTTTACTTTGTAATTATTTTCTATTTTTTGTATTTTTTTTTATTTCATGTACGTGGCGTAATTTTTTTACTTTTTTGAATTTTTTTCGGGAACTCACTTCTTTTTGCAAAGATAATTTGCATAGGGAATGACTTCAGATAATTTTTAATATTATATGATTATTTTATATTTTTTGTGATTTATTTGATAATACTCTTTTCCGTCCTCGACTTTTTCATGTATTTGGAGTATTCTTTTTACTTTATTGAATTTTTTACTTTGTTAAAAACGCTTATATTAAAAAATGTAATAATATTTCATTAAAAAGTAATACTGGTTTGTGGTTATATGCTGATTGCATATCGAATGAATTGATTTGATTTGTGGTTACAGGCTAATTTCAAGTCGTTTGAATTTGTGGTTATGGGTTATATTGATGATATATAAACAGGACGTAATTCAAATTTGGCCAACTTACCTTGTGTTTGAGACTGCATTTTGGTTGCAATTCAATGATACATATTTGTGAAAACACGTGGCATCTCAAATTTTGACAACTTACCTTATTTCACACTCGCCAGGTTATAACTTGACTGTGTAAGCTGTCAAAATTTGGAGTCGATTGCATAAGTGAAGATAGCGATTGACGAACGAAACATGTATTAGTTCGGTTTTGGCTGAAGGTGTGCGTGTAACGCGTAGTATACGTATTAGGTTGAAGAAAATTTTCGTGGAGAAGGAGAAGAAGAAAATTTTACCGTTTCCGACAAATCCATGAGACAATATTACGATATCTCTGTCATGCGTGGACCGATTTTATTGAATTTGGTCTTATTCGAAAGTTAATATGCGGTTTACACGAGAAAAATGCATTTAAATTTAGAAAATATTGCAAGCGTGATGAGATATTAATGAAATAAGTTTCAGGTAAGGTTGGATTAGCCGGGCGACGAGTAAATGATAGCGGTAGCGACAGTCGACATATACAGGGTGTCGAAACATGTACATGGCGTCGAGACGCTAGACGCTACTGCGTCTCTAGATACCGGTATTCCAATTTACCTTCACTTTATAAGCTTAAAAAAACATGTGAATAATAAAATTATTTCCTTTACGATCTAATCATACTGAAAAATCACAATATAGGAACAATCTTAGGTAAATATAAATGAACAGCGCTGGCCCAAACCGACGTGGCGGTAGCCCTTACGCGTGAAACAAAAGTATCGCTCAGCTTTGGAATATTCCAAATTACCTTCACCTTTGGTATTCCAATTTAGCAACATGGCATTGAAACCTACAATTTCACGTCACACTTTGTATTCTAGAAATTATCGCAAAACTGACACGGAATCATAGAAGGAACATCCAAAGGAGTAGATTAAGTACTTAACTCTAAAGTTTTGACACATTTTAACCGTGATTGGAACGATTGAATACGTGTTAAAAAAGTTTTGCAGATTGACGTTTTCTTATTCTGCAGATTAAATCGAAAATATCCAAATGGCGATAAATCCACAAATGTCATGAGTTAACAGGTCATTAGCCCCTATTATCTATAGTGTTACAAATTAAATAGCGTTAGTAGTTTATTACAACAGGATTCCAAATCTGCTGCACTTCCTCTATTTGTCTGCTTGCGACAATATTATTTCCGTGGACACATCGAAGTATTCGAAAAAGTGCAATGGACATTTTCGGTTAAATAAAACTATGTAAATTTCTCCACAGGAATTTTATTCAGTGAACAGATAACCGAGTGTTAAACATTCTTTAAGCAAATTCATTGTATCTTACAAAAGAACATAGGTATCTAACCCCCACGCGCCGATTTTAATGAGATTTTTTTAAGAAGTAATTCTCAGAGAAATATTTGACACGTATCTTTTGTTATCGGCAATCGTCCATGTTGAAGGGGTATAAACAGCCCCTAATGTTGGGGGTAGACCTGACTTTTATAACTCTGGCAACCATTCAGTGGACAACTGGCAAAATAAAATATAACTTAATGACTCAAGATGCGAGTCAAAAAGTGAGAGTAAAGTAAATAGGCAATAATTATTATTGTATGATAAAAAATAAAAAATTCAAAATATCGGTATTTTCTATTCTGAACCACAGTTTACATATAAGTATATACTTACGTGAAAATTAATTAACATTTTGCAACAAAAATGGAGAAAAAGTGTTAATTTTTAATATATTGATTAAATAAAAGAAAAATTCTAAAAGCTGAGCAGGGGGCTCGATTCGTCTTTAAAAACACACACACTTTGTAAAAAAGTTGTTCTACGCCTAATTGTTCTTGAGATATTCCAGAAAATATGTTTTCGACCCCCAACTTTTGGGGCTGTTTTCACCCCTTCACCATGGACGATTGCCGATAACAAAAAATACGTGTAAAATATTTGTCTGCTTTACCTACTTATACTTCTTATAAAAGTCCCATTAAAATCAGCATGTGCTGGTCCGATATGTTCCCTTGTTAGTTCCATGTTCAAAGTTACTTTATGTCGACACTATACAATCAATCAAAACAATTGTTGTATCTTTTTAATTACTTTATCATAGAAATTTTTCTCCTACTTAGATGTGGCACGATTTTCCAGACACCCTGTACATTGTTGAACTTATTAAACCCCTACAGTCTTATTCCACGTTCGACATGACAATCGATATTCTCACTTAAAAGTTTCCGGTCAGATTCGAAGTGATATAAGGGCACAATTTTATATTTGGCACACTGTGTCATAGAATAAATATTTAATAAATTCCCATTCATTATTCACATAGTAATTACTAAGGTCAACGATAGGACTTGAAGTATATCTAAGAAAAGTAGGACCCTAAAGGGCTAAGAGAAAAGGACGTTGGTGGATGCAGCAGGAAGCCATGAAAGGGAAATTCGCCAGATTGCGGATGTCATTTTTACGACGAAGAGCTTTTCTCGCGTTGAACAATTACCCACGAAGCAATTTCCTTCGTGACCGAGTCCACGACACGAGGAAGTGCGAAAGTACTAAGTTTAACCTAAGGAAGCATTCATCAAAGGGCACCAACATACTCGAGGTAAATTGTAGTGGAATTGCTGTAACATTCGTTATGCGCTGCAGCGCATCCTTGCGGCAAGCCCCGCCGGTGTAATAGACGTTGCCTTCGCGATTTTTCTATGTATGATCTGGCGCCTTCATTTCCCTACATTTCATGTCCCACTTCTCTTTGCTAATCACAACCAAAATTTACAGGTGTTGAATGACCACTACTAAAGACTCACTGATTGGAACGCAACTTTGTGGGGTTTTAAAGTGACTCAAAACAAGAACAACAGTGTGATTCATTTGGGCCCTATCGCCCTTCAAGGGGGTGAAAACTAACCTCAAAGTCAAATTGGCACTTCTACTTTTTCGCTTATAACTCTCAAAAATGTTTCAAACAAAAGTTTAATGGTGCAATAAGCGCTACAAACTTGCGTTAACAAAATTTTGAACAGAGTTTTAAAAAAAATACCTGAACGGAAAAAACTTTTTTCAAACTTTTGTTTGAAACATTTTTTTCTGCCGTATTTTGGGAGTTATACGCGAAAATGTGGAAATGCCAATTTGACTTTGAGGTTAGTTTTCACCACCATAAAGGGCGATAGGGCCCAAACGAAACACACCGTTGTTCTTGTTTTGAGTTACTCTAAAAATTTTGTCGCGAATTGTTGCTTGTACTTTGCGATATTACATTACGGATAAAGTGCAGGAGAGAGAGGGTATTTGGAAAGCATTTTGATCTGTAGTTGCTTTACTACTTAACATTAACACGGCTCTGTATCGCAATTCGGAGCAGTAATTCACGAAGGAGAAGAGAACAAGTGAAGTAAAGTGCTTACGAAGAAACTTCGAGTTACACTCGATTGTGAGGTGACTATTTGATTGCAGCCTGCCTACAGTAACTGATGACCGAAACCGGTCAAAATCTTTTTGCAGACGGGAGCGTAAAACTGAACACAAAGTTCATGTTGAATAAAACATGAAACTTAATGTAATATATCCGGCTTCTTAATTATTATCTCTATTCATTTCTTCTTCAGTATGTGACTCGCATAAGTTTTGTTATGAAAGAACTTAACTTGCACGTTTGAATATTGTTTACAACCATGAAAATGTAGAATTAAATTAGTGTAC